>JAJTUC010000018.1:275171-926813 GCA_036971365.1 Dactylellina leptospora | reverse complement strand
TAAACAAAAAAAAAACTAGTTTAAAAAAATTTTTAAATATAAAAAACCCTACTAATACAAAAAATAATATTAATAAAAAAAATTAAATCTTAGTACTACACTGAAATTATTTTTATTATTTTTATTATTTTTATTATTTTTATTATTATTAAATAATATAATACAAAAAATTTTTATAATATATAAGCCAGACATAAATCCTATATAATAATTAAGGGTCAATTACTAAAATAAGTAAAAAAATATATAAGAAAAAAAATAAACACACCAAGCCATTTTATTATTTTTATTACATTTTATTATATGTATATAGAGAGCTTCATATTTTAGTTTTATAAAGGGATATCCAATTCTTTTTTTTTTTTTCATACCCATATATTTATTTAATATATATATTTATTCTTTTGGTTGTTTATATGTTTTTATTTATTTCCATTTATTTTTACTATTTCTATAGCTGGTTTTCTATTTTTTTGTTATTTGCATATGTATTATTATTTATAGGATATAGTTTTATACAGTTATGTTCTGCCTTTAGAAACCTTTGGCTATATTCACCACTTATAATAGTGGTTTGATGCCAGAACCACCAAGCCGATTTAGAAATCCCGCCTTTCAACACATGTAAATTAAATGTTAGAGAACTACCCAAAGGTATATTTATACTGGGTTCCTGTAATAATTTTGATTCATCAGCATCTTTCTCTACTCTTCTTCAAGACACTCTCAGAAAATCTTAAAGTCACATAAAATAAACTGATATTCGATCTATACTGCAGGCCTTTACAGATCACTTTTATCCACATATGTTAATTACAATGAAGCGAGGAATCACAGCCTTTGTCGCCGGTGCTCTTGTGTTGCAATTCGCTATTGCAATACCCTTCGGAGGGAACGCCGGTAGCCTGAACCAACGGCCCATATCAAATATTACTTCGGGTGTCGATCTTATGAACCCGACCCTTCCAGCAAATACTTACGATACTAGAAGCCTTGGGATTGATCCCAAAGTTGTGCAATTTAGTGGATATATCGATGATACGAAGAGCGATAAACATTTCTTTTACTGTATGGGTATCTCCTTGTCTTCCGGCGGTTGTGTTGGGGTTCAATCGCTAATTGTTTACGAAACAGGGTTTTTCGAGTCGCGCTCGAATCCGGCGACTGATCCAATAATTCTCTGGTTGAACGGCGGACCCGGTTGTTCCGGAGTTATGGGTGTCTTCAAACAAGGGCCTTCGCTTATCAAATTAGGCAAGCCAGTCCGTAACCCGTACTCTCTAACCAATAAGGCCTCGGTCATATTCATCGACCAGCCTGTCAACGTTGGCTTCTCTCACTCCAAAGACAGGGTTATAAATTCAACACAAGGCAGTAAAGATGTTGTCAACTTCCTCAAGCTTTGGTTCGAGAATTTCCCAAAATACCGAAACCTAGATTTTCATATTGCCGGGGAGTCTTACGGTGGTACATACGCTTCCGCACTAACAAAAGAGATCATGACAGACGGAACTTTAAAGCTTAAGTCTGTTATAATAGGCAGCGCAGTGATGGATGCTAAAGCTTACTTTCCTCAGTACTACAAGATGCCTTGCGGATTGACCGAGGTATTCCCTTCCTTGGTTAATAGTACCACCTGCCAAAAAATGGCGGCCGCAGAGCCTGAGTGTCTCAAACAGCTCGATAACTGCTACGATACCAAGAACGATAAGACCTGCTTTGATGCCAGTAGCACCTGCTGGGATACGGTTGGTCGTGTTCCCGAGCTGAGTGGTCGCAACTGGTACGATATTCGCCAGACCTGCGGGAAACCTGGGGTTGAGTGTGAAATTAATTACTCAGACATAGCGAATTATGTTAACCAGCTAAGCGTTTTACGGACCCTTGGTGTGGAGAGTACTGGGTTGAAGTACACGGGTTGCGATAAGAAGATATTTGACGAGTACGGGAAGAGTGCCGATGCGATGAAGCCGCATCATAGGAATTTGGCAGAGGCTTTGAAGGCCAACATCCCTGTTTTTATATATGGCGGTGATGCAGACATGCTCTGTCCTGTTATGGCTAATCTACAGACCGCCGAAGGACTGGTGTGGGGAGGGAAGAACGAATTCAAGCAGGCCCGCTTTCAGGGCTATACTTCTAGGACGACTGGGAAGAAAGTCGGTCTGACCAAAAGCGTGAAAGGGTTGAGATTTACACGGATCCATGACGCAGGACATGAGGTTGGATGGTATCAGATGGATACTTTGGAGCAAATGTACGATGAATGGCTCCATTATGTCAGGGCTCGTGTTTGAGGAGGTCAAGATGACAGAAACGAATTCTTCTTTCGATGGCATCGTTCGCGCAGTGAATCCAGAACAAATTCCGGGATAGCCGTCTTACTAAACTAATCCAATTTCTAATGAAAAACTTTCGTTTATAATACATTTTCTTTTATTTAATATTATATGGGATAAGAAATTATGGTTATTCTTATATCAAACTTGTTTTTCATTTGATTTTACTTCTTGTCTGTCAGAATAAACTCATACCTCCTTGTACCTCTGATTCTTATTCTAAGATATTTATTATTTTTAGGCCAAAGAAGTATGTAAGGCGCAGGCAAGATAGAACTTTGTATAGAATATGTAATAGTAGATGAGTATTCTGGTAATATTTGTTACGAACTACACACTAAATATGTAAATATCCTGTACCAAAACATCATATACAACAAACTCTTATTATCTACGAACCAACAAAGTGGACCCCATTCCCCTCATTTTGATATATCACCCTTTTCACATATATTTTTTTCTAGTGATTGACATGGTATAGTTTGGTATGGTTTTTTAAAAATTAAAATCACCCATAATTAACCATCCAAAAAAATTAAAAAACCATACAAAACCATAAACCATTCTAAAATTTTTTCTTGAGGGCTGTAAGTGTTCAGACTGTCGAAGATAGCAATTCCAAGACCGGTATTTTGACTATTGTTCCGGCAACGAATCGATACTTTGCTGAGGGAATACGTCGCCATACACGCAGCGAGCGCCATCGACTTGCGAAATTATATAACCAGTCGTAATCAGTCCAGGTTTCGATTTAGTGTAGATATTTGTTTTGAAAAGCTTTCCACTTTCGTTAATAATGAACCATAGACCCCCGTTATCCGAACCATACAAAGACCCAACCGTGCCCGTTAAGCCGGTCAATGTTGTCTATTGTGTATCATTAGACCAAGTATGAGTATCAAGATCAATTTAGCAAGAAGTGAATGGCCAGAAGCTTGTTCAATGAATATACTTCATCAAAGTCTTCCACCGGATGGTATATAATGACATCTTCGTATAAAATGTTCGAGCCGTTGACCACTTCTTTCGCGGTCAAATTTCCGTAATTGCTCGAAAAAGGATTCACATCTATGTGGCCCAACTAGATCCACCAGTAACGGAACCCACCATCCAAAGCTGGCTATTGTTATCAATATCACCTCCAACAACAATGGACCCATTAGCAATTTGATGAATTTGGGTGGGTGTACCGTCCGAAGCGATTTTGAGAACCCATCCCGTATTTTTCTCTACACCATAGATATAATTACCAATGATATTGTATCCAATCGCTCCAACGATCGAGCTACTCCCATTGACTTGGGCCTTTATATATAGAATCTCAGATGTTGTAAGGTTGATACGCCAGAAATTGGAGGCATCAATCAAGTGGCCATAAGAAGAGTAGTTGAAAGGAGGCCTTGAGTCCGTGGTTCGGCTTGGGGTAGGGGCGAAATATATAACACTTGCTGTATGAATGTCATCAACGATAGCTGAATCTTGGCTATTGTGGAAGACAGAGAACTGACTGGTTCTTTACGACTTCTCTCTATTGCCAACGGGTACAATGGAAGTGGTCACGATCGAAAATAGTACTCAAAAATATTCGTTAGACCACATATTCTTCGCCTCCAAAGGGGGAGAGCTTCTCTATATTATCTTCATTAACATAGAAATAACCTCTAGGGCTACTGCCATCGCATACAAGCTGTGGTTTCATCTTGCTATTCATACATTTCGGACCCAATTAATTCAGTATCAGACTATAAAATAGTTGTGCGATTGAAAATGGAAGTCAATACCAATATTTTTCAAGCTCTATCTCAGCTTTATTTTTTGTTTATTTTTCAATAGGGGCTCCTATCTACGACAAAGCGTTAGTGAGAAATCACTAAATCCGGACAGTTTTCCGATCAGTCGCTTCGCTGCATGTGAAAATGAGTTAGGCCACTCAGCTATAAGAACTTCTGACATTGGGATACTGAGTGCTTCCCGCAGAAAATGCTAAGAATCATTACAGATGTCGATTGTGCCGAACTAGGAAACATGACAATCAACCTTGATTTCTTCTCACTTTTAGCTTATTACGTCATATCAGTAAACAAAATAAATATGTTTTGTGACACAATCTACGATTATTGATATTATATTATGTGTTTTTGTTACAGCCTTTTAGAAATTTTTATCATAGATTTTCAAGTCATCCACGCATATGATTTTCAACAAAACTGGCAGAGCAACTTGACAACTAAGATCGAATACAATCTTATAACCGAGATAGATTATATTGCAATGTATTACAAAATCCAACATATCTTACATAAATCTAGAAATTAACCTATACAGACATCACATCCAGATCATGAATGTATTACAATTTACTACCGTTGAATGCCAATAGATTTGGGCTGCCTTTGAGCGATGCATTATCTAATACTCCGCGCTGTGCAAGCTGAAGCAATCTAGCAGTCACTTGTTTCGGACCTTTCAAACCCTCTAATCTTTTCAAGTAACAAACCAGCCCTGCCACGTGCGGTGCAGCCATTGAGGTACCCGAGTTCACAGCAGTAGCATCATTGTCAGCTATTCCGAGAGACATGATTTGTACTCCTGGAGCCATAATATCAACTTTTTTACCATAGTTGGAATTGATCCAAGCTGTGTTGTTAGCGGAAGTAGCACCAACGACAAATGCCTTAGACGCTGTGGCTGGGCTCATATTTTCCTTTTCAACATCCATCTACACATAGAGGAGAGGAATGCAATTAGCTGTATACTTGTATCGTAGCATAAAGAGGAGTTTCAAACTTACGTTGAGATTTCCGGCAGCAACGATTGATAGTATCCCCATCTTGTAAGCGTTGTCAATAGCACTATTAATTGCTCTACTACGGTCCAAGCCTGTATAGAAAATTATTAGTTTGAAGTCTCGAACAACGCTACATCAAGTTGAGTTACGCTTACCGATGCTGAGATTCATAACTGCGATGTCGGAACGATTTTTCTTAGAAATGTCATTGGCAGCCCAATTAATCCCGTCCAATAAATCGCTGGCCGTGTTGCGCTAAAATCAACCAATAAAGTCAATCTCTCAGATTCACATGGCTAAGCGACTCTTGCTTCAGACCCTCTCACCTTATATTCGACACGGTCGATGACTCTGACACTGATCACTTTCGCCTTCTTTGCAACGCCGTAGGTTTTGCTGGCTATAATACCTGCTACGTGCGTACCATGGCCGGCAGTGTCTTTGTGTGTTGGCGCTTCCGGGTGCAAAGCGTCGTACCCATATTCCGCTCTGCCTTCGAAGTCATTGTGAGCGATATTAACACCACTATCGATCACATAGGCGTACGTTCCTTCTCCTGCACTGTCGTCATAGTGATAAGCGTCTCCGAATTTGGCGGGCTGCGATATATCGACGTTTAGTCAGAAAAATAAGAACCGATAATCTAGCCGATATGGAGAAGCACATCGATCTAGACGGTTTCAAAGCATAGCACTGGCTCAACGAGAATACGTATTACTTACATTAAAACTATGACTTTGATTTCCATTTACTCTACGAGAAATTGCGGAAAGGCCCCATAAATTGGTCGGATCGTCCTTCATTCCGGTAAGTTGTATCGGTTTTGCTTCCTCTATGTAATCGACCTAGTGCTAGATGTCAATCGATATACTCAAGTCGAACAGTTCTTCAGAATATGGGTGATGACTACGCCGAATAGAGGGAAAGCTACTTACACTTTCATTTTTCTCAATTTCGCTCAACGTGTCGGTATCAAATGATCCAGCATAAGCCTTGAACTGGTGGATGTCAAATATCTTTTTTAACCCTACAGTTGCTCTCCCCTGCGTTGGCTGCAACTCCCCTCTTTTTCGAAGAAATCGGGCGTGTACTTCTCTGGTCCATTCGGTATGATTCTGTAGTTGTATCGTGCTAACATGGTCTTTCAAAACTATAATGTACTCTTTTGGAGAGTGTTCATCAGAAGCATTGTATTCTTCGACAGGAGCGGTTGCAGCGAACGAGATGAGAGATCCGAATAACAGGACTTTCGTAGATAAGCGCATTTCTTAGCTTCGTGAGAAATACACCAATGGAAAAAGTGCCACTTATAAACTTAGTCGTGTTAGGTTATAACGATGCGGGATTATTTTGATAAAAGGGAATTGTGCGATACGAATATATTTTTGTAATCTTGTGCTGTATTTTGTTGTCGGATGGAAAAGTCTACTTATATAAGCAACATACACAATAGTAGTTCTCTTTTCGGCAGCCGATGGGCATGTACATGTTGAGATTGAAGCTAAAAGTTTCATCTTGCAATTCCCCTTGATCAGGGGTAACCTTCCGGAGTTAGGTTTCATACTCCGAAAGCGGAAGGTCTTTGTGGATTTGAAATGCAAATAACTGTCTCTCTGAGTATAGGTTGTTCAGGGACATGCGAAGAAAAGGTTTGGACCTCCTAAAAAGACGAAAAGTTGGTGTGGCTGAAACGTGGATTACGTGGCTGTGTTCAAGACATTTCATTGCCAATCTTGAAAAAGTTTGAAATAATGAAATTAAATAGGATATGAATTGACTTATAGCATACCATTCTTACCTGTACCAGGTGTATGAATTAACTCGCTTGCTTGTGTTGGTAATCGGTATAGTCTTATCTTCGTTCACTTTACCAGTTGCCATATTTTTGAGACGTAGACCGTTTTGTGGCCTGCGCTTATTGACTGATTGGGAGCTCGAAGCCGTCGGCTCTACGGCTTCTTCGACTTTTCCTCTTTCTATCACCTCTTGAAGCGCGGTATGGAAACTTAGTATATCAAAGATACCGGCAAAAAGTGAGATTTGTCGATTTCCGAGTGGTGTGCGAGTGAGCGGTGCGAGAAGTGATACTTGATTCTGGAAGTCCTCTGTTCAATGACTGCGAACCGGTGTCCGCGAGTTCTTGTCGATCCAGTCGGAAACCGGTGCTTAGACGGACGCCTGGCCAAAGAAATCGATAAATACTATTAAACTTTAAGAGTTTCCTGTCCGTACATACTATCTAGCGGAAATTCAGATCCTTCGAATGGAATGCGATTAGAAGCTTGACGTTTACAATTCATGGCTCCATAGCGGGAAAGCGGGCGCTGTGGTATTGTCGCAGGATTGGGTAAGTCTTTGGAGTGTAAAACCATCCTCGATAATTCAACGTAAAGGGGGAGCCATAACTTCCACCACGACCGAACTGTCTAAGGGGGAAGCCATATGGGAGCACGTCAGCCCAAGTAGGTGAGGTATATGCCACGAAGCCCTAGGTCGTAGTAGTATTAGTCTGGAAAGGTGTATCCGTTCCAAAGTGCTCAAAATTGAAGCCGACGATATTGTTACCGGATTGATTGATATATATTTTAAGTTAAGGATTAAACTTTACTCTGTATATCTAATATACGGGGTATAGGTGTAACAATTTATTAATATAATGTTAATTGATAAAGGATTATATTTATATGAAGAGAGATATCTCTCAGTGTTCTAAAGAAAATTTAAGATAACGGATTATTCGCTACGAGTTATTTCCCGCTTTGCCGCATTGCCAATATTGATCAAATTATTTGAATTAAAACCAAGCTTTAAATTACTAATCTAAGGGGGTTTATTCCAGTAAAAACATTTTGAATTATCTAAGAAAAGTGCTTTAATAAAATAAATAATTTTCAGGGTCTTTCAATGATTATACGAAAAATGAACCCCAAATACATTTTGTTCCCTCCGTAGACACATTAACTTCAGCATTTGTACTCTTCACCGGACGACCTCCTGTAACATCTACCTTCCAAATTTGACCCATTGCTGAGAAATACCCATAAATAGTGGTGTTGGAACCAGTTAATACAGCACCAGCCCAGGTTGTCGCAGGAATATCTGGCCACGAGTTGACTACAGTATACTCCGTAGTAATAGTGTTAAAACGACTAAGTGCCATATAATTCCCATTCAAGATCCTTCCCAAACACCAAAAGAAAGGCCCTGCATCAGGAACAACTGTCCAATCATCGCATTGCATTTGAGTTGCAGGGAATGTACCATTTCTTTTTGTCTGAGTGTAAGTTGGCGACCAAGGATCAAGATCAACATGTACCCAGTGGTAAACCCCATCAACAGGATTAGAAAAAGCGTAAAACTGCCCATATTGATCTACCTCTCCCCCATAGCCAAAGAGGGGGGGGGGGAACAAAGGAGTGGAAGAAAGGCTCGTAACAATACCATCTCGAGATATGCGGGTTAAGAATGACGGATTCGGTGCCGGGACAACATACATGTAATTATCAAGTGGGTTGAAGGCCATCGGAGTAGCAACTTTACCTTGCAATGGATCATTGAGGATCAAACTGGTTACGCCAGTATCCAAGTTAATGAGTGACATTTTCAAAGACCCCCCCGTGAGGACAATAGCACTTGGGCTACACTCAAATGGCTTCCCGGTAAACTCGGCAGGAGGTGGTCGAGTGGTAAAAACGGTTGTGATGCCGTTGCCTCCATCTGGTGGTATTATCGTTCGGGCGGAAGCAACAGAACCTCCAACAGTGAAGGTAGTTGTTGGATTAACGTAATCAATAACCGTGATGGTTCCCGTACCATCAGTCAATGTACTTCCCGAGCTGTCTGTGGGGAAAATTGTAGTAGTTGACGCGAACGTGGTCACCTTGGTAATAGTAGTAATTGGAGCAGAACGGTCTATTTGGGCTTTGAGACCGTAATACATGCAACGAGTTGCCTCAGTAGATGGCCACGTCAATGTATTCGCCGACAGGGTCAAGTTATAGCTGACAAGGTCGACATGATAAATCTTCCCTGAGGTGGCCACATAACCATAAATGTCCGTTGCATCGCCTGCCACCACTCCACCAGCGGTGCCTCACATGACATCCGTCCAAGAGTGAACTATTGTATAGCTTCCATTGCTAGGATCGAATTTCGTCAAAATCAAATAACCACCTGTACGATGAGATGCCAGACACCAAAAGTAGGGACCAGCTGAGAGGACGAAAGCCCAATCGTTACAATCAGCTACAGATGCGTCGATCGTCCCTGTCTTGACTGTTGCGTTGTAATCTCCTGAGAAAGGGTTCAAATTGATCTGAACCCATGTCGACAGGCCATTTACTGGATTACCAAACATGAAATACTGCCCGTTATTGTCTATATCACCACCCAACCAGATACGATTGGTGTATGGTGTGACAAGCGTAACAGTACCATCAAGTGCCAAACGGTAAATTGATCCAGTGGAGTAATCACCGCCGTATATATAATTGTCGAGCGAATTATAACTCAATGGGGAGAGAACATGACCATTTTTCAAAGCGTTGGCACGGATAAGCGTTTGATTGCCGGTATGGATGTCGACTGTGCCAAAGTCTGTAGTAGCACTTCCCCGAGTGATATACATCAAATCATCGCAGTCGAAGGGCTGCCCGAACGATGTCATGGAGCTTGGTAACGGACGATAAGTCAAGACTGTCGTAGTTCCGGCAATAGTGTCGGTTGGCAACAGCGTTTTTGCCGTAGCGACTGTTCCACCAACAGTGACAGTAGTAACTTTCGGGGTAATATAATCAATGACTGTAATTGTTGCTGATGGATTACCGGTTATAGTGACACCTCCGGTAGTTGTTGGGTATATGGTTGTCGTGAAAGCTGAATTGGTCGTCCGGGTGACTGTAGTCACCGGTTGAATAGGAGTTGTGGGATCATCGGGAAAGGGCGGAGGAATACTATCCTGACACGGTGTCGTGAATAAACATGCTGACGGGTTTTCAGCTGATATGTAATGTATTCCATCGTCTCCGACCATTTCAATCGTATACCAACTCGGTCCTCCTCCACTGCTATACAATATTCTTAGCGGGGTGTAACTACCCTTTTCAAGATATACTTTCGGTGAAGTAGTTACACCCAAAGTAAGATAGTTCGTGCGATTCCAAGCTGAGTATGCCACCTCACCCAACCAAATTTGGAGAACGTCGTCAATGGTGGTGGTGACGGTATAGTTTTGAGAAAGCGGTGCATAGAAGTACCCATGATAAATGAGAGTAAATATAGCCCCATTCTGAACGTATGGTTGACGGGGGTTAAAACCGTACGGATGCGCGGTAAGAGAGGAATCCATAACCTGACCTCTATTGAATCCCAAAGTTGTCGTGGTGGTGTTGTCATAAGAGATTGCGTTTTTGTAGTATTCCGGATAATAGCCATAATTGCCTCCTTGTTGAGTATTTGGAAAAGCATTGTCGTAGATGGCAACTTTGAAACCTGCAGAGCCGCAAGCGGCATAGTTCGGAAATTGAGCGCCTTGACATGTCTTCGTAACTAAGTAGGCTGATGGCTTTTCAGGTTCTACATAACTCAAACCATCCTCCCCGATAACATTGAGGGTGTACCATCCCGGTCCCCCTCCATTACCATATAGAAGTCTAAATGGAGTATAGCTACCTGCTTCCAAATATATCTGGATTGGGTTATTAGTGGTAACGCCTTTGAGGATATAATTTGTGCTATCCCAATTCGAATATGCAGTATCCCTAAGCCACAAAACAAGAATATCATCGATAGTCGTAGTAAGGTTATAATTTTGAGACTTAGGCGAGTAAAAATATCCACGATACATCAAACTGAAAACGGGTCCATTTTGAACATACGATCCACGAGGCTGAAAACCGTACGGCTGTTCAATATAGGTCGGATCTTGTAATTGATTTTTGTTGAATCCCAGAACATCTGTTGTAGTAGTGTTGTAAGGTACCATATTCTTGAAGTATTCCGGGTAAAAGGCATAATTTCCTCCTAGACGTTGATTTATGAAGGGATTATCAAAAATGGAAACTTCCACACCAACATTATTACAACTATTGTCAGGGAAGGGGCTTGGCGTTGTATAAACAATCACGCTGATAGTAGCTGATGGATTATCAGTTATAGTAACACCTCCGGTGGTCGTTGGGTATATGGTTGTGGTGAAAGCTGAATTAGTCGTTCGGGTAACCGTAGTTAACGCTTGATTGACATAATCGATTACCGTTATAGTACCGGAACCATCTGTCAATGTATTTCCGGAACCATCCGTTGGATACAAAGTAGTGACATACGTAACGCTTCCAACCTTTGTTGTGGTAGTGATTACCTGGGTTATCACGACGGTGATAGTCTGAGATCCTGGGGAAAGTGTTGAACCAGCGGTATCAGTAGGAAACTTTGTAGTCGTCCCACCGGCAGGCCCAGCGGTAATGACTGTGACAACAGGCTGGATGGCGATAGTGATCACAGTGACAGTGTGCGAAATGTCGGTAAACGTACTGCCCTGGCTATTGGTAGGATATGCTGTCGTCAGAGAAGTTGCAGTACCGAACTGGGTTACCGTTGTAATTGGTCGAGTGATGACAACAGACGCAGTTGCAGTATTATCGGCAATTATGGATCCGTTAGAATCTGTAGGAAGAATTGTTGAATATCCCCCGACAGAACCAAAAACCGTGGTAGTGACTGTCCGTTGAGGTGTCACTGTCACCACCACCGTAATTGTTCCTTGACCGGCTGAAAGGGTAGAACCGTTGCCGTCGGTGGGCAACTTTGTTGTGGTTCCACCTACTGGGCCAGTAGTGATAGAGGTAACGATTGCTTGAGTTATAACAACGGTTGTGGTTCCGCCAGAGATAACTGAACCTGCACTATTCGTTGGTAACTTTGTAGTTGTACCAGCTTGAGGGCCTGGGGTAATGATAGTAGTCAGGTGCACCACAGCAGGAGTAGTGATTTCGATAGTGATTGTGCCTGATTCATCACTGATCGTACTTCCAGCAGCGTTTATTGGATATTCCGTCGTCGTACCCGCAGAAATGCCAGAAACAGTTACGAAAACAACAGGTCGTGTGATGACAACAGTGGCCACACCACCTGATCCATCTGTAATTGTTGATCCAGCGCTATTTGTGGGGAATTTTGTTTGACGTCCGCCGGCCGGCCCGGTAGTAAAGACTGTTTGTGTGATGGCTGGAGCTCCCACAGATGTAATCTCGACAGTTATGGTGCCAGAACCATCTGTGATCGTTGAGCCCGCGCTGTTTGTTGGGTATATAGTCGTTGTCCCTGCTTTTTGTCCTGGAACGGTCAATGTTACGACCGGTTGAGTTACGTAATCTATTACTGATGCTATGCCAGAATTGGTGACAGCATTTCCATCGGAATCCGTCGGGAAGATAGTGGTTTTACGAGCGCTGCTATCAACCCGAGTAACAGTCGTCGTAACTTGAGCGACCGGTGGGGTTGCGAAAGTGATAACGGTGATTGTGCCTGAGCCATCCGTGATAGTCTTACCCGAAGAGTCTGTTGGATACGCGGTAGTAAGACCCGTTGTGCTAGTGGTCCTTGTGACAGTCACAACTTTCTCCGTGATCACGACGGTATAGTCCCCAGTCGTAATTGGATTTCCTGAAGAATCGGTTGGATACTTGGTAGTCGTACCTCGCTCCGAACCCGAGGTGATAACTGTGACTGGCTGGCCAGGGACACGAGTGACCACGACAGTAATTGTGCCAGATCCACTTGGATTAGTCACTGTATGACCGGATCCGTCAGATGGATATCTAGTCGTAGTTCCTGCGATCGGACCTGCGGTCGTAACAGTGACCAGTGCTTGGGTAATGACGACGGTAGCAGTTCCAGATGTTGTTACAGGGGATCCAGCTGAGTTAGTTGGATATTTTGTGGTAGTTCCACCAAGCTGACCAGTTACGACGGTTGTGATAGTAGACTGAACAGCAACTGGGGTTACGACTACAACTGTAATCGTACCCGAACCGGATGGATTGGTGACAGTAGAGCCATTGCTATCGGTTGGGTATTGAGTGGTTGTGCCAGCCACCGGTCCTGGTGTCGTGACAGTGACTACAGCTTGGGTAATTATGACCGTGGCAATCCCAGAGGTAGTGATCGGGCCTCCTGTACTATCAGTCGGATATCGAGTTGTCGATCCATCAGCTGGACCTGAGACTACAGTCGTCACAGTTAACTGTGACCCGGGCGGAATTGTGACGATGACGGAAATTGTGCCCAAGCCCTGCGGATTGGTAATTGTCAAGCCGTTACTATCGGTTGGGTATTTTGTCGCAGTGCCTGGAACAGGCCCTGGTGTTATGACCGTCGTAACCGCCTGTGTGATTACAAGCGTAGCAGTACCAGAGTTTGTGATTAGACCACCCGTACTGTCAATGGGGTAAATAGTAACGCGACCATCGGATGGACCGGTAACTACCGAAGTCAAGGTTACCTGCGCGCTGACTTGAGATGTGACTACGACCGTGATTGTGCCTGAGCCACCTAACACAGTTGATCCGTTGCTGTCTGTCGGGAACTTTGTGGTGATACCGGCAACGGGGCCAGGCGTCGTGATTGTGACGACCGGCTCGGTGATATACACAGTGTAACCTCCAGTTGTAATGGGTAGACCTGCGCTATCAGTCGGGAAACTGGTCGATGTACCTGCCGCTGGTCCTGTCGTGATAACGGTTACCGGCTGCCCAGGCACTCGAGTCACGACTACAGTGATCGTTCCTGATCCGTCTACTATTGTGGATCCTGCCGAGTTGGTTGGGTATATCGTGTTCGTACCGGCAGCCGGTCCGGGAACTGTAACAGTAGTGATCTGCTGGGAAACGTGTATAACTTCAGATATCAAAACATCGCCTGTGCTGATTGGCGAGCCGTTCGCACCTGTGGGATATATGAACGTCGTGTACGCAGTTGTATCAAGGGTGGTAACTGTTGTAGTGCGTGGGCCTGTGCCTGCGGTTACAAATGTGATGACTGTGACTGTGCCTGAACCATCGGTCAAAGGCTGTCCAGATATATCCGTGGGATATTTCGTAGTTAATCCAGTAGCGCTAGCGGTTTGAGTGACTGTGGTGACTGGATCTGTGACAACGATAGTTAAGGTTCCAGAACCATCTGTGAGTGTAGCTCCCAGACTATTCGTTGGGAATTCTGTGGAGGTGCCACGGATTGGTCCAAAAGTCGTAAGAGTGGTTGTAGCGCTAGGGAAACGAGTCAAAACACGTGTATTGCCCTGAGGAGTAGTAACGACAACAGTGACAGTACCGCCTGGAACGGTATTTCCTGACCCGTCGACAGGGTATTTCGTGGTGACACCTGCGACAGGTCCTGTAACTGTGAGGGTAACAACAGGCTCAGTCACGATGAGGGTGACAATGCCGCTAGAACCGTCGGTAATAGGCACGCCAGCACTGTCAGTTGGATACTTAGTGCTAGTACCAGCTACGGTGCCAGGCGTGAAAACAGTGGCCGTAGGCCCAGCAGGTTGAGTCACAACAACAGTAATAACGCCTGAGCCATCAGTTATAGTCGATCCATTGCTGTCGGTGGGATATTTGGTAGTAGTTCCAACTACAGGACCTGGGGTCGTAACGAAAACGACCGGCTGAGTGATTCGAACCGTAGCAGGACCGCTTGATCCATCTGTAATTGGCTTTCCAGCGCTATCTGTAGGGAAAATTGTAGTTTTGCCCGCCACTGGCCCAGTAGTAATCACGGTAACTTCAGGTCCGCCAACCTGAGTGACAAAGACAGTAATGGTACCAGTTGGGATGGTATTTCCAGCGGAATCAATGGGAAACTTGGTGGATGTACCGGCAGCAGAACCACGAGTGGTGACAGTCGTGATACCTTCAATAAAAACGACAGTCAGAGTACCACTCGAACCATCGGTTATAGGCGCCCCAGCACTATCTGTAGGGAAAATGGTGGTAACGCCAGCACTCGGACCGGTTTTATATTGGGTAACAGCAGGCTGTGGGATGTAGGTTACGATCGTTTCGGTCGCGCTACCATCTGTGATGATATGACCGTTGGAGTCCGTTGGGAAGAGAGTGGTCAATCCAGTAACAGTACCAATTTTCGTAACTCGGGTTACTGGCTGTGTGAAGTACTCAATGACTGTGATCGTTCCTGAAATATCAGACGGCGCCGGGAAAATGGTTGTAGCTGATTTAGTGGGGGCTAGAGATCTGATTGTAGTGACGGCCTGTGTCACATAATCAATAACGGAGATTGTCCCCGAAATATCAGTCGGATTAGGGAATAACGTGGTTGTGGATGCTGCAGTTCCCACTTTAATGGCGGTGACGGTTGGCTGAGGGACAAAATCGATTACGGTAACAGTTCCAGACTTATCTGTGATGGTGGACCCAGCCGCATTTGTTGGGTATAGGGTAGTCTTATATCTACTGCTTCCAACGCGAGTAACTGTGGTGACTGGTCGAGGGAGGACATCAATGACGCTGATGGTGTGAGAAACATCTGAAATTGTACGGCCATTGCTGTCGGTGGGGAAAATCGTAGTTTTGTACGCGCTGCTTCCAAAGCTCGTTACCGTTGTTCTGGGCTGAAGCACAAACGTGATGATTGTCTTTGTTCCTGATCCATTCGTCACAATATGACCGGAACCATCCTTTGGGTACACGGTGGTCAATCCCGTCGTCGTTGCAACCCTTGTGATTATAGTCTGGGCAGCAGTAATATACTGAATCACTGTGACAGTGAGTCCTGTAGTGATTGGCTTACCATTGCTGCCGGTCGGATAAGCAGTGGTCCGATGAGCGCTCTTTCCAACGCTCGTAACTGTCTTTGTAGATTGCAGCACCCATCTGATAAAGGTCACTGGGGCGGTGATTGCGGTTGGTGTGATTCGCTTGGTTCCGGGTTTGGTGCCGACTTTTGTAACGCTGGTAGTTGAGCGAGTGATGTATTTAATGACTGTAACAATACCAGTACTTTGAGCCGGGCGAATTGTAGTGACATGGGCGCTATTACCAATCTTTGTAATGGTGGTTGTTGGAGACGCATGCGCAGTTACAGTCTTCGTCACCGTTTTAGTGGTTGTTCCAGAATTAATCACTTTAGTGGAAGTGACCTTGATGACCCGAGAAGTCGTCGAGTAATGGGTGTTTGTATGTGTTTCCGTTGTCGTAGTATATTTGATCACGTTTGCCGTGGCCAACGTTTTAGTCCTTGTAACTGTGACTTTGGAAGTCTTGGTCAATTGGCGTGTAGACGTTGCAATATTCACCTTCTTAGTCTTAGCAGCCGGCCTTTTGGTGGCAATGCTGGTTTTGGTAGCAAAGCAAGCTAGATAGAGATTAGAAGAGCCTCATCTACCATTCTTGATACTGATACTACTCACAGCAAGATTTTGGAAGTGCCGCACGCTTGAAAAACCATGATCCGAATTCCCTTTTGGTTGGGGTCACGCCGTTAACTCTCTTTGTCGCCGTCACTGTCTTGGTGACGGTATGCAATCTATATCATGTCAGCATTCGCTCCATTTCATTGGGCGATTACTTCGTCTTCAAGTATGAATGTAACCTTCTAGAGTCTACTTACGAGGTGCGTGTGGTATGGACAGTGCTTAAGTCGGTACAGGTAAACCATTGCGTTTTCTGAGAGGTCTTGGTGCTGGTCTTTGGAAGCGTGATGGTTTCGCAAGCAGTGTGAACAGTTTTGCGAACAGTAGCAGTCGAAACTACCAAGTGCGTCCAAGTTGTCTTGCCACTTTTAACATAGGTAGTGGTAGTCGTCGCCGGTTTGGTAGAGGTCGAAGTACAAGTTGAGACTTTAATTGAGTTTGTTTTGAAATATTTTGAACAACTCGAGGATGCAGCCTTTTGGGTGGAAATCGATTTGCAGCTTGAGGCCGGTTTGGCACAAGCAGAGGCGAAAGCGGTGCCGACCAGAGCCAATTGTAGAATCCCTTTGAGAAACAACATATTGATGTGCACTCTGCAAGGCAATACCTGCTGTTCGCCGCTGCACCCAGCTTTCAATAACCTTTGACTTATTCTTTCCTTACCTGGGTATTCCTACCTTAGGAGAGATACTTACCGTATGTTTGTGTGCTGACTTATATGCCTTCTCTGCCAATCGATATGCTTACCCTGTAATTAAGGAAGCCCACCTTTCGCACGCACGCAAACCTCGATATTTCAAGTAAACTTGAACCCCACCCTTATAAGCTCTGATACCTACCAATTTGATTGAAATCAACGTTGCTGATACTTTTCCAAAGAGAGTGGAACGACGCTTTACTTATACGCGAAGGTTCAGAGTATGCTATCAAGCAATTTTCACCGTAGACAAATATTAACCCTTCCAGCCACTGGAAAATCACCGTTCATCCTGATGATGTTTCTCTACGTCGATTTCGTGAAAGACGGATCGAGTATCTCTACTCGAGTCCCAGTCATCGTGGAGGTCGGGTTTGCCTCAGTGTTACATTCTCTGCCGTCTCTCCGTCATGGCTGGAGTACTTGTGAAGTCAATATATTTTTTAGTCCTTACGAAACGGATTAGTGATGATGATAAAAAGTAAGTACGTATGGTGTTGAAAAGCAGATCGAATTCTTCATATGAGCCGGCAGACTAGTCATTTATCTCAGCACACCGTAAAGTGTCGGACTTGAGTTCATAACTAGTAAGAAAAGCTAGTCTTCTGGGACCATTGTAGGTCGGTAGGCTGGGCGTCAGGTACTAGAATCCTCTAGGCCCTGCGTAAAGCAACTATTATGATCCAAATCGGTGTACCAGGCAAAGTCAAACGTTCGTCAAAAATTACCCGAAAGTCAAATTTCATGGCGATTGATATATTCAGGCCGTTCGATGTCGGGATCCAGGTTAAACCTGGATAACGAAAAATAATACTCCTGGAATTTTGTCGCGTGGGCTAGTGTTGAGGCACGAAGCGGGCAGTCTAGAATAATACAATCTTCATCGCTTGATTATGATTATGAGCCTCAAGGCTATAACACAAGATTAGACTTTGTGAGCTGCTTCATCTTTTACGGATATCAATATCATTCTACCAAAGAGATTGTATAGGGCTGCGCTTATGGTACGTATCGGGAGCCTTTTAATTTATGTGTCCATACGAGATACTTATATATGTGCACGTAAATGTGAATATCAAGAAAGCGAGATGTCGATACCGTTAGAATTTCTCTGGAAAGATGCATTTTTAGAGTGTAACTGTTGACTTTCAACTTGTACGCGGCTCAGAGACTTGATGAAAACGTATTGGAGAAGAACACAAGACTAGGGTATTTCATTCCGAAATCTCAGATACACATTGCATGCCCTCAATCTAGATTCTCTGAAATACAAGGTGATGCGCGCTGGCTCGAGCAAGTTAGTGCGTTCTGGAACTACCCCCTGTCTGTACCTTGCGAATTTGAATTATCTTGAATTTGCGCGTGGCAGGAGGGGGTTCACAGGTAATATTAGCCGTCTGAGAAATGAGTGCCCCAAGTATCAGTGCATTGCAAATTGACACACGTTGTCTAGCATGGTACTTCACCCCCTTCCTGAGCATAATCCGAACTTTTCCGAGCCGAAAGTAGAGGACAACATCCAGACTTATCTTCGACTTCATTATTTTGACGTTGTTAGACGATCATCGATCCACAAAAGGCTTTCGCATTCAACTCAACAGGGTTCGTGTCCGTGCGTTGCAATTATGATGCCTAGATCTCGCGCGAAGGTGTCGAATCTGGGGATGCTACACGTGCGGAACTTTGTTGAGCCGCGGTTCTCAGGACGCGGCCGCTTACGCCTATGCCCCAAAAAAGACCTAATTCGAAGGTGGAAATGCCACACGAGGTTCCTAAATTTCCGGGTTAGTGGTTTGTAGAGGTGGGGTTGCTCCCAAGATATTTGCTCCGCTTTTTTCAGGTGCTAACTATCTTATTGTTCCACTTGCGCTATCCGTGTCTGATCAAACCTCGCCAAATCCGTCACTTGCGACTGCTCGGTTCTAACCGGTAATGCTCCAATCGGCGCTGGTCAATTTGCATTTCTCGATGGAGGAATCCGATCTCCAGCAAATCGAGTTTTGGGTGCGCTATTGCCCAGCCTCTCCATCTACACTAAGCTCAGAGTAGGCGACAAGCTTATTTTTCAATCGAATTTGATTAGCTCCACAAGCCCAACAAATCTCAGATGTCTGTTTTCAAAAAGGGGAAAGCAATCAAATCAGGAGAACTTTCCAGCCCTACTGCGCCCCCGGCACCCCGATTAACTGGGTAACCACGGAGATAGAGCAACTACACGGAATGAATGATTGCACGAACACTGTTAAAGTTCAATCGAAAGATTCAATTAACATAGTCACAGCGTATCCTCTCGAACGGCCAGTATTTCGATTTCGGAGAGAATTGCGAAATCTACAAGCCATCCATCCATCCAACCCATTCACTGCGGGAGTTCCGCGTGTGGTCAAGGTAACCTTCACATCTCATTTATTTGGCCGTCGGGGAGTTCTTAGTCTCAGAAACTAACTTGCTACAGACCAATGCTGGCAACGAAGCGAGCCATTGAGTTATGCCCAAATCAGTGATAGTTGGTAACCTACCCAGACTCTCCTAGTTGTGCTTTGCACAATCTTTCTGCTACGCAGTGATAGTCTCTACCAAAAGTTATTTCTCACATTACTCCATTCCACCACAGCGTTTGGTTGTGAGACTTGTAGATCCCCTAAAGAAGCCAAGGGCGCCAACCACCATAGCCACGGAGAGTTTGAGGGCCATAGAAACGGCAGAAATGAATATAACTGGCAGAACTGAAAGCCTTTGCGGGAAATTGATCGTTACAAGTTATCAAATCATCTCAACTGCCCCACTTCACATGATATTTAGCATGATAGATCTATTTATTTCTACGTATACTTGGCTTCAAAACTCCGCATCGATGGTTTGTCGATTGTTCAACGATGTCATTAGACCAGTTGCTGATCGATTTCAAAATATGTAGCATAATGGGGTGTTAGAGACTAGAGACCATCGGAGCAAATATGTGACCAACGAGATCAATCATTGTGGCTTACCAGATTGTGATTCTTCGGTACCTTCAACGAAACTAGTCTTGTCTCGGAGCAAATATCTTCACCTGACTAACTTTGAGTTATTCTTCTGAAAGTCTATCCAGCGTTCTTTTACCTTTCAGGCTGAATCACTTAACGTGAAAGATCTGCAAAGCAAAACTCATTCGAGGTCAATATCCGATCTCCGCTGTGTAGGAAATATCCCGGGATGAGACTAAACCTATACATCCAACTTGGATAATAAATGTCTCTGAATAAATCTCCGCAAGTCACAAAGCCATTGAAATACTCCGTGCCAGTATTCTTATAAATATACCACTCCGTTGGTATTGGCGGCCATCGATGCATCAAATACCATCCCATCACTTCCACAATATAATCTTTCATTCTACTAGAACGAAACACCCCACTCAGAATTCGCAATAACAACATGCAGTTTTCTACTTTCGCAATCTTCTTTTCTATTTATACCCTCGGTTACTGTGCCCCGCAAACGGCATCAGCTTCTACATACGGTATTGGATGCCCAAAAGAGTGGTCCCTTGTTCGTCCTAAGTTTAACAGTAAACTCAACGACAAGGTCTTATATGGATGGTGTTTTACAAGAGCGCGTAGTAAGTAGATCTTGTTTCGTCATCGCTAAATTTAAGATGATCTCATTCGAATGAGAGATCATCTTAGGTTTATTTGGTCTCGCGAAGCCAAACTCTCCCAAGCAAAGCGAGTATTCTTATTTCCTAAGATGGATCTGAAGCTGACATGACAAAATCTATAGACTGCAAGACAAAAGACGACGCGCATACCCTCAATGAAGTTTGTCAATGGTAGCAACGTAGCCCGCCTTGTCGTACATCTCCGCATATCTTGTTGGAATCTTGGTCCATGTACGCCTTGTTTGAAAATGACAATGGACTTACCCATCATAGGGACCTCCTCAGTCAGAAACTAAATTCTCTTTCATTGAAACTCTATAATCGAATATCGCAAAGGCCACCTCCTTTAGCCGAGTTAAGGCTAGATCTTATGTTGAGACATGTAAACTCGTAGTTGTGTATAGATCCCGAAGCGCGGAATCTAATGATAACGGTTCCGTCGGCGTCTCAATCAACACCAAAAGGAACTCTAATAGCATTGAAGTCCACACCTCACCCTGTGCACGGAGCGAAACTATATAATTTAGGTGGATTGGACAACGTTGGTGCCGATTATTGGACTAGCATCGATTTGAGTTGTTAGATTACCGGATATAATGGATTTATACAAACGCGAATACACGCCCGGCGTTCGAGGTCGGGTTGGCAAATGTTCTGGTTAGGTTAGTATACCGATTTCTAACAGCAAGGAAAAGAGACTTGGATTGTGTGAATTTGTGACCTTTATTAAAGCTTGACGATTGCTTTTTAGGTCTAGCTTGCGGTTGTGGTAGTTCCATCTGAATTCAGACGCTCGTGTCTGAGGGGTTTCCCTGGAATTTGGAGGAAAGAAGGGCCTGGGAAACGTCGGTATACCCTAGGCTAGAAGAACAACCTGAACTTAAGGTTTAGAGTATGTTACAACTAGAAGTCTCGTATTCAAACGAATACCTTACGACGTAATTTTCCTTTCTCAAAAACTAAGATTGTTATAAGTCTATGTGTTTTACCACGAGGTAAGATTATAGATACTTCTTTGTTATAACATACCGTCTTATATCGACTTAGGATATTAGAATGGCTAGATATCGCGTACAGTTGAAAGAACCCGGGTGTGATACAAAGCCTTTTGCTTCTAGGACTTGATTCGAGAAGTAGTTTTCATGAGAAACCACACATGTGTGCGCACAGCTGGGGGAAACTGCTACCTAAAGCTCTTGATCTGAATAACTAGAAAAGTTTTGATACGAGACTATTTACTACTGACCGTAATTGCTTCCTCGTGGTTAATAAGAAGCTGGTGCCGCAAGACCAGTCGTATCTAACTTTAAGAACCCCTCAAACGAACAAGCGGCATCTGCCTGGTATATACAATTATTAGATCGGCATAAAACACCAATATCTCATGATGGAGGCTCCTTGGAGCCAAAATATTTTTTGTTGGAATACGATTTCCTCATGAACAAGATAATCAGACATCAACCTATGTATCTACCATAAGAAGTTACAAGAAGATGGGATGTTTAGTTTATCTCGTTGACCAGACGCGAGCACGAAGTGCGGAGGTTTAGTGGGAAGCGAATCACAATACCTGTCATTTTTAATTTGATCAAGAAGGTCTCATTGACTATGTATGGTAGAGATTCTGGGTATTAAACGACCTAGCACTCTATTTAATAAACCTTTTAGATCCCTACGTAAGTTTGTCCGAATAGATACATTCTAGAGTAATATAACTGATTAGTATACAGACTTGTTACCATATATATATATATAATCAAACTAGATCTTTTCCTAGATAGACTTGGTAGCGGTATCGCCTAGGAGATTGTGTACATGATATAACCATCTTATTATATCTGGTGTAGTAATCGTGATCGCTTTATGGCTCAAATATACTGATAAAATCCATGCGGTCACACGAGATTAACCTCTTATAGACATTATTCTTGTTTAGTTTGTACTCAATGCAAGTAGCGTTTACTTCGAGCTGGTTAGTTGGCTCGTGCCACCAGGAGAAACTCACGGTTAGCAGATGACGTTGATGGCTACTGGCAAGCTGGCATACCTCCAGATTTTACTAGGCGTAATGTCCCACCACGTGGTTATTTATTAAATGGCTCAATATAATCATATGGAGAGAATAGGCTTGAGTAGTATGATGTGGATGTCTGTAATGATATATTTGTTTTTTTGGGGGGGACTAGCAGATGCTAGTACCGAGCATTGATTCTCAGAAATGGCAGATGTAGGTATCAATTGTGGATCTAGAATTGCAAAGATCGTAATACTCGGGGATAGAACTAAGCTTGCTATCACCGATTTCACGATGGGCCCATCGTGAAATTGGTGATAGCAAATACCCATGGGTATTCAAGAGAAATTGATCCTAATTCAAACTTGGTTGCAGGATATTTTGATATTTTCGTGATTGTAGTTTTTGAGAATTGATTAGTTAACCAGATTTCTCTAATTTTTGTGGCTCAGTAGATGTTAACCTGGTAAGGTAAATTGATCTCCGATTCATAAATCAAAGTTTTATATAGAATTTGAGAAAAAAAGGTCAGAAACTCAGGACAGTGAACGACAATTATTTGGTATGTCCGGTCGGTGTCCGAATTAAGTAATACAAGAGTCCTGACATTTCGTTAATTAGTAGTCCAGTACGGCCGGAAGTATCATCTGAAATGGTCAAATAATATCCTATCATATTGTTAGTTACCCAGTCTTTGGACCTTAAGTGATTCGTTGATGAGACGAGTCAGGTGGCAGGCCTTGACTTCGAGCGAGAGCGTTTCCTAAATTTAGATAAGAATGTATGGGCCCTGTACCGAATATCCACATGATAAATATCTCGAATAGATAGACCCATGTTATCTTGAGGATTTTCTTTCGTAATGGTGTTCAATTAGGTTGAAGGCGGCTTTGAAAATATCCGAAGATTGGCGGGCTTCAGTTAGCGTCAGGATCATCGCGATATCACTAGTGTTTTTTTTGATTGACCTTTGAATATTGAACAGAACCGATCGTCCCGTCCCGTTAAATCTCGGCAAATTTCGCTTTTCTTTAAGTACGATAACAAGGGAAATGGACATATATCCGGTGCGCTGCGGCGGATAGACTCGCCGTTTCCAAATCAGTCATATTTGTCCAAAATACAACAATATCGCCATCATGTTATTTAGGATCTTTGTCCTCATACGTATGTAGACATATAATCAAGCGGGATCGTAAGGTTTCCTTCGAAGAATTTAGGGGAAATAATATTCGGGGCTTCATTTCATGCCAATTTTATTACTATGCTCTTTCACTCGTTAAATATAGTATAGTATGCTCTCAGTCAACCTTTTGTTGTAGAAGATGGAGTATGACAAATATTCCCTTCATTTGATAATTGCATTTATCTACTGTATTGTTTTCACATGTATTTATTTTGGAAACGGGTCTTTATATCCAGATGTAGGCTTTGCCCACCTTTTATAGGCGCCGACCCTGAGACATACTGCACGTGAATTACCGTATATCACGGTCGATGCAGTACAGGCCCATTGAAACTCATACTTTTCTTAGATGTTCTTGACCATGGTTTTCTGGATTAACTACTATACGCATTCGGTTCATTTTGGCATAGAGAATCTTTGAATTTCCTTCGAAAAAGGGCGTGAGGATCCATGTCGACGCGCGCCGACGCAAGATAAGAGAAATATGTATAAAACGGATAGGAGGCGAGTTAGATTATAGCTCAAGTCGTGAAGCTATAGAGTGATACTGTAATCTACCTATTCCCCGGGGCACCTGCACGTGCACATTGTGCCAGGCCCCGAAAGTACCACCCGGGAAAGCTTGTACTTCGTGGTTGAACATGTGTTGCATGTTATCAACGGTCTACAGCCCCCACCTCCCTCGATTAGTTGGAATTTTCGTGCACACCCTCATATAAAATCTCTCAGAATAGGTCGCCGCTCTGGCTGCCCCTATCCCTGTTAGCGGCTATGGTTGTTGCTTTGGTTGATGTTACGGAGTATAGCCTTGTTCCTGACTAAAATTCGGGTTCCTTCGATTCTAACTTTCTCCGGGCATCTCCAGTTGTGATGGAGACTTTTGTTATCGGTAGGATTTTTTTTCGTTCACACCATCTCCGTGAAATTTGCTAAAAAATTTTCACCCTTAAAAGCATGGATATGAGCATTTGCAAAAGATTTAAGCCACGATGATATAGCCTATTCCAAAAATGGGTAAATTTTCTCAATTTCATGGCGAGGAAATATTATCCCAACTTCCGAACACGAACGTTCGTAGATGTCGACCGCACAGAAGGCGATGTGGGTACACGGAAAGTGTGGCACGGCCCCTATAAGCGCCCTACAATCACTATTGTTCGCACAAACTGTTGCCATTTTCTCTCTTATCTGTTTGCGCCCCTGCAGTAGCGGCGCGGTGTAGTGTGCCTCATGATCAGGCCTTTCTTTTCCCGAGCGATCGTCGAAGTTTCAGAAAATAGGTCATCGGTCTTCGGAAAATCGAAACATGCGAGGCATCTCATCGTTGTAGCGCCCAGGGTATTATTTTTGTAAACCGGTTTGGGACAAGTTCCAGAAAGCTTCTAAGTTTGTCTCTATAGTTGGTGGGGTTGGCGAGCCGTCTTCTTGTCCAAGAATAATGTTTGCTCTTCAATGTCGCATCGGTTTACCACATAGAAAGAGGGGCAATGGGGCCACAGAGAGTGAGTGAGATAAGACGAACGAAAGGGAAAAGAAAATCCGAAACGAGGCGTCGAGGCAGCAGGCTAAGCTGCATTGTGTAACGAAAGTATTCTTGCCTGACTAGTATGGGAGCACGAAGATGGGAATTTGAGCTGCATGAACGGTGATTCATAGTAGGACAAGATACATTTAGTAATCCTCGATCACAGCAAATATGCCAAGAAAGAGACTATCATACCAGATCGCAGCCTCTTCATCTTTGCGCAAGCATGTCGATACAACAGCCTCAGCATATTATAAAGTTTAAGAGTAATGAATTATTCTCGGTTGTACTTCTAATTACAAAGAGTTTTTTTTGGTCAATTGCAAACAATAAATGATAGTAAACGCTACACTCTAACAGGGTTAAAATGACTCTTGCATGGCCAAAAAGCCGCTATAATAACTTGTACTCCTTTGGAGATCAACGAATAGCTGCGTTGAGAACTATCGCGTCGACGATAGTTAACGCGATCCTGTCAATTCGAAGCAAGTCGCTTTCTCAATCCTTAGAAACTTGGTGACGAGAAGCTTATGACAACCTCTGACTCTTCACATCATCATATGAACACCGACAAGACTATTTGTTCGAGGTTCGACATGATGATTCGTGAGCAAGGTAGTCTCGCAATATTTTCTTTTTGAAGCGAACAATTTTTTTATATTTTTATATCAGTGTTTCAACAAAGTAGAGATCCTAAAGCCAAAGTGAGGATAACCAGGACCCGCAAGGTTAACGTTGAACATGCATTTCTTAAAAGATTCTTGAGGAAAGATAGAAGAGACGGACAAGAAAGAAACAGAAAAAGAGCGAGAAACCAATCAAGGCAAAACAAATGGGTATATTAAACGTTACTACTCTTGATGGAAAACTTTTCGCAAAGAAACAAAGATATTAGAAAATAAGACCCGTTAACTTTTGTTCCCGTCTGTAATCATCCGAACGATGGATCCAGCCCTTTTTTTCATGCAGAGCAATCCCCTCTTTTGACTTCTTCCTCGGTCAAGTGTCGCCACCAGCCAGGTGTAAAACAGTATAAAAAAGAGATCTAAACGGCCAAGAAAAAGAGGAAGAGGGGAGATGGGAAAACGAGGAAGGAAAACCCAACAGCGAAAATATTCCGTTTTGAGTGGCCGACAATGCGAATGCAGAACGAATATATCGAAAGAAAACAAGACCAGATAGATTGATCCCAATGCATGTATGAATCCAAGCTATGAGACCATCCCAAAGAGAAGAAAAACATTGGCAAGGTGAAATCCAAACAAAACTTCAGGCAAGCATTAAGCGGAGTTGCAGGCTATGTGGAACCGGTGAGCGAAGATGGCGACATGTATATAAAACGAACTTTTGGGTTCGACTGAAAAGCAGATACGAAGAGAAGAACATTCTTCAATGGCGATGAGGCTGTTGGTGCGGTGCTAATGATATTAAGGCTCCAAATGTAACTCAGAAGATGGAAAAACTGACCAACATTAAAAATGTAAGGAAGGTGCACAACGGGAAACCAGCCTGAATTGAAGGGGGAAGGAAAACATACTAGCATGAAGTAAAAGATCAGACATTACAAGGTACTGCCATAAGCCAGTCGGTATCCTTTAAGCGCAAGAAAGCGGGATCGCAGAACGAAACAAGACAAAAAACAAGACAAGACAAGCAAATGGATATCACATCTTTTGTAAACAACAAAACCAAACCAAAAAACTGAACACGTGCAAGATGAAAAAGACAAATCTATAATGGTATGTGGAAGAAACGAATAACGCCGTCGCTAAAGAACAAGATCAAAAGCAGCCAATCATGCATGAGTAGTAAGAAAGACCACCAAACCCTATTCTCTGAGGCAGATATATATAGAAAAATTAATGGGAAGCTGTGAGAAACAAATAGGCCGGCCCGACTTCAATGTTTCAACAACTAAGCATGGGGTCTGCGCAAGATTTCTTCGCAGTTCGCATCGAATCGAGTACTCCACAACCTCATACCGGTCATCAACTTCTCGGTACGCTCGAGTTCTCGCTCCTTTGCGAACATAGCATCGACGAATTCTTTGCCAGATTGCTTACCCATGGTAACACCAGGAGATCCCTTGCGGATAGCATTAGCCTCGCTACCCTGAAGGGATTGAGCTCCACGCCACATGTACTCCTCGCAGTGCTTCAAGAGACGCTTCATGCGGTCCCAGAGGCGATCGCCTGATTCAAGGAACTCGCTAACAAGGAGAAGATTTTCTCGTCGCTTGATACGGTTGTTCTCAACAACTTCTCTCGCGCGCTTGCTCTTACCGCTCAATTGGATAAGGAGCAACCAAAGCTCACCCGCTTGTTCAGTGGTAGTAGCGTTTGTGCCATGTCGGAACACGGTCCAGTCGTAGATCCACTTGCCTAGCGAGTTAGCATCAAAAACGGAGCCAAGAAGCATGATTGGTCGTTCTTGCTGGTCCCAGTTCTTAGTCGAGTAGCCCTGCGGAATTCCGTACGCGGCTGCAGCATCCCTAGACGGAGGGGTGTGATTGCGCATTTCATCGGCACTTGGAGGTGGGGAGTGGGGGTGGTCGCTGCCGGGTCCTGGGGTGCGAGTCTTGGAGTTACGAGATCTCGTGCGTTCACGTGGTGGGGGCGGATGCATTGATGGGGAAGAAGGTGCGGTGGTCTGTTGATAAGAAACGTGCAAACGGTTATGGTTAGTATCCAGTTCCTCATAGTCGTAGTAAGCCTCGTCGTCATGAGTGGGGTGTTCCTCGACGTTGAACTTGAACTCTACGTTGGGAGAGTCGCGCTCGAACGCTGGCCGTGGAGACGTTTTTGAAGATACAGGGTTTTGAGAAGAATGAGAACGAGAAGGGTTTATGTCATCGACAAAAGAAATATCAGGATAACAATAGGAGCAAGATAACGAAAGATCCTCTTCATCATCTCCGCCATAAGCAGAGTCGATGTGAGAATGAGATCGGTGCAGGCTCTGTGCCTGGCCTTTAAAAGGAGAAGAACGAACTCGAGGAGATGCACGAGGGCGGGAACTGACATAATCCCAATCCGCGGGTATGGTGGGGGCGTATGCGCCTGGAACCGAGGGAACTGGACCTTGAGGGCCCATTGTATAGAAATATTCTCCTCCTGGTGATGGAGCGGCGACGAAGGACGAAGGACGAGGCGATGGAGTGTTATAGCTGTATGGTGAGAAATTGCCAGGGGTCGCAGAGTTCCAGTTGGGCTGCGGGGTAGCTGGAAACGAAGAGACGCCCTCTCTTCCGGGCAACTGGTCACTTCGACGCCGGTGCTGGCTAGATCTAGATCTTCCACTGCTCGCGTAGGGGGATCCGGGCTGAGGGGTAGGCGCAGGAGTGTGCGAATAGTCCCAGTAACCGTGCATACCAGCTCCAGCACCTAAAGGCGGTGAGTTTAGAGGCGTTGTATTGTAACTATAATGATAGCCGTGATTCGGCATACCGTATGCAGAACTGCCAAACATGGCTGGTGTAGATGGAGGTGCTTGCGGGTGCGGAGTCGCAGACGCCGACTTTGGATGAGGGGTCTTTGAGACGAGCGGAGGTCTGAGGGGAATTTGAGACTCCGGAGAGGTTGTCTTTGGCCGGACTGTGGATGGTCGACGACCGGGGGGGACTTGAGGAAAGGCCTGAATTTTGACTGATTTCTATAGTATCACGACCTATAAAATGGTTTTTATGGATGGGCAATACCCTCTTGCGCCGACGCCGAAATGTGCGCTGCGTTCAAGATATACAACGGATAGGGGTGGAGGAGGAGGAGGAGGTCTTGTTATCTCAATCCTAATATCATATAGTATATCGCTTGAGGGGAGGAAACCCGGTAAGGAGGGGTTTGTAAAAGGAGCAAGAGAAGCCAACGCTGCTGGTCAGATCTATCGAGAGTTATATAAATCTGAATTCTTTCACAAGGAGTGTTTTTCTTCGAGAATTTTCTGGCTACCGTGGACAGGTCTTGTCGAAGATGATTAGTAAGGTTTGTCGAATATTCGGAAATATCGTACGTTATGGCAGAGCCAGATCGGAATCGGGCCTGTAGACGGTAGCCAAACAGCGTTGAATGAAATGCCAGAAAAATCTGAGGCACGAAAGGTACGGGAGAAGAGGAAATTTTTGGGATTGGGAGGGAGACCTCTGCCCGAACGGATATATAGGTGCTTAAGTGTCCTGCAAGTCTTGGGCGAGTACAACAATCAAGCGCATGGTATGGACAGAAATTATTTCCCACCCACCAAGATTGCAAAATGAAGAGACAAGGTGTGGGAAAAAAATTCCAAACCTCACTTTTTTCCTGATGTTTTTGCTTCTTCCCATGGCGGCGGACTAGATTGTCTTGAAAAAAGTAATTTTCAGACCAGGGAAAAAAGGAATCTGCTTGCCCGAGGGAGATTGGATACTTTTCAGGGCCGTGCCTTGGGGGGTGACCGGGTGGATTTCTGTGCGAAAATAAGCAAAGCCAAAAATGGCGGTACGCAGCAAAATGAGTCGTACGCACACTCTTTTTTAATACACAGTATGCTGCCTGAGATTTGAGACCAATGCCTTGCGAGATTGGAATAAACGGTGTGTGGCCAACCCCTGTTTTCGTTTGGGCAAATTGCTGATGGAGCATTCTCAATCGTATCCTGCCCGTTCCAAATCCTTTCCCTCTCCGGGTTTCCTTCCTTCCTTCCTTCTGTTCCCTTGATTTCCCAACGTTGGTCGAAAAAGATACACCTTCAGGTCCTCTAGATACTCCATCTGGAGCCATTGTTTTTGATAGTTTTCCAATAGTTTCCAATAGTTTTCCCGAAGAGGCACGTTCCGATTTACAGCCTGCCACGGTCGCGAACCAACAGGAGTTGTTGCCCTCATAAGAAATCCTAAATCCCTTCATAGACGGGCGAGCTAGGAGCAAAACCCATCGAGGTCCCTTACCTTCCCGCCCCCCGGCGAACGGAAGGATGCGGACGTGAAGAAATCCGACTCTCCTTCTTCGTGTTGTTGATGTTGGTGTCTTCCACTCAGTTTGATTGAAACAACGGGCTAGAACTTAACCTACAATTTTTGGAGATCGCATGTGAACGGGAGAAAATTTCGAGACAAGCGGAAACATGTTGTGGTGGGGTTTTTCTTCCCATCAAATGAGCGTCTGGGTCCTTCCCGGGGCATGTCTCCGGGCGCACAAGGCTAAAAGTCCATTCCAAAGGAGGTGTGGCTTAGCGTCTTTCCGTTTTTTGCCTTGTTCGGTTCGACCAGAGCTGAATCAGCCAATATCATTGGAATATTCTTGATACTTCGAACCATAGACCAGCTCAGGCTGATGGGAACTTACTTCGCTCCAGGGTCAAAGGTCAGCAAAACACATATTCTGTACATTGGCTAGAAATGCGATTTCCCCCCCCAGCAAACGGGTTACATGAATTTTACCGAGTCATGACGAAGCTCTTACTGACCGAAAGCATCCGAATGAGATACAACGGCGGATAACTATTTCTGCCGTAATAATCTGATTCTTGAATTCTCACCTTCAAGGGACGTCGAATTGCGTTCACGGCTTCTCCCGATGCTTCATTCGTATCCGAATGTTGTGGACGGCCGTTCGAACCCGCCTCTTCAACAAAACACTGTTTGATGGGCCTATCGGGATGGAGTTCTGGTTCCGCGAGCCTTCGGTCCTTCGTATCAGCAAACGGACAAAGAGCAATTGCACCTCAAACCATCCCGATCACGCTAGTCAACAAGGTTTCTTTGGTCTAAGCACATATATATGTCAATGATGCTATCGCAAGCTAGTTATTGCTGGCTTCGGCCTGACGGTAACGCAGATTCTGCGAGATATGAATGATTGTGCGGTGTGAACAGCTCTTGCTGCATGCACAATCACGGATTTACACAAGGTGATATTTGGTGACCATTTCTCTTACAATGATCGGACAGTGCAGCTACCCTTGCCGGTCTAGTCACGGTAGAAGGAAGTTGTGAACAAAAAGAAGTATTTTTGGAACTTGGCGAGGTGCCAGTTGCAGGTTGCAAGCTGATCTCAGGCTCCCCGGGGAGTCTCGGTTCCGGCATGCCCATAGGATTAGCGTCCCCGAAGGCTCGGGTCTGCCGGTAATTTATCCGTTCCCGCCCCAGCTAGCTGAAACGTAGCCAGAACATATCGCAGGGAAAATATTTTCGAGAAATTTTCCATAGTGTGGATGGATGCTTTTCAAAAGAAAATCATTCTTCATTTCGTTTCAAGACATGATCTCGTGAGTGGAAATACTCGCGGCTATTCTGATCTCTCTTCAATTAATACAGAGCTTGGTCAATTTAACTGCACCCATCAGATGTCCAGACGCAAACGAGGGACTGGCGCCAGTGCATACCAGACACATACTCAAGGCGAAATTTTTCTTTCGCATTTCAGTTAGCTGATTTTCACAGGTCAAAGAACAGGGACCAGGGAAGCCCGCGTCCGATACTTGTATATCACTCACAGACTATGTCCCAAAAAACAAAGGTGGCCAATTTTTCGCTTTTGCAAGACTGTTCAAAATGGCCCTTGCTAAAAAGTTTAAGATTTAGGTAACAATAATAATCTCCATTCTCATCATTCATTCCTTCAGCATTCTATCATCAAAAAACTATATCTACGGCTCTGTTCTAGCTCATGGCGGCGGTCCGGTCCGAGACTCGGGTTAGGTCCTTCGACGGAACATGCTAGATCAATGAGGCAGGAGGGATATATACGGTAAGTTACCGCGCGTAGACTAGGAGCCAGGGAATCTGGTGTAGAAGCCCGAAAACATCGTTCCTCTGACACTCTACCCGAAGACATTGGTCAGTGATGTATACTTATGTAAAATATAGCCAATCTCGAGACATATTCTACTAGCCATCTCTGTAGGGATTAAACGTAAATCTACCCTTTCTCGTAGACTGTCTCGTCGGAAAACCTTGTGATAGGAATGCGACAATCGGAGCCTCTCAATGCATTGATCTGGTACCATTAATGATACCAGGAACACCAAAGGGATCACCTTCTACCAACTTTCAGATCGACCTATTAGAGAGGTGATACCGAATGATATATTGAGAAATCCTTCGATAATCATTTTCAATACGCTCTGTTCTAGTTACCAGCTTGAACAATCACAAGAAGGATCAATTTCTTACGATCAGGTTGGTAATACATGCTATTTTGTACAAAATTGTCACTGCCGCTGTCCTACAAATCACACCAAAAGGGCTACAAAGCACAAAGGAATACTTCCTTCCACGCCCTACAATCAGAATTACTAGCCAGTTTTCTTTCTATACTGCCACCACTCATAGATTGACCCCAGCCGGATTGTTACATCTGCCATTCGCAATATTGGAAAACTACCTGGCTGATACGAAGTTTTGGAGCAATGGATGATTTGCTTTATTGCACATGCTAGACCCCGAAAGGGAACTCGTTGAGAAAGCGCACATATACTCGGAAACCCTGTGCCACAGTTATCGCGACGATTTCTTGTATATCGTGTTTTCTTTTGTTTTATTCTCAAGAATAAACAACACGATGTTTTTTTCCCTGTCCCTCAAACCTCATGCATTGTTCGCTTGGGTTGGCCCATACCGGCATGAAATTCATGCAAAAGACCCCTCAGAGAAAAAAATTTATTGCTGCCCCACTTCCCGCTAGAACCAAGTTCCAAAAGCCTTATTGTGAAAAATTTTTCTTCCGCTAGAAGAGCGATGCTACATTCTTCCTGGCGATCAAGACAGGAGAGCCCTTTCAAACCAGGAAGCTATAGGCGTGTTAGATGGGACGGGTGCACAAAGGACTCGAAAATAGAGCTTTGATATCGCTAGGGAAATGGTTCCTTATTCAGCAACTGCTCGTGTCTACCTTGTACTACCTCAGAGCTCTCTCAAGAGCTTCAGCTCACCATACGATATCTCTGTCTGCATGCGTTGTCCCTGTTCAGAAAAAAACGAAGGCGGGTACCCTGCGCAACCGCTGGGGAAGTATCAAATCAATTTTCAGTATCCATTTTGGCGTGCTATCAGTATCAGGATTAAATGGGCCACTCGAGATATGGAGCCTTGACAATTGACTAGGATGTTGAGATCAAAAGCTGCAACTTGGACCCAATCCTATGCGTTGTCATCTTCGAGGTGTTACATCGACCATGATAACGGAGCCGCATCCTTCTGTCGTTTTTCCTTCTATGATCTTAACTTGACTGATACTCTGCAGGTTTCTCCTTCTCGATAGTTCTCTACAATATGAATCTTCCAGGTTATTTTACAAACATGCTTGCTTTTTACGTACATCGCTATTGAACAGACTGGAATTCATTGAGGCGCGCAAAATTTTTTTCGTCTGGATAGTGGTCTGAGCATAGGCCACTAGAGCTTGGAAACTAGTTCGCTTCATGTATTGAAGCGAATTGGTATCTGTCTCAGCGAGAGAACTCAATGGGTTCTTTTGATACCCTGGTCCTTTTCTGACAGACCTCTTGAGCTATTCGCTGGAGCTACTGTTTTTTCCTGCAGGATGACATTCTCTATGCATAACAGCCAAACATACACAAGACCCAAATGCACTTTTGCTTTTCGCGATATCTGATTCGCTTAAAATTATATATTCGTATGCAAATGGCCTCGAACAGTTCAGACATGAATTGTCGACAGGCCCTAAGAGCGAGTGGGTCCTAAACAAAATTTTTCCTTTGGCCAGCTTTGCACACTAGCCTTTGGAGCTAGTAGGAGCAAGAATCTTCTTCGATCGGTACATTAGACCTCGGATGATAGCGATTTATCTACCATTGGCTATCTAGGGGCTATTTTTATGACGAAACCCTGATTGGAGCTAGTTTCTATCAATTGAATAGCGAAATGGATTTCGTCTGATCTCTTGTTGGTCAGTAAGTATTCATTCTTCAGCTCCTGGGATAATCCTCTATCTCAACCCAGTTAGCGTTGCACAGCCGAATCGGCCAACTCACTGTCGACGGTAGCAGCACGATGGGATCGAGATCCGCTAACACTAAGAATTGCCTTGCTCAATAACAAGATATATCGCCGCGACTTCGCCGTTCGACTCGTAATCCCGAGGCTACTATTTCTTCGCACTCGATATCTTGTCAATGGTAGACAATTCTTGACGTGGTTCTATGACTCGATGCTTTGGAGCTGCTGTCGTCAACCGTATTAGCCTTCATCAATACCGATTTTAGACCCGGTAACCCGGGTTTGAGCCACCGGTAGCTTGCGAGTCCCCGGAGCCAGCCGTAAACGAGCTTTGCCTCACCGTTTAACCCGATCAAGAAAAGGCAGCCATGCGGCTGCGCCACAAGCTCCTCAACCTTCTGGAATACTTCCTTATCAATCAACTCTCCGGAACCACCTGATTTGAAGAATGACGACCCGGGCGCCGGTTTCTATGAGGTATTTTATTGGCCGTTTTTTAAAGGAAGATCGAACCTCAGGCGAATTATTTTTTTTACTTTGCGACCATCCCAGAGCCTGGCACACCTACGTCGTCGCGCATTGACGAGATTTGATACCTTTTTCAATAATGGCAGGAAATAAGGGGTAATTTGACGAGAAATTTTCTCGCATCCTTTGAGTTTGTTGGGACATTTCGATATCCCCTGGCCTAGGCGCTTGGTCGAATCACGACACTCAAACTACACCCTCGCTAAATCATGAAGGAAGCGGGAGCGTCTCACTGGTCTGAAGCGTGAGGCTAGGGAATGCTCTGAATATAGGCTCTCAATTTTTTACCATCAGACAAGAGGAGTAAGGAGACCTGTGACCTCTCACTATTTTCATGATGGAGGGGCAAAGTGCAGGTCCGGAACCCGCGATGAGATGCGATGTTCCAATGCAACATCCTAATAACCCCTCAATCTGGCATCTCTTGTTGCATTCCGGGAAAACCAAGAAGGTGTGTGTCCACAGGTAAAAAGTGCAGCGGGATTTCCAAAACTAGTGTCCAAAAAGGGCTGAAACGTTAGATAACCTGAATATCATCCAAAGGGAGGAGAGAAAACACGATGCCAGGGGTTTGAGAAGTTCAGGGATTCGCTTTCGCGTCTGCAGGGACATGCGAAAAAAAAAGTTTCTCAGAGACCAAGAAAAAAAACGTGGGCGTCCCCTTGATCATCCGTCTGCATATCTTCGCGTTCGCCATCGGAGGGGCTGCATCTCATACCGAAATGTTGACATTCCTTTCTAGGATTTTTCCTTCCTTCGCGGAGCGACGCTGAGTTTTGGGTTCCTAGTCTTCCTGGGCTGTTGACATATTTACCTGTACCTAAATTCCTCAGGATAATGCGATGAGATGAGGGTGGGGTAATTTAAGACTCTTCTCCCACTTCTCATGCCTTTACAAGAAACCTCTGCCGACATGCTGGACTAGCCCATCGATTAGCCATGCGGGAAAAAAAGAGAGAGAGGGAGAGGGGAGTCGAAGTTACATCACATGTTGAGAAGAAAGCCCTTGCTCTCCCTGAGCGCATACGCAGAAATTACGCGGCACACGAGAACAATCAACCTGTTAACGTGCCGGACCAACCTGTTCTCGAGATCGCGTTCTCTGGTGTAATCCCTGCGCTGCCATCGCAACAATCTAACCGTGCCAAGGTTGGACTGTTATTCCACTGGCGAGAAAGATCGGACGAAATTCCAATCAGGATGGACCTTGTTTCGCACAAATGAGGATCCAGTTCACAATATGACTAACATGTCTATTCTATTGCAGCACGAAATGCAGCAAACTGGGCGGATTTCGAGGCTATCGGGGCGCGGGCCTATTCTTAGTTCCCTGGGTTACGAATTCATTGCATTTCGAGGGTACGACAACTCTTCCTTCTGCAACAGGGTCGGTTTCTTTCGACGAAACTGAGATCCGGAGTATACTCGAGTATATTGCGAGTCTCGACCGGTTTGCCACTGCCCGCAAGACATCCCCCTGATCCCACAAATGGATGTTAAATTGTCGGATTGAACAAGTTCCGATCTTCTGGAGAGAACGTCATCGAGCGACGGAGTCATATTATTCCTCAAGGTTCAGGCACCAACCATTAGATGCATTTGGGAGGCTGAGGCGACAGAGAAATACACTTCGAGTACATCGAAGAAGAGCTGCCAAGCAAGGCGAAAAAATACAACGCAACACAACGCAAGCTGCAAGATTGGGTTCAGTTATTACTCAGACCTATCATGTGATTCATCGTGGATGCAGATGGCAAATATAATTTGACGCTATACAGCTTGCGCATCCTAAAACTTGTCTTTTTGGGCGTATTTCTTACGTCCCCGTACTTTAAGTTCGGGTTGCGTTTCCATGTAGGGATTGGATCCGACTTCACCCGGGATGTAAGCTACCTGCGTTTCGGGGCAAATATGTTCACGACTGAAATACAAGACATCGTATAGAGTAGGTATGCGCCCGTAACCATGTCCCCGGGTCTGAAATTTCCCCGAACGACAGCGAACCATAAGTGCATATATGTAGATATCTGATATGCATATGCCTGAGGCTGGAATATTGAACCCCCGGTGTATCTGCACTTGCCTTGTGATCTCATCAGCATTCAAAACTTTAGTTAAAGTTTTGGATCCCCTAGTCTCTACCGGTAAAAGTGTGCTCGCATCAAGGGTGGAAGTATCGGTTACTTCATGGACGCGATGGCCATGTCATGCTCTTGGACATCTCCCACGGAATGTCCGAGTCTAGTTGCTCTAGATGCCGGTACAAAACATAGATTTATGTGAAATATTTCGAAGTGAGTCATATACTTGCTTACCAGTGCGATGGCTTGTCCGAGATGCCTGTGACGTTATCTAGTCTGCAGGACTAGGTTTTTTAGTATCGCGTTCCCTAGAAGCTGCCTTGTCCAACTTCGAGATTCTCTTTCAGATCAGGATAATCTTGAATATCAAAGACGCCGATAAATCGCGCAAGCGAAACATACGTCGTCTCTGATGGGCTAATCGAACCCGCACACGATATCGAAGAGTATCTTTCGTCGACGCGACTTTGGATCCTTGCTTAACTTCTTCGCCGTCTACTCATGTTTCGACCAATGATAAATCAGGAGAGGGTTATGTTGATACCCGTATCCCATCACGATGTGATACCATATCATACACATGCGTACGCATGCATTTGATACCGGCGATGATTATCCGTTACACGGGTCCAATCATTATGATCCTGCATATGAAATCATCATAAGACTATACGCTGAAACAAAACGTTATATAGCGAAAGCGATAACTGGTTCGCAGGATCAGCCTAGACCCTCAAGTGGGGTATTTGTAAATATAAAATCTTTTGATATAGGCAAATTAATCGCAGCCCCGCTCATCTCGGTGACTTCTTTTATATACATGTAATCCCTCAAGGGGGGTATCTAAGAGTACACCGTTGGCCCTGGGAATGTATAAGTGGTCAGGGTTGGGTAGTAGATGTTGAGCTTGATTCCGGGCTCCTGTCCGTTGTATACACCAGGGATCGAAACTTTCGAGGGACTACCACCCGAACCACCGGTAATACTGAGTTGTGCGCACGAGATATAGAACTGGGCACCCGGGTATGTTGAGGCAGAGTGGAGGGCGATGTGTTCGACTCGGAGAAGGTACTGAAAAGAAGAGTCATCCGTCAGCTTGAAATATCTCGGTTTGAAACTCTCTCGACCACATACCTTGCCAGTCGGAATTCTAGTGGGAATCTTAAAGGTGAGGGAGCTAAGCATCTCCCAGTTCGGTCCATTGCTTCCCTGGAGTCGGGGTCTTATCAGTCATCTAGATTGACATAAGCGGGTCAGGACATGGGGTCATTGTTTGTCTTACGAAAGTTATCGTTCTTTGATGGATCTTGAACCAGTTGGCCCCAGAGCCATCCCAGGTATTCAGGTCAGTGATACTCGATGGGGCCTGCCCGAGGTAGACGATATATGGACCTTTGGCAACGTAAGTATTCGTATTTCTGATCCGGCACTCCTTATATACTATAGATTTGATGTGATCATACCAGGATGGAAAACTTGTTGGTCGAGCGCGAACCCAACAGTCGAACCTGCGGCGACAGTGTAAGTCTGAGTGTTTGTACCCTTTCTGGCTCCGGCATTGCAAGTGAAATCGGTGGATGAAACATCCGTGATAGGGGAGTTCTATATTCATCAGCCACAGTGTGGCATCCCAGTATTAACCTTGGATATTCTAAAAAAAAATGGACTAGGCCAAAGCTATGTAATCTCATACCATATTGCTGTTCTGGCGAACATATTGGTAGGGACTTGTGGTAGTACTACCAACAATGAGTGTGGTGAATCGGTCTAGCGGTGTATGATTAGGAATTATGATAACGTTGATCGGGCTGTAGGTGTTTCGCTTAATTACATACAATGGCAAAGAGCTGAGGGTATCAAGGCTGCAATAGCCACGATGCTGGAAGAGATCTTCATCTTGAATAGTTATCGAATATCTTACTATGTTGGAAAACAATTTAGGGCCGTTCCATTAGCCTTTAACATAACCTCAAGCTTACCTAGGCCTACCGACATACTTATAAACTTTTCTTTCTGGTGAAAACTGATATTTTGTCTTATTAAGATGGTTGAGTAGGAGCAACCGGCTTCAGCTCCGCAAATATTTGACCCCAACTCTTGGTTTATATCCATGCTACACAAACAAGTCTATCGATTATAAGCTTGAGTATACATTTACGACCAGGCATTTCTAAGACCCCATGCTCTCGACAATTCCCCTAGCGGGTACCGGCTAAAATAGCCCGAAGGCAACCTTCTTCGCTTGACAAGCTGAAGTGTAGAAAAACCGGTTCTTGTGTATGGCTGTGGGGATCGCGAATTACACGAGCCCCATGGATCTTTAATCTAAATGCATATTGTAACTCAGGTCTATAGACCGATAGATCTATGGTTTTCATGCCAACTTTCAGGGGTTTCTGCCACGGCATGCCATGGGTACCGCCAAAGCGTCCCAGAAACCGGTCACAAATCAGAAAGAAAGGGATTTGTATTGAATAAAAGTATAGTGCCAGCCAAACCCATAAGCATGATTTGAGAAGTTGGGACCTCGAGGAAACCACCTCGTGACATTAAACTTCCTGCTACCAAGAATCTTGCGAGTTTCGAGTTGAGGTAAAGTATTCGGAAGCCAAAGGCGTCGTCCCGCAATCCCGATTGGGGACAGTGTACCCCGGTTTTGAGAGATGCTAAGGTAGGAGATCGTCTAGAACCTCGGTCCATCTCCTTCCATATTAGCCTGAATGCTGGAGGCTTCGGCTCTTTCGGTAGGGCTTAGGAATGTATAACATAAATCTGCAACCTCATGGTGTCAAACCAACACAGATTGCGCAATAATCATGTATAAGTAGCACGGTTCACAAATGGGAGATATCTTTCTAAAAGTCTATAGCTTGACATTACGGGTAGGTCGAGCGACTCCGGGGCAAAATTGGGAACAGAGGCTCCGGCGGCACCTCTCCAAGAATGTTACGATTGATGGCACACCTAGTGTACTCCTATCTCACGAATGGACCCGTTTTGTAGGATCCTGCATTGACTATAATGGTGGATCTATGATGTTCCTTCGTCAAGGGATTGAAATTGCTGGATAGAATATCTTGAATTTTAAAGGCTAAGGGAATACAACATTGGTATGAAGCCATTCAGGCAATTTAGTATACGGAAGAATCCCTCAAAAAGGAACTGGAACCAGGTTTAGCGATCTTGTTGAACTTAAAATTCTTTGAAAAACCTCTAAATAATCGAGGTGGCAGGTCGTTGAGTAGTATCACGATTGATAGTGGGTATGTTAATACTGCCACAGAAGAGGCGTCCGTTTCATCCCGGCTATATAACCGAGCGCTAGATTTAAGTTCGAAAACATGATACCACGATAAGGATAGTGCATCCCTAATGTATGCGGGAAAGGTGAGGATGTGGTATCATCTTGACAGCAAGGCTGGGGTTTCGTTGGGACCGGGGGTTCTACTATTGTATACTAAGTTTTAGAAGCACATGCAGCCCTACGGGGGGCTGGCGGGATGAGTTGGGTTGAGGTTATCGATTGGGACTATGAAACGTTAGATATCGGAGAATATATGTTTGGGATTTCTAGGGATTATAGCGAGCTAGGAGAAAAGGTTTATATATTTAGTAAGATTGGAATATACACTACGAGAGTATTCAACACTTGCACTTTGCATGAACGTCTGCATTTTAGTATTATCGAAATATAAGTACAATTTATGAGCATAACCAGCGCCGCTTCGCGACTAAAACATCTGCAATTGTAAGTGACTGTGAAGAAATTTGTCAAAAGTGACTTATGGATCGAACGAGTGAGGTGGAGAAATTATTCCGTTGAGCAAAACCAGATACCGCAAAATTTAATCTAGTGTCTCAAAAACTTGAGACATTTCCTTAGAGATCAGAATTAGACGTAATAGTAATAGTTACTACGGTAATTATGACCCATATTGCTTCTCGCGGACCTAGACGGCATATAAGTCTCAAACTCATCCTCAAATCCAGGAGATGGCGACCGTCTTCCGAGAGTATTGGCCCTATATCGGGGATGCGGACGATCCGACCAGATATAGTTAATACCGCGACCTGTCCCGAGCACCCCACGGTCTCGAAGAGAGTTCAGCGAGATATGCACCGTGTTCGGGGAATGCCCCGAGTCGGTACGGATCCCGAGCTCCCGTTGGATACCGTAAAGCTTAGACCAAGTCCCGGACGGGGCGGTAACGATGAACTTTATCGACTCGGCGTGCTTGTGTAGATCCTTAAGATATTTGCCCGCGTTTTCGTATTGGTGGTAGTGTGATCCGGTGATAAACTTGCGAGAGGAGAAGGGGTACGGAGCGTTGTTTTCCCCGATGCGGAAAAGATGGATGGAAACTTCGTACATGGAGTCATCGTACTTAATAGTAGGGCTGTATCCTCCACCTGTTTCATTTTCGCATGATACAACGAAGAAATGTTTTGGTTAGCTTACGGATTCGAGGATTGACTAAAAACTTAACAAAAAGCATAAGAAATCCTAAATTACCTTCCAATCGGGCAAAGTCGTCGTCTTCGAGACGCTTGATAGAGACTGATTTGATATCGTACATGGAAATACGAGCTTCGGCGATTCCTTCGGAACCATATCTATTTCGATACGGTTGGAGCCGAGAATTACCAGGTACTCGGTCCAATCGGATCCGTAAAGAAGGCGTACTCCCCGGGAAACTCTCACCGGTGTCAAAGAGAGCGGTGAACTGGGTTCCGGGCGGAGTCAGTTGAGTCAAATCACACTTTGTTCTCCCATAATCTCTGGTGTATTTCAATAATTTCAGGTAGTTCATGCTTGTTGTGGTGGGAACTTCGTCGTTGAATGCGGCATAGTCATAGAAAGGGAAAAGGAGAGCTCTGAGGACTTCTGTGAAGCCGTAGACCGCAGCTTCGCGATCCTGTTCAGCTACCCTGTTGAGCCTCTCGTTATTGTAAGAAGTCGCATAGCGACTCATTCGACTATACGTGCGTTGCATCTTCTCAGGAAGTTTCAATAGGATGCAATAGGATTGTTTTGATTTATAATTCGGATTTTGAATGTGAATATATGCTATGAAGGAAAAATATTCGTTCGCTAGCTCGTCGTGGAGTACATTTGAATGTGACAAGATCTTTTACTGGGCTAAGATCAAGAGAGCGAACTACCACCGTATTTATAGGCTCTCGTAGAAGAGCCTGACTGACGAATCACCGTAATTACAACTAGATAATCGTTCTGCGAGTGGCAATCCGTAAAGTCCCAGTAAAATATGATTATGCCATCTTTATCTCATCGTTGAGATGTTCTGATGGACTGATACGAGCAATTTCAAATGTGCGACGTCAAAGGTGGTCATGCTGATATCGCCATTGTTTGCTTTACGAAGAGCATATGAACTCATATACAAAATCGAAGACATATTTAAGCATTTGTGCGGCTTCGCTTATCGGGATGTGCGTTTCCATGACGGCTGTTTGCGAATATGCTGGTCGGTGCGACGTTCAACGTCATTCAAGATGGACAAGGATCTAGTGGTATATTATGAAAACAATACAGATAGGGCATATGGAGGCTCTGATGGGCCGGAGAGGTGGAATTCCACGTTGATATCATGATATAAATCTCGAATTTGCTTGCTTTTGGCGTATGAAAAGTTTTATAATTCTTGCTGACGGAAGACTCTCGGACGGGATCTTGAGAAGGGGTCTAGACCAAACCGGAAGCTTATGCTGAATCGGGTCCATATATAGACCAGTCTATCATGTTACACTTTCCTCTACGTAATACATCACGTTTAGTTGGAAAGTCACCTGTAAAGTTGATGAACGTCATAGTAATACGTGAATGGTCTGGAACGTTGCTGGGGCACTTTGTTGGATATTTTGTGTTGTAGCCATGTGCCAAGACACAATTTCGCGAATTTAGAAATCGCAGGAAAAACTCCAAACTGCGCGATCTGGTCTGCACTTCGACATCAATCGGACAGCGACCTCCATATAACGCCTACGAACTACATACAATCCTAGGATGCATACTATTCGTCCACACAGAAAGCGTAACGGCAGCGCTTCGACGGCCTTCGCGATACGAGAAATCATTCCCTGAACCATTGGCGCCCCACCAGCGCATCCATCAAAATGTTGTCTACCACCAAACTCAATCAGAGGAAGCTCCAGCACCTCCATGCTGCCTCACAAACCATCTTCCCGTCGTCGCCAGCGGTGTCTGCCCATTTGTCCGCCAAAATGACCCATCTCGCCGCCACAGCAGGTATCCCGCTATCGGAGTCCACATGGCGCAAGACTTGTGCAGCCTGTGGGTATACCCTCGTGCCCGGGTGGACCGCTTCGGTGAGAATTCGGGGCATCGGTCAGGATGTACGGCCTTTCGGGCGACAGAAGGGAGCTATCAAAAACGACGAGATAAAGCAAACCAAGGCAATTGGCGGTGATGCTGTACTTCATGATACGGGCGACGAGGTACTGAAGACGGCATCGAATAAACGCATTCGGAAGAGAGGGAAGAGGACTCGAGGGCACAGACAAGATCGGGGGAAGACGGAAGCGAAGGAGATAGAGGGTGGTGGGAAGGGCATGGCGGTGCTACCAGCTTCGCGACCAGAGGGCGCTGTTTCTGGCGACACCACTTCGATATTAAATCCTGATAAAAAGCCTAGGAAAACCAAGACCACAGGTGCAGAGAAGGAACCGCGTGTAATATATGCATGCAAGATCTGCGACCGAAAAACGATACATTCGGTACCGAGCAAGCAAATGGCGCTGAATGGTGATAAACAATCGGAAGCGGTCGCCAGCGACAAGGTTGTGACGGAGCCACAGCAAGCCACTACTTCCAAGGCCAGTTCAACTACGTCGATCGCGACTCCTGTACCTGCTGTGGAACCTCTGATAGCGACTGCAGCAGGTGCTTCAGTAGCAGCAGCAGCAGCAACGAATGCGACGGCCAAGAAACGGGCGAAATCGCGCAAGAACACGTTGTCAGAGATGCTCGCAAAAGAAGCAGCCAATAGATCTGCCGCGAACAATACGACAGGCTTTGGGTTGAATCTGATGGACTTTATGAAGATAACTTGAAACGGCATGATGTCGAGCTCGGCCTATCTCAACTATCCCTGGAGGGTTGATTGCTGTATTCGAGGCTAGATTGCCTTAACATGCGTCGATCGAGAGCCGCATGCGCATGAAGCAGTGCGCTGGATATAGCGTGAACAAACCAGAGGCGCTGCTGTGCCACAAACAAGAGCTTGCTGCATCATAAAAATCCAAAACTGAAAACTAAAATATCTCAAACAGGGGATGCGCATGAGCGAGATGCAGAAGAGGCGGGTCGGGTTTCCGGGTAGGTTCCTCCTTATCTTACTGTGTAACGATTCCCTTGCATTGCAGGCTGCTGGTGCTTGCACGGGAAACAGGAGCTCCAGACCGGAAGCTCCTCTGATCACGATTGTTGCTCTATGTATCCATAAATAGAGATATTTATCAATATAATCGCGAAACGGCTATCTTTGATATCATGTTTTTTTTAAAATAACAAAAATCTCGCCTCGCTTTGGGCTGCATATTCGTGTTGCAGCTGCGGCACAAGTGCTCGAAGCAAGGGCTAGGCTAGAACCTAAATAATTCCTTTGGACCCCTTTCCGAATAGCTTCCCGCGATACGTTCAGCCGTGAAGAAGGAATGCTGCACCTGAATATCGGGGGGTGACGTCCCTTACCTCAGGAAGTTTGCCGCTTGATAACAGTTACCAAAGTTTCGTTCGGACGCAAAACGAGCGACTGATATGGTATTCGTGGTACGGAAGTTGGAGCCGCTAACCGGAAGTGGCAATCTGGCAGGCTTAATGGGAAACTTTAAAGCTGTGGACGTGCAAGCTTTCCGGCCGGACACCAGGAAGTTTCAAACCCCGCACCTCACGGACCCCAAGAGATTACGAGGAGGCTTTCGAACCTTTCGCATTGGGGAAATACCGTGGAATCAGCAAGGCTTTATTCCACCCAGCAAGTAAGCCCGGCCTTATATGTAAGATTGCAATTATTTTTTGTTGAGGTTCTGGAGTTATAAGGGTGGCTCGTCACGATTGCCGTATTTGGAGCATCTGGGATAACGACAGGCCTTATCCGAGGTTGAAAAAGCGGCAGCCAATCTCGACGAACTGTCAAAATCTTGATATTCGACGGTGATAATACGCCAGAATATGAACATTAGCGATCGCAGTCGTCCGCCGTCATCCGTATTGTTGGTTGTACTGTACTTCACGGTCCCTCCCCGCTACGCACGACGTCCTTGGAGGGGTCTGGAACGAAGGAGACCCACATTTGGGCGACGGGTACAAAAATTCTCAGCGCTGGGCCATGTGAGCAGTGAGACTAGTCGAAACAAAGGTGTCGTCACGAGTCGGTGGCCTTTTGCAACATTTTCTCCATTGCCCCGCATTTTCGGCATTATCAACGGCGTATGCAGCTGAATCGCAACTTGAATGCCGCGTATTTGGGAAATAAAAGTTTGAATGCGAACAAGCTAGCCTAGACCGGGACGACGATAATTGTTCGACTGGTCGCAGGTGCATTTTCCGGGGGCACAAGTGAACGAACTGCGGGTGAGATTTTCGATACGATTGGTACCACTTTCCCAAAGACGCCCAAGATGCTCTATCCCCACATTGTGCCCTTGGCGCGAAAAGCAGCTTCCACTTGACCGACGACACTGCTAGCGACGGAAGGGGTAACGATGCACCGGGATAATGGCGGCAAGCGAAGGAAATCGATGAAGCTTGCAGCGAGCTAGCGTCATGCAAGTCAGGAGCATGTACAGATACCGCTAACCAGCACCTGAGATCATGACATCGACTTCCCCAATCGAGTTGGACGGCTCGCCTCCAAATGCACCAGCGGGCGATAGTGCTTGATAATTATTGATAATACCGTCGACAAGGCCCCCGGCTGGACCGAGTGGTGTTTGGATGCGTAGAGGAGGGGGGTATATATAACTTTGCGGTTGTCCGGTTGTAGTGAACCTTTTCTTCCCCTCGACATCATCTCCTCACCGTCCTCCGTACTGCACTTGATTCACATCACCACTCCATTTCCCACGAAGACACATACCATACCACATCCGCAATGACTTCGATAACCCTCGAGACTCCCGTCACCGGGAAATATGAGCAGCCAGTCGGCCTGTAAGTCTTCTCTCTCTCCCCTCCGTCGCTTCTCACCAGCGGAGACTTTTTGTGGGGTTGTGGTGGAGGTTTCCGGATATGCCACCTGCTCGGTTAACCCACCCCTCGCAACTCTCGGCCGGCTTGCCACCGAGTCCAACGTCTGATGCATATGTGATGACGGCCTCGTTATCTCGCAACCACGGATATTGCATTTAGCCTATAGACGGCGACTGACGTGCATGGTGTCTGACCCAGGTTCATCAACAATGAGTTTGTGAAGGGAAAGAAGGGCCAGGAGTTTGAGGTTATCAACCCCACCAATGAGAAAGTTCTCTGCAAGGTCCACGAGGCCACCGAGGAGGATGTCGATATCGTACGTACTTTCTTCTATGGGTTTACTGCACTTGCAAGGTTGCTAACTTGAGTTCCCTACAGGCCGTCGCAGCTGCGAGAAAAGCGTTCAAGAACGGCAGCGAATACCGAACAATGTCCACGGCTGATCGAGGCAGGCTCCTCCTCAAACTCGCGGACCTCTTCGAGAAGAACATTGACACCCTTGCCGCCATCGAAGCCCTTGACAATGGCAAGAGCATAACAATGGCTAAGGGTGACGTCGGTGCCTCCATCGGATGTCTGAGATACTATGGTGGTTGGGCAGATAAGATTCACGGCAAGGTCATCACCACACAGGAGGGAAACTTCGCCTACACCAAGCGAGAACCCATCGGTGTCTGCGGTCAAATCATCCCGTGGAACTTCCCACTTCTCATGTGGGCGTGGAAGATCGGTCCTGCCATCGCATGCGGTTGCACTCTCGTCTTGAAGACCGCTGAACAAACCCCACTGAGCGGTCTCTACGCTGCTCAGCTCTGTAAGGAAGCTGGTTTCCCACCAGGTGTCGTCAACGTTATCTCCGGCTTCGGAAAGACCGCTGGTGCTGCCATCGCCTCGCACATGGATATCGACAAGGTCGCCTTCACCGGCTCCACCTTCGTTGGCCGAACCATTCTCAAGGCCGCTGCCAACTCCAACTTGAAGAAGGTTACCCTTGAACTGGGTGGCAAGTCTCCAAACATTGTCTTCGAGGATGCCGATATTGATGAGGCTATCTCTTGGGTCAACTTTGGTATTTTCTACAATCACGGACAATGCTGCTGCGCTGGATCGCGTATCTACGTCCAAGAAAGCATCTACGACAAGTTCGTCCAAAGGTTCAAGGAACGCGCAGAGCAAAACGTCGTCGGTGATCCGTTCCACGAGAAGACCTTCCAAGGCCCACAAGTCAGTCAGCTTCAATACGACCGTATCATGGATTACATCAAGATCGGAAAGGACGAAGGTGCCACCGTCGAAACCGGCGGTGAGAGACACGGTGACCTCGGATACTTCATCAAGCCAACCATCTTCTCGAACGTCAAGAATGACATGAGGATCATGCAAGAAGAGATTTTTGGACCTGTCTGCGCTATTGCTAAGTTCAAGGATATCGATGATATCCTGGAAACCGCTAACGACTCGACTTACGGTCTCGCCGCTGCTGTTCACACCAGTAACCTCAACACTGCCCTCAAGGTTTCTGACGGTCTTAAGGCCGGAACTGTGAGTTAACACCTTTCCATACATTTGATAGAACAAATACTAATAGAAATAATAGGTCTGGGTCAACCAGTACAACATGCTCCACTGGTCTCTTCCATTCGGTGGATTCCGTCAATCCGGTATCGGCCGTGAATTGGGCAAGGCTGCTCTTGAGAACTATACTCAAATCAAGACCGTCTCTATCAACATGAAGGGAGCTATGTTCTAAATTTGAACAAAGCAAGTTTTTGGGTCTTTTCTTAATTTTTCTTTTTTTTTAATTCCCTACCTTTGATGCGATACTGGAACGCATGACGCAAAAGTATTCTTTCGGGAGCCTTTTTATTGGATCTTCCTTTTATTGGGATTACGGATTGTTTAATTGTTCACTCAGCTGATCAATCGGTCTTTAATAACCTTTCTATTTTTTCTTTCTGATCTCGAGCGTGAAATATTTTTCCAGCACGTTTTTGCGAGGTAGTCTTTTTGCTTTCTCCGGAATTTGTAACTTTTGCTGTTTCAGAGAATGTATATTTTCAAGGGAGCAAGTAAAGCCAAAGCTGCAGCTTATCTGCTAGCAAAGAGGAAAAAACAGAAAGAAAATAGAAAACCATTCTTTCCAGGGAAGAAATAATCTCTCCGGTTTAGTAGTGCGTGATGTAGGAAGTCGGCATGGTATCGTTTGGCGATGGTGAAGTGGAGATGTGACGTGCTTAGTAATGAATCGTACTCGCATTTTCCGGGATTCCAATCTCTACGAATTTATATAATTCGAGACCAAGCCAACGCAGCAAAGCGACCCGAATCCTTTACAATTGGCCGATATATCTTACTATTATTTAGCATTATCCCTACTTTATTCATTACTGACGATACGATACTGAAAAAATAACAATGGCGGGTAACAGTCGAAACATCCCTCCCACGGTCCTCTCGTTAAAGGATCTCGAGAAGTTGTGTTTGGAAAAGATGGATCCGATGGTGACGGATTATCTGTACGATGGAGCAGAGGAAGGTCAAACGATCCGCGAGAATCTCGAGGTATGGGACCGGTGGCTCGTTATTCCACGAATGATGCGCGGTGAGTGAATGCTACCTGCTTTTTTTCTCCAACACGTCCCGAAAGCTCAAAATGCAACAACGCTGTATTCCACCATCATTTCTCCAGCGAATATTTTCAAAGACAGATATATATATTTATATTTATATATATATGTAAATAAGTATTTAATATACGAATAAAGTACTAATAGAAATTTTGAATCGGATAAACAGACACGAGTAATATAGACTTAACCCCACCATCCCCGCAATTCGGTAAAACGTGGACGTTACCGCTAGGTATCGCCCCGTCAGCGATGCAGCAATTAGCCCACTCGCGCGGCGAGATCGCTACCGCTGCCGCAGCTCGTAAAACGGGGATACCCTTCGCGTTATCCACTTTTTCAAACTACACTCTCGAAAACGTTAAAGTCGCCGGTGAGGGTAGCGTTGTCGCTTTGCAGATGTATTTGTTGGAAGGGAGGAGGGATTTAAACGTTGATTTAATCCGGAGGGCTGAAGGTACGTACTATATTATACACATATATGAGTTTATTATAAGGGTAGATGAGGGTTTGTGGAAGGGTTGTGATGGATGGGGTTGGGCTAATGTTGGTGGTGGTGGTGGGGGTAGCGGCGGGGTATAACGCGATTATATTGACCATCGACTCGCCGATTCCCGGGAATAGACCTGGCTTGATAAAATCCAATTTCAAGATGCCGAGATATCTGAGATTTCAGAATTTTACAGAAGACTTCCAGGGACCGTTAGATCAATCCAGTTCCTCGGATATCACTGACGCAAACCCGGATCTAGTCCCCACCACAACCCAGAACGGGGACTTGAGCGATAACGGTAGCGGTATGAAAAAGAAGAAAGGAAATCAGTTAATCGTGGATAGATCGATTAATTGGGAAAGGGATATGAATTGGTTACGCGAAACGACAAACTTGGAAATCTGGGTTAAAGGAGTGTTACACCCGCTAGACGCGGAAGAGGCTATAAAATATGGTGCGAAGGGGATTATTGTTTCGAATCACGGAGGGAGACAGTTGGATGGTTGTATATCCGCGTTAGACGCGTTACCGTGGATAGTGAATCAGGTGGATGGGAGGGTTCCGGTTCATGTTGATGGTGGGGTTAGGAGAGGTGGTGATATTTTTAAAGCGTTGGCTTTAGGGGCGGATTTTGTTTGGATTGGACGGCCGATTTGGTGGGGGTTGCATTTGGATGGAGAGGATGGGGTGGCGTGGGTGGTTGAGACATTGGTGAAGGAGTTCGAGGTCGTGATGATGTTGATGGGGTGTAGAGGGGTGGGGGATATCAAGAGGGAGATGTTGGTGGCGAAGAATAATTTACTTAGCATGGGAGGATCCGGAGGATTTTAGACTGGCGTGCTATCCGCTATATATCTGTCTAGATGTATTCGCAATATAAATATATGTGATTTCGTGAAATATACAAGCCGGTTGCGCTGAAGTATTTATTCCTTCTCTGCTCTGAGCGCTTGAATCTCCGCTAAATCCTCATCACTCAAGCCGATAACCTCATCCGAGTGCTCACCCGTATACGCCTCCTCGTTCGCGAGATTCGGGCTTCGGTAAATACCGTGCTCCTCCTGCGCCTCCTTCAATCCAATCAAAGCGTCGATATCTTTAGCCGCCTCGATCTTTAACGGTAAGCTCGCGTCCTTCAACGCCTTGCTCAACACCTCGTCGGGTACGTGCCACAAGCTCTCGGTGTAAGCGTACGGGAGACCGTGTACCCAAACACCCTGATACGCGTTACCGTCTTCGGGTTTGGAATGGTTGTAGGCTCGGTCAAAGTGGAGCACGCCGCCGAAGATTTGTGCTTCGGCCCAGAATCCGACGGCTTTGAGGTCGAACACCTTCTTCCAGGGTTTCGAGGCGTAGTATTGGGAGTGTGCGATCACTGGGTATGGCGGTGGGAGGAAGGAGTCGATTTTGACGTCTTCCGGGATCGGGAAGTTGGTTGTGTAGAGATCGATCGCGATAGCGTGGATTGCGGCGCAGATGATTTCGAACAGACGATGTTCTTTGTAGGCGGAGTCAGCGGGCGCGGACGAGTATTGGTCGAGAATCTAAATATATTTTGAGAACGGCATATTCAAGCATGAGGTCATTGGCAGGCGCTCCAACCTTTGAGTCAACTTCCAATTTGGAGAAATCGAAAGCGTCGACGGCTTTGGAGTACTTTGTGAGCACTTGGCTTGATACTTCTGGCGGAGGCTCGAGAGAAATAGTCCAGCCGCTTTCGACGGCAAAATCAGGTCCTTCTATCAGATTCGGCATGCAATTCTGAGCTGCCACGGATTTGAGGACTTTGGTAATGGCCTTTGTGACAGTTTCCAACTCGTCGGCTGGCAGTGAGCTGAGGGGCTTCTTGTTGTCGCTCTTGTAGTAGTCGTAGAGCTCGACTTTAATTGTCGCCGGCTTGGATTCAACGGCTTCTGTGGACATTTTGATAATTGAGCTGTGAATTACGCGATTATGATGGTCAATTGAAGGATAATGTAAGATGGAAGGTCGATATTATTCTGAAGGAGCTGAAAGAGGAGCTTCAATTGTACGTGTTTTCCGTTAGCCCCGCCTGGTATGGCTGCTAACTATCCCTTGTCAACATGTTCTTCAGGCCTCGGTCTGTGGTCTTGACGTGGCGGCGGCAAACACGCATCATCCTCGCCTGGTCTAGTTAGTTTCGATATTAATCATGAAGCGAACTATGTAGTACATTACCATACTAGGTAGTACACTGACACTAGCAGTCTCGAGACCAAACTGTGGTGCGGAACGCAACTGACACTAGGTCCAGTCTCGAAGCTATATAGGTATGTAGCTTCGAGACTGGACCTAACTAGCCTCAGTTGTTGTTGGGACCAAACATACTTAAGTACATAAGTAAGTACTTATGTACTAAGTATGTTTGTGGGCACACCCTCGGGATAGCCTCGAGACTGTTTGGGGGTATCATGACCTTTTAAGGGCAGGGAGGGCAACACAACTTTTTGCTGATGAAGATTCAACTAAGCGATTCAACTCATATAGTCGCATTTTACCCTTTCAGACGACTAGTATTTTGACCCCAACCCATTAACTAACTCCTGAAGCTGCCCGTGTGAATGGGCTACCCTTCAAAACGTATGTTTCAGTTACTTACCGTCGGACAGTTCTTAGTCCTAGAAAATTAGCCATTATAGACTAACGTTTGGCTATTAAGGCAACTCACTCAAGCTTTGATTGGCCGAAGTCGTATCTGGGTGATTAAATTGGTTGAAATATCCGACTTGTTTCACTGTATGGTGTTCCGCAGGCCACTATTCGACATTTAGTGGGCTGGGACTTGCCCTATTCAGTGGGTAGTCTTTGCGGAAATTATTTCTCACGTTACTCCATCCGACCATAGCGTTTGGCTGTGAGACTAAGGGGGTGCCTGAACAAGCCAAGGACGCCCACCATAGCTCTTCTTGGATGCCATAAAAATGACGTAAAGAAATCCAACTTGGAAGGGTTTCCTAGAAACTCATAGATACAGATCGTCAAGTCATTTGAACTGCTCCAGCTCATATCATCTTTATCATTGTAAATCTGTTTCCATAGTATATACGTGATCTTAATACTTCGCCTCAACAAAAAGAAAATCAGGTTAGGACGCTTTATGGCTCCGTACAACGGAGGTATCAAACCCAATATTCATCCGGACGTAATAAGTAAAAAAATGATTGTTTAGTCTTACGACATTGCGATGCTTCAAGGTCTAAAGGTATGTTTCATCAAGAATAGAGCTTCTTCAACCCGATTAACTTTCACAGAACTCTGGCAAGGCGTCCACTTTGCCTTTGAGGCTGAATCAGCCATGGAAATTTTCAATCTTGCTATTTTGCTTGCCAAACAAAGTATGAATATAAGAACGAGCTTTCCTCGGAAAGGATTTTCTCGTGTCTATTCCCCTGATCAAATCTTTTTGAAATAAACACAAACTAAATTGTTACTATTCAGCCCCTTTGAAATCCATAAGGTCTTCGCTGAAGCCAGGCAGGCACCTTATATAGGTCCGCCATTTGTCGCCCGATTGTACGGTTGACCAGCCTTAGAAGTTGAAATGTGGAGTCTTCTCCAAGGGAAATCTCGAAACCGAGGCTGCTGGCTTCGATCGGAATTCTCTTCTTTATAAGTGTCCTTTTGTATTCACTTTATTACTTATTCGACTTGATCTTCGCTAGGCGTTTAACAGAATCGATTCAAATAATTGACTCTTGCCATCGGATCCAACCTACTGCCAGAGCCTTTGGCAAATCGCACTCACAAAGCAACGCAGACATTCCCAACATTATTCACCAGATATGGAAGACCGCGGATCTCAGTACGTACCCTAAGGCGGCATCTTTCTCGTCATTGAAAAACTCCTTTGAGCGCATCAACTATGAGGTCAAGTTATGGACTGAAGATGATATTGTCCGACTTATCGAAAGCAGGTATTCCTGGTTGCTACCGACCTACCGGGACTACGCTTACAATATTCAGCGAGCTGATGTAGCCAGGCTGGTTGTAGTGCACGCGGAGGGGGGGATATACATGGATTTGGATGTCCGTTCCAGAGATATCGATGAGATTCGGTGCTTACAGCACCTTGGTTTCCAAAGTATTTTTGCCCCGACCGCGGGCACCAAAGGAGCAAGCAATCATTTCTTCATGGCGGAAAAGGGATCGCCATTCCTTCAATCGGCGCTTCACGAAGCCGAACGCCGAAAGACGCCTTCGAAGCGGATACTCTTACCATATCTCCGAGTGTTCTGGTCTACAGGCCCGATAATGGTGACATCGGCTTTCCTTCAATACGCTTCAATGCTCAAGACCGCAGATGCCAGATTGGCCGTTTTAGAAGATGGCTATGTAAGGTCAGTGATTGGACATCAGGCAGGAAGATCATGGCATGGACCAGATGGAAGACTTTTGAATTACTTGGCGGACAACCTAGAGGCGAAGAAAGTAGCGGCCATTGGGCTTTTCGCTTTGATTATCGTCGGACTAGTTGGTTTCCGTAGACTGCATCTCAAAAACACATTTCATTGCATGACGCGTCATTTTGTGTGAACCGTCAACTGGTTAAAGGCACGGACCCGGCGTAGCTCTCTGACGCCACCACTTGTACAGACTGCAAGAGTCTAGCGAGCGATCAATGGGATTGCGGTGCTGATAAAGTTTCAGGTTAAGTCTTGTTATGTCAAGCAGCAGATAAGGGGCGCAGATGCTCAAACGCTCGACATTTTCAAGCGCCAATCCTCCTGATTGTAATTGAAATCTAAAGCTAGTATCTAGAGTACGGAAAAGCTCCATTCATTTTTCATATCTACTCTAGTGTGGGGAGAGAGATTGGCACGTCGGGCAGTTTTGTTGTTTTTGTAGTAAATTAAATACGAAACTATTAAAAACTTAAAGACATATCCCCCTCCCCTTTATTGTTTGCCGCAGAGGTTCGATCTCTCAAACATGATCTAAAACGTCCCGAAGTAATCACTAGTGATAGCAATTGACGTTTACGAAAGGAAGGGCGGAGGCCTGTTCGGAGAGTGATTTATCGATTTCTCACCTAGTTTGAGACGAAGAAGCAAAGCTTGGATCGCCTAGTACTTGTATTGGTGGATTTCAAAACTCGTGATTTTGTTGGTGAACTAGATCGGATCAAGCGCTTGATAAATCGCCTTCATTCCTGTATCCAACAAGCCTCTGCAGCACGATGTCCTTGTGCATTCTTTTGAGAGCCATTTCTCTGAACTTTCGCATCCCTTCGTCTCGTTGTTCCCGCCAGTTAAGTAAGGCAGCGACCAAGTCTCCTGTTGAACAAAGCTGGATCAAGATTGTGACGCAAAGTCTCAGAATGTATGTATCAGAGAAACAAAGCTTTTGATTGTCGATGTTTCTCTTCAAGGCATCCCGCATGAACAATATTATTTGATCTCTCTTCGTCGCCATATCTTTGGTGCCAAGAGCGCGCCGATCACAACCAGCTCTTAAGCAATCCCTTAAGAAAGCCCATAAGGCCTCTTTGTTCTCCTGGCTTCCGAGGATTCCTTCAAGATTGGAGAGGAGCCCTTCTCTCTGAAGTCTCTTCTGAATACTCAGAAGCCGAATCATAGTCAAAGTCCACTCCTTGGTCACTCTCTCCCACTTATGAAGCCGTCTTTCCAACTCTCCATCGCTACAAGTCAGAAGTTCATAGAATAATCCCCAGTTACTCAATCGCGTCACTTCTAATATTTCCTCTGACTCTGGTGTATCCGCGTTTTGCGGTTTCTTCTTAATAGAAACGGCCACTAAGAAAGTCGCCACCGCGGCTAGGTCGTCTGTCTCTCTCAGCATCTCGCTGAGATTATAGTAGTAGGATCCCCTTATTTTTTGTTTTCGAAATATTTTTTTAGCGTGATTATCGAAGGTTTGCAACATGCTGGTGATCGCACTTGTGTAGCAAGCATGCTCAAAAGCACAATGTATTGAGTTTGTGACAAGCTTGCGAGTGACTTCGCTATAGCATGTATCCGAGCCAGACTGTATTTCGCAACTGTACTGCCATTCTTCGAGTAATTCAGCAACAGGAATGACAGAAAAGCGGTCGTCCCAGTCACGCATGGAAACGGCCTCGAAGGTACGGATTTTCTCAAACTCTGAAGTTTGCTCTGCGCTCACATCTCTTTCGGCGGAGAATGTCGGATCTGCGGTTAAATCTAACATATCTCAATTCGATAAGTATGTCGCCAAGCGGACAGAATTGGCGATAGCTTGTACAAGAGAGCGTTTTGAAGTTATCTAACTGTAAGACTTAGCATGGATGTGTTCGAGAAATTCTTTTGATAAGTAGATACAGTATTACCAAGAGAGACTTTGACTGTCAATTTGTCCTTTCAAGAGAGTTTTCTAGCATTGCACTGATTTGTTGAGGATCTGATAACCAATCGCTGTTTGTGCTCGACTAAGTTATGAGCGCGCGATCTGTAATCGCTTAGCGAGGGGATTCTCGATATTTGAACGCATTATCAAACTTCGTTATACCCAGCACACTGCTGCAGATACTCTATAGTTCCTAAATGCCCTAAGATCGCGTTGTGATACGGAAAGCCCGTCGCACCCATTCAAGGCAGACTAGTTCAACATTGGTCGGCACTCCGTCTTTCCATTTTCGGTTTTTCATGAAACGGAGTGATTGATCCCTTTTTTGTATCGGCTTAAACAATAAACTCTTTGTAGCCCGATTGTCTATGTTATAGGCACTCGATATTTGCGCCATTAGGACGGAACGACTCGATACGAACACTTATTGGTTATGAAAGTAGAGATCCACCACCAATCCTTAATTACTCAGATGTATTACAAGGATCATAATTACTATATCGAATTAGTGGAACAAGCTTCGTAGCAGTGATAACCACTCCCAATGGAGAAATTATAACCATTGAAGCAGAGACAAATTGTGAAGAAATGATCGGCAATCGATGAATATAAAAAAATAAGCTTTCTTGAATCCCGAAATCCACATCTGTCGGCAGTCAGAGGAGGATGACAGACATCTGATTAAGCTTTTCGGTACAAGAGTTTCTAACTCAAGTGGCTCATACTACAATCCTACTCCGGGACCGGCGCTTTCCTATAATCTCTGAGACTCCGCATATCCTTGGAAGCGGGGGGTTTTTTTTTTTAAAGTTCTGCTGTATATTATAATATACTGCTGAGCTACAAACGTTTGTACGGGGACTTAAAGATTGGGACTTGACATTTCAATGCTAACCAGATGCGAGGATTTCTTAGGTTTACGGTATCAATGCTTACCTCGATTCACCATAGTCACAAAGTTTATTCATTCAAATTTCAAACTCCAGCCTCCGACCTTTAAACCTTGGACAGCGCTTCCAGCTACCGTTTGTGTTTTGACTAGTCACGGCGTTGAATTCTAAGTTTACAACCTGGTCTAGGCCCCGCTGTGTCTAGAATCTCCCCCTGGAGTTGACGATAAAGGTAACTTAAGCAGATAATCACGTATCGCTGCGTTAAACCCGGAATTATGAGGTTTGCAAAGCTTAAGAGGTATGGGCATGATTGACTATTTGCGCTTCTAAGGCTTTCGTTTCTACTCGGCATCTCTGCTAAGCTGATTTGCGATGCTGTAGCCCTTGTGATCGCGAATATTTTGCATCTCCAGTAGAGGTCACGATAACTTTTGGGAGATTTGCGAGCCTAATTTTGTAAACTCGCTCGCATGTACTTACTTGAGAAATCGCCATTGACTCACGACCTTGCCGTGTATAGCGTATACTAGCTTTACACTTGACAATACTCCAGCTATTTTCGGATTAAGATAGGATGGGCTCATTGCAACAATCTCTAAGACTAGTCTGACAAATAGCACATGGGTGGTCGCTGTTTGCGTCTCAAGGTCTCGTGTGGTCAATTTGTTACCTTGTAAGGGAGCTATTGGGCTTGGGACCGTCATGAAAGCTTAGGTAGTAGTTAGCCCTATGCCTAAGGTACACGATAAATGGAGCACGGTGTAAGTTTATTTGAGGCTCCGCGGATCCGCGAATCGCACTCAAGTTATCGATTTTTTCTGTCGTGGGTTGTTACGGCGCCACACTCCATTAATACAAGACTTCAGCCTCGCTTTTTTTTTCTTCCGCAAGTTTTGATCAACTATTGTGAACTAGAATTAGCCTAGTTTTAACTTTTGTTTTTGGGTGGATGCTAGAGGGACCTTCTTCCCAGCAGATTTCGTCGTGGTTGAAGGGAAACTGATCTTCTGGCGAGGGGATCTCTCTGTTTCGAATAGCCATCCCTCCACCGGTTCGTATAATTTCTTTGAGGTTGGATTCATTCTCGATCATCAAAGTTTGAAGGTCTTTTACACGGTCGATGAATGCGTGGAAGGCGTCGTGGAATTGCAACTGACACTGGCAAAAGAGCCTGTAGGATGACGTATTCTGATATTAAAGGGTAGTGACCATCAAGATAGTGCTTCTGCAGATGTGTAATACTGACAGATTGATTATATATTTGTAAATTAATTTGATGAAAGTAGGTGTACGGCTTTTGCCTGGATTGAATCAGCCTTAGAGAGGTTTATTCATGTATAGTATAATTCTAATTAAGCCTTCCTTGTATTCAATTGGTACTAAATCTTATGGTTTCTTACAGCCAACCTAACCTGACTTGATCGAGATTTAAGCTTTTTACACTGGGTTGCCAAAGTTTTCTCCGAACGTCTAGATTTGAGAGGTCAGTTATTGACAAGGTTATGTAATGGTTCATAAGGCAAGAAGGTCGTTTGTTAACCCATAAGTTGGTAGGGAGTGGTTAAAATATAGTATGGGGAGCAAAAATCAGTACCAACCAATTTAATTCATTCAAGTTTTTAGGCCAGTTCAAAATATCAAATACGGATCTATATGTTTTAAGCCAGATTCGCAACAAAGTTCTTACAAATAAGGCATCCGGCTTGTCATTCCTTATTCTCATATACCTTGCAAAAAAAAAAAATTATTATCTAGAAAACCTTTTTTTTTTTTTACTTACTCGTAATAAAAATCCATTGGCGACCATATATATATGACCATGCTGGTGTTTGGGTTTGAAGAGTGGGTAGTATTAGGGATGGACTAATATCACACATGCGCTATACTTGCCTGGTTTTGTAGAATAGGCAATCTTTATTTCCGAATGTGATGGGAAAATAGAAGTACTACATTGAAGGATCATATATCAAGGTTTGAAAATACTAATTAAAGCTATTTTAAAATGTATGCACCTACTATACCATCATTTATTTGATACTTATTTACATGCCTATATTTTGTGGTCTTAAGCAATATAAATAGCTAACTCGCGGTAGGTGAGGTTAATAAGCTCCTCCTGGAACTGCGCCTGACGAAGGAGAAGCACGGTCCTCATCAGAGAACTAAGCATTGAATGTAAAATCATCAAGCGCGCGAGAAAGGTCTTCCATCGCCGTAAGAGACTCCTTCTCTACATCTTTTCGGTTAGTGTCCGAGGAGATACTCATATTCCGTGAAAGATTGCCAAGATCATTATACATCCCGCCGCATGCTGCCAGTGATATAATGGTTGTTAGGTCTCCCGCAGCCAGTCCGAGCCTCTCACTTATTGTTCTTAAAGGGACCGCTGGTACTGGCACACTTGCTAATAAGGAGTCGAAAACCTTTCGCCTGTCTGAACCAGGCTGAAATTACCATATCTTAGCGGGATGCTGACAATCGCTTTTCACGATGGAACTTACCGGAAACTTCATGAGAGATTGGTCAGTTACTAGTATCAGTACTTAGATATATCATGCTTCGCTTATAGACTTACATTTTCGTCGTATTGCTTTATGAACTCCCGAATACCTTGTGTTATCTGTTGAGGGGCCTTGAGGAATGCATTTCCGATATCAACTGGGGCCTTACTCAAGTCGGAAACTCCGCTCCCGATAGCCGCAGGTGTTTGGCTTATTGCCTTCCCTAACGCTGCAACAGATGTCGCAAATGCGTCGAGGTTATCAGTATTCGCGAGATCTTTCATACCACTCTTCATCGCGTCGGGAAGCTCGCTGATTCCTAGTTTGAGGTTATCAAAAGAATTCTTGAAAGCCTCCAGATTCTCAGCGCTTGTCAGCCTTCCAAAACTAATCTTCACCGTATCAGGAAGACTACTGAAAGCTTGTTTGAGATCGCTTAGAGATTTCTCAAAAGCTATGACATTTTCGTACGACCATAGCTTCTGTAGACTGCTCCAAAGGAATCCCGGAACTTCTTTGAGTTTCTTAATCCTGTCCCAGATACCGTGGGCTGATTTCTGCTCTTGTTCTGGGGGCTGATGATGCGTCTGACGCTCGATTAGCATACACCCGACATTCGAAATTTAATTAACCGCAGAGAGACCCACCGGATCATTAAGTGCCATACAACTGGAAGCCATCCAGGCAAGGGTCAACACAGCACTACCCCAGCTCTCCAAAACTACGGATTTGGAGAGCTCGCTCTTCAGGATAGCTTGGGGCCTGCTCACGCGTATCCTGCCCACCTCATCTTTTATCCCTAAAAAGCGAACCCTATAGGGTGTCACTTCAGAGTCGGGAGATACCTGGGTAATGAAATTCGCAAACTTTTTTGGCAAATCCGGTTCGAGATCTTTTCCAGCAAGTTGGGGCTGAGGACCACTTCCTGGTATTGAGCGAAACCTTTCGTCAAAGTCCGGATTTTTCATCATCTCCACACCTTCCCGAAACCGAAATGCTGCAGCGTCATCCTTGGCAGTCCCGGTCTTCATTTTATCCCAAAGCTGCTTCTCTACCAAAATGCCCTGCCTTGCAGAGTTGGTATTCTCAAAACTCTCATAAGGGACTACATACCATCCCTCGATCTGTTGCCATGGAATAAAACCAGCTACTGCATGTTCTCGTTGTCCTGGGTGAGGACTGAGTTTTCCAAGAGATTTATTCAGGGGGATTGCTCTTCTGCCAGGATAGACAACATAGATGTACCGATCGTTCACGAATTTCTCGGACTTCATAGTCGCAAAGAAATGCGCGACTTCAGGGCTTTCACTTACTGAAACATACTGGGTAATTTGAAGGGCTTGACCCCCTTTAGCATGTTCATATAGACTGCTCCCTGTAATGATTTGTGCGTCCGTAAGGCCAGAAACTTTCACACCGTCAACGAGTTTTGTCTTTTCGCCCATTAATATTTCTAGACCATGAGAGTAGAATCCACCAGCTGCCTTGACATCTTTTGGGGGTCTTCCACGTTCACCACGATAAAAGCGTGTTATTTCTGGATCTTGACCAACGTCTGCAGTGGGGGCAGCATAGATGAACGAGAAGAAAACCGTTGTCCATATGAGAATTCTAAAGCTCGGCATTTGAATGTATTGTCAGTTTACCTTAAAACTTATACTTGAGTTACTGAAGTTCAATTCCCCGATATATATGTGCTTATGGATAGTCGGAAGTTAGAACGTTTTGTTGGAAGAATAGGTTTAAAAGAGTGACAAGAATATACGATGAGATGCTCGCTAAAAGAATGAATAAGCTAGACCAGCTAGGCTTGATAACAAAATAGATATAACACCAGAAGAAAATAAGAAAAGGGGTTGAAAAGTGAAAGAGAGGGCCGGCCGAGTTTTCGATACTAAGGATGGACCTCAAGCAAGCCTTTATATACTGTCCCTCAGTAAATCAAATCGTAGATCTCTCGCGTATCGTAGACTATTCATAATAAAGTTCAGCCCTAGTTTGAAATCTTTTGCCACTGGTCATACGACATCTTATTCAAGCTTTTTCAGCCTATTCTTGGAGGCTTAATATCCATGAAATAACGGAAAGTCTGCTCTTGCTATATTATAGCTAAGACATAACCGATCCAAAACGGAATACGGAAGCGAATGTGAGCACCGACCTTCTTATTTATATCAGCCGATTCTATTTATATAGGATGCCATACCTATCTCCGATTTTTAAGCCTTCTTTTGTGATAATGCTCATGCCGCAGAAGCTAGATGGGTTTAGTATCTTAGGTACTAAAGTAAGGGCGATTTGTGATCGAGAACATGGCTAAGGAGGCCTGAAAGATGAAAACGGGCTTGGGACTGTCATATGACTGGTTTTGATGTGTCTCACACATCAGGGCTTGCGTGACTGAAACTAGATTCATAGCAATACAGCTTTACACTTCGCGGCGAAAGTGCGCTGCAGGAAACACATTTTGGTATTTTATCGTATCATTGTGTAAGAATTCTTACACAATGATACGATCATGACGAAGAAATACAGTCCGCTAGATGTGCCGATTCAGTTCAAAGTTGATAATTTACAAAAAAGGCTCAACGGGCACGGACTTGAAGTCTTGCGGAATAAGGTAGAGGTAAGTGAGCACAAGGAGCTTTCGAACATAGCAGTATATAAGCGTCTCTTCTATACCGCTTTTTTAATTCCTTTCCTCCACTCCTCATCATCGGAGAAATACATTCCTTCAATCTCATTATAAAAGCTTTTTTCATTCACCCCTAGTGTATCTTTTTTACAAATTTCTATTTTCAATAATTCCAACCTGAAAATCAAAAAATGCAACTTTTCGCCATTCTCATTGCTGCTGTCCCAACTATCATGGCCGCTGCTACGCCTAGCAAATAAGATATCCCGGCTCCCAGTACTTACAATGTTGTAGAGGCCAAACGCTATAGCAACGCGGCTGGTGACACCTGTGGCCCTGAAAATACTGGCAACAGTGGCACCTCTTAAGACGGCGGTAACAGCGATTACGGCAGACCAGACGGTCTTCCCAGTGTGTATACACAGCTCTATTGAATATGAAATAGAAGGCATTCATTCTATTTCAGGCCACATAGTTAATATCTTACCTTAAGAGAAATGCATTCAGCAGCGGGTGGGGCACAGCTCTGATTTGCGACGGAGAGTGCGTAGTCGGCTGGAACTTGCCCCGCTATTACAAGAAGACCTCTGGCTGTGACGCGAGTAGCGACACCAGGCTCATCGCATCTTGCCATGGAGTCTCTGATGAGACTTGCTTTCTAAAGGGTAACAAGGCTCTCTGCGAAATCTGCGTCTAAGAAGGCAGTTTTGGGTCTCGTCGATGTAACTTTAATTGGTTTGACAAACTGTCGACAGTTTGATTTTCCCCCCACTTGAATCACGTACTTCAAATGCACTGCGCGTGTAACCGATGTTCATTCATGTATTTTGGTCCACTTTCGACAAGAAAAAAAAAAACATTCTTGTCCAATTTGAATTTATTTGCATCTTATGGCTATCTCAGGCTGAGGTAGCTTGCTATGATTTTATCATGAATTGTTCCTGTAGAGACCATCCCTGGTTGCCCGGTGCCGGGTATGAAACCTGACGCCCAACATTTGCGATACACCGATTGTTGCTGCAATCTTTTGATTTTCGGCTTCCATCTCCCCTTGGCCCGATTTGTACTTGATTACCGCTTCGTCGGAGACCTTTTCAACTCGGGCACCGACTGGAGTTCTGTCCCTACAATGGCGTATCTGTACTAGTTCTGCATTCGATAAAATCGTTCGGCGAACGGTCAAAGAGCAGATCTGAGATCCGATGAATCAAGTACGACCCGCACTCATTGAAGATAGGTATATCAAGCTATTAATCGCGGTCCTATGCTAAGATGTTGTCGACTGTGATGTTGCGGGCTGCGGTTGAGTGGATTGTCTCGCGAAGTAGACGCGATGCAGGTAGGGGGTTGGGTTCCTTGCTCTTCCTCGTTTTCACCACGGCGCAAACAGTTACGTGATAGTAGCATTACGTGCTCTTTTAATGCTGCACTGGTAGCTAACAGGATGAAGAGCGTCAACTGAACATTCATAAGTCAGCCAAAGCTCTCGATACTGCTGGCAACGCCCTTATTACAATGTATATATTTACAAATTGCTTACAACTCCCACCCTGTATATACTTGCTACGGATTATTCCAAAAGAGACCCTCCCCTCGCGAGCGGAAATCACTACAATGGCGTAAAATACCTTCATTAGAATAGTGCGAGTCGTTGTCCATACGATAGGGGCTATGAATAATGGCAGGAGCATCAACCGTCGATCTCTCTATCTGTTGGACAGCAGATCATAAATGACATGTCGACATATTACTCGGTAATCAGATCAACATACCAATCACATGATGCATGGCGGTCGCAGAATAAGATTTAGAATAAGACCGCAAAGCTTGCGAACGTGGATACTAAGTGTAATATTGGAAATGCGGCAATGTGCAAGGGTAACTCATAACTGATGGTTGGGTATCTCAACCACTCGGTGATCTGGGTAAAATTCGTTGGAACTGTCTTTGAACTATCGTCCGGCATGGCCTGTGATAAATAACCTTTTTTTATACAAAATAAATCTAGTCATTAATCTGGAGTAAATTCATATGTTTTATACTGTGACAAATTCATTTAGAAAAAGAAACTATATCTATGAATTAAAATAATCTATATAGATAAAACCCACTAGGTACAGACATTTGGTTTAAGAAAACTTCTGAGTCTGTAACCGTTATTTCATCAGGACGCTAGTGCCACCTTTAAGTTGAAGTTTTTTTTTCCGTCCTGTCCACCAGCGGGTACAGCCTGCACTAAGGTTGCGGCGACTTGTACTCTAACTACAAGGTATCTTAGGAAGCGCATTTTATATCCGGAAGGGAAGACACCCCAAAATAATCGGTCCAGTTGAAGAGAAATAGATAGCGGATAAAGAGGTATCTAGAAAACGATAACATCAGTAAATTGAAAGTTACAGAAGTGTTGGAATTGGTCGATTTATATTGCTAAACCGACTAGATTATATTTCTGTATTCGAATGAAGGTAATTGAGGCTTTTGATGTTTGTCCGGATAATTGATTATGGCCATTTCTTGAAGCTTGATGCATTGGAGCTGCGGACCGATGGGCTCTATCAGAGATGAATTCTGTAGGACAGATACGCTGTGCCGTATGGAGATACACTGCATCACATCGCCGCATCGCCGTGATCCCCTTGTTTGAGCACAAAAAGGGGCAGGGATGACCCTATACGGAGATTCAATAAGCTCAATTGACCTAAAGGTAACAGTCTTGCTCCCCTGTGAGGCATGGCATGCCGGTATAATCCTTCATACCACGGAAATACAGTTTCAAGTAAGGTCGGGAAGCCGACTTTGGGTTTAATGAGCCTGGGCGGACATATAGTGTAACATGCGGAGTATGATCCAGAGCAAGCAATGAAACCGCCCTCTCCCTTTAACCCCTCAGTTACTAGAAGCTTTCTGTTTTGTCTTGTTTTATCTTACTTTGAGAACTATCTGCTGGTCATACTATGTTGCTCGTATTCATACATCTCTTTGCTTTTGAGTTTATGTACGATAATCCCACTCCTTAAATAATCACACGCTCCTTATAACCTGCAAAAATCCGAACTCGATTTTACAAGGGCAGTGTGTTGCTACTCGAATTATTCTATTTTTTCTTTCAGTTCCCTATTTCTTTGTTTCCGAGCCTTTCGAAACCTCGTAGGTGCTGTCACATTCCGTTTAATAAGGACCGGGCTTGGTTATGAGGGTAAAAAAAAACGATAGAGAGGGGAACTGAGGATCGAGGATAGCTATTGCGATATATTGGACAACCAAGGATTCAAGAAACAAAACTTGAAAGCACACTTCGAATGTACGAAAGCAGACTCTTCCAAGAAGGCGGCCTTGAGAACATTGACTGCCAAAGAGAAGTTTTTAAAGGAGGTAGAAAAATGTGTAAAGGGGAAGTCAATGGTGAAGGGGTCATAAAGCTTGATGGAGTAGCAGATATCTTGTTGAGTTTGCTTTATTATTGTTCGGTTTCATATGGTGTTTGAATTCTTTTTTTTATCTACGAGAACTACGGTTGAATTTGTTGAGTTTACTGCTATTCAGATAAATTTGATTTCTATTCTTTAGTGTTCCGAGAACTGGGAACTGTGTTGTGGTGTTGGAATTAGGCTGGACTAGCGAGCGAGGCAAAATATTTTAGTTCTGGGTTTTCATTTTTCGGCCTCCGAGCTTGGCGGAGCTATCATCAGAATCAAAACCAGGATTGGGCCGTAACTAAGCGAAGCTAGTTAACACACGGACTAAGGGGTTAAACACAGAGGCCGTTATCCGTGAGTGGAGTTATGATTAGCACCTTCCTCCACAAATCAGAAGAAGTGTGATGCGCGGGTCGCGGGTCCAAAAATCTCCCCGCCGATCTGCGCAGCCGTGTTAAATTCGAGTAGGAAGCCTTTTGGAATTGCTCTGGAGATTTCCTATCAGAAGAACGATTCCTCCTTGAACTACACTAGGATCTTCTAACCGAAGAAGGATCGCTTTTCGAACCACGCTTGAGAATTCCCATCAAATAAAAGATCCTTCTTTCACATGGTATTGAAGATTCCCATTTTTTTATTGCATATTTACGCGATATTACGCGATAGAATCTTGGCATGACAGACAAACGTGGCCAAAAGTATACCTCCGCTTTTTGCAGAACATACTTCCACAAAAAATTCTTTCCTCATTTGCCCTTCCTAATTAGCAATGCGACGCAAGATATATTAATGGTGGCGCACCCAGCCAGCACAGATACTGGCTGACCGGCTGGCATACCCAACCGGCACTGGCATCCATCCCGGTAATGGTGTAGCAGCCACTGGCTGGCAGCAGAAACTAGTTGGCCGGGCACCAGTGCTGGTCAAATGTGCCATCTGCCTGCTTGTGCCTTGTCGTGTGTCAGTGCTTGTTAAGTGTGCCAACTAGTTAGTCGGGTGGAAATGCATACTTCGTAGTTCGCGATTGCAAGAGACACACATCTAAGGGAGATGTCTTGTAGGAACGAACCCCTTCAAAACGCAAACCAACCTGGCTATCCCTCTCAAGACCTGTAAACTTTAAAGTTTCCAGGTTCGGCTCGCTGCAATACGTGATTTCTGATCGAGTTGCTTTTGTCGTCAACTCCGGAGAGATGTTCTAGACACAGTGGGGATTAGACCGGGTTAGCTGGCAGCACTATCGAAATTTGAGAGGTCGGAGGCTGGCAGTTCTGAATGAATAAACTTTGAAAATAAACAAAACCGAGATAGGCATCGGTACGATCGCTGTTTGTCTCGCAGCCGTACATCGTGATATCCCGCAGAAATGAACAGTAGACTTCCCCGCGTCCGGAAATTTGCGGTATTGTGGTAGGATTATAGCATGAGTCGCTTAAGTTAGAAACTCTTAGCAAAAGTGGGTCGAAAACTCTTAGCAAAAGTGGGTCGAAAACCTTAATTTAAGGTTCATTATCTTCTCTTACCGTCTACAACAGAGTATTCGAGATGGAAATTTTAAAAAAAGCAGCTTTTACATACCATAACCTCATAAAAATTCATACAGATCTTACTTTTTTTTTTATTCAATTAAACAACTTGACTGAATTTTCATTTGAACAAAGCGTAATATCAAAACATAAATAACACAATGTGAAATATCTGCTATGGCATTATCTCTAACCGCGGAAAATCCCAAGGGTTGATCCCAAAGTCTAGGCTTGTTCCCGTCTTCTGGCCTATGCATGACGCTACGCGGCGCACCCTCAACGAGCGGGAGAAAACTTGAAAACATGAATTCTGTTATAGGCAGGAAATTTTTGTCAGAATTGGCAATTATGTTAGGATCTATTAGCATAACCCTTCTGGATGCGATCGATGATCTGAGCATTTGAGAGAAATAGCCCACAAAATGGTTTCGCTCAAATGGTCCAGTCTCTCCGAATTAAGACCCCACGAAGCTTATTGAGACACAAAATTGTGGCTAAAATGCTACCATTCTGACCAAAATCAGCCGAGAAGCGTACTTGTTGGTGTTAAATAACCAGCAACCCTTAGTTCACTCTATAACATACTCCGGATCCCGACTAAATGAACCATATTCATAGCCTGCAAATGTGCCAATCGCTTCCACAGTCTACATGAGAATTGTTCTTTCTATTATCGCCAATTGGCTTGTTCCACTGAGGATTGTAGTGATTTGTTCAATCGGATCACTCCACAGTACTATCTAGCTTGCAAGACCAATGATATAGAAGTCTACAAATACTCAGTATTTCTGGCTCGTTTATCATGTCTTCCTTCTTTGGTACAGCACTTCCTTCACTGAGCACTCAATACTTTCGAACCAGCTCCGGGTTCTTTGCGATAACTTATTGTCATTCATTCATTCATTCATTCCGGACTACCTACGCTCTTTGAAATTGTCCATAAAAATGGTTTCAGCGCTGTCTTTTACGACTACCATTGTCGTCTTATTGACGTACATCGGAAACGTATTTGCTCACGTTCGTTTCTTCGTGACCTACGGGAATATGGATCCCGTTGGGCAGGCAAATACTCTAGGCTACCGCCCGGATATCCCAAACTATGCTAATGGCGCTCAGCATCCATACCAGGTTGATACAACTGTATTTAGCTCTCCAATTGTCCCGGCATGGAACAAGATGAGCCCTTATTATGGAAAGCCCCGCGTTTACTTACCCCAAGGCTGTGGCGCCACTCTCAGTAATTTGGTTGCCTATTGGCAGACGATGCCGCAGCATTGGACACCATATGGTGAAAACAGTCCTTTGACATGGACTCATAGAGATATTCATTTTCAGATGAGGCCAATTGATCCGCCAGTATTCACTCAAACGAAGGCTCTAATACTTGCTCAAGCAAAGGCAGGGAGAATGTGTAAAGCAAGCCCAGGCGGCTGGCTTGTTATGTCCACTTTTCAGATCAATCAAGACGGCGCCGGTCCCTTCAAATGCCGTATTGATCAAACTGGAACTGGGGATTCCTTCGGTCCTTGGATTCCCTCCTCCGCTATAACCAAGCAACCATACTCAGGAGCTCATGGGCTCAATGACTGGAGCATCGGTAAAACCGGGGATATAGTGGTCAAAATCCCCCCTGGTACCAATTGCACAGCGCAGTATGGTAATTATCAGAACGTCTGCATTATGCGCTGTGAGAACGAAGCCCCAAACGGCCCTTTCGGAGGTAACTTGAACCTTAAAACTCTAAAACTCCAAACCCCTAGTTCAATTCCCAGATCACTCGGTTGTCTTTGACATATTCATGCTAACGCTAAAATAGGATGCGTGCCGTTTCAAATGATCTATCCAAAACCCCCTCCAGCACCCACTACATCTAAGTCAATGGTTTCGTCGTCGTCGTCGACCTCAACACTTGTAACGTCTATTAAACCGACCTCTGAGTCTGCAGACAGTAGCTCATCGAAGACTCCTGGCTTATCAACGACCTCTGGCTCTTCAACGACGTCCAGCTCTGTTGAATCTAAGACAACGCTACCTACTTCCAATGCGCCTGCAACTGAGAACATTGGGACTACTACTAGCTCAGTCACAACAAAGTCATCTTCCAAGACCTCATCTATGATGTCAGCTTCGAAGATTTCGTCTTCTTCAACTTCTTCCTCCACAAATTCAGCCGTTATTACTTCCAATGCAGAAATAACGACCTCAGAGGAGCCTGAAGCTCAAGAAACAACTAGCTCCGCTACCAAAGATGATGATTACTACGAGAAAAGAAACAGATATAGAAGACGAGCTAGACGAATCACTTCCGTGTCCAAGCCAGCGGTGAAACCAGCGGCGACGATTGTCAAGGTCGATACGACCAGACCCGAAACTACACCCAAGCCGGTTGAAAATCCCGGGTTCAAGATCGAGGGCGGCCAGCCTGAATCTCCGCCAAACCAAAATCCCGATAATATCAAAGATCCAAAACTAAAGAATGAGCTCAAAGAGAGTAAGAATGATATGGAAGCCGAGCTGGATAAAGCGGTGAAAGATAACATGAAACCTGTCATTTCGACGGTGACTGGCAAACCTATCTCAATCGAATTACCGGTGGAACTCAAAAAATCTCTCAGTGCTCTCATGCCAAATACTACGCCATCTGCTGCTTAATATGTGGAAGAATAAGTCACCATAGCTAAGGATTGAAAGAAGAACTGTGCGAGAAGCCACCGTCAGAACATGCTCTGGTCTTATCAAAACTTTACGAAATTGAGAAGGGTGAAAGGATATATTTGTGAGATTTTGTTTTTGTACTTGAGGACTCAGTGCTTTTAGAATTTATTGTTTTGTCACTTATTTTTCATGTTTGTAAAAATGGTTTCTGTGTTTTATATTATAAAGTCAGTGTTCTTCGTGTTGGCTACTAGCCGTATCTTGAAGTCAGTATTTCGGAACATGGATATACGGAAATATGCATACATAAAAGCACACTCAGACCTACCTCAGCAGGTCCTCATATGCATACTCTGGCGGATAAAGTAAAAATAGAGGCTCCGAGAAAAAATTCCAAAATATCTTCTAAGTATTCAGATAGATCTGTCCAGAGCAAAAAGTACCAGTATAGCAAACCTACTGAACAGTAATTCTATCCTAAAAATCTAATTCGATACAATTTGCTCACTCAACCTAATGACAAACGTATTATACTTTTCGTTATCTGCGCAGCCATGATCTCTAGGGGAAAAGAAGATAGAAAATTCTTTTGTGGCAGAAGTCTCTGAAACAAGGATCCGGTTGGAACCAGTTAGGTGAACTCTCCCTCGCATCTGGATTTTAAAAACTTGTCTACGCGTCTATCAATCCTAGCATCTATCAGGAACTTTATATTTGTTCCTTGGATAGTCAATTCCCATTTCCAATATAATGGTACTTTGCCTGTATGTCTCTCTGAAATGTATCATAGCTAGGTCTACGGGGACTGATACCGACTCATACTTTCGGATTCAAGTGACAATATCAGCTTCTCAAGTACTAATAGTATGATTAAATATAAGGCTTGGACATATCTATGATAAGCGGTTACAAGTTACTGGATGAGATTCATTAGTGAATGTGGCTGGAAATAACAAAGATGTGAAAAATTGTATCCATAGTATGACTTATATTCGAGAAGAAAGGTTTATCACTGTAAATTTAGATGGAATGAGAGCTTAAAAAAATGATACATGAAATAGAGTAGTATGAATGAAAATGCTTCCAAGTTGCTTCTGAGGATAGATTCTTCTAAACTACTATGTGATTAATGCCATTAAACATCCAGAGGACTGCTCAAACTCTATTCCTTATGCAGGAGTTGTTCGGAGGACCTGTTCATAGTATAAAGTTATTCATTATCGCAAAAATGACTTAATAGCTCGATTGCTCTTTGCTCCTGGTAGGAATGATAGCATACGATCATGTTAATGGAGCTCATATTATGGTTTTACCACTACTTATCATTATGTTTTCATGCATAACATGTCCTGAAGAAGTTCAATAAAACTGAAATCGAGTAAACTTAAAATATAAAAAAAACTGCTTGAATATCTTTGGTAACGCCTACTTATACCTCCAAACAAAAAGTCCGATCTCCAAGGTTCATCAAGGCTATAGAGCGTTTATGATGCTAGCAAAGCTCGAAAATGCGCTCGTCTCAAATACTGATTTACTCAATCACAATCAAGTAACTCTTACTTGGACTGTGCCAGATTTGCCCACAATATTTTTTGAAGCAGACCTCATGAAATTGGGCTCAAAATCAGCAGAACCGTTAGCAATTTCATCGTCAGAGCTCACAAGATCGTAATCCATCAGGTGCGCATAGATCTTGAGACTTGAGTCCATCGGAACTGCAACGGCTGATTTTGTAAGAGGCACTTTTTTCTTGTCATCCATTGCTATATTACCTCTAGGTTCCAAGATGAGCAAACGTGTGGTGTAATACCTCCCGGATGCTAAGAACATGGCGGTGATAGATCCATACATGTTGCTTGGGTGTTAGTTATAACCGTTGAGCAAGATAGCCTCGATTCTGGCTTACGCGGCGTTACTCATTACCACATAGTCTACAGTAGCTTGACCTGATTTTCCTGGGATCCTTAGTTTGCTTTTTGTTGTATACGTTAATGTCCGAATTAGCAAAGGCGTCCCATTCAATACAACCCTGACCGAGGGAGGTATCGTCCACGAAAAAAGAAGCACCATCATGCCGAAAGAACTCCAAATCGATTCTAGAATATTGTTCGGCTGATAGTGCATAAGATGAACCGTGCAAAATCAGCTCAGTGTTTTCGAATCGTCTTGTAATGCTGCGACGACGGTTTTCCTGCTTTGGCTCGACGTCCGTATCGATTTCGGTTTTTTGGTGGATCACGTAGGTATCAAAGCTTTCAGTTACTTTTAGATCACCCCAGAAAGTCGGGTTGTCTCAGGGCCGGAAGTCCAATTTTACATGTGTAATTTCGACCAACTGTCGGCCTGGGTGGACCAAACCACCCTGAGGTATCAATGCCTTGAGGTGGGTGCTAGCGCTAGGCCTAGCGCCCTATAGGAGGCTTTTCAGACTATGTTTTGGGTTCCTCAATACTTCGTCGACGCTTCCTGTTACGTCTCGGGCCAGATAATTCGCTTTAGGCGTATTTGACACTTGAGCAAAAAATCATATCCAGAATTTCAATAATCTGGTCTTTCCTATTTACACCTATCTCTGCGAGCTGTTCTATTCGCGATGGCGCACCAGGCTCGGTTTGGTCGCTTTGTAGACACCTGGTACTGGGAGCAGCCCAGCAGTTTTGCTGTTTTATTAAATGGGCCGTTGGAATAGCACCTGTGGACTAATTGTCAACAAGATATTCGAGGAGAAATCGAAATCTCATACCCTCAGCCAGCATTTATGCGGAAAAACAAGGTATGCACGCGCTTGCATTTGTGTTCTTTCTTCGAGTCAACCTTGCTATTCTCATTATCGGGATCTGAAAACATGAGATTATCTGCGGCAGAGCGAAGCGCCTCTCTACCGCAGGTAGTTTCATTCCTTTTCTGCTCTGCAGCCTGTTCTAGGCGCACATAATTCTCCGGGAAGCTTAGCAGCTCTGAGCCGGGGATCAATCGTTCAGGCTCTTTCCCCGAAGCTCGACTTTCGGGCGTTTTTGGTCGTTTGAACTCGTACCACCGCGATTGGTTTTCGATTCTGTGGCCTATTATATAAAGGTTGTCTCTCCGGAGCCTTAATCTTATTGATGTCTATTCTGTACGGACAATTACTTCGAAAAACTGGGTTGGGGTTGTCTGGAACCTAGGTAAAACTGGAAGATCATGAGAGGTATGCCCAGGCTCTGCCGCTGTCCCACGTAATCTTCTGATGAATTGTTTAAAGTTTCGATTATCGCTGCCAGTATCAAAGAAAAGGGCTTCGACAACATCATTTGTGGGGACTGTAGTAGAGACGGCATCTTTTTTTGGAACGGCACCTACCAAAGTTGCAAGCGCCCCCGCAAGAAAGATTAAACATCCAAGGTGGCGCATTCAATATTCTTTGAAAGAATTCAAAAAACTCGAAGGGGCTTTTATGTGCGTGGGTGAGCTGGAGGAGAAATTTAAGTAAGAAAACGAGGATTTCGTAATTTTATATCAATATAAGATATATCTCAAGAAGTTGAAATGAAACCTCTCTCCCTAGTGGTGTTGCGTAGGAAACAGCAGAAACCTGACTGATTTTTATTTGATTTTATTGTATCGATATGCTTTAGATCGCTTGTGATTTGAGAGTCCCCTCCTCATGCCATGGGCAGGCTTTGAATATTGGATAGCTTATGAATCTAATGATGCATTGTCGTTCATCATGATATATATCTACAGCATAAGTTTTGGAAACTGGATCTGGACCGATATTGAGTGGGGAGCTATGACCGGATGGGTGTTGAAGACCTCCTTCATACCCTTATTTTACTAAAAGCCGATCTAAGGACGCATCATCCCAAAGACACCCAACTTAAATTTCCCAGCTACCCCTCGTCTCAGGGCTTTCATATTTGCGTCACAATGAAGCATTTCACAATGTTTCAAATACTTGGCTAAAGGCTAGCGTTGCTTCTACTAGATAATAAGCAATCAGTGAATTAGACCTCGTGGATTTGTTCCGGCAACGAAAATAAGCATGAAACTAGGAGACTTGAAAACTTATAAATTATCCTGAGCGAGTATCGCTGAGAGGTATTCCAACTTAGAGAAACCCACCAGCACCGAAAGGTGTGATGATAATATCTTCGGCGTAAGCGCGGCCTGAGGGAAAGTGACTATGCAACATTTAATAGTATCGCACGTTCTTACTTCTACTGACAAATCTTTAGTCAAAATTGATTTTGCAACCTTGTGTAAGTAAGCCTTAGGTATCAAATATTATCGACTTTTCTTACCCGATGGAGTCCTCAACCTTGATAACGTACATAAAATACTTGAATTTCACTGACGAAGCCTTGAGCCTTTGGTGTCGGGCTAAAGAAAGCCCATTTCACAATTATATGGGATAAGGAAGAGTTTGAAGGGTTCGTACTTGACTATCACATTCATAAACGGGCTTCTGATATATCGATGGTATGCATAAGTTCTGTGGATTAACAAAGTAGTTTTATGGTGAGTACCTATCGGTAATGCCCATAACTATTGGTAAAACAGGGTATTTCGAGCTTGGCTTGAACTTTTGGTACCTTTTCGAAAATGGTAATCTGGAGGCTTTTACGAGCCTTCACAGGCTTGAAATTGAAGTTTTTTACGTTCAAACAATATTGGCTCTCTGACGATGAGCGCTCTGAGTTGATCAAAGCCAGCAGGATGATGTTGCGAGGGCTAAGTAGATTAGATTGAGACAAAAGTGGTCACAGAAAGTCTCACATAATAAGCACAAGCGTTCCCATGTTGCAAAATCCGGTCGTAGGAACTACTGATGTTTATAGCTTGACAAGACAAAACTGACGACATAACAGCTTTGTCGAAATACCTGATGAAATATTTTTTCGATATCACTCGGCTGACCAAAATCGTAATTTCCATCATATAAAGAACATCGATTGTCACGGATCCGGATCCGCATTAGAAGAAAAAAGAAAAACTAAAAAAAAAGGGTGGCTGGGTGGTATTCAGATTATTGTTTTAGCTAAACTTTACTGTAGGCTAGCAAAGCTTATTTAATTGGGCATTAATATTCAATCGCAAAGCCCCGGGACTAATCTGAAAGAAACTCAATAAACACTCCGCTCGTGACGGATGCCCTGTTTTGATCCTCGTACTCGCAATCCGCACATAGATTATTTACATCACTCGTCCTTTCTTTGGCCAAAAGAAAAAAAAGAAAGAGAAAATTTTTATCAACCAGTCGAAAAATGCTTACAAAGGTTGTAAATCTAATCTTTCGACGAAAGGATGGGTTGTTTGGACTTTGGAAATTAAATTATCGAGGTATCATGGTGTTGCGGCGCCAGCCTCTTCATTATTTGCACAACTTCGACAGTCTCGGTACGAGAGCAGGTATTCATAACAGCTTTCCACTCGAAATGTCCCTTGAAGCGTAGAGGAACTATGTGAAGATAAAGGAGCTAGAATAGCTCAGACACGATCTATTGTATGCTGAAATTGCAGCATTTACCTGGGAAACATAAGAGCCTCCTGTGCACAGCGGGCGCCAGAATTTGGCAAAGTCCCGCTTTCAAAATAGGCTTTAACGTGCTCCACGCCGCAAGTATTGCCGGCTTGTAAAGTATGCTAAGTTATTAAGAATATTAGCTTCATCACCTTTTATCGAATGTAAGGGAAACTATAAGAAGTAGTGAATAAAAGTACTTACCCCAACCTCATCCATATAAAGAGCTCTAGACCCTTTGAAAAGAAGGCTAGCTTTCGCCGCACTAGGAAATATATTTAGCTTCAGAATTCAATAAGGTATGGATGATAACTGGATCAGTGACTTGATTAAGCCAAAGTACATACTTCTCGTAGGGAGTAACCGGGTCAAAGTGATTCCCTAGAAATAAGATTGGTGTGGCCGTCGATAAGCCACCCACTGGTCCATACCATTCCCACGCAGGGCGAATTGTCCATCTTTTGCATTGAGCCCGATATTTGAAGTCGTCCAACACAAGCAATGAACTCGTTTTGAACGATTCAGTCTGCTCATTCAAAGTGATATCTTGCCCTCGTAGGTCGCGATTATCAAGACAAGTCACGATCGGTTGACTGATCTCCTCGAAGCCGTTTTTTGGTATCCTGGAATCCAAACCCTCTGCCGTGGGGTTTACTGACGACCCGCTTTTGCCATAGTTCAAAATTGCTTGTAGGTCCCATTTCGAGGTACTATTCGAGCCTATAAACCCCTCTACAGCGATCAAATATTCAGCTATAGCCGGAAAACCTGTAGTTGGGCTGTACAACGCCTCGAATATCCTATATTTGAAATCATATATGACCTCGTCAGCTAATGTAAAGTTAACGTCCTTGTTATTTTCGGAGATCAGAGAGTCGAGTTTTCTGGAGATTTTATTAAATCGGTCGCGAGAGCCATTAAATCCATCAGCGAAGAAAGTACAACGTGATGGACCGACTTCATGACAGGCCGAGAAGAACTTTGACCAAGCCTCATCTACGTGTGCAGAGGCAATTGCGTATGATCCCGAAACCCAGTTTTTAGCATCAACAACGCCATCCAATACAAATCTTCCAACATTGTCAGGATAAAGCGTAGCAAAATATTGGCCGATGAGAGTCCCATAGCTGGTGCCATAAAAGTTGACCAGGGTCTTGCTTTCTAGTAGACCCTTTTCTCGCGCCAATGCCTTTCCTATCGAAAGCATATCCGTAGCCACCACGACAGTATTCATATGAGGACCAGCTTGGTTGTAGGCCCCGATGGTATTCTTGCAATCTGCGCTGATTATGTCATCTTCTTTCTTAACTTCGAAAACGTTTTTGTAGCGAATATGAGGATATAGCACGCCAAAACGAACATCTTCCTGCCCTATGCCACCTAAGACTGCGTCGTTGATCGCTCGTTTAGTATTATTGCTCTTGAGCTGATCAGCAGACTGTATGTAAGTAGCATTTTGATTCCTAGGGTCGAAATCTGGTGACTTTTTTCGGCAATTAGCTGAGGGGACTGAGTAACCTATTCCGCGGGGATCAAATCCAATGATATCCCATCCCGGTTCGAGATATTGGCTTCGCAGACCAGCTGCAAAAGCTAGATTATAAATGGATTCCGTACCCAGTCCACCCGGGCCGCCCGGATTGAACAGGAGTGCACCTTTGTAGGTTGCGCCTTTCGCCGCATGGAATTTTACCATAGGAATAATGGCACGAAGACCATTTTTAGGGTTTTTATAGTCAAGTGGAACCTACAGACATCAGTTGGTTAGTTTCACCCCTTGCAAGTATATGTAGCTAAATTTTGGTGAGTATTTTCTTACACTCAATCTTGCGCAGCTGTAGTTCGGGTCATCGCTTCCTGGTAAACACTGATGCCATTTGAGATTGACGTCTTCGACTGTCTGTTTCTCAATCAGTAACAGTATCGCTGGATAGTTTCATAAGATTAAACTTACTCCGTCAAAGAGCTTCAGACCAGCTGGTCGCGTTTCTATTCTGGGAACGTCTGCCGATGTGCTGCCGACAGGTGCTGCGCCAACATTCAATGATGACAATATGCAAGCAATATTTATCGCAATGAACTGTGATTTAAACATATTCGATTCCCAAAGGGAGAGAGTTCTTGAGTGAAGAGGTTTCAGGTTGATGATAAATAATTGATGGATAGGTAATTCTTGAGATGCTTTGAATAAGTGAGTTGACTTGGAGTTATTGCTCTGGACCTTGGAAGAATTTATATAAAAATACAGAGAACTGGTTTCTATCTATGTTCCAGGAGTATGATGTTGAAACATAGTACGAGAAGGAATATGAAACCGCGTAAGAAATATTGGGCTGCTACAGCTGATGACTACACGATGAACATTGGACTTCTGTCATCTCTGAGTAAACACGAGAACACACATTAGAGATCGAAATATAGCATGTGTTAGTCTGCAACATTTCCTAGCTGAAAAGCAGTTTTGTACATTAATTAGGCTTGAAGACCCCCTTACGCTTGCGTTGCAAGGAGATCTTCGAGACTAGGAGACTTCTCCACTGCCAAAAGCTTGGTTGACACAGCCACAAAAAATGTGTTGTTCAGAATTTCATACTAACTAGTGTAACCCGCTTGAGCCACAACTAAAGGTCAATCCAAGACTAGTGTAGCTTGTGGGTTTCAGTCTATTCCAGCAAGGTCATTTGGATTTGCTTTGAAAAACGCTAGCTACTTCGCACTTTCGTGCTCGCGTCTGGTTAACGAGACAACTAACTACATTAGCCCGCATGAACTAGCTTCAACGGATATTATCGATATCTTAGCGACACTTCGCATATTGCAAGGCTTGCCCCGTTCATTTTCGAACCAAAACATCGGTTTCGTTAGGTTAATAGCCTATGCCGTGGTTAGATTACCTCGGGAGATCGACCTAAACCTAGACAATAAGCTTTTCTAGCTTTTGTCCCAGGCTCACCATTTGTTTCACCTAAATCTAAGATACCATAGGTGATGAGAAAAAAATATGTTGTTCCACGCTAATTGTAGAAATCACCAACTCATCTTAGCTTTAGTTGAATGATCAGTCAAAATAATAGTGACGAGAATCATCGTTAGCATCATAGGTTTTGCTTGAATGGAGTTCACATATGAATACTATGGGTGTTATCCATGAAAGAACACCGAAATCATATTCTGTATTTACTCATGTATCCACCTTGAGGCAAAGGACTGTTCTTCGTATGTCAAAATGCATATATGGCAGATCTTGCGGTTCAATCTACTCGGCTCTTCTAAACACGGGAGAAAATGTGAAGCGATTACTTATAACATGGTATGGATTTCTAGACTATTGATATGAAGGCATTGCATATCATTTGAAATTTTGAGCGATAGGCTAAAGAATCAGAGATCCTCCGAGTTAAGGGAGTGTGGAAACTCCTGGCTAGTATTTTCTAGTCATACTCGGTTACTGTCTTTACATCTGGATTTTCAGTTTCGTGGAACAAAATCTAAGGGAGTGATTTCTCAGTTTCAAAAAGATGCATGTAACAAGGCCAAAACACAAATGTGTGCTAATGGGGTGGTGCTTAGAAGTGAGCTGATCTGGGCGTGCACCAAAGTGAGCCGGTCACTACAAATAAGCTTTTTATTCGATTTTAGAACGTTCTCTTGTATGAAATTCGAAACCAGTTGTGGATAGTAAATTCAACAAATTCCATCAGTGGTTTCATTAACGTGATCTCAGTGCTACAACCTATTGATGGCCATCAGGGCTCACAACAAATCGTATTCGAAAACCGGGCTTACCTACATATCATTGGCATCTTCGTTTAGATCCTGATTGAAAACGCAGAAACTCCCCTTAGCTCCTGATGTAAGAAAATTTTGCCATCTTAAGGTTTTGCCTCGAAGAGTCTTTCAGAAACGTTCGATAGTCACACAGGCTTTCAATGCTAACTTCTGCCATAATTGGCTAATCTACGTCATCAATGCATTGCTTCGGACTCTCAAAGATGTATTATTTTACATAAATTGTCAAAATACGAGACAAGAATCTGTAAACACATATTTCACAGTTACATTTCAGTAGAAAGAACTTACAGACTTTATCAACATAATGAGACTTTTGACTTACTTCACCACTATTTTTCTAACAACAATTATAGCAGCAGGACCGCTCACAATATCAACCTCAAATGGAAATCCCCAAAACACAAAGCTAAATAACAATGCAGAATTGTCGAGTGTCAAATCAATTGACATAACCTACTTCGGCAATAAAAATCTTATAGGCTATCGTAACATTACATACTACATTAATTATATATATTCCATACTTACTCATTACATTTCTTCTTTTTAGTGTAATACTTTAAGGGAACAACTAGTTGCTAAGATTCGATTGTAAATATAGGTAATATATAATCGCAAATTTAAGTTATAAAATTTTAAAGCAGATTAATTCATTTATATTCTTATAGTATTTTTGGGGATCAATGATTAGACAGGGGAAGTAATATTTGCTGATCCATGGGCAGATATTCAAGTAAGCTCCGCATTATATTTTGTACCCAATAAAAAATTATTAGGCAGGGTTTAAATCTGATAATTCTTAATAAATGGATTGATCTGGATCGGAAATTGGAAATGAAGCGAATAAATGTGTGAGTATCCAAAAATTCTACTATTGTCGGAGGTGCTATCGCACAACTTTTTCAATTAAAAAAAACCAATAGAAATCTAAAGGTTCTGTTATCCATTAGTGGATGGATGATATCCCAAAAAAGGGATTTTACTTTTAGAATTAGTAGTCCAAAAAAACATGATAATTTTGCCAGATTCGCTGTTAAGTTAGTTGAAATTTCGGATTTAACGGCCTTAATATTATATACTAATACAACTCTCCTGTTCGTAGAGATAAATACTGATTGATTTATTGGTGATGTAAGACTGGGAATTCCCGAGAGGCACTACTGAAATAGCCAATCTGGTTAAAATTCTCCGCCTTTGTCGTAAATACCTAAAACAAGCCAATACTGAGTTCGAATTATCAGTCACTATTTCCTACAATTTAAATAACATCACAAAATTCAATCCTACTGGTATAGATAAGTATTTCGACTTCTGGAACCTAATGGCATATAATTTCTCGGGTTACTGGTCTCCATTATCTGGTCATCACGCTAATATACACAGCTTAATGAGCAATCCAAATTCAATAGAATTCATGTTTGAAAAGGCTTTCTCAAGGTATTGGCCGCAATAAAAACTTTTAAATTTGTACTAGGAATACCGTTTTACGGACGAAGCTTCACTAACATAAAGGAGCCGGATTTGAAGTATAATGATACTGGTAAAGGGACTTGGGAAGCGGGGGTTTCAATTTAGAAATTGCCACTCGCCGGAGCCAAAGTTTATGAAGATACTAAAGCTATAGCTTCTTAGAGCTATGATCCGTCTGCAGGTCATATGGTGTCTTATGATACTCCGGATATTGCCAAATTGAAGGCGCAGTACATCATGAGCAAAGGAATGGGTGGCGCTATGTGGTGGGAGACGAGTTCGGACAAGGAAGGGCCTGAATCTTTGGCTCGATCCGTGAGACCTTCGTAAGTCTTTTGCACCTTTATCACCTTGATAACACTGATATTTCGCTTTCGTAGGGTAGCACGAGCTCACTCAATCAAAAGCAAAATATCATATCATATCCGAGATCTAGGTATGCCAACATCAGAGGTAATAATTAGTCGACATCGAGAGCTTGAGGCCTGAGTTCGAAATTCGGAGAAACACTCTTGAATAAGATACTTGAGTACTTGGGTGCCGGTACTACATGGAAAATGGGGAAGCAGAACTTTGCTTTCAAGACTAATTTGTAAATATATGTATAGAGTATGTTGTGTAATACCCGACTCAAAATCATACACTTTTCTATGTTAAGACAAATATACTCTTAAAGCCTAAGTGGGACTTATTGCTAGAGTACCGAATGTACCGAAGAGGTTTACCGAAACTTCTAACTCGAAATGTACGATAATCAGGTCGAAAATGGTACGAGAATTGATAGATGTCACTGTTACCAAATCCCTACAATATCAATAAATTTTTCATTTATCCTAATTTCATAGCTTGATATAACTTATCTAGAATAGTTTAAACTTTCAAAATAAAGGAAGCCCAAAATCGAGATCGAAGTGCTCATGTTACACACGCCCAAAAGGAAAATACAACACCAAGAACACCATCCCAACACCACCATCGTACAATTCATATATCTCACAAGACAGACCAAAGACCAAAAAAAAATCTAATCAACGTCTATCAACAGCCAGCCCTCTCAATCCAAGGTACACGTCCGTCCCCCACCCAAACAGACTCTCAACCTTCAAATCTCCCCCGAAAAACTGCGCATAACTCCTACTCAACCCCATCCCGAACCCGAGCCCCGCAATCGTACTCCCTTCGGGTTCATTCATCGCGCTGCTAATCGCACCCATCCCACCGTCATCTCCCGAAATATTACTCGTATACCCGCCTCCACCGACCGTATTCGCATTATTAAACGTCGTGAAACTGTATTTGAATATCAACGGTAAATGTTCCGCCGCGATGCCACCACCACGGTCTCGGATTCTGATAGTTACAGCTCGAGCTGCTTCGGATTTCATGGTATCTGATGGAGCCATGTCTCCATTGCTATAGATGCCGTACATTCCCATCATGTCGGTTTTGAGTTTATCTCCTTGCACCTCCGTACCCGGCGGCGCGACGCTGAATCCGTCGTGGTCGTCTCTACCGATTCCATTATCCAGCATGCGGATCGTAGATCCCGAAAACGCGCTCGATGAGGAATATCCTTCATCGTCGCTATCGCTATCGCTGTCACTGTCGTCTTGCTCCATCTCCGCTGATGCGATAGTTACAATGACCGGCTTATCCACGTTTCCCTTCTCGATGGTGGCTCGAAACGCGTTCTTCAGTAGTTCGGTGAGAATGTATTCGAGATGGCTCGGCACGTATGCGAACGTTGCATCTGTCATACCATCTACGATTACGGTAGGCCGCTGACCATATCGTAGATCGCAGATGTCGGCGACGAAATCTGCGCAGTATTTTACAATACTGGTGGGATTCAGATGGGTGTCAATCGTACCGTTATACGTTGATGCCCTTGGATCATTGGCCTGGATTCCGGGGAGGGTACGGCCATCTTGCGTCAGACTAGCATCGTGGAGGGCTAGATGTTGTTCGGCGAGTAATCGGGTGCCGATACGGGCTCTCAAGTGTTCTTCCAGAAAGTCAGTTATCGAATCAGTGCTCACGTAACGTTTGCACTCCGAGAAACCACGAGCCAATGTTGGGATCGTATCCCTGTGAGTGTCGACGATTTCTGAGAGTACATCGTTGAAGCGTGACTCTTCCTTCAGGGTGGAAGGGAAGTCGTGTTTCGGGAAGGAGAGGAGGAGGCGCAGAGAGTGGAGGTAATTGTTGTAGATTTGGGAAATATGCGGGTTGGAGACGACGATGTACGGGAGGTTACGCAGCGAGATTATTCGTCGAGCCAGACGTATCGGGAGAACACGAAGGGTGAACGAGGCCGAGGCGAGCAGTTGATCTGGAGATAGTGGGGGTTTGCCGAAGCGCACGAGGTCGGAGAGGGTCAATGGGTGGAGGGGTAGGGCGGCGAGCTGGGCTACCTCGCGGTCGAATGACGGGGTACGGGACTTGGGAGGCCCCGGGGGTGGGGGTGTCGAAACGGACTGGGGGGATATGCTCGAATACGATCGATATGATGATGATGCTGACGATGACGATGTAGCAGTCGCACGGGGCGATGCAACGTTGCGATCCTGCTGACTGCTGCTGCTGCTGCGATTATGACAGCGGCTTTGGCTGCGAGATTGGCTTTGACGTGCCCGGGGAGGCCCTGTGAGAAAAGAGAGACAACGGTAGGAGGCGAATGGGGATGCCGACGACGAGGCGAAGCTGGAGAGGGGGACGGCGCGTATCGACGACGGTGCTACGGATTGCCGTCGCAGGCAGCGAGCACAGATATAACCGGACATGGCCATGGCAGACGGATATGGCACCGTCCAGAAGACGGAGGGTGGATTTGTCAGATATCGGAGGGGCCAGAAGCCGTCGAAGAGAAGCGTCGAAGAGACGAGAGCTGTCGGCGCGGAGGCCAAGCGACTCGATGAGACCTACTGCGGCCGCCTCCGATGTGTTGTCCGCGCGGTCCGATGTGTTGTGGCGACGTTGCCTGGAAGCCGATCGCAACACACGGCTGCATATCGAACAACGCAAGAACAAGGCTGACTAAGAGGAAGGCACCGGAACACTCGTCCTTCTTCTTCTTCTTCTTTTTACTATCAGCGCTCAGCCCTGTGGGATACTCGGGCAGGTAGACCGCATGGGACAGCAAGTACCCTCGATGTACCTCTCCGGCAGCCAGTCGGACAATACGACAATGCATCAAATCGATCTCTCAGGATCGTGGGATACCAGAATGACTCGCCATTACCACTCTCGTAAGCTCTTATGAAAGCGCATATACGACCACCTCGATTCGCTGCTATTTTATGAGTCTTGTGTTGCTTCGCACCAATTACCAGGCCGCCAAGCAGCTTGAGCCTCCCTTCAGCCTCGCTCCGCGCACATGTGCCTCTGCCATTGGACTCTCGCTCCGGGGCCAGCGATGCCTCAGCTGCTATTTGACTCTGAGAAAGAAACCTTGTGCGTTTCCATAGCAGACGCTGTGCTCGAGGGCATTTCCAAATGCCTGTCTCACTGAGTGATTGATTGATTGATTGATTGATGCATAGGCTCGCAATTGCAAGGCTGCCGGCTATCTTCGCGAAGACTATGCAGTCCGTTCACCATGATATCCGGAGCTGGCTCACCGCGAGCTAGAGAGCTCGAGCTCGCACTCGCTCGTCCTTTGCATGATTCGAACGAACTCGTCAACCAGGACCGTCTGTCTCTCACATGTAAGCCTTTTTTCTTTAAAAAAAGTCATTCGGGTAGGAGCTACGAAAATAAACCTTGCCAGCCTTCTCGCCAACCTCAAGGATCCGGAGACAATCGAGAAACAGCGGAGAGACCTTGCCAGAATGGTGGGGGCTCCTTCAAAGACAGCGGGGAAGCGACGAGTTCCGACAGCCTCTTCAAGCGCCAACTCACAACAACAGACAACGCAGCCTGACAGCCAATTACCCCTCTTTCTCCTCCTCTCGCTCCTCTTTCTTACGCCCCCCCCTCTCGCTCCTCTTCACTCGGTCCTCCTCTCCTCGGGAAGGTGCCCTATTCCCTTTCCCCTCGTTTGCACCCGCCAAAAATCTTTAACAAAATGTGTCGGAGTCATGGTGCCCATGATCCATCAACCCTCTCTAGCTCTCTCCTACATTTTAGCTAACCATTTTACCATCTACCCCTCCAATCATATGATCAGTAATACGATCCGTGACCCTGAATTCCTCCATCCCCTTCCCCTCTCCTGTCCATTCCGAGGGGGGAGAATTTATTACCCAAAAATCCGAAGCGAGGGGGTACATTGAAACCTCACGATTTGCCCAAAAGAAGAGAACCGCCTTTAAATCTAATCAAGACCCTTTCCTCCTCCTCCTGCACCAATCGTACCGCCCAATCGATATCAATCAGAAGCTCACATGTAGGTTGATACCTAGTAGAAATATCCCCCCTTACCTCCTCAATAACGGGAAGGTCAGCTCTTGCATGGTCGGACATACGATACCCGTTTGTATTCCAATCTCGATTACTGAAAGTAAACTCTTACATTTTTTATTCTTTTTCAAGATATGCAGTTTCCCCTGGGAGAACCCCTTCGATTCTCCCCCGGATGCTGACCCGGTGCATTATCAGAGAAGGGTCGCAGCACGATAAAACAAAAGAAAGCAATCATTACAATTCCTATTTCCTACACATGTATTTTTGTGCCATATCGATTATCCTCGAGATGGCTTTGAAATGTAATAGTATGGTAATTTATTACATACATCTTACGAACTCAAAAATTGCTATAAACCGACTTTTTTTCCCACAAGGATTCTTTATAAGAAACAGAACTAGAAAAAATTGCGAAACACGCACATGTCATTTCTCACCCTGCAAGTCCCGACTACGGGGATGGAGGCGGCGGGAGGGAAGGTGATCCCCCTCCTCGTCTAAATAAAGTACCGTAATCGATTACCCACCGCCGTAATATCGCATACCGTGCAGCATCGAAAAGATCCCAAGAAAACATGAATTATTATGATATGATAAATACTAGATGTGTCTGAGGGGTGGGGTCATGGTCGCACAGAACACAGTTTCACAGATTACGACATTTTTGTAGGAATTAAGGCAAAATACGATATTCCGTAGACGTTTAAGCCACATTGATATAGTTAATCCGGTTATCGGGGCTGTAGGCGGTGGAAAACGAATACGAGCGGGGCGCCACGGAAAAACCATATTTCTCACTGGCAAAAGCTTTCGCGTTATCTATTTTCTCGACATGTTGAGAATTTCGCAAAATGTGGTGTATATCCAACACGCATTATGAAAGGAACACGGTTAATCATCGCCATGCGCTGCTGCTGCGGGTGTATGTAGACATCGTATGGATTCACGGATACGATCAGGAAGGTTTCAGTCACTCCGCTGCGAGATCCATCATATCAGATTGCAACCGAATTTGATGTATTGATTTATTGATTGATTACATTACCTTCTCTTCCCTTCTCCGCAGTCAACTCCAACAGCGCCAATTGGAGCGCGCTCACCCTAAAAAGTACACCAACGGCCATCTCCATCTCCATCGTTGGCTACGTTGTGGTATATTGGGTTCCTCTGCATATGCGCGCGGGCGCTCCCTACCTTTCGTTCCTCCCGGTTTACCCGACTCCACCATATCCGATTGAAAGAAAGAAAAACGGATTCAATAGGGAAATCCACAAGGTGGGAGCACCGGAACTCTGGATTCATGGAGTCCGCCCTCTCATAAAATCATAATAAAAAATAATGTAGCATATTCGTCGATTCGGTAACCAGTCGGAACACACCTGCTACGTAGCCAGAAAACCCACACTCTCCAAACCGCCTTGTGGAGTAAGAAATATGTTTGTTTCCAATCCATTCCTCTGAAAAAACAAGAAAGAATAAAAAAATTCAGGCACAGCATTGTCACAAACTGCGGTTGTGACTGGATACCTCTCTTTCCTCAAATCCCCATTGCATATTTTCAACCTATAACCATCGACCACCTGCACGCACGCACAGGTAACCAACCGCACACCATATATGGTATATACCAACCGAAACAGAAATTATAGTAGTAGCAATAGTAGAAAGCTGGGAACAAAAAAGAAGGAAGAGAATTATATGCATGATGCATGCCCAGCGCAGGCGCACCCCCGGGTGCCGGATGGGCTTTTTCCCCTACGAAGAGAAAATACATGTATGATGTATGTATGTATGTACGCATGTACGTACTCGAAAAAAGACCATTAGCGCCATCGCTGTTATGACATCCTTAAGAGTATGTACATCTGTTGTACCTTTTTTTAAAAAACCCATCGGAAACGAATGGACAAACGCACACGCAGTAGAGAGGCACGCATACATCCAAAGAAACAAAACAAAGGTTGCTGTTACGATACGAACAATAAAATCTGCGTTCGGTTGCATGTTTCTGAAAAATAAAGAAAATAAAAGATGATTACGTGAAAAACAAAGCGAGGGCTGGGATACCCCAAGAATCTCAGGCATCTACATGCACTCCACCCTCCAACCAGTCAAGAAAAAAATACAAATAAAGTAAAATAAAATGCCGACTGTATATCAATATCTTCGATGTTTGGTTACATTCCGTCAAATGGCTGGGTTCGGCTCTTTCGACCCGCTTGTATTCTCGGAACTGATAAAGAAAACAACAAAAAAAAAGTTTAATATCATCTTACTAAGATTTGTTCACCGTAGATATCTACCGTTGCACGGCGCACGTCGGAAACAGACCGTTCGGAGTACGCTGGACGTAAATGAACGAGACAAATGAAATGAAACATACGGCGTGGTAACGGTACATGGTCGGATATACGCACATTCTTGTTTACATTACATATTTTTTCATTGTTTACGTTCACGTTCAAAGTTTATTGAGATGTTTAGGTTTTCAGGTTTTTTGAAAGAATGTTGATTTTGTTTTAAGGTCTATTAAAAAGTGCGTATAGGACAGTGGTTTCCCTAAAGGGTATCATGGAAGAATGAATGATAATGAAAAAAAGGATGTGAAAATGAAAAAACTCCAGAATGATAGAAGGGTATACAAGAAAGTCTGCGCAGGCTATGACATGTTGAATGAGAAAAAGAAATAGATGTTAAAAAGTTTGTACAGGAAGTAGTAGGATATGTATTTCTCACGAGTTCTATGAAACGCCTTGAATGCATCCCTAGAATGGTAAGAAAAGAAGAAAATGACAGATAGTAATACAGATAATTATTAAGAATTAGAAAGAAAAAATATTCTTAAAGGAAAAACTCCAGGTCAAGATATTGCAGCGGTGGGTATTATGCGTGGGGTCCAGCCTTGTTCCGATCCTTTCCAAAGGTATTTGGTATCAGAGAAAGAAGATTCGTTATGCTGAAAAAAATATGCTCGAGATGATGCTGAAAAATCAAAAAGATAACCCGCTAAATGTTGCGAAGACTGTGAGGCACCACCACGCGTAATACTGTACAGATATGCTTTGGGAAAGGCAAATGGTCGTTGCTTTCGTCAAGAGGGAAACGAATGTGGAATAGTTGGTTTGTTTAGAAAGATTGTGGGAGGCGAATTGGATGTGCGATTGACAGAGGAAGCTTGGGTATCGATGAAGTGTTTGTGTGAATGGTATTTGTAATCGCATCTGGGTTGATTATGTTAGTGGGACTGTTCTCAAGGCTTCAGGATCAAAGATGTGGAGATCTGACTCACCAATTCGGTCGCTCCAATTATACATTAGAATATTGTGGAGTTTATTTGTGCTCGAATCGAACGTTCTTCTTGCATCGGTTAGAAGCGATGCGTTCCCGTCTGAGCTCGTTGGCAATGATGGACTTGGAGTCACATCTCTTTGGTGGCTTCCTCTGTGTCTCAGGAGTAGAGGAGAGAGAAACGGCACAGGAGTTATCAGAGGAATCATCTTCCTCTTCTTCGAACTCGAGTTCCAGATAGTTTGAGGGACGCTTGGAGCGAACTCGCTGCATTCCCAAGGAGTGGCCGGCAAGATCAAGGTCGGAGAAGAACCCGCTGTCTTCGGAGTGAGCAGACAGGTCTGGAGAGTTGAGGGTTGGTCTGTCGGGCCACGATGGGAATGCGCAGTGGTGAGTTTCGCATGTGTAGTTTGGTGAGGCTGGGAAGTGTAGGAGTTCGGCCAGCTGTTGAGACTTTGTGCTCGAGTTCGAGCGAACTATCGCAATAGGTACGGACATTGTGTTATAATATTATTTCGAACCGGAAAGGCCTTGTTGTTAGAGAAGCCAGGTTTGTAAATGTGTATGAAGATATTATATTGAAGAGTTTGTTGGTGGTGGTGAGTGTTGATATATATGTTCTTTGCTTCAAGCTTCCTCTGCTTGTGTATGCAAGTGTGTATGTGTGTTGATGAAGGTAGTAACGAAGTCGGTTGGGAATGACGTGGGGGAGTTACGATCCTTATATAAAATGAGGAAAGATCAAGACCCTTCAGTAAAATGGAAGGAGCAAGTGTTATATCTGAGGAGGAGGAAAAAGGAATATCGAAAGGAATATCGACTGGATAGTATAGTAAGGGAGAAGCAGAAAGAAGTAAAGAAGATGGGACGAAAATGTGCAATATATTATATTGCTGGCTGTGCACTGAATGACAATACACAAAGGTGCTTTTTTCTTATTTTCTTTTCCTTGCCTTGTGAAAAAAAGGGCCGGGTTTGAGTCAACAAAGCAAATACGGTATGGGTCCGTAGGAATAAGAAAAAGACAGCGTCAGGACAAGGCCTGTTTCTGGGTGGGTGTAGGTAGCACCGGCCAACAGGCTTAGGGGTCAAGTGTGTGTGGGCTGCCAAGGTTAATAGGTAGGTAGCAGCCGGAGGGTTTCTCGTGAGTGTCTGAGTCTTTTGGGGGGCGCACGATAATGTAACGGGGGTCACAGCTGAGGTACCCCGAAAGTACACCGAAACAGCCTCTGAGCCACTGGGCCAGAAAAACAGGCACAGGACTGGACCGGAGCTGGGAGGGCGAAGGATTTGGGGGGCCAGGCGGTTGTTGATTGTCCTGGTCGGTTGGATTGCTCAGGAACAGGAAACAGGTGCCGATTTGTTGCTCGAATCCCACAGGAGAGTCGAGATTTTAGTTTTATGCGGTTTGGATGGCAAAGCAAGGCCGTCGTCGGTTCTCAAAGACGAGGCTTTTTCTTCTTTTTCTTTGTTCGTTTGAAAGAGAGTTTCTCGAGAACTCAATACTGCGCGTTATTGGAGGGATATCGGTGCTCGTATTTGCGACGATATCCGGAAAACGGTAGTTGAATGGAAAGAATGCGAATCCCACGTTGCAAGCCCTCTCGTCATGCTACTCGGTTAGATTGGTTCTCTTTCGGAGAGATTTGAATCTGATTTCTGGTGGTGTATCCTTGGAAGCACCTGTGATATTTTGCGACTGACTTGCCCGATTCTGAAGCTCCTAGAGATCCTGCAAGGGACTGTGGCCTCCCACGAGGTGTTTCTAAAAGCAGTGGCAAGATCCGATATATTATTACTCGTAGGAAAACGTCTGCCTCCCCGTGGTAGATAGGAATCTCAGCGTGGGGATGTGCGCGAGATTTCAAACTTCTGGAAACTCTGATTACTATCGGCGTCTGCTCTCCTTCGTATTTCCCTCTGATGCCTTGCGCCGAGAAGGGTGGGATGGCAGTAATTTGTGTTGTTTTTTAATTGCCTTCGACACCACGCGGGATGATTTGAATCGATTTCGTGAGAACGAGAAAAGGATATTGAAACCAAAGTTGCCGAATCGGCGTATAAAAATGGCGGGTATGCGAAGGGTAATTCTCGCGCTTAGTGTATTGTTATTTGCTTACGAATATATATCGGAGCTGAAAATGCTACGGTTACAGGATCAATTCCTCCCCAGGTTGGCTGTGTCGGCCTGTTCTTTGTTTTCGTTGGTTGGCGGGGGAGTTAATTCGATTTGCTGCTTGCGCGTTCTAGATCGAGAACGGGAATGGCACAGTGCCTCGAGTCGAGTCTGGAATGCAAAAGGGGATATTTGACGGTATGTGTCTGTAGACGGTTTAAGCATCGGTTGGTATATGTATTATATTCGATTCAATGATACTCCGCCTCAACCTCGGGCATATTCTCCATCTACCCGCTACGTGATGTTCATTTCTCCACTTTGCAGTCCCGATGAAGGAGACCGGGGTAGGAGTTTTTCGACAATTCTCCTCTCACACTGGATAATTAACGGCCGGCCGACCGGTAAAAGCGTGCTTCATCGATGAGCCTTTTTCTTTTTCTGAGAGACTCCGAATATTTTTCGACCATCTCCTCACTTGAAAAGACTGTCGGTTCGTTCCCCACAGTCGCAAAAGAAAAATATGGGGCAGAGTTCAAGACATGATGAGTGCTTTTTGCCCAGCCGTTCGGGATCATTCTCGATGGCCGCAAAAAGGAGTGTGATTGAAATAATATCAATTGCCCACACCTTTCTCGACTCCTCTCTGCGCCGGACCAGCCTTCGGAATGGCTTCCGGGCGGGTAGTCGTCGAATTGCAATAGTTAACGAACGCGGAAGGGGAACAGGTAAATGATGAACCTCTCAACGACCAACCATCCAGAGAGTGTTTCGAGCATTTGGATTCCCGTGTTGAAAAAGAACGAGACAAAGCCAATAGTCAAGCACGCGGGGTCTCGACTCGGTTGAAGGGGTGGCTAAAGGAACGTAAGGGCAGATGACAACATCGTTTCATCGTCCGGATTCAATTCCAGATTCCAGCCAGACCGAGCTGACCGAGGAGAGAGGTTCGGAAGTCGAGTCCAGACGCTGATGTCAACACATTTCACATTATTCGAGGTCCCAAAAGCAGGTTCTGCTCCCTGGCCACCGACCAGATCCACAAATTGAGGGTCCCCGGATGTCATGAAATTCGCGTTCACAAGCCGAGAACGATCCAGCCTCATGGGTTGTGAAGCTGCGAAGGGGAGGCTTTCGGTGCTTCCTAGTTCCCCGTTAGCTCGGTTCTCTTTCAGCTGACTTTTCTTCCCCGACCAATGCCTTCAATTCATTTACTCATACGGTTCAAAACGTGGGTGCTTTCCCCTCTCCTTCAACCGAGATTATTTCGTCTTGGCATCACATCAAGATTTCTCCTGGGTGAAAAAAGCGTGCTTTCGGCTCAAGCTAAGGGTTCCCCGGCTAAACGAATTTCAGGTTTCATTCATTCATTTTCTGAATGTCAAAAAAAAATATGCCTTGTCTCCCATGTGTCTTTGCACCTGCCGGAGTTTGTCCGTCCGTGACGTTGGAGAGGAACAATCACAGGATATGGCTAAAGGGAAAGCTTGCCCTTAGTCGGAAAGTCCACACACGAAATCGCAAATGAGAAATAATTTTTCCGGTGTTGCTATGCCATTTTGTTTTCCAGAAGCCGGAGCGAGCACATGAAAGTCCCCGGGTTCCGCTATCGTTCAATACAGCTCAGGGTTCAAACCTTGAAGAGATGTCAGAAGGGCTCTCATAACAGTCTTTCACCTATCTGGCCTGTTGCGCCCGCACGCTTGGAACCGAAAAAGCCTGTGATATTAAAAAATAAAAAAAACCCTCAGGCTACATTTTTTGTGGAAAAAATTTGTGTTTCAAGTGCTGTAAGGTTTTCTCGAAGGCCAGTTGGATGAAACCGTGTGCAGCCAAAAAAGCCCACCGGGCTTACAATTACCAGTTTCGGAAATGTTAAAAAAAGAGACATCGCCGTATCGGGAAGACCAATCGAGTTTCTTCCAATGAACGCTCAATGCTTTCGCGACCTGATGCATCGAAAGAAAAAGACAGCATGAGATTCTGTGCGACACGCAACTTCAACCAACCGTTGCTTCGATTTCTTCATCCTTGACGTTCCGGGTTTCGGCTGTTGGGTAGGCATCTGCTGTCGTCGCACAGGATCGATTAGGCGCACGAAGCAGAAGTCCAACAGGTTTTCTCACCCCCGCCAATAACACCGTTCCAAATATGTTGCTTTCGAAGAAAAACGTCCCGACTCGAATGAAATTTATATAATATCGTAGCACTAAAAGATTACATTCGTACAGGTTGGCCGGTTTCCTGTTAGGACCCGTCTGTATACCTGCGCACACCATGTAGACCGAGTAATGTCACCAAACCAGAAATTCCGTCCCAGACGGAATCTCGCACAACGAATATTGATTAATTCGACGATGTTGACCGTATTTGTTGGTTCCATCCAGGATGGCGGTTACACGCTTTATTTTCTTGTGCGAGAATCGGTAATTATCCACTGAGTCGGTCATTTGCGACATGTTAGCAGTTGCCTTGAGTCGCTGACAAGGCGGTCGATATCGCATGAAACGCGTTGTCTTTGAGCTCGGGTACAATGCAATCTCTTTGACAGGCGGGCGTTTTCCTTTCTTTCTCTTTCAGCCGCTGGGCGGATATTGAGACTGAGTCGTCGATCCAGCTTGCCTGAAATCGTAACAAGAATTGGAAAGTAGACGCTTCTCCTTTCTTGTCTTGGGGTAGCATTCCTCATACATCATTTTGATTTAAAATTAACCCCGCAACGGAAAACACGAGGTATTCGGAATGGTAGATAATGTACACCGTTTGTATCAGATCGTCGAAGGGCAGCTGAGCCGACGACTCGAATTATCCTGTAACCGACCGAAATGTGATGTGATCACACACACACGACATGAGCAAGCTTGCACCGCGAGTGAAGCTCAGAGTCCAAGCTTGCAGCTGCGGACGTCCGAGGTCGCATCTGCAGCACGCGAAAAAATGTGAAATTTGCCAGAAATATGCGTCTTGGCGGAAACTGGTGCAGCTTATCGATTCTGCTTTGGTTTCGGACGCGTTCAAACGTGATACACGCAAGAATGATGATAACAATAATAATAATAAAAAATGGCTGGCTTGATTCCCAATACTCTGGTTACTCATACAAAAAAAATGACAAGCCGGGAGCCTGTGAAAGCTCGTCAAATATTACCTGGTTCCCTTAACTCTCAAACTCCTAACGCGGTGAAGATCACCACGAAGACATTATCCGTCAACCGTGGGTAAAATCCGCGCCGCCCCAGGATCGATGCTTCGGGACCCGAGGTACTCGGGAAGCGAGATACATCTACAGTACATTCTCCGAGACCACGAGCAGACAAATCTCGAGCATATATTTTTGTTTTACAAAATCCGACGCGAGGAGAAAGCAGCAGTGGAGAGAGAGTTGCTCCTCCTCAGAACCTCTGAACCCTTTTTTCCCTAGGACCCTGCATTAAGTTTCATGAATGAGGCGTTGATCTCCTCCGTCGAAGGAAGGGGTTAGGGCAGAGATAGCACGATTGGAAGCGATAACTAATGCATTATCCACCGCCAAATGCATAAATACTGGACAAATAGGTCTAAACATGGAGTCTGGCCCTGCGGCGGTGTCCTAAAGGAGAATTAATTGTCTAATAAAACGGCGAGACCGTGAGGAGATCGACGCTAGCTTCTGGACCCGTCTCTAGCTGCCCCATTTTCTCAGCTGTCTTGGGATCATACGAGCGTACGATATATCGATAGTGTGTTCTGCTGTGCTCCTGTCTTCCGTGTAGGTGGTGAACCCACAGCCGGATCGGGACATGATAGCAAGAAGCCAATGCGGCAAGGAGCAGCTAGCAAGCGAGCAGGAAGGCATCTCCGTGATATGAATAATATGGTGCGGGTGCGACTCAGGTTCGTTGAAGGGATTCAGCATTCGAGGTCGCTCCGTCGGCCGTCGGATAGCCACCTGATTTGCCGCTTCAACCAGTGGCTGCACGGATATGATTGGCTCTACGCGGAGAAGAACGTGCACCAAAGGAGAGGTTGATCGTAACGCTCGGGAGGGGGAACTGAAAGAGGGGGTGGACGAAACCTCCGTGCTCGGGCGCCCGAAGCTGCCCCCACGTTAGAACTATCACCACCTCACCAGCTTGGGTGGGTATCTCGCCAGCAACTTACTATGTCGGTGGTACATTCACATTCTTTGACGCACCTTCGCGTGCAGGTGCGATATCGATACGTGGGCGTTAGGAGCTGGCGTTTTTGCTGCAAGCCCAGCAATATTTTATATCGCCATGCGGAGGCTCGAGATTAAAAAGCATCGAAATTGCACTAAGCCTTCTTCAAGATGATTTCGTACATTTGCATTATAGACGGGTTAGACTTCTCCATAGCAATGGGCTCCATGGCTTGCTGCTCGAGGCTGCTCTAGGCTCTCCGAGTCGCTCGCAGCCGCGAGGAGGCTGTCGAACGCCGGACCCCTAAAGCGTCGAGATTCGCGATTTTTGCCACGAACGCCCCACTGCCGCTTAGTTTTCACTGTATTGTTGCTTTGTCGTGCCGTATGCCATGTCCCGTTAACCGGTTACTGTCCATAGTTCCTCGAGCCGGCGGAAACTTAGCTGCTCAGATAGACGAGAAAGCGGGGAACTCGAACTCCGGTTTCATGAGATCTTGGGTCCTTTGAGGGTCAACTAGTGGTCAAGATATTATTTGTGGTGTCGATGGATTTAAACTTTCTCACGGGACTTCCTGCATTTGGTTTTCACGTTATATCTCGATATCTTTATATATGGAGTGGTTTGGCTGGGGTGGAGAATTAATCCTATAGTGATATGGCATCAATTTTTAGCAGCACAGCTCCACCATGCTATGCGAGTGTTATGTGTTGCTCGAAGCATAAACCTATCTGTTCACGATTGACAGGAACGTGGTTGAAACGGCAGCGAGAGCTGCCATCGACGCAAGATTGCATTTCTCACCGTCTCACAATCTCGGGTAGACCCTTCGTTTTTGAAGCGAGAATTGAGAATGCTATTTTCCGCAATCACGGATTCTGAAACGGAGAAGCAGTATGATATCACAGGTTCACGAATCAGAACAACCATGTGAGATTGGTGGGTGGTATTCGCAGAACACAGCAAACACCAGCAGTTGATCCGAGAACCTGAATCCCGCGCAGTTCTCTCTCCATGGTACTCCCACATGCAAGCCAATAAATAAATCTCCCCCCAAGTCCTTTAGGATCGACAAACTCTCCTGCATGCTTCGAGAAATTCGATACGTCGCCAATCCAAACGTCTTGCATCTCATGGGACCTCCTATTCCGGGAGGGGAATAGCGATAGGCAACGTCAATGGCTTGTCCAGGTTTGTCGAGCCGAGATTTTCTCGTTTGATGGGTGCCTTGAGGCGCATTACACGCGGATTCTTGCTGGATTGCGCAGCCTTAGCCACACGTCGCCGTCAAGAAGAACCCGATTTTGGTTCGTTCTGCCTCCCCACGTGTTTGCTTGTCTCGGTCCAGAGCACCGGGACCTGTCCAATCTGAAATCGAAATCAAGGCGGGAATTGGGACGTGGGGGATATTTTTCTCCTTTTCGATATGAGACCCCCAAAAATTTGCCTTTCGGTTTCAGCAGGATTGGAGGCCGATATTGGCTCGGGCAAATGTTTGGGGTTTGCTCATTTCAACCAACCCTCGGCCTTCTTCACTCTTGGTTACAAGATTATTCGTGCGGGCCAAAGCCGCGGCCCCAGGCATCTCGGATGCCTCGAGGGGAAACGGGTGGCCGCCACCGCCCATATGGCTGACATGGCTTGCGTAAAGGCGTTCAAGGGGTGATTTCCTGGAATCAAAAACCGAATCTCTAAGCGTTTTGCACCCGCCTCGTTGTTTTCACTTTGAGAGACCGAGCGAACCTGGGATGAGCGTGGAGCATGGTGAATCAAGGGCTGCTCATGTTCATTATCCGTCCGTCCGTCCGTCCTTTCATTACACGTTCTTTCGCACCGTCGCCGAGATCGCGGATATACGACATGAACATGGGACATGCCTCTTCATTTGACCCCGGGGAGAGTTACATGAACTTCGTACAAAACCGCAATCGAATCAAAGGAAGAATCAAAAGAAGAATCACGAACGTGAAAGCTACCCCCCAGTGCCTGTGCTTGCAATTTAGCAGGGGATTATCCGCTCCGACCGCTCCGTCTTTAGGAATCACGCGTGCCTCCGGTCGAAAGCAACGAAAGGGAAAAAGGGACAGTTTTTCCGAGAAGCAAAGCCCTGCATGCGTCCGTGATCCATCTCGTCTGTCCGTCTTGCCTTCCGGATTGTAGCCTGTTCACCGAAACGTGAACGATAACGATGAATTTTGCCACTACCCCATGTCGAATCGTATCTCACGAGTTCGTTCCTGCAGCAGAAGGTCCAATACGGGAGTCTTCTAGAAGAAAAACCCCTCACATGCAAACATGCAGATAGCCATGAACAAACCTCTCGAACACCAAGCGAGTACGACATGGCTTGCAGGCACAGACGGCAAACATGGTTTCTGAGTCGACGAACGGTTAGGCAGTCGAATTTATCCAGATGGAAAAGAAACATGTTACCTTCGATTCGCAATCTCGAATGTTTCCGTTTCGAGAGCTTTTTACCCGCCTGTTCACATGCTCTTTGTTTTAAACCACCAAATTGTTCGTGATGTCCTGGGGGGTGAGTGGTATTCCGGAGTCAAAATTGACCCGGAGGAACATCCAAACCCGGGGATCGATATACCACGGGGCCGCGCCCACGGAATGTCTATCAAAATCGCGCAGATACTATTTCGTAGTATCCATTTTGTTTACGAACACGGGTTTGAAGGCGTTCCCCACGATCGTATGGATCGTGCAAATTTGAGAAATGCACATCGCGACATTTGAGTGGTCCCAGGAGAGCGGGACACGGTTTTTTGGAGGTATCCACAAGAAAAATTATCAGCTATGGGGAATTCAAGACACTGTCTCTCATTCCAAAGTAAAAGGGATCTTCAGCTTCAGTTTGATTCAACTTGGTGAATGATATTATTTTCAATATCTTAAGAACCGCCAATGTTTAGAAAAGAGAATCCACCGCGATAATGCATGTCGCGTCAATACTGCCCAGGTCGTAATTTTCTGTCCGGTTGGGACTCCGTAAGGTTGATCCCAGGAAACACTCTCCTGGTAAATTGGCTCTTGACTCCTTTTTGCGATAAGTTTATAACGGTGACCCACTTGCCATTGAGTCCTCTGGTGTTTCGGGGAAGCGTGTTGTGATTTCTGATCCCTGTCCAAGTCAAGGAGGTTTGGTTTTTTTTGGGGCTTTCACGGTGTTTCTTCTAGCTCTCCCGGATCCCCGTTAATATTTGATGAGTTTCTTCGCACGGTCTGTGCACGCTTCACCAGACTGCTGGGACCTGGGTTGAATCCCGAGAGATTTGCTTGCAATTTCGCCTGCGGAGCATGGAAAAGGAAAACGCCAAAGTGGACCGTCGTGAGGTGTTCGTGGGCCCTCTATGTCTCGCGGATTCCGAATGCCAGACGAAAAAAGATCATCCGTCAAAAGAATGGGCTTTCATTGGGCGGTTTGCTGGATTCGGTGATATTTTGAGGCTAGTGACAAATGTCGTCTCCACCCGGAATTCAATGTTGGGGTTACCGGTTTCACGAAAGAGTCGGTGCTAGCGCCACTACTACTAACTTTTTTCTCCTCGACTGGCTCGCGAGCCGACTGGTTGGGAGACCATGGTGGTGAATATTTCCCTAGAATGTGGCTGCTTGTGAGGCGTTCACAACGGGCTTGTGATAGTTTTGGCCGGGATGTGTACCGCCAGTTGCATCCGCCTCTTAAGCCTATCATTCATTATCAGTCAGGGGGGAGATCGCGATATCGGCATCTCGAAGACCTCTTTTGAAATCTGCAGATGTCTGTCTTCTTCCTCGTGACAAGTTATCAAGGTTTGTGTGCAAATTTTAACTGAACGTGTGACCGAGCAAGGTCGAAACACTTGCATGAACGGAAAAACTACCCTTGCGCAGAAGCAAGCTCTCTCGGTCCGTTTTGATGGAGAAAAAAATCATTCTTATGGGCTGTGATTGGCTGTTATGTTGTGGAGTTATTCCGGTTGAAAAGAATCTTGCTTGTCAAATAGCTTCTTAATATCTACTGCTATAGCATTTGATACAAATCCGTGTATGAATTGATCCGGGGTTCGGATTAATGCATTGGACTCGTGATCTGGGGTAGTGAAGATATTTTTTTTTATTTGCCTCCGTAGCAAGCATGCATGGGATATATATCGATATAAAAATTTCCCATTATATGGAGTCACTTCAGCTGCGGCTAATTTTCAGCAGCATCTACAGAAGCTCCCCGGTCCAGGGAAGCATATATGCGATAGCTAAGGGTATGCCCCGGTATCTGAATTGAACTGCCCGAGTACTTTTTAGCAGAAAAGTTACCGTAACGGTGATGTGAGACCGCATCGGTTCAAAAATGTGGAGGCGAGAAAGCAGGGTCTTTGGAAGAAAACCTGGGGCTATCCGTCGACAAAGCTTCAGATCATGCACATGCAGATGTAAGTATTTGTAGATGACCAGGGATCACGGACCAAGTCAAGACAGCCTCGCGCACTTGAATGGACAAATGTTTTGCGGAGAAATGCATTGCCATCCAGTGTTGGGCTTTTCAACGGCTAGCTTCCATTTAGCCGTCGGATATGGGGAATCATGTGCCACACATGACTTCTCTCCAAATTTGTTGTCGAAGGCAGTTTATCCGATGACAGAGTACGAAAGAGTACTAGTAATGTATATCCGAGACTGCAGGATCTATAGTTTCCGGATTGACTAACACCGGAGAGATTTTGCGGAGAAGGAAGAGTGACACGAAATCGTTAATAGGCTTTGTGAGATCTGGGGAGATTCATAGGCGAATTTGCATAAATCACTCAAGTATTGAAGGAAATGGGCTTCTTTGAATGTTCTAGCGAGCGAAAGATGAAACACATGGGAAATGACTGGCGGAGAGCATGTCCGGCCTGTTCTTTTCGCCTTCCGGAAGCCATATCGGAAAAGTGGAGACATGAAAAAATTTTCATCTTTGTAGATGATGTTTTAGACAATTAGTGCGATGTGAAATGAAATGCTTCCGAAGTCTGTTTTGGCGAGTTATGTGTCTCGTCACGGAGAAATTGGTCTTTTGGCGGTAAGTAATAGTCTAGGACAAAAGAGGAAGAGAAATCTTGGGACGGCAAGATATGATCGGAATAAAATTATCGGAACGGTATGAGCTGGTAGACGCTTGCCCCGGGTACTCGCCCCAAGATGTACCTCTCAAGTACCACGAAAACCGCTATACAGACTGTCAGCGGGAATGGGAGTGCGGGGAAGACCCCCGTGGGAGCTGACACTGTAAGATTGATATTAGATTATCATGTGGTTGTTGGGATCGCGATATCTTAACAATATCGGTTGTAAATGCTGGGCGAATGAAACAGTGACAGGTACAAACGTCATTGCGGGTCGTTGGGAAGCACACCAACCAGTAATCGAGATCTATTAAACGGACAACCCGTATTGAATGATGACGTTTTGCATCGACAACGGGCTTGATCTGGATATTTGATTCACAGAAGCGAGCGAGGCCAATAGAGTAGTGATAGATGGCAATTGTGCAATTGTGCGGGGTAGCGAGTTCACATGGGATCTCTACTGGAACGACAGAGGTGCAAAACGTCACCATGAGGATATACGAAGAACAGCCCCGTGTCAGCAATAAACAGAATGCCACTCGGAGCGATCCGGCCTGGAGAAGAGTCCCCGGCTGGTCCCAGCGAACTACAACCTGGCGGTTCTGCATGCCCATGATCGATGACGTCGTCGACTGTGTTGGGTGTGTCGTCGAAATGTGTTGTCGCGTTGGATGTTTGTCCGCCGCAACACTTCCCTTTTCACCGCACGCTTTTGGCAGTCACAGCACTTCTCCTCCCCTTCCTTTCTTTTTCCGATTTTTTCTTCACCGCAAAATCTTAAACGAGAAAATCAGGGCGTAGGGCTCGGGCACAATTCGAGGGCAAGATCCATCGCCAACATCCATCCTCCGCGTCTGCGCCCGCCTATCACCAACACTAGTGAGTCGCTTCCTCGCATCGGTCTTCTCCTTGTTCTTCTTCCTTGTCGGTGGTATCGTCGCTACATGGTCTTCGCGATGGCAATGGTTCCGTTCGTCCGTCGGTGTCGTCGGCGGCTTCGACATTGCCATCGTCGCTGCTTGTCGCCGTCAATGCCTTCTCCTCCAATCCGTTGATATCGTGTCCATGCTAAACCTTCATTGTCGCAATGAAGTTCATTCTACAAGATCGTATACGTATATCGTCAGGGTCTAAGGACCGCTTGACTCTTTCCTGCTGCGATGGAGACTGCTTCGGCAGCAGCTTTGTCCAGTGGTACGTCTGACGCCACTGCTATTGATGATATCGCGGGGGGATATCAATCGCTGACACTCGCGCTGTCGCCAGGTCTTTCTCTTGATGCTATGGACCATAGCGACCTCAGTGCAATTGCTGCCTTTAACAAAGCGCATGATGAATCGCAGAAGGCCAGCCAGCAGCCGGCTGTGTCGGAGAAGCCCGTTCAAACAAAGCCCACCGTCGTTCAGGCATCGAAACCCGAGTCCATGCAGATAGATACTGCGCCGGTTGCTCCTACCATATATACTGCTCCTGTTTCCATCCCCACGCCCGCTGCGGCATCTACTCCATCAAAAACCACTACAACCACCATCACATCGGTGGCATCTTCCTCATCCACTGCTCCATTGTCTGTCACTACAACATCTGTAGCCGGCGTCAAGAGGCCTGCCGAGGTCTCTGCCGAAGTTCTCGGGTCACCTTCGAAGAGACTGCATGTCCAACCTTCCATTGTACCCCCTGTGACACCTCAATCGCGCCCTCGGGATCAGTCGGTTGCTTCTCAAACCCCTGCTACTGATGGCCATAGACCGCAAACGGACGAGGCGGCGTCCAAGAGCCAGGCGTCAGACGAATATGGCAGCGATAGTGACGATGATTACGAGAAACATCCACCTGAAGAGGTTCTCCCTGGCGCATCTGGTTATTCTTTTTCTAGCTCCTTTTCAAATGGTCAATTGCTGGACCCGAGTCAGCATCTCCGAATCCAGTCACTCCCTATATTGGACAACTTGGTAGGTTTCCCATTTTACCATCTACCATATTGCCTGTTCTAACAACAAAACAGTCCTCGCAGCTTCTTGCTACACTTTTCCAGGGCCAATTCCAAGATACTCTTGTCACCGTGACCCAGCCGGATACAGATCAAGGACAGGCTTACGCTACCTTGAAGGCCTTGTTCTGGCAGACGAAACGTCTCTATAGTATTGATGCGTTCCTCTCCACAGACGAGTTGAGGTTTCAGGTGCCAGAGCACCGCAATATGATTCGCCAAGTTAATCTCGCAACCTTTATCACTTCCTTGTTCGGATCTACAGAGGTTGGATTCTTTCATCTTAATCAATATTTCTTACCCACATTCGTTCCCGAGGGCGGTCGCTTGCTCAAGCTTCAGGGCGGCCTTTTCCTAGGCTTAAAGACCCAGGCATACATATCCGCAATTGATACCGGCGAAAAGACAAAGGAGCAGATTCTCGATGATCTCTTCGAACCCGACATGGCCTCGAAACTCACAGACCGTAGAGGAGGGTCGAAGGAGCTGATTCCTAGCGAAATCGAGTTTATAGGGCGGATCAAGAATCGTCGTGAGCAATTGGAGAAGGCACCGACCAATGTGCCCGTGTTACGAGAGATATACCCGTGGCAAGACTGGCTGAGGGAGATGATCCAATACGTGGCAAAGCACCGAGATTCTATTCTTGCCCCAACAACTCGAAAGAAGCTGAAGCGTCTCGAAGCCGCGCACGGAGAGTCGAACAAGCACATGTTTCAAGCACATACACCAACGTCAAGTTCTATGTATGGGCAACCGTCTGGCTTGTACGCCCCGCCGCCGGGTATGTCACAACCTGTCTATCCAGGTTACAGCTCCGTTGGCCGTCCAAGTATGCACGCCGCTTATTCGGGGCTTGCGGCAGCTCCCGGCCTCACCCAGACCTCACTTTCCGGTTCTGCACCGAACCCGGCTTTATCGGTTGGAACTTCTCAACCAGCGACACCACATCCCGAGCAGACCACACCTACTCATATCCTTTACGAACAGGCGAGATTAGCGGCTACCGCCCGACAATCGCCGAACGCCCGTCGGGCCGGTCTCCCTTCGCAGCGACGCCCTTGGAGCACCGAAGAAGAGCATGCATTGATGGTCGGTCTCGATTATGTCAAGGGACCGCATTGGTCTCAGATCTTAGCTATGTTCGGAGCAGGTGGAACTGTCAGTGAAGCCTTGAAGGATCGCAACCAGGTCCAGCTGAAGGATAAAGCTCGTAACCTGAAACTTTTCTTCTTGAAAAGCGGGATGGAAGTACCTTACTACCTCCAATTCGTGACTGGAGAACTCAAGACCCGAGCCCCTGGACAAGTCGCAAAGAATGAAAAGAGGAAACAGCAAGAAGAGGAAGCCAACCAAAACAGAGCTACCGTCGACGCCTTAAATGTACTTGCAGGAGGAAACTCAAATGGCGAAAGTAGCTCTGCTGCTTTGGCGCGTGCGCATGCCCATCACTCGCAACCTACCTTGCAACCTCCACGACCCCAACCGACACACGTTCCAACTGCTCATCACCCGCAGCGTTGGGCCATGTCACAAAATCAACCTCAACCCATTAGTCACCCCGCCGCGGTTACTCCTAAGACCGAACCACGTTCATCACCTCCAACTCAGCAAATTCCGCAAAACGGACAAGCTCCAAATTCCCAAGCACAGGTCTCTCAACAGCAGGTTGTGCGGCCATCTCAGCCTACCCAGGCCACCCAACTCCCTCAGGCTCCTCAAGCTCCTCAATTAATCCAGTCTAATCAAACTTCCCAAACACAGCAAACTCCTTCTCCGTCCGTCCCTCAAACAACAGCAACTCCTCCACCCCCTAAGCCTACCGCACCTTCTATGCCACAACAAACGGCACAATCTGTCACTACTGGTGGCGCCTAGTGTGCACCATCTTACATAAACCGGTAAAATACATCGCTATGGTCTTAATACTAATATTGCGTGGTCACTTTCTTTCTTTCTTTCTTTCTTACGTTTCCAAAGTTTACTCAAAATAAGGTCCTCTGGAGTCTTCTGCTTGTCTACGGTGTTCACGGTGTTCTTTTCATGACAGTATTAAATGTTTTCCATGCTTTCATCTTCCTTTGTCGTTTCTTTCGCTTCATTTCTTACTATTTTCTCTCTGTCTCCCCGTCTCTCTTTTCCTTGATCTTCCATCGGAATATATATCGCGGAAGACTACCTACTTTGTCCAAGGGCAATCTCCCCTTAACCCCTTTATTCACGAGAGAATGACAATTGTGTATTAAGAATTTTTCTCGCAATCGGATCTTCCTTCCTTTCAGGATGTTCATATTATCTGCTCTTCGTTTTAAGTGTACTGGACATATGGTGGATGGGAGGGAATACATTTACACACTTCGTAGATACCCTTTGAATAGCTTTTTTCTTCGTTTACATATCTTTTGTTCTTCCTAGTATATATATATGCATCGCTTTGTATATATCATCAACTGAAAAGTTCAAAGTTAGTTAACTTTAAGTCCTACCGTCGCTTCGTCCCGCCGATTATAAGTTCTGGAATATGATATAGGTTCGTAAACACATTTCTGGACGGAGGGTAGGTATTGCGGGTATTTTTATTTAGTTTACTATTTTTGTGGATATTCTCGAAGAATTAGTGTTCTCCTATTTGTTCGGTGGGTTTCGGATGCGAATACAGGACTCAAGTTACACAAAGCAAAGCACAAAGTAAATTTTCTTCTTTATTTCTCGGTGCGGGAGAGTATTTATCCGGAGGCTCTGGGTAAGTAATCTATAGGGCATAATTATGGCTTTTTTCTTCAGATCAAATCTCGTCGTGGTGGATAATTTCCATCTTCACGGGGCCATGCGGAGGTTCACGAAGAGATTATCTAACTACAGAGATAGTAACGAATGTGTGAACGGCGACTAGATAAAAGATCCTGTTTGAATAAGTCCTAACTACAAAAAGGAAGAAGCCTTCAATGTCTGCTTGATTGATGTTCTGGTCGTAAACTTTGATAATACGAGAACCTGTTGTTTGTTAAAGACATGGAAAAAATGTAACACCAAAGTGTGTTGAACAAATTGGTGAAAGGAGACGTGATGCCATAGGATAAATTGAAAGAAACAAGACAAAAGGAATGAAATTTAACGGGCGCTGCCCTTAGTATATGATCACTACATGATAGTCCTTAAGGTATCCCATACCGCTTAACCTTCCAAAGATTATTTCAGTTTAGTTATTCATCTTGGAGTTTGACGACGACTTTCTTCCCTCCCTTGTTGCCGGCGGCTTCGATACCCTTTTTGAAGTTCTCGAATCCGGTACCGTCGATGACGGTGTAATCGTTCGGCTTGAGTTTGCCTGATTCGACGAGTGGGAGGATCACGGTGTGGAATTTTTTTACGTCGGTGTTGAGTTGGACTGCCTCCGGGCGAGCGATCATCCCTAGTGAGATTGGGTAGAATTTTGCGGCGCCGGGGAGGGGGCCGAAGTCTTCCCTAGATATAGGAAGTTGTGTTAGTAATATGTTATGGAGAAGAAGGAGGGTATAGATAGAAAGTATGGGAGGTGAGGGGTAATAGGTAACGTTGGTAGAAGGTTGAATAGCTATTATAGTTGTAGGTGAGTATGAGTAGGAACAACGATGTGTCTATCCATAAATGAGGAAAGAAAGAGGGGAGGAAACTGTATGAGTGCGAAGAGGTGGAGTGAATAGAAGCCGTGACTTACCAGTCGTTGACAGAAGTGAAGTATTTTTGTCCGGCTTCATCTTTGATAGCCTCAAGGACTTGCTTTACGAGTCCGATGTTGAAAGAAGTGGAATCATAGATCCGGTGAAGACCACCCTTGGTGACCTCAACAATTTTGGCAACCTGTTCCTCAGCTGGTAGTGCATAGTCGACAGTTTCGTCAGCGCCATAAGCTAAGGCTGCCTGTATGGATTGCTAGGGTCAGTAATGATATTTCAAAAGACGAAAAGCTGATTTCTGCAACATGGGTTCGACTGAAGCCTGTAGGTGAGAATCCCACATATAACTTTGTCAAGAGTGCATGTGGAACCATGTGCGGGGATGTGTATACAGGATTGATCACTTCCTTACGGGTGAAAGGAGGAAGCGGGATGATAGGAGCAGAGAGTGGGACTGTTGATAGAAGGGGGGCATCCTGGATAGCAGACGAAAACCCTTTGAAAACAGGGAGCGGGACACGTACCCCAATAGATCTTGCGGACACAGTCGTAATCACCTTGTAACCCGATAATTTTGCGAGCTATATCGATATTTTGTCAGTTTTATTGGACACAGTAGTCTCAGAAACCTGCATAACGTATATGATCATGATTGCATATTTCAAGGATGTGATACATCTTGATGTAGGATACAAGGTTGGATAAAGACGAGATATGAGGGGAATACAGAAAAGTCATGCTATTTGGGTTTTCTACGAGCTGCAAGTTGAGGACACATACCTGGACTGCATATCCTCCAACGCTGCCTCCACCTCCGAGGACCAGAACCCACTCGTCAGAGGTAGCTGGCAAGTTCTGTGGGTCAGGAAGGTCGATATTCAAGCCGTTCCATAAGCCGAGTGCTGCGGTCTATTTGGTATTATGAAAGTTGGGTCAGCATTCATAATCTATTATCAAATGCAAAGGCGGCTCAAAAGCTCAGATGACCATCATTCTAATGTTATCACGCTATTAATCCTAGTGATGAAGTGTGAAGGATATCAAAGGCAAATACGCACGGCACGGCCTCTTGCAGAATCTGAAGCGGGATTGAAGATTTATGAGCAAGGAATATTGCATGACTGACCTTAGTTCCAACGCTAAGTGTAGCTGCCTCCGCGAGATTGATGTTATCTGGCTTCTTTAGAGATAGTGATTCATTGAATATACACTTTGAGGTGGCAAAGTGACCATTTAGCGCTTGGGAGTCTCGGAGGGGGGTAGACAGGGTGAGTGATTGGATGTCATTGAGCTTACGTATTCTGCGGCACCTCCAGATCCAGGATATCCTACTGCATGGCCTCCAAAGACTTGGTCCCCCACTTTGAATTTGGTAACGTTACTTCCAACTTCGACGACGACGCCTACCGCGTCGCAACCTGGCGTCCATGGCCAGCCTGCGATGAGGAGACCGGTCGCCCTCATCAATTCATCACTGGGGTAGCATGAAGACGGATCGTGAGAACTTGGTGGGGATCTGAGAATTTGGGACGTGAAAACTTACACTGGGTTGCTCGCGACGTATATCACTTTCACAAGAAGCTGATCTGCTGTAGGTGAAGGTTTTGCGAGGTCGTCAGTGACCTGGTACTCACCGCCAACGTTATCGACTTTGACGCCCTTCATTTTAGAGATAGCTTGGGATTTTGTATGATCTAGATATACAATTGTCTAATTTGGAGTGATTTGGTGAACAAAGTCTGAATATCGACTTTGAGAATGCGTAGGTAAACTGTGTACAAGATGGAGCTGATAGTAAGAGGTTTCTGAATTTAAAGAGCTGAAGCACCTTAGTAGGAAATGGTTATTGCGAGGAAGCTGGTGATACTAAAGAGAATAAACGCAAATATGGTGGGTAGTCTGGGAAGAATTTATAGAAATCGAGAGGGGAACGAAGCTCGCCAACTTAGTTTGGTAGTTGCTTCTCTAGTATCTAAGATCCCTGTGCAGATTCCAGCCGTGCGGGCACTCTATCCAATTCACGATGCATAACGTTAGTATCTCGAAATTTGTACTGTTGTACACCTCCGAGTATAACACTCGTCAAGATTTCCAAACGGGACATAGCCTAGTTTCTTGGTAAGGCCTAAGAGCGATACTTTCCGCCTAAGCTTCCGGGTGCTTAGAGGAAGCTTCCGCTTAGTTAAACAGCGTGACTATTCCGTTAGCTCGAAGCATGTGCATTTGAACTTGTGTTGGTGTTGCATGCAAGTTAAATGCCGACCCCCGATCCCACGCTTTCCATGATGAATAAGCTCTTAATGGAAGACCAGCTTAATCAGCTAGAAAAAATTAGCTGTTAGCTTCCCCTCCCAACCATCTTTAAGCGGAAGAACGGCTAGCTCGCTGACGAAACTTTCGTTTGGGGCTTGTATGCACGTATTGCCATTTTTAGCCATAATCCCCCTGGATCTATCGATAGTTTTCGTTTTCTCAGTATAATTCTATTTGACCAGTCCAGACATAATGCTCCTCTGGAGATTTAAACACCGGAGATATATCCGGACCATTAGTGTCGTCGTCTCCTCGAAAGCCTTCTAGAAGTCATAGAATTCTAAAGAATTAATTCTATTCCAACCTCTCGTCCGAGATGCCGTAGCACATGAACAATGCAATACCAAAAAGGCATTGTTCGAAAAGGCATTGTGTAAGGTTGATTGATCAGGCACGGATAGGACGGCCAAGAGAAAAACGATTCGTGTTACACGGCATAATACAATATCATGATGGCTGGGGCCGGATGAAATATCGCGAATCACCCAAAGATCGTGCCGATAGTCGGGAGCATGGTAATGACCGAGGCCTCTTTTGTCAGGCAATAACCCGCCAAGCGATAAGCCAAATTCTTCAAATCAGCGCTGAGTTGCGGGACCTGGGCAGCGTGGCTATAGCAATAGCGTTATCTCATTTTTCTCCTTGAAATTCTTGGTGATATCACTGATATCAATAATTTGGTGAACTAGCGCGCTACGCCTTCACTAGACTCGAATCTGGTATGAGGTTGAAACTTTTTTTGCGATTCCTGACGCACAAGCGGTCAAGCTAGTAGCATTCGAATGCATTCCATGGATTTAAGAGGAAGAGGGCGTCTGAAAACAGTTTGGACATTGAAAAATCCCACCTGCTTTCGCGCCAAGAATTACCAGATGCAGCGAGATATCTCGGGCTGTCTAAGCCATGCCCGAGGTAAGTATATCCCCGTTTGGTAGTGGTTTCACCAATATTACTGGGTGACGCATATTTTGTTGCTCTTCTCTCACAACAAATCCGAACAGGAAGGATGGGCTACGGTCTCTAGGCTCCCCTGCCATGATGTATTTTTATAATAAAAGCTTGTCTTTCTCAAAAAAAAAAAAAAAAAAAAAAATAGATGAAAAAGAATATTTTACATTCCCACACTCGCTTTTACTTCTTAGTACATACACTCATTTCCTATCATCACGAGAGCCTTTGTAAGTTGAATCAGACCCAGCCTTAGATCGATATTGAATTTGTGCACTTTCGAACGGGAGTTTATGTTTCCGTGCCTTGGTTGTGCTATTTCTGCGCCTTTTCTGCGCCTTCGTGTGCTTTTATCTTGCTTTTATCGTGCCATTTCAGAAACTATTTCCTTCACTTTGCCAGCTAACAAAAACACAGAGTATGCTCTTCTAGATCTAGTATTTGCTGGGCGAATATCATAATAACTGGTGGAATCGAATACCAACTTTTCGTCGTCTCACTCCGAAGCTCGATTGGATTTTAAGCCTCGGTCAACATGCCGTTACAAGCGACTACTTTGTGGCTAAAATCCACACTTTCGAATCTAGGATACAGTTCGAAGACCTCTTCGACATATGCGCAGTTGGAAAAGAGGCAGTTACTTTCGCCCACATCCGTAATCGCTGGTAGCCCTACGTTAGTAAGGAACTCATTACGAACATGCTTTCACTCGTTGGTTCCTTCGTTTCTACACCCTACGACACCTTTATCACCGGGTCTTCCAGGGAATCATAATACGACACGTTCTTCGATCTCATCGACAGCTTACCTCGATGGTCTCCGAGGCACCGCTGCCTTCCTCGTATTCATTTATCACTTTATTTATGCCTACTATCCTTCACTTGAATATGGATTTCTGCACGGCCCTAATGATACCAACCCGCTCCAACTTCCAATTATCCGAGTATTTATGTGTGGTGCTTCCATGGTTTCGATATTCTTTGTCATATCGGGTTATGCACTTTCCTACAAGTCAATCAAGCTCATACGGCGCCGTGACCACTCCTCCGTGTTATCGACTCTCTCATCGTCAACATTTCGCCGGGCGTTCCGCCTTAACCTGCCGACGTTGACGAGTATCATGTTTATTGCTCTCTTAATACAGACCGGGGCTTTCAATTGGGCTGCGAAAAACGTCTCGAAGAAAGATAGAGTGCTGCCTGGGTGGCGGGAAGACGATCCGCCTATTATCACGGGGTTCTGGCACCAAATGTTCGATGCGTTCCGGGCTTGGGCTGCCATGTCAAATCCGTTTATCTGGACACAGTACTTCATCACCTACGATCTACATCTTTGGACTATACCCGTCGAGTTTAGGTGCAGCATCCTGGTATTCGTATCACTTTTGGGATTATCCAAGGTCAAAACATGGATTCGCATGACAACACTCAGCGTTATCGCCGTGGTGTCTTTCATTTACCAAGATAGATGGGACGTCTTTTGCTTCTTCGCCGGAACGGTTCTCGCGGAAATCTCGATCATTCAAGCTGAGAGTAAGGTTCAATGGAGCAACTTGGTTCTTTTCCCTTTACTCTTGTTGGGATTGCATATCGCCGGTATGCCCGCCGACGCTGGACACACACCTGGATATAAGTTCCTAGATGCTATGATACCCTCGAGCGTACGCGCGACAGGACGATTCTGGCCATCAGTTTCGGCGGTCATTATCGTCACTGCTATATGTTTTGCAACACCGACTGGATTGCAAAGGCCATTTACGACTGGATTTGCTCAGTATTTGGGGAAGGTTTCTTACGCAATGTATCTCATGCACGGATTCGTGTGTCGCACATTGGGTTTCTGGAGTGTCGTAAATCTTTGGAAGTATACCGGGCAAGATACTATGGTACAGAAATTTGCCGGCGTCATGGGTGGCGGGGTCTTGGTTTTCGTCACTGTTTTCTGGCTCAGTGACATATTCTGGAGGGCTATTGATATGGGATGTGTCAAGTTTGCCAGGTGGTTGGAAAATACATGTCTCGTTAAAATAGATGTAGAGAACGAGAAGATTGGTTTCTAGATGAGTTTGGATATCTGAGTGTTAGTGGAAAGTACCTCAGTTTTTGGAGGTTTTTTTTTATCAAGGTATGATGCGGGTTAGCGTGACTTGGAGTTTCTCTTTGTATATATTGGGAATTGGGAAGGCGTTTTATTTGGTAATTGATATTTCTTTATTAAAAGCTACAATATCCGTTGGTTGCAGATTGCAAAAGTTTCCGTGATTGTTTCGAAATGCTCGGCTCGCTGTTATTACGAAGGGTTACTCAAATAACACGAGTCACATATACCTTTAAGACCTGAAACATATTTAGGTTACATTGAACCGAGATGTAGGTAACGAACCAAAGATCAATGTATTCGTATATTCGTTCCAACGTGCCTCTCCAACCTTGAATAGCTGAAAGCCATACTCACATCGTCAACCTGGTTTTCATTTTCGAAGAAAAATCCAACAAGAATAATTTCGTGGAGAATATCCTAGATCACAGCGTGATCCGGGTTGGTCAAATCAAGATTAAAGGCACGAATCAAGATTAAAGGCACGGATTAAGATGGCAAGGACTCTAGGACGCAAAGCTGATATCAAACGCAAAACGCCAATGGAATCAAAATCGAGGATTCCGAGGCGGCCAACTGAAACTAGCAATACCGGAATGACCGTTGAAAAAAGTATCTTATCATATGCGATAAAAGAGGATCGCCTGTCTCAAGATCTGGACCCGGATAGAGCTTCTATCAAGATCCGTAAACGAGGGTGGGACAGCGTCAATCCTCAGAGCCCCACAATGAAAAGGCTCAAAGTGGAACCCAGCACCACCGACGAAACGTCTTTTCCCTCACTTTCACTCGCCTACCATGCGGCTGACCCGTCCACGGACGCAGCGACAGTTGGCCCACCATCACATCCAGCTGCTGCAAGCCAGTTCCAAGCTGCGACATCGACTCCTCCCTCCAACGAACGGACGCGGAATGATCAAAACTATGCGACTTCTTTACCGAATTTCGAGTGGATCGAGGTCTCACACATCCCAGAAGTCTTTCTGGTCCGCCTCCAGCTACGCTCTTTTCTGCTACTATTTGGACATCTAGCTCCACCGGCGATAAATCCCAGGAATAACAAGTCCATCCAATCAAAGGTGTTAACCAATCCCAACCGTATGTGGAGCGTCGTCGAGATGGGAAAGATTATGCAGATATTGCTGAGTATCATCGGGGTAGAGATAGTAGATCTACTAAAGCGTCAACATAATTGGAGAGATCAGATACTGGTCAAAAAGAAGGCTGTCGTGAAGGAGCTAATGAAAAAGGGATTTACGGACGACATGTGGGAAGACTTCTACGAGCTCCTGCACGGCGTGGACGATCGGTCTGATTTGAAAAGGGGTGGTGGACACACCGGTCGCAGTCGCGGCAGGCCCGCTAAAACCAAGAGTCGCAGTCGGAGAGCTAGCGCTGCAGAACCAGCTGTCAAGTACGAGCTACTGCGGCGATTGCTGGTTATCGGAACCTCGGGCACAAACGTGAAAAAATGCTTGCAAGACAACCAACAAAATATTGGAAACGTAACAAACGCCACAAAGATGGCTGTCAAGGCCTTGAAATCAAAGCTGAACGTCGTAGTCAAGGATTTAAAAGCTCAGAGGAAAGCTGGAGTGGAGGTAGAGGCATTGAAACTGCTGGAGCAACAAGTCAAAGACACGGAATCGGAAATCTCGCAGCTCAGCCTCACAGAATGGCTCGAGTTACGGAAACTAGACCCGAGGGCAGGACAACCAATAGGTGAAGACTCGCTTGGTAATGTGTACTATATTGTACCTCACGACGAACAGCTGGTGGGATATGCATCATGGGTGCTGTGCCATAAAAGATCCGGGCTAGATCACCCTCTTGGCGAAGAGTGGATTGAGATGGAAGGCGACGGTGGTTGTACCAAACACTTTTATGCAATTGACGGCGCTGAAGCTGTCAGTGTGCTAATCCAGTGGATAAAAAGGAAAGGCTGCGAGGCAGGAAATGATGGCGACGGGGACTTGAAATATCGAACTCGGACTTGCCATTCCGATGTGTTGGTGGGAAAATTGCAACAGTTCGCGGAGGTACTCAGGTTGAGTAATTTACGTTCGACGGAGCATGGAACCGTTCAACTCTAGCAGAACGACCGACCCGGCCACATTTAACAGTATTGAAACATATATCAAAGTCATCACGAGATTCTGGGAGCCATTCCGGCCCCGTCCATTAGTCAGCTATATAGAAATTTAATTTAAGGGTCTTTGTGGGCTTCAAGGGGTCGTTCCAAGGTTCCTATCAATTTAGACTTTCCACCTTCCAGCCGCAGCACCCTAGCCTGGGCAAGTGGATCGAATTATCACATCCTATTATTAGTCCACTCGCAACGTCCATAGTCCTTTCCGAAGTAATGCAGAGCATACTGGCGTTTAGATCCATCGAGGTTGCAACATGCCAACACACTTTGCGCATTGAGGAACGCCGCCCATGTAGACGCATAATAGCCTCCGTTATACAGTAGTTACCGGATGGCCCTAATTTCGCTCATAGCGGTCCAGCTTCCCAATGGCTACACGGGCTCGCCTCTTGTCAAAGGACTTGGCTCCGTGACAAGTTTTATGGGCTCATGGTCCATCTTTTTAACTGTGAAATGGCTTGAAGGCTGAAACCATGTGGCGCACTGCATATCGCGCATTCAGTTAGTGTGCAACCCAAGCAAGACAAAAAAAATTGTTGGTGGCAGCCCATTTTTCTACTTTCGGCTTTTCGTCCAAGGGCAAATGCAATAGCGGTTGCTATTATGAATTTCCAGATCGATCTTTCTACTTTTTTTTCCTGCATTCAAAAGAAAATGCGAAAATCAGAAAATGAATAAAGATGTGCAAGATGGATGCATTGGGATTACTCCTTCAGATATCGCCAAATGTTTCAAACAACGAAACATTGATTGTCGCCGGATTATTCCCTCCCGACCAATTGAGTTTTTCCCGCGAAGAAGCAAATTCGCAATTCGGGACTTGGCAATTTGATTTTTCCAGCTGAGACCATACTGATCAGCTCGCCTGTTCATTCCTTAAAGCCGCGGGTACCATCAAACGAGCGAGATCGTCGGCTCATTTACCGCAGTCTTCGGACCCCGTATAATTCTCGCCTTGACTGCCTGATGCGGGTGGACAAAGATGAATTTCTTGGTTTCGGCATTGTTTGCGGTGGTGATCGGGCTGGATGTCCGTATTACGAAGGAGAGACAGCCGGCGTTGTTCTCCGGCTTGTTAAAAAGTTAGAGGAGTGGTCTGATGAGGTTGTCTGGCCTTGGGACGACAATGTATTAATAGCCCACCAAATTAAACAAACTAACGAATAAATCTGGTTAGTCCTTAAAAGGCGATAGACTATTCTGTAAGTGCCATGACGAATTCGATATTGAGGTGGGTCGGCCAGTTCGATAGAGTTGAGGCTATTGGAATCCCCTAAACGCATTTGGAACGGCCCACATCTCCGGAATGTCATCAGGAGGATTAGGAGCGTCGTGATATTAAAAAAAAAAAAACCGTTACGCGGATCGTTTGATTTCTCCTAGCTAATCAACATGTGACATGTCTCGCCAGAAAACTGACCAGGTCCCGTCCTGAAAGTCTCGGAAGATTCAAAAATAAAACATTGAACCAGGTTACTGATGATCGGGGTTTCCGAGTCAGCAAATTTCGTTTACAGACGCTCGTCAATGGTTGGAGAAATCACAAACGCCTGTTCGGAACTTGGCGATTTCCAGGATGTTATCAACTTCTGGTACAAATTTGGGCGATAAACGGATCAAAAATACATAGGTTGGCCGGCATCAGCTGAAACATGTTCGCTCTGCCCGTAAGTTCCGGCGAGATCGGATGAGTTTTTATATATCGGCGGGATTCGGCGTGTGTTAGGTGTGGACGGCGTAGTATAAATGCGAGGATATGTTTGGCGAGAAGGCTGCAGGCGCAATGCCCGATGACGAACTAATAGCCCTTGGCTCTGGGAAGATATGTACTTTCTTTTCTCTCTCTTCGACGGCGTTTAGAAAATTTGTCGTCTGACGTAGAGCTAAACGGAGAACGGAGCGGGCATTATGCATGCCCTCCGGTTTGTCTCTTTTAATGAGGGTGATTCGGAACGTGCAAATGGCTGTCGCTTAGTGGCTGTCTCATTCGGCCCCTTCCTCCCATGCTTACAGTTTAGTTCCGATCTTAGTTAGGTTCTTGGTGCTAATGCAATACCAATGAAAAAAAAAAAAAAAAAGTTGCACTGGGGCAGAAGAAAATGCAGCCTCGCTTAAAAAGTTGCTAATTTCTGCGCGCGAATGGGTACCCCGTATCCATCCCAGAGACCCGATTGAGCGGCGAGACTTCTCACGAATTGAAGCCAGCACCCATCCCGGTTATATTCAGATTGAGGTGATGGCGCCATGCAGCAATGGAGGAATTGACTGTGTGTTACCATCAAGTTGATGCCGATTTGCTTAACGCTTCCTGCTGCTGGTAAGCTTATACCTACGAAAACATAATATTGCTTATTTATTGGATTCCCACAGTTGACCATCCTTTTTCGACCCCTTCTCATCCTCCTTGCTAGCGTAGTCGGATCTTTTTTAACAGGCCATATGTAATCAAATCCTATCTTCGAAATACTTAAGTAGGCTGTGTTCCTCAAAGTTTATGATCTCATCCCGGAGTTTTCTACCAGGCTGGCTAACATTAGCATCTACGGTATACCGACTTCTCTCACGATCAGAGCAAATTTGAACGATTTTCTGTTAAATCCAGAACGATAGAAACCATACTCACACGCGAGATTTCTACTTTAGCACAAGTAGAAGCCTTCCAAGTTGCCGCTAGTTCCAATTTTCTCCTCATCCTTTTCAAGGAGTACATCTTACCAACATTGCAACGCTATCGAACAAGCAAGCAAATTTACAGAATACACGCTGCTCGAAACCTAATCTAGGAGGACAATATTGCTCGCAAGGGCCTTTGCTCGCTAAATCTTCCGTGTTTTGGGTAGGGACGACCGAAGGAACTAGAAAGAACAGCTAGCAAATCTTGGAGGTTGCCGCCGTCATAGTTGTGGCTTTTTCCTGTTCACAATCTTATTCAGCCTTAACAAAAAAAAACTGAATTTGAACAACGAAAAGAACCAAATACTCAAAGTATCTTCTTTTCCCTTGGCCGCCGGGAACAAGTCAGCCGCCGGGCTTGGTTTAAAAGCGAATCAGTTCCCACCAAAAATCCAACTCGCTTTCGTAGCTTCCTTAAAAGGTTTTCCCCGACTTGGCCACCGACCTTAGAAAAAATACATATCCCGAAAGACCGTCAAATTCGCGAGCTATAGGACCTCTATTATCGACCTGCGCGACGTACCAGAGGCTTGACGGGATAAGCTGGAGGAATAGGGTTTCCGGACCGCCCGGTCGGATCTGATTATACAACTGCTCGAAACCCAGATGGATCTACGACTCCCGCGGCCAGCCTCTCCATGAAAACCTGATCCACCACCGAAACGGCCTGCTCACTGTGATCTCACACACAGGATCTGATCAGCTTATTCCAAGCTATTAATTTTTTTTTTTCCCTCTCAGCCCCAGCTGCAGCTTTGGCCGTTTAAAAATCACGCCAGCAAGTTTCCGGGTTGAGTTGCCAAGACCGTAACAAAACCCCGTCGTCGCACACACACAAAACCAGTTGGTCTCTTTTGTTCCCCAGGACCAGGCTAACAGGCCAGGCAACCAAACGGCCGGTTTGCTGGGAAGGTCCCAAATCGCGCTTCGGAACCAGAATAGCGAGCGAGGGCAAGCAAAAAATAGCAACTGGAATCGAGACCCTCTGATCATTTCCAGATTTGATATCCCGGCCACACTGTGTTTGTCCTGCGCCAGATATCTCACGGGCGACGGTTTAATGTGGCTGGTGAGAGTCGCCCGAGCGAGGTTAAAACTTGAATGAAGGCATCTGTGGGTTTTTAATTTAAAATATTTATATAAATGGTGGCATCATGACCAGAGGGGTCGAGGACAAGAATATTTGCTTTCATTGCAGGAAGGACAAAAAAAAGGTACGGGTCCCTATCAGTGTAATAGTTGTCCTCGTGCAAGCAAGGATGACCCCTTTGCAATTGCCAAGGAACTTTCATTTCTGCATAATCCAGCTTGCGTCCTCAAGCAAGGGGCTGACTTTGTAATAGTGTGTCAGAAAAGCCGACGAGGAGACGAGCTGTGAGAGATGTCAACATTACAAGTACGACTGCGTACCTGCCGATAGTTATGGTGGTATTCCACAGCCGGTATTCAAAAAACAACCGAGGTGTACACAGTGTAGGAAAGACCATAAAGTGGTATGCACAAACCGCACTTAACCCTGTTTTCTGTGGCTTGCCTCAACTAAGACATCTTTGCGTTTCTCTAGTGTTTACCGTATGAACGACTGCCTGGCCAGTCGTGTAATCGCTGCTCTGAGAAAGGTCTCCCGTGTATTGCGGCTGCCCCGAATTCCGGCAGATCCTCTCGGCCGGACACCCCTAGTGGTAGAATGACATTTGATTATCCTACTCCCTACACATCAGGTGCATCTTCAGTTACCGATAGTCCATATCATAGACCTGGGGGACACCATTTAGAACACGGCTTACAAAGAAGAGCGAGTTTACATTCATATTCACCGAGTCCTCAATCTTACTATCCTGGAACATCAGGTGGGCCATTGACACCGACGACTCCATATTACACAACAGAGTCATCGCGGAGAGGCGATGGCTCAAATTCTAGGACGTATCGTCCTCTGGCCCCGGCTCCACATCCGTCATCATCAGCATATTCTCCTGGGTTAATACCTCCGTATAACACTGGGATGTACCCCCCACATGCACAACATACGCAATCTTCCACACCGGTATCACCTACACCGTCTTACATGTCGCTTGCGATGTCGAGCCCTCCGAATTCGCCGCAGAGTGCGAGAGCGAACCCTAGCGATAGAATCGCGGAGATAATGTCGATAAACAATCTTCTCGGGGAAGCTGAACGGCAGCGGCCGTCGTCAAATTAATACTCTACCTCCAAAAAGGATTGGCAGAACTGAATTTCGAGACAAAAATCTACATATATTTCTATTTACTCATCCGGATATCATATCATGACGTGGGAGTATTTTTAGAAGAAATATAGTTATGAAAAAAACTAAATAATAACCCGTATAGTGCGAGTATTATCCTTTACTTGCCGCCATATTTCCTTACCTTTCTTATACGAATTTGCACGCTCAAAAGGGTCTAGATAGCCTCATATCTAAACCTTACGTCGGAGTTTTTCAGGGGGGTTATCGTCTTTTTTCCATACCCCGTTTTCTCATTATATATAACCGCTTCCATTTTTTGTCCTTCTCATTCATCAGCCTTTTATTTATGTCCTTGGTTTTCTTTTTTTATAAACTAATAGCTAGTCCTTAGGTGTAAATATGGTGTTGAGGGAGCACTGCCCACCAACGAGATTCTCTCGGTTTTTCAAACCCTATAATCATGATTATAATGTAGATTTATATGAGACTATAACCAAAACGATGCACTAACCCGAAGCCGGAATTTCGGTCACACCGTGTTTTGCTCGTCGCGTCGATCCGCCCAGCAGCGATTTCGACTTCGTGTTACACAAGGCTTTCGGTTAATCTGCGTGTTACCTTTGTTTTAACCGCGATTTGAACTAACTTTAACAGCGCTATAACAGCGCTTTAACCATAGTTTGACTGAATGTATTTAAATCTAGTAGACCAATAACATCAATATTCGTTTTGACCACATTTATGATGTCAACAAGTTGTCTCGAAAGCGTATCCCAACTGAAAGGGATTGAACACATTCTATCCGTTATTCTAGTGAATACCCTCAACAGGGAAATAGGTATTACAACAACCCCTTCTCTCTAGCCCCCTCATTCAACGTCTCCCGTGCCGAATCAATGATGAGATCAATAAGCTCCGGAGTGAATTCGCCGGAAGGTAACTTGAACTGAAACGGCTTCCCATCGCGACCGGTCTTCGGGATGTTTGGTGAATTCTTCTTGACCCAAATAGGAACTTGATCACCGGTTAATTTCCCGCCAGCCGTTAGATCGATTGAGTTCTTCATATCCTCGAACTCTTCCGTGGAAAACCCGCCGCCGACGACGAGTAATTTTGGAAGGCGTTGAGCTTCCGCTGGACGGTCTAGGTTTGAACCCAGACCTGAGGAAGGGGTTACGTGTTCCCCTTGGAGAAGTCGAGAGAGTTCTTCTTTGGCAGTCTCAGCGGAGAAACATAGGTGAACGACTTTTAAAATTTTAGTAAATAGATTAATTTATGGATGAAGTATTTGTTCTTTTTTTGAGATTGACTTACTGTCGTACTCCGGGAGAAGTCGTTCCTTTACAGCCTTGCCGACATTTCTATCCTTCCCGGCTGTAAAGACCGGAATGCCCTTGTCCGCGATTGACATGTTTGAGTAGGCACGAATAGACACTGTAAAATATGGTTTTGGTAATAATAAAGCGGAACGTGATAATAGCTGTCTTTTGAACATTCCGATGTATATGATAAAAGGGAGAAGCGTTTCTTTTATATTTTGATGTTGACGAAACCGAGGATACCGAGCTTACTCATGAGTTTATATGTCGTTTCCCTAGTTATTCTCAGATCCCTCAGAGTTGGTGTTACAGATTTGACTTTTAGGTTGTCGTACACGGCGTAACTTAGAGTTAACTCTAGTTTCGAATTAGACCGACCCCGACCAATTGTACACCCGACTGATGAAGATTTTCGGGGCAACTGCACGAAAATACGATGAGTCTGACGAGGGGTTCTCGGCCGGTAGCAGTGTTTTGCTTCGACTAACGCGATATGAATGAAGTCTCGAATTTTACACGGGTTGTGGTCGGTGGATGTCGGCTTACTTAAAAGCCGGTCGCCAAGGTCGGTCGGCGCTGCTGACAAAGACCGACCGATATGCCTGCGATATTATCGAAAGGAAATCCTTGGCTTCGAGGATTTCTCGCGATTATCACCGATTGTTCCCACGAGCACTCTGCGTGGGTTAACGTTAGGCTCGTGGTTGAGCGTATCGGCTGCGTTGAAGTTGGCGGCGGTTCTAACTAACCCCGGAAAATTGGTCCAACCGGGCAAACACGCACAAGATGAATTCCACGACACGACACCCCACCGACACCGCTAATCTTCGACGTCAGAGAGATATCCGAGCGCCGGCTATGGTACTGTCCCTTGCAGCGGTGAGATCAGATGGCTAAAGGAAAGAACATTGTCTTTATCCATCCCGATCTCGGTATCGGAGGGGCTGAGCGGTTGGTCGTCGACGCGGCAGTCGGCCTTCAGAACCTGGGCCACCACGTTACGATATACACCTCGCATTGCGACCCTGCGCACTGCTTTGACGAGTGCCGTGACGGTTAGCACCCTTGGCTCTTTTACATGACTATATTCTATTCCAATTCGCTAATATCAGTGCTTGTCCGCTGTAGGTACGTTGAAGATTGTTGTTCGTGGGAACTCGCTATTCCCACCATCTATCCTGGGACGCTTTTCCATCCTATGCGCCATCCTTCGCCAGCTCCACCTTACCTTATCATTCCTCTTCATCGACACACCCATCTCCTCCACAACTGATTACTTTTTCGTCGACCAATTGTCAGCGTGTGTTCCCATCCTTCGGTACTTCCTCCCGGACACCAAGATCTTATTCTACTGCCATTTCCCGGATAAACTTCTCGCCTCTCGCAAGTCGTTGATAAAATCAATATATCGAATCCCGTTCGATTGGATAGAAGGGTTCACGACGGGACTGGCAGACGATATAGTGGTAAACAGTAAATTCACCGCCAGCGTTTTCAAAGACGCTTTTCCCAGGATAAATGTGGTGCCGAGGGTGGTATATCCTTGCGTGGATATAAACGAGGTAGAGAAGAATCAGAAACTGGAAGGGGATAAATATCCTTTTCTACAGGGTAGCGACCGGAGGATCGTTCTCTCGATAAATAGGTTTGAGAGGAAGAAGAATATCGAATTAGCCATCCAGGCTTTCGCGGGACTGGGCGATGAGAAATTACGCAGGGCAAGATTGATCATTGCAGGTGATTATTCCTCAACCGTCGATATTTATCAAACAGATTTTATAAGACCATCGCATATTGACACATCCTTCTTAGGTGGTTATGATAACAGGGTTTCGGAGAATGTTGAGTATCACGTGGAATTAGAAAAGCTTTGCGACTCTTTAAATCTACGACACGCAACATGCAGAAATTACATATCTTCATTGACAATACCATCCGACATCGACGTGTTATTCTTACCGTCGGTCCCATCTGCTCTCAAGAGTTTCTTGTTACGAACCGCAAACGTGCTTGCGTATACCCCGGAACACGAACATTTCGGAATCGTACCCCTCGAAGCGATGCTAGCCGGTGTATGTCATTGTTTTCATATATCTCACTCTTCTTAACTGTGCTTTAGAATAGTGCTGACAATATATCTCGTATAGACGCCTGTTCTGGCAACGAATACGGGCGGCCCGTTGGAAACGGTACTGGATAACGGCGAAACCGGCTGGTTACGCCCCCCTCAACCTTCGGAATGGGGTCAGATATTAAACACGGCTCTATTCGAAATCGATGATTCACAACGAGCCGCGTTGGCGAAACGGGCGAAACGGAGGGTGATTGATAATTTTAGCAAAGAAAGTATGGCATCGGCGTTACAGAAGGAATATGATATTCTGGATGGAGTTAAGAAGAGGGAGATTGGAGTATTTGATGTTATGATGCCTACTGTGATCGGGACAGCGGTAGTTGTTGGCGTGTTAGCTGGGGTTGGTAGGACGGATTGGGGTGTTCTTAGTGGGATTTTAGGAGGGGTTGTATATATCGGCTTCGCAGGGCTGAGTTTAGCAGCGAAGCGGAGACGGAGTACCAAGTAGCTTCTCAGTGGATATGATAATCTATGTTGGGAATTTTTGCATGAATAAGCAGCCAAGCATAAGGATGTGGCGAAGGCTCGATATGGTTAAGGCAACAGTATTTTCGGGTTTGGGGGCTATGTATCGTTAAGCTCGAGCTTCTTATATCGATATCGGATAGCGAGAATAGCTTCATTTCCCGAACCGAGGACTACGTATTAATGCGTATGGCTTAGGTTACACCTACGGTCTAGGCGCATCGAGGCTGTATGTTTGTAGGAAGACGTAACGGCATTCTTATCGGGAGTACCCGATGTTGGCCTCCGGATATGGTCAGTTTGTTATTTGAACTGATCTGACGATTCTGTCTTTCTGTCTTGAGGCCGTTCTAGAGTGTGTCCAATAAATTCACTTAGGAGACTCTGGAACAATCCCTCGTTCTTGAGAATCCGAGAAATGAAGAAACTACGCTATGTTCAACAATAGAAATGTTTCAACTGCAACCGTCGTCATAATGCACCATTGAAATAACAATTTAGCGTCCTTCGACCTCTGACAGAAATAGAACAGTTTCTTGAAGCCTTGTAGACGAACAATAAGACTTGGGATTGCATAAACGAACGATCCAAGTCTGCAAGAGTTACTATTCGGCAGGTCCCATTTCAACATTGAGATAACTCTGTATTTTTCAATATAACAATCACTTGACATTACTAGCACGCCATACCTACATCCCAGCATACCACGCATCCCTGCACAGCATGCCTTAGGTTGTATTTCTATCGGACGAAATCTTCGAAAGTTGTTGTGTATACCACCATTACGGCGTTCCGGAGCTCGTGAAGCATCTACGCAGCCAAGGATAGGTCAGACGACCATCAGACTTGAAAAAAACGGGAAACTGCTCAACTTTTCTTATCAAACCCGTAATTTTCGACGGACGAATAATGTGACTAAGAGCTTTAAAACGGGAATCATGTTGCGACAAGACCGTGAGGCCTCGGTTTTTTCACACCTTTGTTTCTGGCGTGCTGCGGCCTTTCATGCAAGATGTGCAGGCATACCCCGTGATAAGAATTGGTACTTTAGATAACGGAGCACCGTTCCATCGGAAATCGATGTGAACCTCGGCGGAAGTCGATTGGACTCTCGAGCGACTGAAACTATAATTTATCCGAGGAGCTGGGCATGGTCCTTTGAGAAATAATTGCTTCAGAGGTGTTTGCAAGTGCTCTGACTAGCTGTTGACGAGATGATTTGATTCGTGAGGGTATCGGATGGCAATAACATCATCCATGGTTGTCCGTGAAAATCATGCCGGAACAGGAGTCTGGCGATTGTAGGCTACACCGATGCGTCCTTCATGCTGCATGCGGGTCCCCCAATTGGCCAAAGCAGAGAAGGTCTCGAATGTGAATCCGAATTGTTCGAATCGTTGAACAACCCCGCCCTACATTGTTTCCACATGTCCATGATAAGAGCCATCAGCATTCCTCCATCACCGCTCCCCCCCACCCCCTTGCAGCCCGGGGTCGGGAAAGGCTAAAGCTTGTTCGTCCGAATACTCCAATCGGGAACCCAGCGCGTCTGCAGAGGCCGGCTCTCGCCAAGCCACATGGATGGGATGCTTCCGCTTGGCATTTCAGGCAGAGCATCACGCAAACCCGTTTTTTATCCCAAATGCAGAAACTGCGAACTGGGAATCGCGGTCAGATCCTATATACATGCGGCAGGTACAAGATCTTGGAAAGGCGTTCGGTCAATCGAGTGGAACGGGAGAGCGGCAAACGAGGTTGATGGTCGTGAGTAAGGGACGAGTTTACAATGGCTGTGACCGAATCATTCCCACGGCGGTGAACCTCCAAGCAACACAAGACGTCTCGTCCTTTGCCACGCTCCGCTCCAATTGCAATCCTGCCTGACGACCACTTTCCTAATCGACGATGGGACTCCAAGTTATCTCAATCCATGGCCGCCTAGAAGGTATCGCCGTGCCGTCTCGCTCGAGTCGTCCGCTTCTTTTACATAACTAATAATGGAGTCTTCCGATAAGGTTAAAGCCAATCGATTGGCTTGTTCCATCAAGCCTTTCCTATGATCGTCCTACGGGGTTTACTTCGCTTGATGGCGTTCTGAACCATGGCCACGCTGCTATGCCATATGCATTATCATGTCGCAGGGTGATCTCCGTACGCTTTACCAGAAGGCCCCACTAATTCTCGACAATTCAAAAGAGAACGAGACCTCGAATGCCAAAAGCGAACGCGACAGAAACGTGGTATTCACGATAGCTCGATCGAGTTTATACGGTTGCGGCTGTCACGGCTCGTAATCCATTGCTGCCTGCCCTGAGGCTTATGACTTTTACGAACGCCGGCGCTGTCAGACTGACAGCTACGTTGGATTCCATCGAACCTTCTCAAACTTGCAATCTTGCATATCGAGTCGGACCAGGAGTGTGCGGTTTGTTTGTTTCAATCAAAGAGAAATCCCACCGAAATCTCTACATGTTTGGTTCGGCCGCGGGGTCCCGTCGAAGTGTTTCTGGTGGAGTCCCTTTCGTTTTCTCTGCACAGAAAAGCTATAGATGCAACTGCATGTCTTAGCTGGCTGCAGCTTGCAGATGACCCACATGATCAGGGGTATTATAAACAAGTCCAGCGGTTGGATAGCAATCGGGGTATCCACAATTTGACGATTTTGCTTATTTTTTTATTCTTCTATCTCTTTGTACTTTTCGCTTCTGACATATCTGCCAAAATGTCTGTAGGCACACAATCATCGGGCAGAGATAGATAGGTTCCACCGGCGGGAGTGACATGTTAGACACGATATCGTACTTTCGTGTGTCTGGACGGCAGAGAGCGCCTGCGAGAAAGTGGGGAATAATGAAAGACACACGCACACCCTCTACGATTTTAATATCGATTGAATACGAAGTCTCGAAGTATAAAATCCCTTGGATATCACCTCTGGAAAAATACTATCCTCATCAGCAGCATCCAGCTCGAGATCAATACATCTGGCAGCTTCTTCAGTACCTCACGGATCACTTACATTTTGTCTTCTCTCTTCTCGTATAAAGATATCGATGTATCTCAAAATGCGATCCATTTTCAAAGTCATCCCATTCTTGGCACTCGCCGTCGATGCCAGGAAATGTGGTAACGAATTCGTTCCATCGTCCGTCCAAGCCGCGGCTAGATACTTCGCCAAGATGGACAGGACCGCCGACGCTCGCACTTTGCAAGCTGTGGCTGAACGATCCTTGGTCGTCGATACCTACTTCCACATCATCTCCTCAGATGACACTGAGGCCGGTGGAAACCTTCCGGAGTCCAAGGTCACAGCTCAAGTATGTTACACGACTATATTCAAAATATATATAATTTGAGACTTTGCTAATATGATATTGTGTAGTTCGACGCTCTCAACCGTGACTACAAGGACACCGGTATCAGCTTCGTCCTCAAGGGAACAACCCGCACCGTCAACAAGGAATGGGCCACCTTCAGCGTCGATAATGACTCCAAGGACACCGAATACACCATGAAGAAGGCGTTGAGACAAGGTAGCTACGCTGCTTTGAACGTCTACTACCGTCCTCTCGGAGACGGTCTTTTGGGTAAGCTTTCATCTCCAATTCTACCACTCGCTCCTTCTAACCACATCACTCTCTCCTTCCAGGAATCTGCGTTTTCCCAGAAGATGTCACCCCGGGCTCTCGAACCTTCTACCTCGACGGCTGCCAAGTGCTCAGCGGTAGCGTCCCAGACGGCGGCGTCGCAAACTACCAAGAAGGTAAAACCGCCACCCACGAAATCGGTCACTGGTTCGGTCTCTTCCACACCTTCCAAGGCGGCTGCGCATCCGGAGACGCCGGCGGCGACGGTGTCGGTGACACCCCAGCCCAGAAATCCCCAACCAACGGCTGCCCGAACCCGAACCCGGATACCTGCACCGGCACCTCCTTCCCCGGCGTCGACCCGATCCACAACTTCATGGACTACAGCTACGACGAATGCATGTACGAATTCACCGCCGGCCAAACCAAGCGCGTCTTCGACTTCTGGGACCAATACCGCGCTCCATTCGCCGGTCAACCCGGTCCGGACCCAACCCCAACCAGCACCACCACCAAAATCGTAACCACCACCAAATCCACCACCACCAGCAAAACCACCACCACGAAGACGACCACCACCAAGACAACCACCACTCCAAAGCCGACCACCACCAAATCCACAACGACAACCAGGACCAGGACCAAGACCACCACTACCCCCAAGCCCACCCCAACCGATTGGTTCTGCGAAATCTTCCCAGAATGGTGCTAGAGGATTCTTCCTCAATGAGATCATCAGATCATGAGATCATAACCCCCGCTCACGATCTCACCCCGGCCCTCAAACCCGACAAATATAACAAATATACCCAACAATCGCAATCACCTTGCTATAACATATACCCAAAGATACCACCCCCAGATACCCAAATCGTTTTGCTTCAACTTGATACCCCCCAAATCCATGTTATCATTTTTTCGTGATATTGATTGTTTCTTTTCTTTCTCTTTCTGATTTTTTCTTGCTCAGCACGAAGACTTTTTACTTGTACATGTACAAAGAACACCTTGTATCTTCTAGATCTTCTAGCTGTACATATAGCGCGACTTTGATGTGACTTGAAGCATCAACCGTCTGTACAAATATGAACCTTTTTATACCCTTCGAACTCGAGTATTTTTTTTTCAATTGGCATAAGAATAGGATGTATTGGGATGTATTGAATATGTGATACATTTCAACCAATCACAGGCTGAGAATGGGTAACACAACCCACCCGAAAAGGTCTAAGGCCGTGCAAGCCTGGAACCCAATTACACAAGCTCGTGTCGGATACAAAGTCAAGGTAAAAGTATTTGAAAATATTGTCCATTGATTCTACGGTCAAATTGATTACAAGTATCTACGTTTAGTCGTATTACCTGCAATTCCTAGACCGACCGATCGAACCGCGGTGCTAATCCCTGAATGAAGCCCCGAGCAAATTCCGGAAAGGGAAGCATGAAGTAAAAATAAATGATAAAGAGACCGTTAAAATCTCGAATCCAATGCACCAAGGTTTCTCCCTCTTTAACACCATAGAATGAAAGGAGAACTAGTCAAAGAGAATCAAAGCAAAAGAAAACGAAAAGCCACTGTGGACAAAAAACCACATGGACCTCAAAATCAAGTAGGATTTTGATCCATACCTTCATGAGGTTCAGGTGGAGCACGATGTGCAAGCTGGCTGGAAGGAGTGAGGCTCCCCGGAACATTAGTTATGTCGAGAACTGGAGCAAGAGGTGTTTGCAACATATACTATAACCGAGAGTAGTCAGAACAAGCACCATTTTATCGTCTCGATTTTACAGACCCACCTGGATATATTGCATCTGTTGCTCTTGGGTGCTAGAAGTGCTGTAAACAAGTCCGTTAGTACCTCCGGTATACCCTATAACAAGGACAAATTTTGGAACAACAATACCCTTCTAAGCCGGTAGGCTTCTGGACCGCATCAACAGCTTGTTCCTTAACAGTATACCCGTAAACACCACCCCACTTGTTCGTAATCTCAGCCTTCTTCTCGGCCAACTTTTCTTTAGCTTGCGTGACCAAATCTCCAAATTCATCGTCTTCAATGGCACCCCCGAGCCCAGCGGTGGCCTGGTCGATCTCAGTACGAGCGAGCTGGATTTCCGCATAGCTCTTGGAAAAATCGCGGAGGGTCCCGGTCTCTTGAGCCATAGCCTCAGCAATATCCTTTCCGACAACTGGAGTTGGTGGACCCTGATTCGAGTCCAAGTTGAGAGGAGGAAGTTGGATGCTTTGATTCTCTTTCCATAGTGGTTGCTGGTTGCTGGCTATGAAATTGGTGTTAGTACCAAATGTATCTGAATGGTCAAAATCTAGTATACCTGAGACGAAAGTATGAGCGCCCCCGTAGCCTCCACGTGGGGCGCTGTTACCACGATAACCACCCCTGCTCCCACGGTTCCCACGGCCTCGATATCCGTTGTACGCGTTATTGGTATATGGATGGTGATTATTTCTCTGTTCGGCGGCTTGGACTATCACATACACAACGCATTAGTATCCTAAATCCAACAAGACTGCCCGTTCCACTATAAAGGATCACTCGGATAGATCAAATAGTTTACTTACCTTCCGCTTCCTGATTTTCCTTAATCAAACCTCGTTTGACGCATACATCGTACGGGGTGGGACGATAAGCGTTGCGGAAACCACCGTGATCTCGAAGACCAGCGGAGCCACGAACTTCGACCCAAAGCGCCTTGACACGCAAGAAATGGTTGGGATCCTTGAAACGCTCCAGGTAGCGGTATCCGTATGTCGTGAAGAATTGGAAGGCGATGAGCTCGGTCCGAAGATTCAGGGTCAGAATTTGATGATCTACCAGGGGATTACCTGTAGATTCGTTTCCGAGCCCTGGGATGTGGACTAGATCGTAGCTGAAGATTTGGACATTAAACCCTGGATTTGAAGTTAGTTTGATAGGAAACATCAGTCCTAAAAGCAGCCTTAACTTACGATCTCTTGGGCAAACGGTATACGGCATGATTTCACCAAGCAGCAACAACTGGGAGATAGTATAGCGTCTCTTGACCCAAGGTTGGGGAGCGAAACCATCTTCGGTCTGAGGAAGTTTCTGTTCGATGACTCGTGGCTTAGACTTTGGAACGATGATACTCGCGGGCTTCGATTGCTCGGTCTTTCCCTCCTTTGGGGTCCCATTTTCAACCTTGTTAGCCTGGGATGTTGTTCTCCCACCCACCGTCTTATCGTCTGAACCGATACAGATAAGATTATCCTCCTTGGTGACTTTCTCATTCGTGTCTGTTTCTCGTAACTGATTCTTTGAGGTGGATGGGGCCATCCCATTGCCAGATTCGTTGAAATCATGAGTATCCTTGGGTTGACTATTGTGTTTTAGTGTAGACTCGTCGTCTCTGATATCTAGATTACCGGTCCCGAAAACGAGACCATCGATACCAGTATCAGGAGCGAACCTGTCCTTCATAGTGGACATGCTTTCTTTGGAAGGACCGTTGAAATTAGCTGCGGTAAGTGAAGCTCTGGCAGCCGCTGCCTTTTGGCGAACGCGCTCGGTGGCCATCATTTTGATTCGCTTGATCGCCTCCTCAACGTTCTCTGGACGTTGGTTGGATTTCAAGCCATCTGTAAGAACAGTCTCGGCGTCTTGGACACCGTTCTCTTCGATGTGTTTGTTTGCAGATGACATGATGGTATCCGGTTGTTCCGTAGAACTCGAATGCCTTCAAGACTTAGTTAGTCGGCAACTGTAAGGCAAAGAGTGGAGTGAAACAGAGACAAGTCCCAGAAGAATAGAGAATATTTCGATTTAGTGCTACTTGCTCACCCAAGATGGGGGTGCCGGATCAAGTGGTAGGATGAAGAGGAGAGATGGGGGTGTGGGAGGTATCAGGTGGAAGAGGGAGAAGGAGGAAGAGAAGTCTAGAATGGTCTTTGGTGATTATCCTGAAGAGCCTTTCTCGACTGGTCTTCTTATACTGAAGCTTGGTTGGTATCGGCGTTATCAATGTGGTGGAGCGTTTGATGAAGTTGAGGAGAGGAAGCGTGCGGAGGGAGGAGAAGGAGGAGATGTCAAATGAACACTCCAAAATAGTGGCAGAATATGCGCAGAGCTGAGAACTGCTCTATTTTGGTGCATTTACTCACAGCTGACTGGCCTGCTTAACCACACTCTGTAAATAAGGCCGATATTCAATATATGAGGTGCCTATGCAGTTGCCTCACCATGGTCATATAAACACTACAATTATCACCGAAGAGCTCAGTCTCGTTGCGGAACGCCTCGTATCGATCGCGAGACCACTGGAATGGCCATTTGCTCAAAGTAATTCAAAGTTCTCGCCCCATACGCCAGACGCAAATAGCCAGTTGATAAAATACAAAAAGTACATATAAAACGCATTCACCTCTTCCTCGTTCTACTAGCAACAGGCGCCGGCGCAAAATCATCCGACTCCTCGTCCGAATCCTCAATCATATCCCCTTCAACCTCTATAGTCTGCGATTTCCCCGCCCTCGAAGACGCAGGTGTAGCCTTCTTCGTAAACGACAAGGTAGTCTGCTTCGATGCCGATTGCGAAGCCCTCTGCGAAGCCGCGGTAGCCTTTCTCGCAGGTGCTTTCTTAGCCGGCGCGGCTTTCGGTGCGGGTTTTGCAGCGGGAGCTTTAGCTTGTCGTCCGCTCCGGGTTGTGGTTTTCTTTGGCATAACTTCTTCTTCGTCTGTTCCGATGATGACGATATCGTCGTCCTCGTCTAACATTTGGATATCATCTTCGTCGTCGTCATCCAAGTCCACGGCTTCCTCTTCTTCTTCGCTAACGACCGCTTTCTTGCCCCTCCCTCTTCCAGCAGTTGTTGCCTTCTTCGCGGGGGCTTTAGCGGTGGTAGCTCTTGAAGCGGCAGCTTTAGAACCACCCCTCCCGCGAGTTATTTTTGGAGGAGGAGGTGGGGGAGCCTCTTCTTCTTCATCCAGCATGTCAACATCCGCATCTTCATCTTCATCCGAAATAAACTTCCCATCAAGATCGCTATCCCAATCTTCAGGCTTCTGCTTCTTGTTACGCTTCGCGGCTCGTTTTTTCGATTTAAAATCTCCTTTCTCGTAGAGTTCCTCCAGTTTTGATTTCTCCAGCGTCATCTGTCAGAATATTAGCACTGATATATTCACCAAAACGAAAAGATAACCATACTGCTTCTCGAATACCATCAACATCCGTCACATTATATTCCAGAACCTTTTTGAATTGAGTATCAAGAGAATCCTTCAAAAACTGCTCGACAGCATGACTGTCACCCTTGTCAATGTACCGACCGACTGCGTTACCGAGGGCATTCTGCGGAAGAATATTTAAACTCTGCGCGGTAAGATATTCCTTCACAAAGCTCTCCACACGGATATTCTCCACTTTCCCACCATACTGCGCCAATATAGCCTCCGTGTCTCCTTCAACGACCTCGCCATCGGCATCTCTCGTCTTCCCTGTAAGCATGTCAGTAATACAATCGTGATTACATCGAAATTGTTAGGACGAACATACGTGTCGGTGCCACTTTTCTTCGATAAAATTGTACGACATCATTGGTATTCGCCACCTTTCCGACAAATCTATTCGAGAACCTCTGCGGGTTCTCAACCTCAAACTTCCCATCCGTAGCCGAATATTCAACCCGCAACCTGACCAATGGCAACGGCACATCCTCTTCCGCGATAACCTCATCCCCACCAGCCTCATTCTGCCCTTCCAACCACTCCAGTTTCGCTTCTTTAATCATTTTCTCCACGATACCAGTCAAAAAATTCGTAACTTCGGTCCTATTGTCGCTCTTGGTAGCAATCTTTTGCATCGCGTAGATATCATACAACACGACCTCTTTCATTTTGAATGGTCGAACGGTTTTTAATCGTATAGGTTCTATCTCGAAATCTTTTCCTTTGATGCTTAATATCCCCACGTGTTTGGCGACTGATTCTCCTTGACATAATGATGTAGCCACCGAGGATCCTGGCTGGACGACGGAAAAGCCCATTTCTGGATTGACGCGTGGGGTAATAAGGCATTCGTGTTCGTGACCCCATACTACTAGGTCTAGGAATTCTTGAAGAAAGTTTTCGGGTAGGTAGCTAGTTTCCGTATGCGCTTGACTATAATATAATTCAAAAATAGTCAGTATGCTGCAAAAGACGACAATGCGCTATGGGGGTTGTGGAGGTGCAAACGTACTGGTTCTGGTGAACAGCCATGAGATTGAACCATTCATCCATCTGCGCCCCCGGTCGAAGAAATTTGACTTTCCCGTCTCTAAAAGTCCGGAATAATCGTTCATCTCGAACGTTACTTAATCCGTATAACGCGAGCTTGGTGGATCCTTTTTGTAGAAGTATCGGTGAGATGGTAATGTTGTCGTTTTCGGGCGCACGACCAAAGTAATTTAACAATCCGGATACCTGCAGAATATCGAGAGCGCAAAGATGGCCTTCCTAGAAACCAGACATTTATTTAAATGAGCTTCCATTCTACTGTAATTGTTAGGAAGGTGTAAAAGGGCGAACATACACCGGACGGATCGTCGTGGTTTCCGTGGATTGAAAAAACGGGTATGGCGACATTGATATCTGGGTCTTCGTAGTTGACATGATTGAATGTTCTAAAGTCCCCAAGTGAGGATTAGTTCCCTTTCCAAAGCAGTATTGGGAATGGAGGGAACTTTGCGATACCCTTGTAAATTGGTAGAAACATCGCTCAAAACCTCCAACTCGCAAGGTTTCTCTCCATAGCAATTCATCCTCAGACTCCGCATGACCTGGTACATACTCTTCCTACTCGGTTTATTCTCATGGAATAGATCACCGGCGAGAAGCACCATATCGACCTAACCGCCATAAATCCTTGTTATAAACAACTTCATTCCTGATATCTGAGATAAGAATGGTATAATTTGGTGCGAAAGACGTACATCTTGCTCCTTGGCTAGACACATAACTTCATGGAACGATTTCCACGAGTCGTCGCCGCGGATGGGATCTCGTTCGTTGTAACCGACATGATTATCTGTAGCGAGGAGGATGCGGATGGTATCCGGCTCTGTAAAAGCGCAGTCTTCATCAGTACATATTATAGGACGACAACCCTATATCTAGCGATAGCAAAGAAGTGGAAAGCTACCTGAGCGACCGGGCATTGTGAATCGCGTGTGCAGACGGAGAGCTAGCTTGGAGAGTTAAGTGGGATGGTGCTTGATTCCCGACGGACGCGAAGAGCTGCGTGGGTCACGTTGATCACGTGGTGCAGCTTTATCTGCTTGATCTTGATCTAATCTCTTGGCGTTTTTCGCAACTTTTTCACACAACGGCGGAAAGGTCGATGATACTGCTGGTGCTGGATATCACGACGACCTCAGTTTATCCCGCCATCAGCGTTCAAGATGCGACCGGCATTCCGTCTCCTGACACGGTCGTCATGGAAGGGTACATATCATTCTATTCCGTATACGTAACCGACTCAATACTAACCTAATTGTCACAGGTCCATACATCGTCCCGTAAGCCCACTCCTCGATTACTACTATCCTCATATCCAAATATACTCTCATGGCTCGTCATAAATCAAAGCTTCTTCTGACACGGTATATTGGTATGATATAGTCTGCCAATCCAAGCTGCCGCTCCCGGTGAACGTATCCCACCGATCAAAACCCGCGCGAGATCATGCACCATTCTCCCGAACTTCGTCGGTTTGAATTTTCAAGTTTATAACGGAAAGACATATATCCCGGTACACATTACAGAAGATATGGTCGGATATAAACTAGGTGAATTCTCAGCGTAAGTGTTCTCTTCTCTTTAGATTTTCACGGAAGTAATAAAATGGCTTGATAAATTATGATAGCTAATATTTATGAGGTGGGAATAGGACTCGGAAACCGAAGCCGAAGGGGAAGAAGTGATTATTCTAATTGAAGCTTGGGGTTAAGAGGTATCGTTTTGGAGGTGGTTGTATAATATGGTTGGCCTATTGATCAACCGTGTACATACGATTTGATAAGGTGTCTAGTATCAGCGGCGTTACTCTGTCTATAAAATTTATAGTTTTAACTCTTCCAATTAGAATAAAATTCAGTACTAAGATAACTTTGTTATGGGCACGAGCTCAACAGCCGTGGCTCAATACTAGCTAGTAGTGGTCCATCTTCGAAGATAGTTTTCCCGATGAATCAGAAGTAGAATAAGAATATATTACAATGCTATTCACGACTGCATAATATCTAAAATTATGGTAAAAAGATGTCCCTCACCATCAAACCGCACCTCACACTCTGAATCACTACGTAATAAAATTCAAGTAGCGGTCTGCAGGCGAGAACAGCCCAAGAAAGATAAATTTCAAAGGCACTGTACTTTTTTCTTTGCCAGACGTTTACCCTCTCCTACCCTGGGTTGGAAAACACTTTTTATAAAGCGCATCCTTTTATTGGGTAGGGAGGGTGATAATTACCGGCAGGGTCAAAAATCACGCCTACGCCCTCGAATCTTTTTCAATCATTCCTCAGTTTCTCCCGTGTCATCCGGAAGTAGTGAGATGTTGGGAATGTTTCCTGCACGTGAGGAAGAGCATTTTATCCGTGTGGTATGAAAATGGAGGTTAGAATATACATTGGATGAACGCGACATTGGAAATCCCTGAAACAACAGTAAAGTGCCTGGCCGAGCGAGATGCAAAGGATGGGGAGGATCGTGGTGTCGAAGAGGAGGAAGTGGATGGAAGGTAAGAGTTGGTGGGGTCGAGGCTTGAAGGGTCGAGAGGTAGAAAACTTTTATGGCGAATCGTGGAGAAACTTTTCGTATGTCGTGTGTAACGTAGATTCTGGGGGATTCCAGTCGTCGTCGTTTTCCTGTGTCCAGTCCAACCTCCGAGAAGCCACCTCCTGCTGTTCCCATTAAACCATATCAAAAGAGACACATATATATACCGTAAAAAGATGCTCTTCTAGCAGCAAGAGAAAAAAAAAGGATGGATCCCATCACCGTTCATTACTTAAAGAGGAAGAGATAAATGCGAGAAGGCGAGCAAATGTAAGAAGAACAACCGTCAACGCAGAACACCAATCTACTCGTCAGCCTTTCCCTTTCCCTTGCTAGCCTTCCCTTTTCTTTCTAAGATGGCTTCACGGTCCTTGTCGAGCTTGGGCTTGGTGATGACGACTTTGGAGGGATGGATGCCGACTGGGACGGATTGACCGTTGACCTTCTCCCGGGATACTCTCTCGATGTGGATGACGTATTTGAGACGGTAGACGGAGGTGACCTTTCCTTCTCGGCCCTTATAAGTGCCTCGGGTGATCATGACTTCGTCGTCCTTGCGGATGGGCATGGCGTTGACCTGTATTCGATTCTAGAGTCAATATCTAGATATTTGAGTCGAGAGTGTGCTGGGTTGTCATACGTTGTACTTCTCCTTCAACTCCTTGGATAGAGGAGCGGACATGATGGTCCGTCTTACGGAGGAAGGGGCGCCAAAGTGCGCCTTTCTCGACTTTCTTCGCGAGGAGTGGAGGGCTGTTGTGCGATATCATCGTGTATGTTAGCTTTCAAGTCCTCCAAGCAACGACAATTTGACTGCATGACAGAGATTCGAGATTCGACGAACCCGCGCTGATGGAAACCATTTTGGCTGATGTGTCGAAGGGGTGGGGTATCAAAAGGTGGATGTCAAGAGCGTCGTCGGATTTGTCGGACTGTGGTGATAGTGGTTCGAGATCGAAATTGGAGGAGCAGCACAGTGAATTTTTTCAGGCCCAGCGAAAGCAACAGCAACTGTTTGTGGGCAACACAAATCCAGCGTGCCCTATGCACCAGCCACTCGACTCAGCCTCATGTGGCCGGTGTGGCGGACAAACGTCGTCTCAACACATTGCCGTCGATCACCGCAACACAGCAACACATTCTCCTTTTCTTCACTGTTGCTGCGGACATCAGGCCGGCGTCCCAGTATCAAATCGTATCTCTCTTCTATAGAACGTTCCTTTAGCCGGTCTACTTATTCATCAACCGCATCTTCGCCCCCCTTCTACTAATGCGAGATAACCTGCGCTTTGGTAACAGGTATCAATGGTGATATCGGTTCATGATTGGTAGCACTGCTCGGTTGACCCCGGACGACACGCCGCAAAAGAAAATAAAGAAACAAAGCGCTCGCTCCATTCAAGCAAGCCCGTTTATACTTATCGACAAGGCATTTCGCACCTCACCTCGTCGGCCTGGCTGCGCTGAAGGACTCCGGACGCGTCGGCTGGGCGCACTCTGCTCTATGGCTAGTAATTACTACACATATCCGTACGGGGGTGCATCCTACTCTCAGAACCAGCAGTCCTTCCAAGACCAGTATTCCTCGAACGTCCCTCCTCAGTCCTCCTCGTCGCAAAACTACTACGATACCAATCCTGCGCAACCGAAACAGCAGGCTGCACCGGTACGGCAGACGGTGTCTGAATCTAGGACTTCGGCGACCACTCAATATAATGGTCTGCATTTCCCTTCGACACCGTCGAGGCATGCGAGCGGTAGTCATGCCGCGAATCGAACCGCGCATGTAGTCGCGCCGGGGAGTAATCGAGCAACGAGCGGGGCGGGCCGGTCGAATACCGCAGGGGACGCGGCTAGTTATACATCGCAAGGTCTATATCAGTCAGGGAACAGCCATGGCCAGTCATCTCAGGGAAGCCGTGCTCACGATGGCGGAGAAACTGCGAGGACAGGCTGGAGTGCGGGTACTGGTGCTGCATCAACAAGGCAATTGACATCTGGGTCGGGAGCTTCGGATGAATATGCTTATTCGTACAGCCAACCTGCTGCTCCGGCTCAGCAGTCTTCGTACTATTCCACCCAGAGACAATCGAAAGCACCCGCGGCTAGTCAGCCAGCAACGTTGAATACTGGCTATACGCAGACGGCCAGCTATACAGCCCCCTCATCGGCCTCTCGTACGTCCCAGCCGGTATCGCAGACTCACCAGCAACCAGCCCGAACAACCGCATCGACATCGTATGGAAATCGCTACGAGACTCCTGCCACGCGCGCTGATCAACAGACTGACTATCAGCATACTGCGGACTACGGGAAAACTTACCAAGACAGCAGCGATCAAAACCAGTCCTATCTTCACAGAGTTTACACCCTCCCTCAACCAACACCTACACGTAATGCAACGGAGAGCACAAACTCCTACTTCTCCCATCCTCAGACTACTGAAACCTCATATACATCGACGCAGCAGTCTATGCCGAGCACGAACCACCAGACAACATATGATAGAGGAATACAAGATGTTGGGAGGAACACCGTAACTTCTTCCTCTACTTATGACTCCGCAGGTGCTGCGATCTCATCAGAGCCAACTAATCAATATTCGCAATCCTACAATCCTCATCCCTCCACGCAGTGTGATAACACGCCCCCAGCAACCGCTCCCGGCAGATCGATAGCTACCCCTTCTGCACCATCCCAACAAGTTACAACGGTGAAATCTGCTCCTACCACCAGCAAGAAACCGCGTCAATCAGCAGCGAAATCATCCCCAGCGACAAAGACCCCAAAACCCCGAGCACCAAGAAAATACAAAGTTGCAGCTACAGTTCCTCCGCAAGATATGGGTCCCACAGATCACCAGCAAGCTGAACAGCTGCCAAAGCAACATACTTTCTTCCCAGCTGCTACAAGCACCGTCGATGCACCTGCGGCTCGCCAAAGCTCAGCCGCGCAGAACGTCAATCAGGCATCTGTAGACCCTCCGTCAACCGGATTTTCGCCTCTGGCTCTAGGGCTAGATATGGTATCGATGGAGCTGCATATGAAGGAGATGGTGGAAAAGATGCGAGAATACCAATCGCGAGATCCTACCGCCTTCCAACAGGTATGGGAGAATGTGAAGCGAGCTGGCCCTGGTACAACGGGAAAGGCACCTACTCCCTTGCCCATGTCAACTACCAAAAGTACACCAGGGGTTGAAGTTCCAACTCAGAAAGTGGCAAGCGCAGCGAAACCGGCGACACAAGCTGCTAGGCAGTCTACCCCGGCAGCATCTACCGCTGACGGAGGGAGAAACACACCCGTTCCTGGTAGTGCAGCGTCGCAAGCGCAAAAGACGATTTGGCCAGCGACTCAAAAAGCAGCATTATCACGAACCACTTCGAAATTCTTCAGCAATCTTGGACAAACGTGTCAAGAATCGTACGTCATGACTTTACTAGATTATGGCCCTAGTTTCCCTGAGCTGTGCCAGAAGCTTGAGGCACACGGATTCAAGTTCGAGAAGAACAAACTTGCTATCGAGTTATTGAAAACTTCGGAAGCCGTGGACACTCCACCATCGAGCAAGGCTTCTGCATCCAATGCTGTACCTGCCATATCTGCTGCGAAACCCACGGATCATGTACTTGGTAAAATACCATCAGAAGTACCTCCTCGGACACTAACACCTCAATCCATCAAATCATTCAATCCGCGAAATATCAAGGATTCGATTCCAAGCTTCATGCCGCCCGATTTCCACAATGATCAACCTCAAAACTTTGTCACCCCTTCTATGATATACCGGGAGGTCTATCCCATGAGCTTTGGCCAGCCTGAATCGAATGTTCGTGCGGATGATTCGCACCCTCCTCCGCTTGCAGCCTCCGAGCCTCCACCTCAACCAATTCCAGAGCAGCCTGTCCCTAAGACCGCCCCAGCCAAGAAACGAGTATCTATGGCAAAGACACAATCTACACCGCAGACGCCGAAGGTGCCCAATGTGCCACAGGAAATCCACACTCCGACCGGACCGCAACAGCCACCAGCGCCGGTTGCTCCTCAACCCGACTTTTCTCAGGTTCCTCAAGATGAGATAATGGCGGATGCTAGTCCTATAGCGCCAATCATAACAACTCAGTTAGATGATTTCAATGCACCCGCGGCACCAATTGTTCCACTTACTGGAGAGGATAACTCTGCCCTTGAGCGACTCCGCTTAAAACTTGAAGCGCAAATGTCACGTCTGAAAGATCTAGAAACACATGTACCACCCCCTCCACCGCCAATGACCCTCCAATCATCCCAACTTCCTCCGCCTCCGCCTCCTGCGCTTATTCCGACGCGCAAACCCGCACTTCCTCGACCCCCTACCCTTGATAAGAAGAAGGCTTTAAGGCGGAACACATATGATCCTCAAAATATCGTTCATGCTGTCTTGCTCGCCACCGGTCGCCATCCGCACTACGAAGGATTGAACAGCGGATTGGCTATCCTCAAGAGACTTCATCCGGATGTGTTTGATAATAGCGTGGATCTTGCCCAGATACCTTGGGATCTCTACGATCCGCCTCCGGTACCTCTCCCAGGCGAGGAAAAGAAACCCAAGAGAAGCGCTGTCGATGAAGAGGAGACTAGGGGTAGAAGGAGAGACCCTGTGCCCGTTACACCTGGGATCCCTAAAGCGGAACCTGATGACTTCGGGCTGGCGTCCGCTGATGGCAAATCCATGGGCAAACGCGGACGACCAAGGGGTCGACCTAGGGGGGCTAGAGCTGCTGCGCGTGCTGCCAGGGGTGGAAGAGGCGGCCCTGCGGATGCAGAACAATCAACGTCACATCCAGCTTCTGCAGGAGATTCGTCTACATCCGCCAACGCACATAGATACGGTGTTACCAGAGTCAACATACACTCCATTCAGCTCGCAGGTAGTGGTAATGGGGATGGGGGTAGCAAGAAACGAAAACATGGGGATTCACCCCATTCCCGACATCCCGGTGACGGTAGTAACTCTAGAGGAAACGGAAAGCCTCAATTAGTGCCGGTTTTCAAATGTCAATGGGAGAAGTGTAACTACGAGTTGCAGAATCTAGATACCCTTCGGAGACACTTGCTTAAGAAGCACAAAGTTGAGAATAGTATGGGCGTTATGCCTTGTTGTTGGGGAGAGTGCGGGAGTTTGATTCCTGTGGAATCTTTGGATCCGAATACTGGTAAAAGGGTTATTGAATCAAGGAGGAAGAGGTTGAATTTTGGGACCGGGTCGGCGTGGGATACGCATGTGCTTGGTGAGCATTTGAAGATGGTGAAGGAGGAGCTGGGGGAGGGAATGAGCGTCAAAGCCGGTTCGTATATATTTCCACGGGTCATTTTTGACGACCTTACTAACAATTTTCTGGCGCAGCTCGTTCTCTTTCTCGTGAATCTTCAGCTCATTCAGTCGAAGGCCGCATAAGATCAATGTCCCGTGACAGAAAAGGCCGCTCGGTCACACCAGTCATTACACCAGCCCCATTCGGATACAAATTCACACCGCCACCGGGATTCCCATCCGGTAGTCAATTTCGCCACGCGCACGATTTCGATAACAGTTTACCGGACGAGAAGAAGATCTTGGAAGATGAACTCGCTAGAGTCGAGAGAATCGGAGCCGGGATGGAGAGTTTTGGGTTTCTGACCATACCAGGGTTGGAATACGATAATCAAACAGGCTATTCGGTGAAGGTGAGGAAATTAACAGAGGATCTAACTCTCCTGCCACCATTTCCGAAGGTTAAGAAGGAAGGGGACGGAGAAGACATGATGAGCCCTAAGGGGAAGGGCAAAGAGAGGGCCATGTAACAACACTAGGAAATATACCATAATCGGTGCAGTTCGATTTTTGTGAGTATTATCAAGGCGGTGATCATTTAGATACCCCTCCTTAGGAGTTTAAAGATTTAACATTTGGGATGGGCCTTCTTCGTTGACATTTTTTAGTTCTTAATTAAGAAAGGCATTGTCTGTTACTTCCCTGACATGTTTTTAGCGAACATATAGCTTTCATGGTTAGGTCCAGCTGTATCCACGCCTGACCTATCGGGCCATTTTTTATTTCTCTTTTCTGGGAGGTGATTTGTTTTTACCACGTCCTCCCTACGGCGTTATTAGGTTTCTTTAAACATGATTTTACGATCATCGAGGTGTTTGCCCTTACAGGATAACATATTGGCATAGTTAATTTAATTCGGGCGGTCCGTTCAATCTAAAAGGCTCTGGACGGCTAGCACGTCAGTTCACAATAAATATCAAGATGCCGTGATAAAGTGGTACTTAGAAGTTTGGTACCAAAGTTCTGTAGGGCATTTGGATGGTATATTCGAAAATCACATGTCAGTCCCGGCTGGGAAATAGGGGTGCAGTACCATGATAGAAGAAGAAGGGTACACTAGACATGGAATATCTAAAAAGACGGGTTCTGAGGACCTAGAAAATTGTGAACCCTTTAGGCTAGGTGGGAGTGCGTGCCTGCCTATATGCATACGCGATATGCAATGAGATGGTTAGACACTATAGGGCTATATCTATGATTACTTTATTAGCAAAACCCTCAATGAACAGGTACATTTCAATAACTCATTCCCATCCTTTTTCTAATTCTTAGTTTTGCAGCGTGATTCTTCACGCTAAGTGTACGAGTTCTGATGCGCAAACTCCCATTGTCTCAACTATCGATCTCGACAAGATCCTCGCAAACGATGATGGTAAGCTTATAAGCTCGTTTAAGTTACCGGAGATAAACCTGAGGGGTTCTCACCCTCTTGCACCAAGATTAAAGTCAATGGTTCTGACTTGAAAGCTGAAACCAAGAAACGAGATCACACTTGGACTACGGGTAGTATTGATCTCAATGAACGTATCGCCAATGTAAACGGCAAATTGGTCTACAAGAAAAAATGGTTGTTGAACTCCTCAAATAATTAAGCTTGAGCATGGCATAAGCTAATATATATCGGTTTCGCTAGAGTACCTCTCGGATTATGGCGTTGAGCTATCTCAACGAATTGGAGTTGCTATTCATAAAGTGTGTTCACATTGGATACGGAATTAAATCGAATAACGCATTAAATATCTGAATTCTCCTTTTAAAGCATAGATGGGTCCCTCGCCGAAAGAAAAAAGATATAGAGAAGCCGTTAAAATATCATCCAGGTATCCGCAATCTTGCCCTTTATATCTAAATGACTTTGAAAATTCGTTTTATTAATAACTTCCCATCTGGGGTGATCACCAAATGTTCTCTACATGAAGTTGGCCAAGTTTTCAGCTGCCAGCGTTACTAATAAAATTCTGGACAAAGATAGCTAGAACCTTTATATCAATCGATCTGACGAATAATTAATCTTAAAGTCCAGTCACGGCAAGGCTTATGCTTAGTTCAGCATTTGATGACAGGTAGAGCCCAGCCATCCGGCAATGACAGCGCAATTAATCAACTAGGTCGCCGCATCAAGGGCTGGATGCAGTGGTGTTCAATTGTTCAATAGTTCTTCAATTTCCTAATGCGGGCGATATGTGCTCATACTTCAAGCTGTCTTCTCATATCTTTGCGAACCAACTCCATTCGCGGGCCTTAAGGTGCCTTCCCCACGAGAAAATAGATGCTATGAAACTAAATTTTTACCCACCATGAGGATACCGAGACTCGTATCTTCTACATCGATTTCACTGACGATTCTAAGAAAACTGTAATCCTTTGCTATGAAATAGCATCGTGGGCACGGCCAAGAAAATGAGAATGCGCAGAGCCATATAACGAAATACCACGCAAACAACGCAAAGCGACATCTGTGCATTGCTCTTTTTCGAAAACCCTCAATCCGCAGTCCCGCCGAATGCTGAAGCCCTTCATCGAGCTCAAAGCTCGACCGGAGCCCTAAGGTTGGTAAATAATGGCAGTATCCACTAATCTCACTGCCGCCATTATCGCAGCCAATCCATTCAATAGCTCCAACCCTTTTAGCTCCCTCTTAAATTCCACCGGCATAGATCTCCACAACTACCCATCCGCAGGATCAAATCCACTTCTCTCGGAGCCTATTCCACCCGAAGTCGTTGCTTCATGGCCGTTGCCAAACTACGTCAATCCGGACACCAAACATGTGCAAATGTTCGGGTGGGAGCTGGGGTTGCTCAGTGCTGCAGTCTTGGCTGTGGTTTTGAGAATGTACGTAAGAATTGGAATGATGAGACCTATTTGGGGGATCGGATGGGATGACTGGGGTATCGGAATAGCACTGGTAATGAATAATAAATATTAAACCTGAGGAAAATGTGATATGCGATAATCTGATTCCGGTGCATTATAGTTATTCGCAATTGCGTTGACGGCGGTGCAGCTTAATTCCACACGGTACGGCTACGGTACGAACCCCCCTCTAGAGCATGCTAAGATTTTTTCCACACACTTGGCCGTATCATTTACTAAGATTGGATCCATAGGACTGCACATATGGGACGTAAAGCCGGCCTGGATAATGCCCATGCGCAAAATGGCCTTCTGCACCCAAATATTCTTCGTCCTTTGCACAACAACCACTAAAATCTCAATCCTTTACTTCTACCTCCGGCTCTCAGCCTCTCCGCGCTTCCGATTCTTTGTCCACTCGGGCATGATAGTCATCTCTCTCACGGGCATCTCATTCCTCTTCGTCATAATATTTCAATGTAAACCCATATCATCGTATTGGGACCTTACGTTACCGAAAGCGAGATGTATCGATGAATCGGCGGCGAATATCGCCAATGCGGTGATAAATAGTCTTTGCGATCTTTATGTGTTTTCCGTACCGATCAAGGATATGCTTGGATTGAGGTTACCGTTGAAACAGAGAATCAGTCTAGTGGTGTTGTTTTCTCTCGGTGGGGTGGTTTGTATCGCCGGCTGGTTGAGGGTGTGGCAGCTCACGAGGGTCCTGAAACGAACTTACGACAATACTTGGTACGGACCGACGTTGTACATACTTACAGCGGTGGAATGTGATGTCGCGATAGTTTGTGGCTGTTTACCAGCGTTAAAGCCTTTGATGGCCAAAGTCATCCCGAGTTTGAGAAAATTTAGTATCAGGAGGTTGAGTGGAGTGGGATTGACTGCAGGGGAAGGAAGCATTGAGACAGGCGATAGAGGTAAAGGTTCATCTATGGGAAGCGTCAGCGGGAGCGGTGGTACAGGGAGGAGAAGAGGTGCGGTGAGCGGCAAGAGTTTAGGGCCATGTCCCTATTCGGATCCGAGTAAGATGCTGGATCCCGTTGATTTGCTTTCGGTACAGAAGAACAAATGGGAAAGCGAGTCTAGGAAACGAAAGTCAGATCTAGATGTTCCTTTGTATGAACATATACTTAAGAGCGCTAGTAGATTGCCACTACAAGAGAACAAGGAGAACAGGGAGGTTCATGACAGTAGGCGGCCTTCAAATTCAGATTATGACTTAGAGAGGGGCCCGATGGATGAATTTTGTAATTATACACTAAATAAATCATGAATGTTGGTTTTTGATGCAAAATATCTAATAGCTTAGAATATCCGGTCAAGCCGTGATACTTAGATATCCCCACGCAATGCTCGAGAAATCATATGAGGGTCCTGCTAGTGCTGAAGAGCTCTATAAAGGGAAGTCACGGCTACATCAAGCAACCATTCTTCTTGCTACTGAGTATATCTGAAACCGCAATCGGTACCCGCTTCCTGTCGAGACCATTCTGGATGCCGACACGATCACTCGCGAGTGTGATCGACGTCCCGGATGTTTGGGTTTCGGATGCAGATTGCGGTGCGCCGTTCGGCTCGTATATAAATCCGAACGTTTCAACCATCCAGTCATACCAAACTTTTCTCCCATCAGTATTTCGCCAAAAGGAGACCTGCGCCTCCGAGTTATCAGGTACAGACATTGGTGCCTAAATATATTGTTAGCGCAATAAATCAAAACATTTTTCGACTGAGAAGCTAACTCACTTTCAACGGGAAGTAAATGGCAAACCATGAGATCATATCTTTGCTCTTAGCATCAATCGTATCCGGCCGAGTACTCAGCTCAACCTTTGAGGTCTCATTCTCGTACAAGACACATTCAAAGTATCCAGCAATGCCATGAATAACACCTCGTCTAGAGATGGGGAAGACAGCGAAGGCTTCCCGCTGATTATGATCATTAAAGCCACATTCGTGTTCCAGCTCATCCGCAGGCACCGGGTGCGAGAATTTCCACGCTTCGTGAATGTTCGGATCTCCATTCGTATCAACAGATAGGAAATCAATAGCGGTAAGCATCACCACATAGGGTACTTCATAGACATCTGTGGGATTATTGGTCGCCGCTCGGGCGAGAAGATCCCCATGGATTTTGGGGGCTAGCACAGGGGCAAAATGGGCAGTATATGACTGAGGTATCGAGATACCCACAGTCGGATGCAACACTCTTTGGACCCCGTCGAGACATTCAGGCGAGAGTTCGTTATCAGCGAAAGAACCTAATAGTTCTGAGACGAGGATGTGAAGGTATGAAGGAGGTTCCCATTTTCTCATATCGGTCTTGACAAGCGTCACCCGGTCATCCCATACGTCCCGGTTCATCTTCATTAAGTGAACATAGGCGTTTGGATTCTTCTCGATGGCGAACATTTGGATGTCTACACTAGCATTCGTCGCAGCTCTTATGCATCTGGTGACGAGTGGGCCTCGACCAGCCCCAACTACTGCAACGCATCTGCCAAGAAGTAGTCATATGTCAACATCAAACACGAAATGATGATAAGCAAGCTAATAGATGATCTTACATATTTTCTATACCCCGAGTCTTCATATCCTCTAAGGCCAACTTGACTGCTTTCTCATATTGGTCATATTTGACGGGATCCTTTTCAAAGACCTCGTAAGTCATGCTCTCCAAGTTATCAGCCAATGGTTGCAGCGGAGACTGTAGAAAATCCTGGTACCCAGCCCCAAAGGTATCTAGCGGCGGTAACGGCGGTAAATTTGTGAGTAGATGAAAGAGATATTTTCTATATGATTCTGGGTCATCTCGTCTGTTGGCTGTCGCCGTAGTCTGTCTCGCACCTCTTCGCTGACCTGAGGGTACAAGGGGGGGAAATTCGGCGTCCGCGGGATTTGCTGGATCGTAATCGGGGCCCCGAATATTGGATAGTAGGTAATATGGATTTTTCCGCGCATACATCTGTATCAGACTTTGGTGGGAGGGCGTTAATACCGGGTAACCGGCTCTGTTGAGTAGATACGCAGAGGAGTCGATCATTAGATATCTTATAGGCTCCGCAAACCACCTCTTCAAGGTAAAGGTTTTGGGAATTGAGTATTCCACCTGCAAAGCTGCGGTTTGAAAACATTAGTTCAGGAAGCTAGGTCTATGAGCCATTAGGAATTATATATTTGTGTAATTTACCTAGTCCGAGTCGCGGCGAATATCGTGTTGCAGTACGAATCGAATTCCAGATATCCCAAGACGTGTACTCGTCATAAGCAACTTCTAGAGTATTCGCCGCCCCTTGCGTCTCACTATCAGTCTTAGGTTCAGCTGGGGCAAGGGACGGTCCATATGCAGGAATTATGATATTCATATGGAGGTAGGCATTGATTCCGAGCCCCTGCACAATAGCTTGACAATACGCAGCGATGTTTTGTTCCGCCGTTTTAGGGCCTTCTATGAGTAATGTTCCTAGCCCACAGAACCCAGCATATCCAATTTCGTGATGTAAAACTTGGCGAGAAGCAGATGCTATCAGGGGGTCAAGGGAGTCCAATTCGATCCAGGAAGAGGTGACACCGATGACTTTTCCTGAAGATATGCATTCGTCTGGATGAATATTAACATCCTCCGCTTCGAGTCCTGGAATATAAACTCTAGTGCGATGACTCGAACGGGCTTCTTCTATCAGGGCCTTTACTTTCGCCTCGTAGTTAATATTGGTGATATTGGCTGAGATCATATTATACTAAACGTCCCATATGTTAGATGCTAAACTCTCAATGCAACCCAAAAGAGACGATCGATGAAAAAAAGAATTGAAAAAATTTACATTGTCCTTAGATGATCTATCCAATAGGTCAAAGTTGACCGCACTCCCCGGTGCGGGAAGATGTTCCCCAATATAAAAGCCTGACATACTGCCCGCTGCGTCTGCCATCTCAATTTTCTGTTCCTTCGTTGACCTAACGTCCTCTAGAATTCCCTCCCGCCTTAACTCTTTAACTCTTGTCGGCGGCAGCGGGGCTGTCTTGGAAAGTCTCTATCTCTCCATATTTCGTATAGGCGCTGATATATCGATATAGTGATGGATGGATTGCGAAACCGCTTGGATAAGATATGGAATCTAGAGGAGTGGCGGACCTAGGTGCTCCAAAAATAGAAAGACCGGGCGAACGAGCTGCCTGTCTCCAGCACAAGGTCAGCCGTTCTCGATGGAGCGAAGACGGCGGGGTGTCGAAGTGGGAGGTAGAGATGAAGCCTGTCTGTGGGAAACATACAAATTGCAATTAATTGCAGAAGGCATTTTGTCGAGCAAACAGGACAACACAAAAGTTGCAACAATTCACCTCCCGCAAGCGCTGAGGGAAGCACAAAGTCTCATGAACCAAACATGATGTTGCGAAGTGTATTAGCTCAATATCGTCTAGTAGTAGACTCTGCTATGTCTGATTTTTTTCAGTCGGGTAGGGGTGTTTCCCGACAATGGTGATAAAATTGTTTCTTGGTTATCTCTTCAAATCTAGCCGGATAGTGTTTTCCCCGTTATCTCAAACTGAGGGAAAATATTATATTCTATGTACAATGATAAAAATTCATGAGCTTGTGATTTATGCGTGTGAAGAGTCATGGCCAGTAAATACTTTGATAACTCTCATTTACCACTCCCTCGTCTTATATTGTTGCTCTCTGTTGTTTTGGATATTTTTGACAGCCTCGGATAGTTTACCTAGCGCCAACCCCCAGAACAAAGTCGCCTCCTTGAGTTCTTCGTAATCGCGTGTAACCGCTTCTGTCCTTGCCTTCAGCTTTGGTAACCGCTGGGGGTATTTTACAGGGTCTAGACTTTTATTGAAAATAATGTCATGGACTAGTTGACCAACATACTCCCTTAACTCCTTTCGAACTTTCAATAGATGCTCATGTGCTAATTTGATAGTTTTTCGAATTTGGTTTGGCCGGTCGGTATTTATGAGGATTTCACTGCTGAAAAGGTCTTTTTTATTCCATACCCAATTGAAAATGGTCTCGTAATCTAGTATATCACTTTTGAAGAAGTATACGAGGCCGTCCGTCAAATCGCAGATATTATATCTTTCCTTTGGTGGGCGTCGGGGTGCATTGTTTCCTGGATCTAAGTTTCCTCGGCTGGTATAATACGGAGAAATAAAAACCCCGCTATCTTTCATACCATTGACAACCGAGGTATCGAGTGTGTTATCGTGAGGGGAGTGAGGTGATCTGCCGCCTGTATGAACAGGGGTGACTCCCAGGAATGATCTCGCCTCTTTGGGTCCTTCCGGTTTCCAAGCGAGATCTACGATTTGCAAGTTGAGGAAAGATTTTACAGACTGGTCTATCGGATCAAAAGAACTTTGCCGTAGTTCCTCGATATCATCCTCATTGACTTTATAAAATTGAAGAAGGGCCGTCGTAGTTTCTTCAAGGTCATTGTTACTGACAAAGAGTCTCTCAAATATTCCACAAAGATATCCGGCTTGAAAAAGATCTGCATTTTCCGTAGCATCTTGAAAATCACTCGCTACGCCTGCGATAATTTCGAGATCGGGGACTATAGCTTCGTTGTCCACTGTAAGCTTAGCCCACTCTTTAGGTACCAGCGCTTCGGTTTTTGCAAGACTAGCAAGTGCACTCTGACCGACTGCATTAGTATGGACTGGAAACTGGAGTAGCGTTATTGTAAGCGCGAAGAGTATCGATAGAGGTATTGAAGTGATTCGCGAAGGGAATGTCGGTAAGAATAGTGAAATAGATAAGATGATCATTTTTCGTTACCCCCTGAATGGCACTGCCATCAGGAAGATCAGCTCTAGTCGAGAGCTACCATGATATCGTGAGTATCTATCTGATGTTTCCATACATATTTGTTTTGGTGGTTACTTTCACCTTTGCTATTTAGGTTTAATATCGCGATCAATACTGCTCTACATCAATAAAACGAAATGATTCCGTGGAGGCATCTTTAAAACATAGTCGAGGTAAGTAAATTTCGCATATATGCTCATCCTTTAGGCACTTACAAGGCTGATGCATTCACCTAAAAGTCTCGACGCTCAAATCCCATAGGTTAATGCAACTCAGAATCGATAAAAGTGCAGCCACGATGTGCTTATCTATAGTGTGGAGATTCGAGTTTTACGACTTCAGAGATTTAAGATAGCCAAACGGCCAGTATTTGTCCTCGAATATCGCCATAATGGTATTCAAAGCCTTTTCACAAGAATCTACCTACCACTATACCATTTTATTAGCTTTGATTGCGATTCTGGGCTCTGGTTTTATATACGTACGTCAGCTGCAGGTCAGTACCCTGTGCACAGCTGCAGCTGCAAGATTGATAGGAAGTGTTGACATTTGTTAGTCAGGATAGCCAGGATAGCCAGCTTAAAGCGTTTTTCATGGGAACCTCCGGAGGTCGGAGCTCCATTCTATTGATGCTGGTTCTGGGTGGCACAGTAGTGATGATAGTGGTGGTGGTGGTGGTGGTGGTTGGTGTTGTGTCATTTCCTGACGCGTTTCACTTCTGCGCTATTCCTCCGTCCTATCTAAGCTTTGTCTCATAACCAGACATGCCAGTCCTGCCCGAGGTTCCGAAATTAGTTACCCACCATTGCATTTGAGCCTTCTGAAGGACCTCCAACGTTATCTCAGTTCCTCTAAATGGTGATCCACCTCTGAACTGCTATGTTGTTTCGTTGTTTGTGACAGAAATAGTATGACTCAAAGAGGATGTTCTTAGCCGAGAAGCAGCCTGCGAGCGGCGGGAGTCTCATGGAGCTGGCTGTTCGGGACTAGCATGTCACTGAGCGTGGGACTGCTATTGATTATACCTTTTATCGATACTAGCTATTGAGACCACTATTGGTAATCTCCTTTCAAATCTAGGTGTCTCAATTTCGGTGTTCAAAACAACTCAATATTGATACCAAATTATAGTTAGAGCTCCGCAAAGCTGATTAGAAAAAATTTCCTAATCAGCTTTGCGGAGCTCTAAATGTAACTGTTGGTTGGTTTTATGTTCATAAATTACTTACCCCAGTTTCTGTATTTGAACATGATATTCCTGACCCTTGATCCGTCCCGATATTATCAGCATCCCAATTTTACACAGGTCATATCATATACTTACACTTATTATAAACTCCAACTAATATATCTACAGTTCTAGCCGAAAATGAAGTACACCAGCTTTCTTTTTATCATTCAGGTATCTTCGACCTTCCTAAGCCTTACACATTTTTATTAGTACTATGGCACTAGATAAACTAGCCAATGCTTCTAGTCCCTTACTCGAAAGAATGTTCCCTGGCGCTTATGGATTATAGAGAATGGCCTCTGGTTTCGCAAAGATGCAAACCAGAAGACTAAGGAAGCGGCGAGAGTAATAGCCCAGACGGTCCCGACTTTCCGACTGATCATGACTAAGAATATCGAACATAACAAACGATATGATCACGGGCTGTCCACAAATAAAACTAAGAAATAAGTATGTTCTATGCTTTTCTTTTCGATTTTTTTTTGTGAAACCAAACTTTTAACATGTTTTACTGTCAAGTTCTTCTTTCTATCTGGCTGCGAAGTTCGCGGAGAAGACCAAAAAACCAAAATACATATTATCTTTTCTTACGTTGCCTGTTCTTACGCTTGTTAGCAGCGTACGCTTACCGTACGTCGTATATGTATGTACGCTCATTAGGTAGATCAATGGAACAGCACGATCATTCATACATACCACTAGCCCCCTTACAAATAGTAATTTGTTTTAATTTTTTTCTCCTTTATTATACCAACTATGGTTGGTATAAAAAGGTCAAAAAACCGTACTATACTATATTATGTCAAACAATACTTCCAAAGCTTGAGGCTAACTGGCTATTTTTCAATCAAAGATATGTTGGCTTCAAGAGGGTATCAAACATAGATATTTATTTATGTAGTTGAATAGATACAGTTTGTAGGCTACCACCAGTAAATCTCGCTTTCCAAATTGGCTGGATAGCTAAAGTCTAGATGAAAATAGCTACTATTTAAGCGGAACTACCCTTAAAAGTTTCCTCATCACCAGCATCTTTGCCGGTGCATTTAATACATGTCATTTCTTCGCGTGGTATTCCCACGTAGCAATAGCCTATAGCATGGGCTGTTCCGTCGTGATAACAAACCCTTTTGCAGCATGGATCGGGCTTATCCGGACATTTTGGACCGTGTGCATAATAACTTTTTTTCGTCCCGTCCTTAGGGCACCCTGTTGATGCAGCGAGAACGTTGGCAGCGAGGAGACTATTGATAATTTTATCGGGTTAATAATGTTTCTCGTTGATAGAATCTCGGTTATAGGTATACCTGATAATAATGAGTGCGCCTTTCATCTTAAAGAAATAGTGTGAGAATTTTTAAATAATGGATTTATGAGTAATTCGGAGAGACTGAGCGAATCTTGTTGCGATTAAATGAAAGGTTGCTTTGTATGATTGCTCAAAATTAAGAAGCTAGGCAAGGTGCCTCTTTTATAGACACCTAGAGCTTGCCATTGCATTTTCATGTCAGTTTTCTGTAGCAATAGAACATCTGGAATAACACCAGCAGTTTCCGCTTTCGCTAGCAGAAGCTCGCGATATGCACAAAACCGGTAGTTACTTAGCAGTTAAAGAAACCTGTGTCCAAGCCATAACGGTACCTCTTACGTTATTACATAAATTGCAACACATCTGAAATTTTCCGCAACAAGGTCTGAGACTAAAAAATCAGACACAATACTTAAACATAACTGTAAAAACTTTTTTTTTTCATATAATATCACGCCACAATTTTTTAATAAACCTTAATATTGTTAAACAATTTAATTGGTTTTTACAGTAACAATCAAAAATCCCAACCTAATCATTCATATTTTTATTCGTATAACATAATATAACACATTTTTATTATTTTCATATTACTAAACATATATAGAGAGCAATGTTTTGTACTTGTCCTTGTACAGATTTAGGAGCCTCCGGCCACGACTTAACAATCGGGCATAGTGGGATACTGCGAAGCGAGTATCCATAACCGGTTTTATAGCGATTGATAGATGCCGATGAGAAATCTGTGTAGATGTATCCGATCGCAACTCGACAATCTCAAAGCTCCGGAATACGACTCAACAAAAAATACAGCCTCCAATCTATGCCGAGGAACTAGCCTTCGAAGATCTGATCATTAGAGATCCACAACCGCAACAGTCTCCCGGAATTCTAGTCCCGAATATGAAACCGAAAACTGAGGTGCAGGGTCTATGATCAAAAGACTCGGATCTCGCGAACGGAGCTCCGCCCTTAAAGAAGAAGATTCTGAGTAAATGAGCACTAGTCGGAGTATTATAGAGACAACTTAGAATTTTTATCTTGGACCCTGATAGACCGGAAGGAGACATATTACTTTCCGGCTTTGAGCCCCTATTTAATTTCTTGTCATTTTATGACGACATTGTTAGTCTCCATAAACTTGTCGTGGGGATACGGGAGTACCTATTGGACTGGGTGGAGATCAAGCGGTATACAGGCCTACCCAGGTCGGGAAGAGTCATTGAATCTTTGCTCAATTATGCAAGGGCGGTTGGCGATTTCCCAGACTTGCTTATACATCAGATGAAGGCCATACTGAGCACATTGAGCCCGGGAGGCCCTTACACAGAGCAATCTTGGAAAGAACCTGAAGGAATGGTTCAATACCTTTTCCTAGTCATGGAAAGAAACCCACCAGATGTGGATGACAACTGGGTCATGATGCTTTTAGGCTTCCTTTGAGATTCTTGGAGAGCTCTCCAAGAATCTCAGTGGATCTAAGGCATGGTTGAGGCATCCAACAGATCAGAGGATATCATTAGAGAGCTCGCTCCGTAACTGGCAAATCTTGAAAGTCTTGATTTGATTCGTGAAGATCTAGGAGACCTTTCTTTTACATTCGTAGGAATGGGAGAGATAGCGGAATGGGCGTACGCGAATCTCACGGACTTTAGACAGGCGCTTGATATGTTTTTATTTCAAGACCAATTCGAACGGACGCTGCCAGACACGCCAACATATCAGTTGGCTCTTAACGAAGACTACGGAAATGGGGCATTTGCTGGTGGCTTCTATGGTCATCCGAATATCATAGATAACGAAATCGCCGACCCTGACAGAATGCAAGTCGAAGATGAGGCACAATCAGGGTCCGGGTCCGGGGAGCTTGAATTCGAATTATCTAGAGCAGATCCACCGGGATATTCTGGTGATGTTATAATAGAGAATCCTCTCTCAGACGCTGGCGAAGATCTTATTAGTGGGCCGCCGGCCTCGCCAAATGAGTAATTAGGAATACTTTTATACTCTGTTTCCTCTTGATTCGAAGCATCATGACTATTACATCGTCTACGCATGTCAAATTATTTAGCTTCAAGGCCGTACGATACGCATGCGAAGGTCACCAAAGTTGTTTCAATGTTATCTGGCGGGGCGCAAGCAGCCGCATATTTGCTCAAATAAGCCATGCCCTGCGTATGGTTGTTAAACGTGCGTGTTACCGGAACCACGGGTATAGCACATATGAGCATATAGCAAAACCCTGCTGCGTCGTCCTCTAAGCCTTATCAAATGTTATTCTAGAGCGTATGATTAGTTTTGTGGATAGCTTCAACCGCAAAGATACCAACGAAGGTGGATATTCGGCACCTCAATACCCAATATGTTATCCCGATGGGTATTATGTCCAATAACGGCCTTCTACCTGATAAACCTCTCGGCAAACCATGTATTAGCTGTCCGAACCTTTCCGCCAGGTAGTGGAACAAGTGCACGCCAACCCGGACAGCGGCCGACACAGAGTACTGGCCAAAGAAATATGAACATCAACAATCCCCCAAACGCCAATGCTCGCGAGTCAAGGTTCAAGCTGGATGCCACGTCTAGAGCTTACGAGCTCTTATTTCCTGGATACGATTGGAGTACCAAGCCGACGCTCGGAAATCCGATTTTGGCAGAACCCTGGCCGGATTATGGCGAAGACAACTGGCTGATGGATCAGGGTAAAACACCAAAATTCGGACCCAATATGATCCAACGAGGCGAAGCTTTTAACATTCCAGAAGTCAATACTCTCAGACATGAGGTCCCGGCTGGTTTGACAGAAAATGTTATGAACCGTGTTATTACCGACAAAAACTTCACGGGCTGGCTAGCGCAGCTAACGAAAAATAACCGTCCCAACGACAGGAAAAGGTATCCAGTTTTCCACCCAAATGAAAAGACTCAGGAGATTCCATTACAATATATGCCAGGGAGCCCTGAGCGGGATAGGTGGGTGGTGAGACCACCCTATTCCGAAACGCCATTCTATTGGCCGAAGCAGGAGTTGAGAGAGGAAGATTTGGCTAAAACATATCAAGCCAGTTCGTGTAATAAGTGACAGTCAACAAGGGGTGCAGATACCAGAAGATATATTCTAGAAACTCCGAGAGTGATTGGTGTCGAATCTGGGCGCTAGTGGGGAATAGTGGTACGATGGGGGGTAATAGTCCCAACTGAGACTGTAGATAATCAAGTATTACAAAATACCTTTCGCACCATAAAGAAGCGGAATGGAACAGCCAGAGTACACCCAAGGTGGTATAGTTCTAGTAGTTATACGCACCCGAAGACAACCATGTTGTCAAATATTTCCAAAAAGTATGCCAAAACCTCGCACTTCACCACCTCCGCCTCTGTATGCACAGGAACTCCAAACATCTCGGTTCTTCCCAGACCCAGCTGTTGCGAATCCAAGACCCCTTGAGTGTCCTGACCTACAACCCCCACCTCCCATCTTCCCGACACAATTCTAAAAACGCCACGGCACACCGCCTGACTCCTGCTTCTTGTCCGATTCCTCACCCACTCTCCGCGACGAAATTCGTAGTTTCTAGGAAACCTAATCGCGATTACATCCCAACCACGATAAGTGAACTCAAGACTTATGAAACTGCAAGTCGGCTCCCCATCTATCTCAAACCCAACAAGACTCAAAATTCCGGTGTAATCTCAAGAACGAACGGATTATCCCACAGGGGCGAGCGCATAGCTCTCACCGACAAAACTAAACTTCAATCCTCGTCGTTTTACGGAACAAGGAAAGAAGTCCCACCGAAGTGGACATCGCGGCGCCGTTAACACAAAGGTTCTTTCGAAGTATCCATCCGATTGAGTTCCGGGGCTACGAGAGATAGCAGGCGAATCAACAGCAAAATAACATCATGTCAAAAATTCGTAATCGCTTAAGGTTGGTAGTAATCATGATCTGCTACCTGCTCTATGAGTTTCCGCGGTTTAGAGCGGACGAAGGCTCGAGACTGCGGGTTGGACCTGCAAAACATGCGCACGTAGGTTTCGTTTCCCGAAGTGTCGGGCCGGATAAAAGTTGGGTGCTTAAAATGTCAAAACGAGGGATATTGGATGAGAAGTTGCGCGGGCTGGTACGGTCATAACGACCTGAAGACTGTTGACCAGAACGAAGACAACTGTAAAACACAAGGCACCTTTCGGTGCAAGTAGGAGATGGAGTGTTCTTACCACGTTTTAATCAACCATCAAATTATCATGCCCGCCATCTTTGCGCCGCCTATGGCCATTCCTTCATCGAAGATATCCAAATAAGCGCCACAGTTCAACATAACAACGCGGCTGAGCCACCATATCATAGCAGAAACCGACGTCCCACTTCACGAATGCAAGAGACCGAGGACACCATTAATATTTCCAGCCTCATCCTCGGCTAAGACCATAAGCCATCACGACGCTGAAGCAAACCTCACCTATCACCTTCCAAGCCATACATAAGCTTCGCGAAATACCAAACTAGACTTGGGATCAGAATCAGTGTGTGGCATCTCCACCTTCGTACGTCTTCTCATTTTCGCAAAATCTCTCTTTCGAGCGACAGTGCGAGCGGCGAAAGCACGTAGCACAAAAGACCGCTGGAGAACCTTTTCAGGCTCTATATTTGAATTTGTTTGTTTGTTTGTTGCTGATGGTTGTCGGTGATTAAACGCTCCGTCGCCAATTATGCAATCCCACCGAGATGACGAGCATAGTGACTCGGGATGAGTATGCCCCGATCTGAGAATGCTACCTAAAAGTAGCCACACGGCTTATGCTGCGTAATGCAGAGGACCGTTCGTCTGATGAGCTTTCGGGAACAGTGTGTGGGTTGGAATGAACGCAAAGAAGAACGCCTATTAAAGCGCCCAGAATCACGAAGCGATCGTCTTCGTAGCTAGTTGAGTATGCCGTTTTAGTCGTGCACTTTTCCATGGGGACGCTATCTCATCGCGACGCCTTTCCGAAGTGGGACTGCCTGCCAATATGTAAGAATATATGTGGATGCTATCGGTTTAAGCTGGCCGCAAGCCCTACATAAAGGACGAGCAGGATATGAGAGTTCGCCAGCCGTCGAGACTTCAGCATGGTTTTGACCTGGCCAATGCTTCAGCCCGAATGTGCCGGCTGTTTCAGGCGAGTGACCCTCCCAGCAGTATATAACCTCCAGTGTAGGAATAGCAGAAACACCACATGTTTGATGGTGGGCATGCAGCACTCTGGGCAGCGACGAGTAACAGAGCTCCAAAAGATGCAACGAGACCATTCCCAAGTAGCCATTTGGACACATCATCTCCAAAGAGACCGATCTTGTGCTTTCGCATAACAAGATTAGCCCCGATCATTCCAAGGACATTCTCCCACGGTTTCCACCGTATTCTTCGAGAAAGCATGCACCAGAATTCTCTCCCCCGCCGTCTACGTCCCCGGAGGAATTTCGAACAGAAGAAGACTTCGAGCCTGCGCGACATATTACGTATCGTATCGTCCATGACTTGATGCTTAGGGTTAAGTTCCAGAGGCCCATTCCACTTCGCTGTATTACGAGACAAAGTGCTTTCCAGCCATTGAACACCATGCCCCCACCCGAAGACCCATTGGTCCATACTATGAGGCCGGGTTTTGCGAGCAGCGGTTATGGGTCAACAACCTTCGGACTGAACCCCCGCGAACCGTATGAAGTGGGGTAGATGCGATTCTATATAGTATTCTGATATGGTTTCCCTTGTCCACGCGTGTACGTTTGGTCCGCAATGCTCATGATGACTGGAAAGAGATAGGGATAGGTTTGATTTGGTCTCGGATGCAGGCCTATAGCAGAGTGAGTCCATGTCAGTTCATTACAAACTAGTGGAGATATAACGGAGGGGGGTTGCAATCGATCTGTGTCCGACGCGGCCGAGAGGCATGGGAGCTATGATATATCAAGCAGATAGCATGTTGAAGTATGTAGAAGCAGGCACTTGAAGGATATCGTAGCTTCAAGACGAGATATCAAAGGCGCATATCGGCGATTCAAGGCAAGGCGAAGATAACTTGGTTGTCGGTCATTTCGATGGTAGTTTATGGAGGAAGAAGGTCTTCGAGACAACCTGCCGTTGTTTTGTAATTATGCCCATTAACCGCAACAACCCCTATCAACGCGTACTAATTTCGCGACGGAATCCAACAATTCCAACACAGCGACAGAAATATCAAGACAACAACATTAATAAGGTGCACCGTGCTGTCGTTATGTACCTAGCTTATTTGCGAAACCTTACCTGTATTAGATCGATGTATATCACTAGCTTCGAATAGCTGACTAAAATGCACTGACACCAGGCGAGATCATTGGCACCTCGGTGCATTTTGATCGGCTACCCGAAGCTAATGATACTCACCAATCTAATGCCCACTAATTTCTTCTGAGCATAGTCGGAAAGTGGCCAGCAACCACCAAACACTCACTATTCAATACTTTATCCCCTGCGCGGTTCCATCTAACATCTAAAGGATGGCTTTATTTTCTCTGGCAAGCTGCGTGCAGGGTCTTAGAATACAACAAAAACAACCCCCAGGCACTACCTCAGAACCCCAACTCGAAGTTTCGAGAACTAGTTACTGTAATCGTTGTGACCCAGAATTACTCTTTAGTACCTCAGCCGGAAGGCCCACTGTCTCGCGGGCTTCGAACATCGCTAAGTCTATACTAAGACCTTTCCAATTGAGAGACGCTGCCAAGTTGATTTCTGAATTCAGAGAGCCTTAGTTAATTTTAATCAAGGTGCCGACTATAATCGACCCGATATTGGGGGCATGCATCAATTCGAAAGCCTTCTCCCTTCTCACAGCTGATACATACTTGAATCTGCACCGAATTGGGTATATCGCCATTGCAATATATACCCACCTGGCGTGTGTTGCTGGGCCTAGAATCCCGCCCTCTCATAACCTTCCGGCAAGAATATACATATTTCAAACTCGTCAAGGTACTGGCTGCGGGGCTCTAAAAAGTTATCTAGGAACTTGTTTCTTGTGGGCCCATTTTATCCCGCTCCATGCACCCAAATCCACTCGCTACTCCATTTTGTGGAGACGGTGGTTGGGCAAACTTCAAAACGCTCCTTTGCTTCACGGTCACTATCGAGCTTGGATGAGATATCTCGTTGCTATATAAACAAGACGGGTTCCCGAAATACAACGGATCAGCATTGCATTCTCCGCTGGTAAGCAGAGCTGGTATTGCTCTCCTGGTCAGCAATCTCGTACTTCATTATGCTTCACCGATTCTTTACGAGGGCGACAATCGTCACTTTCTACGCCTCTCAGGCGCTGGCCGATGGAAAGGGCTTGATCGGCTGGGGGAAGACAATGTACGATCCGACATGCGCTTTTGCTTGCCGAGGGGTAATCTCAAGATGCACCTTACTTTGTAGCTCTCCACAGATAGCTACCAACCAGGATAGTCGCCATAACCCCTCCAATACCTCGCCGGAATGCTACACAAGCGACAATGCATTTATGCGTACAATGGCACTATGCATTCACACGTACTGTCCAAAGAACGGCGCTCCGCCGCTAAGCCAGGTTGAAGATTTCTGGTATTCTCATTTAGGAACCGGTGCAGTTGGGGATTACCAATATGTACCGACTGTATCATACGCGGATGCTCTGGTAGCTGCACAACTAGATCAGCTGAAAGGAGTTCAGTATGTCAAAGTACAGAGTTCAAGCAGTAGCGAGCCTACCAAGACCCAGACTATCCAACGTCGCAAATTTGGCCCTCCTGTTACAGCGACGGCTCATCCATTGCTCCCGACTATCAGAGCTAAACAATACCTAAACGTCACCAGCGTTATCTCTCCTAGAGATTGGCGGCTCCAATACGACGGCCTACGAAGCAAAGAAATCAATGAAAAAGGACATTCTACCTATAGGTGAGCATCGAATTATGATCGTAAATTTACTGTTGGACGTGCGCTAACCAAAATAGTCTCACATTAATGTTCATAGCTCTATTCCTTCCGATTGTCCTATCGGCGTTTCGTTTCATCCCTGGACTGATTACCAGCCGTCCATGGTGTTACATTAACGCGGTGTTAAGCTATCCTGCGCTCCTAGGAACAAAGCACCGCAGTCCTGTAGCAATGGCTATTGGCGGCGGCCTTATCCCGACGCGTGGCCAAGCCATGTATATCTTCCTCCTCAGTTTTCTCAACATTGTTTTTCTCACGGTACCATACACATTTATCCAGCCTCAATCAATATACAGCACTCGCGAAGAGCAAGGACACAGCGTTATCGCCGCTCGCGCAGGAGTCCTAGCTCTTGGAAACATGGTGGCTATGTTTGTGTTTTCCACACGAAACAACTTGCTACTCTACATAACCGACTGGAGCCACAGTACCTTTCTTCTTTTGCACAGGTGGCTAGGCTATTGGACTATTCTTCAAACGACTATCCATTCGATATTACTACTCACATATTACAAAAAATATGGCGACTATGCGTCAGAGCACTTGCGTAGTTATTGGGTTTGGGGAATCGTGGGAACAGTAGCCGCGATAGCTATCCTACCTTCCTCCCTCCTCGTCATTCGGCAAAGGGCCTACGAGATATTTCTCTTCACACATATTGCGCTTGCAATTTTATTCCTTGTCGGATATTACTACCACATCTGGTACGTTTTCCAATATAGATGGGGTCACGAAATTTGGGCGTTTATAGCGATGGGTATATGGGGCGGAGATAGAATCTGGCGCCTAGCACAAATGTTTTCTCATGGATGGAAGACGGCAAAAGTGACAGCCCTTGAAGGTTCTAACGGAGAATACCTACGCATCGATATCGACGGTGTCCACGCTGATGGGGTAGTTTATCTCTGCTTTCCTACCCTTGGTTGGAACTTTTGGCAGACTCACCCATTCTCGGTTGCATCGACCTTTGCCCGCCATGGCCTTATTCAAGAGGAGCCGGAAGAGAAGATAGAGGATATGGCTATAAGCGACGAGATTAATAAAGAAGCCGGCGGCGAAATTATTCTCTCTTCGAGTAGCTCGATGAGTAGCGGCTCAACAATCTCTCCTGCTGACGTTAGTATCATCCATAGAGCAACAGTGATAGTCCGTGTGCGCAAAGGAGTTACGTCCCGACTACTAGCTCGGCTAGAAGCTTCAGGTAGCCAGTTAAATCTACCCGTTCTTCTCGAGGGCTCGTATCATTCGAATGCGAGCTCTCAGCTATCCCAATGCACGGGAATCCTATGTATCGCCGGAGGAGTAGGAGTAACCGCGCTCCTACCATATTTACGCTCTTGCCAAAGCCCGCGTCAAGGACGACTATTTTGGAGCATGAAGACCCCTGCCGTTCTCAAGTCCCTTGATCAGGAGATATCTGACTTGCCTTCAAATGTGCAAGTTGAAACGACAGTGGGAAAGCGGTTGGAAGTAAAAGGAATACTTCTAGATGAGATGAGTATCTCAGGAGCTGGGCTGCTAGGTATTGTGGTCTGTGGTCCACCAGGTCTCGCAGATGAGGTCCGATATCAGTTGACTGAGATAGCGAGACAAGGCAATTCTGCGAGGCCTTTTGTTTTTATTGATGAAGCATTCGGCTGGTAGGCTCCGGAACCTTTTCTGTTCTAATCCATAGATTTAATTTTGTCATTCGTTTATACCCATATTTTATATGACAGATCTACCCAAGTCTTGTTAGTCTAGTTTTGATTGCTGTTCAGACCTAACGACATTACTACCAAGTCTAATGAAGCCATGTCACTTAACGTTCTTTTGGAACCTAGAATTTCAACGATATATGAATAAGGTACTATTGCACGGTTTTGGCACTGAAATTGGGAATCTTCAAATTGCAGGCAGAAATTTCTAATAAGTGGCAGCGAAGTTAGTTCAATTACTATCAACTTTTATTCTCTGAGCTATACCCTAGCGACCGAATTGAATCACATAAATTATAACGAAGGACTATGCACCTCCGCTCGGTTACGTCGACCAAAACTGACAATTCCCACACGCCCGGTTCTGCAAATATCGCCTCAACGCCACGCGATATATCTGTTGCAGATACCGGAAATTATATCGGGCTATTAAGATCTTAATAAAGACCGTGGGCGGCAACATTTTTATAAATATTCTTAGACGCCGTCCACGGCATCTAGGGCAATTATTGAGATGGAGAGCTAGTTTTCCGGGGTATAGTCAGTGCACTAGCTACTAAATTCAGATAAGCGGCGGAGTTATATCTCTAACTAAGGGAAATATTGGCAATAGGGTTCTACTGCCGCCAATAATTGATATTGCGACCACTAGGTTCAATGAATAAGGAGCTTGATCTTGGTGGGAAACTGATAATGCTACAGCAATAGTTGTGTTTATTTTCGATAGTCTTTGGTAAAACATTTAAATGTCACATATCCATTGAGGTATATCTGTAACAATATCCGAGTAGAACCTTTGACCTTCATTGCAAACATACTGGCTATCGACATATCACGTGGGAGCTAGATATGGGAAACGACTACCTCCTTCCTTACTTTAGACGTTCGAGTGCAAGCTGATATGAGATAGAAGAAAGAATGTCTCAAAAGTCCAAATGATCCGTAATATCCTGCCAAGAAGCCTCGCCAATAGCGAATCTTCCAAAACCCCGCAGGACCCTGCCTATAGCACACCTCGAATATAGCGAATGCCTGATAACCGAGGGGAGAAGTAGGTGTGCAGAGCGAGACATATCTGGTCACTCCAACCGTGGAAATACAAATTTCTCGTCCACTGCGATCCTAAAGAATCATCTTGACGTGCATGTATGCATGAAAAATGGCGCAAAATATTCCCGTAACGGCGTGTTATAATATTACGAACATTTTCATACCGACCCTTTTTTGAAAGTTACACACGGCAAAACAAAGTGTAAGAAGGATCGTAAGAAGTTCCTGCAGCTTGAATTAGGCCTCAACTCCATGTATTCGGAAAGGGTGCGGAATTTCAAATCGCAACTAGGCTACGTGCACAGTTTTGTTGACGCTACACTATTTCCGTCGTTTGACGGCGGGTTCAGTTGGCTGTCATACTCGATAAGCGAATTAGATCAACTAGTTAGTCTTTCCAAATTGATGCCCGACGAGGACTTTTCCACGAGGACTTTTCCGAATCTGCATCGTTACGTAGGCTCCAGAACTTCGCTGTTTGCTCTTGAGCTCGGAAACCGACGGCTGTTTCGATTAAGTTGGGTACAAGGTAAGTACCTTGTTTAGGGGAATGACAGGAGAAACTAAGTTTGATTTGAAGGCACGTATACGCAGTTAATTCACAAATCTGCATGCATCGACCTAAGGATTCAAGTAGAATAAAGATCACAAGAAAGAAGAAAATTTTTCTCTAGAGCGCACGGGGTTCTTGATATTCTAGAGAGGTTGACCCCATGGATTAATTCGAATTCTCGAGTGGGTGTAGTACCGAGCCAGGGTGTACCCCTCAACAACAAAAATAGAAGGCATGATGGCCAAGTGCATCTGTGCAAACCAGTATCTACGATCTCTCATAGGACGACGGCGACAGGAAGCCAAACTCTTGATTTCGACATCTCCCTTGTCTAACTCCCATGGACTTGAGAGAACCGCTCCGTCGGTGTCGCTCAAGTCAGATGATTTAGCTGTCTTTTGATTCTGATTGATCTCGGGCCAAAAAAGGGTATGAGGCATATACAAATACAAAAGCAAAGCCCTGGGCTTTTTGAGCAAAGTTGGAGGGATCGCTATCATTTGTTGAATCCGTGGTTGCACATGAGCTTCGTGCATAACGGGGAACTCTGCGTATGAAAAGGTTTACGAGCTTATGCCCATGTGATGATCTAACAATTCTTATGCAGGTTAAAAATTGACAAGACGGGCGCACGGCCTGCTAACGATCCAGTGTGGGTCTCTTCTCGGATGCAGTATGGCGCTTACCTGCCGTCGTCATTTCCTATCCCCCCTTCTCTGCAATATGGCCGGACATCAACGATACGAATGCATTTAATTTTGGAACTGCGTTTTAAATCTTGTGAAGTTTGCCAAAAAGAGGCGTCGTCGCAAGATCTCGAATTTCCCCTTTCAGGCTGCGAAGTACGTTTGCTAACTCGTGCTAGGCCATCTACAGGTTTCAAATCAGATTGTCTTGCGGAAAGATTTTGCGGACATCATCCTGATACATTTCGCCGGCTCCAGCACACCATCTCCGTACAAACAAGCGTTCGAGAATCAAACAAGCGAGACTCTATTTTGCAAATCTTCGTATGCTGGGGTTCACCTTCTTCATGACAAACGCCCAAGGCAACTGAGAGCTCTTGGGCGGTTGCTTTGGCTATAATCAGGGAGCAGCCGGGATAGGAGTTTTATCCACACCAAAAGGCAGGAATGTCTTCCGATCTTGATCTGATTTTCGCTCGTTCACCTTCTCTCAACGGGCAAATCCTCGCCATCGACGAGTCCTGGTTGGTTAAGTTCTTCCTGTGATGGAGCTGAGGAGGTCTTTTTGGGGGGGAAAGAGACTTTCCTTGGCTGGGCGTGCCTGTGCAGTGACGTCCAATCATTCATGTTGTTACGCGCTTTCCCCCCGGTCGATAAAACGCGGGAGTGTGGTTACTAGACCGGGACAGGGTAAGAACCATCTTTGACGGTGCATGGGGTGCTCTTTGGACAAGACCCCGCTTTCATGCCCGCCACTCAACATAGCAAACAGCTCCGTACAGACTGCGATACACACAGAATCGTGCAGACGTCGTGGTTCCGGTTCGGATGAAATTTCAGGAATTCACAACCTGGTGTTTCGACAACCAAATAAAGTTGAAGTATTTGTTTTCGCTGTATACTCGCACAGGGACGAGGGCGGAACGAACTTTGCAGCGTCATAGAAGAAAGGGAAGGAACGAGATTTCGAATTTCTGCGCGCGCAGAACATTTCCAGTTGCAGTTTAAATTTCCGATTGCGAAGGTACGGATGTGGCTTTGACTACATCGACCCGAGCTTTCGTAAGGGAATAATTTCGGCTCAAAGGGTTTTATAGTGATGGTCTGCAGCATCGCAATTTTAGTGCTGTTTGTATTTATCAAAATATATTGCAAGGAGGATCGAGGGCCTCGAGATAACTGGTTATCTTTGAGACAATAACCCGGAAGCAGCTCCTGGCTCAACCAGTCCTCAGATTCAGGGGCGATTTAACCTTGCATTCACGTATAACCACCATCGACTAGTTGTTAGAGATGCTGTTCCGGGGCAATCTTTTCCAGTCGTCGATGTCGAAAAAACGCCATTGCCAATTGTCATCGAGATGCAGCCTAGCGTTTATGCATCTCCTATTTTGGGAACACTTTTAGAAGCAGTCGAGATATAATCGCAAGCCTTTAGTTTGTGCAATACGCGCCGTTTCTGCAGTTTCCGATGTGCAATTGGAGCAGCATGATGCAGGTGCAAGAATATTTGGAGTGGGCCAAAAGGCCGGAGCCGAGTCCACAGAATACAAAGGTACGGTTTCCCCGCTACTTTGATGATTCGTACCGTGCCATTGTATTACGCTGGTGATTCGACCGGGCCACAAAGTATTTGGACTTAGCCGGCGTCCGTCCACCGCACATCAACGAGGCGTCAATTTATAAAAAAAGAAATCAGGGCGTGGGAAAGACCAGTAGGAAATAACGTGAGTCCTGTAGAGATTTAGACTACGAACGGGCCGAGAAGATTGGGTGGTGGCCCCATGTCACCACAGTGAAAAAGCAAAGGGCGACTAAGGCAAGCAAGCGGGCCCAGTCCATGAGAACTACTCCTCGTAACTGGCACTCCGAACGGCTCGCATATGCACAGAAGGGAAGGAAATTTTGGGAGAAGGTAATGGGGGACAGGCATCAAGACCTTTATTATCTGAAGCTCCCCCCGCCTCCTGCTTGCTTCGCAGTGTCGTTTTGATTTTTTTCTTGTACTTCGCCCTCTGAGGTTACAATCCAAATCCATTTTACCCCTCATATCCAAGAAGGTACACGTCCAGCTACCTTCCTCTATCCGGTTTTTCGTCTAACCAGCAGGCATTGGTGCATGCATATCGAAATCCAGACGATTGGATCAGCCGTCAAATTTCGCATTCTGTCACCCTCCATTTGTGCGTGGGTACCTGACATTGATACTTAGTCCGATAACCGTAATATTCCGCCTTCAATAGACGCCTCCAAAGGTGACATTGTCAAGATAATCTCCAATTTGCAAACCTTCCCGTATCGAGCTCGCTCCGCGCCTAGTCTGAGGCCTAGCATCACAAGAGAATAAAAACGAGCGAACTCCCCTCCCCAAAGAGAGCCCCGATTGCAAGCAGGGCAAACCCGTATTTTCCCAGCATCAGACCGAATCCGCCCCGAAACTTCTATTTTCGTCGCTGCCAACCTGCATAGGCGTGTTGGACAAACATCAGCTGCACACGTTTAGCCTGTGTAAGCTGTCCGGGCGAGGCGAGGCTCATTGGTTGCCGACCTGACGACAATTTCGCAGGGATTTTGCTGGCTGGCGGCCCTCGACAAACTTGGAATTCGGGATCGGTTGGCCACAAATTTTACGTCCCCTTGACTGGTGGGAATAGCACTTTTTGGATGCTGTGAGAACTCCGGTTCGTATTAATACTCTTTCGTCCATCTCGTCGCAGGAGCTGCTTGCTGTCCTGCGGGATATCGTCACCCGCGCGCGCTTTCAGTCTTTTCTGTATTTCCTTTCTTCGCCGGAGCAGGTATTGAGGTGGAGCACCCGGTCTGACTGTGGACAGCAATATATAGGCACCTAGCACCATTAGCTAGAGAATGAAACAGGATCCCTCGGCCTTCAGTTCGGTATCGCCGCCCGTTTCCTCCTACCACTCGAAAAGTAAATCTCGAGGCACAAATATCACCGTAACCGAAGTCAAATCGAAGACGATGGAGAAGGATAAGCCCCTCATGAGCCTGGCTCCGTGCGCGAGCACAGCGTCGTTATTCATTTTCGCGCAGGGTTCGTCAATTGCCTGCGTCAGGCACGATAGTCTTCAGCTCGAACGCAGATTCGAGGCCCACGCCGCCGACATCACAATAATCGCCGCCGACACGAACACCGAAAATGGAGACGGCCAGGTTATAAGTTTGGATGCGTCGAAAGAAGCAGTGGTCTGGGACTCTGCGTCCGGAGAGGAAATATCGAGGTTTACAGCATACGAAGAAATCCGGGTCGCTACATTTCTTCGCAATGGGACGATTGCGCTCGGTAGGCAACACATACCAAACTGGCGGGGAGGTTCGATGTTAGGAAACTGACGAGCGTGGCGATATCACAGGCGATAATATGGGCAACATCATACTGTTCGACCCCGTTAGATCCGAGGCGGTGTCCTGCAGGACGTTCCAGATGCCGATATGTGCTCTGGCGCCGTCCGCAGACTCCAAATTCTTTGCAATCGGGTGCGTATCTCTGGTTTCTTAGCGATATCAACAGGTGCTAACTTGCCATTCTTTCAAATACCAGCTACCAAAATGGCACGGTGATTATTGCGACGCTGATGCCCACATTCGTGATCCATCACACGCTCGCGAACGGCTCCGCATCGGCCTTCCCAGTCACCGTCCTGGCCTGGCACGGTTCCTCTTCCAGACAAAAGTCAGACATGTTGGCAACACAGTCTAACGACGGTGACTTGAAGGTCTGGAGTATTGCGAAACCGATCGATGGAGGAGAAGTAGCGAGAGTGGTCCGTGTATTGAAGAAACCGGATGCATATCCGAGTCGAAGGAACTGGATGTCGTGGTCGAGAAACGGGCGTATTCTCCAGTATTCCGACTACGACACATCGATATGGGACGTCAGGACGAAAAAAGTTGCTTGGGAAACAGTCATGAGCAAATCCTCTGTTCAGGCTATCTCTGTCTACGCACCAAAGGGATTAATGTTCTGCATCGACCGACAGCAGAATGTTCAGCAGTACAATTTATACCCGCCGCAAATGGTTGCAAATGTCCAGCATTTGCCAGCGAATGCCCCTCCCTCGCCCCCAATGTCTTCGCATGACCAATCGAGACCGGGAAGTAATAGAAAGGCGGAACCGATGGAGAGGACGGATAGCCAAAGATCCACGGCTATGGAGAGATCAGATAGCAAAGCATCCAAATTCTCACAGGATACGAGAGCTATCGCTGCCATCAAGAGGGATGAAACCAGAACCCCTCTAGGGCAGATAGCTCACGAGCTTGAGATGCTCGAAGAGATGGAGAAATCACACTTGAAAGCCGCGACAATGGCAAGATCAAACTCGATACAATCGAGCGGCACCGGTCACCATCAGAAATCGGCATCTGTTGCATCCTCAATCCGGTCATTCAATTCGGGCACGGGCGCAAGTGATACCACTTCTTTAGCTTCTCCGAGAGGGTTTGATGATATGTCAACACCGAGACAATTCCATCCTCTATCTCAGGAGATTGGTATGTCTCCCATTACTCCAAAAGCACCAGCAAATGCGCTGCAGCCCGTTCCATACGCGCAGCGTAATGTGAATGGTGATCCTCTCCCTACTCCTGGACTACCACCGTCGACAAATGGCGACTTCTACGACGAACAATTATACATGATTCCACCCGTTGGCCAGCTTGAACTATTCCCTAATCTCAAAGATAAACTTGCCGCTCTCACATATCGAACGCCCTTGACTAATGATCGTGCGAGATACGATGACGAGAAGAGACGAGAAATGTTCTCCACTGTATTTGGATTTGAAGGCGATGCCGAATCCCTCATTAGGGAAGAGAGTAAGTCAAGTTTAAACAAACGAGAAAATTTCGAAACTTTGCTAACCAGTTTTTACAGTTGCCCAACATCCTGCGCGCTCGGTCCAGTCTCTGATGCTAAGACTCTGGCTTCACGATCTCGATGCCAACGCATTAAATGTGCTAATGGGATCAGAGACCCTCGTCCCCAGCGACTGGTTGTTCATCGCTCTTGCGGCTATGGGAGGTCAAAAATCGTGGCAGCAAACCGTTCGAGTCTTCATCATGAGACTCATCCAAAAAGGCGATGTCCATAATGCAGTCATGTGCTTCTTGATGATCGGAGAGCGGGATCAAGCAATTGACCACTACGTCAGCAACAAAAAGTACATGGAAGCGGTTCTCCTCACAGCATTGATGTATAAGGAATGGAGACGGCTTTCGGTTCTCGTCAGGAAATGGGGAGAGCATGCAGCGGAGCATGGTGAAGGGTCTCTCGCAATGAGGTGTTTCGCAGTCACGGAAAACATCCCAGATCCTGTTCCAACTCCCGCTCCAGCCGGAGGACACTCGAGGAAATCCTCGCTTTCTGGGAGCATAAAATCTCCTACTTCACCCCAGAAGAACGCCGGTGTTCTACAAAAGCCAGAACGCCCGATCTCCCCAAGAGTCGGATCCTCAGTTCGTACTACAGCTGCTCGATTCTTTGGATTTGGTGACAAAGACAAGGACAAGAACAAGAGCCAAGAGGCCAACATCATGGAAATGCCATGGAATAGACCTTTGGAAGAACAGCGTCCAGCACCTAGCAAGCCAGAGGGTACAACATTAGCATCTGGCGATGCTGCTGACAAGAAGGAGATGATCATATCGGGCCCCATGAATACTACTCCGGTTGATGGGAGAATTGGGACTCCAGCGCTCCAACGTGTGGCGAGCCCCGCTTTCCCTGCCCCAGGCAGAGTTGGTAGCCCAGCCCTATCTCTTAATAACCTCCCGGTTCGAACAATCTCTCCCAAGCCTCCTTCGCTGCTTGGTGGTCTTCCTGCTTCCCAATACCCTCAGCGAATCGAAAGCCCCGGTCCAGATCGTATGGCTAGTCCCGCACCTTCAATGGCTGTATCCAACTTTGGTCCTTCCAGAGTCGCTAGTCCAGCCCAGGATGGCCTAGGAGCTCCACAGAGAACCGGTAGCGCACTTTCCCAGAGGAAGCCACCTGGTTTGCATATTCAGCTTGCTTCTTTCCATGATGTTCTTGCGTCTGAACCAAGCCCCGAATTGACCCGTTCCCACCCCAAGGGGCCTTCCCATCAAGCGACTAGATCCGTAAGCAAGCTCCACGAAGTTGAGGTACCTTCGGAAGAAGAGAGACCGCAGATGCCCACTCGAAAGGCTTCCCTTTCGCAAAATTCGAGACCAATCATTCAAAAGGCGCCTCCTCCTGTTAACCGTCGGTATAATGATTCGCCCCCAGAAGACGATTATGACATTAGAGTTCAAAACAATGCCCAGCCGGTGAGAAGAGGTACCGTCAGCAAGAATCAACGCCAACAATACGAATCTGAACAAAGCTACACCGAAGATTCTTACGACGATGACGATTCTGCACAAGACGAAGCCGAAAGGAACCTTGAGGCTAGACGTCGTAGCTTGGAGAGACTTGAGCAAGAGATGGAAAACGTTAGACTCCAGCGAGCTCGCAGCATCAGCCGTGCGCGAGATACCGACAACGTATCTCGGGGACACGGCAGCCGAAGAGTCAAGTCTCCAGAGCAGACTAAGGGCGGTACTATTCGCGGCAAGCCAAAGCAGGAGCAACGGTATATCGAAACTACCACGGAAGAAGAGTATAGCGAGGATGACCGAAAACGATACCCTCCAAGGAAGACTTACAATGGATATGATACTTCGGAAGTCTCCGAGGTATCTGAAGTTGAGGACCGGTCGTACCCACCTGCCCGAAGCAATACTCGCACGCCAGGCAATCGCGTTCCCTCTAGAACTCAGAATAGGACTCCTCGTGTCGCCTCGAGAAATGGACACCGTCCCGCACCAGCCAGAGTTCCCTCGCGAAATCAAACTAGAACTCCAAGATATCGTGAGGAGACCGAAGAGGAAGAAGAAGAATATCCTCCACGAAGGGTTCAATCAAGGACCCAAAATCGTACTCCCAAGCCACGCACTTACGAACAAGAACGAGCCATGTCTCCTCCTCAAAGAGGTCTATCTAGAAATATGAACAAGACACCACGTCCACGATATGAGGAAGTCACCGAGGAGGACGAAGAGTCAGAAGACACCCGCCCACGAAGAAAGACTCCAGCTCCACGTCAACAGGTGCAAGAAGAGTTCACAGAATCAGAAGCCGATGATTTCCGTCCACCTGTCCGACAGGCATCTCGCAACCAAGCTCGTACCCAACGATATGCCACCGAGACCGAATCTGAATTCGAGCCACCCCAACGCTCTGCAAGTCGTGCCGGGCCAGTCAGGACAAAGACACCTCTAGGTGGTGGCCCCAAACCACCTTCCAGAACAACCACACCAGCTGGATCCCACAGACGTAATGGCTCAATGTCCAACGCTGAACCTCCCCTCCCCTCCGGCGCGGCTTCAATTGCCAAATCAACTTCCCCACTCCCAGACTACGACCGCCACGACTATGACCTCCCAGCCCTCGCAGCCGCAGCCGCAGCCGCGAAAGGCGTATCCCCAGCTCCTGACCGCAAACAAAACATCCTCGATAACAACCACAAACCAACCCACCCGCAAGTCCTCCGCGCGAAATTGAACCCCCTCCCATCAATCCCCCAATCTCCCATGGGTCTCCCCGCCGACCTCCCTACCCACCCAGCATTCGCAAATAATCTCCGCGCCACGACCGGCATGGCCAGAAAACAACCCATCCCAAAGCCCGTCGACGATATCAAAACCCAAACTATCAGCATCCACGGTAACGGTAACGCGATGGTATCTCCCGGCAAACAAGCTTTGAGGATGCACACCGGCCCCGGCGGCGGCGATATGATCACTGTCGGTCTCGAAGGTGTCGTGATGGATGACGGCGGTGCGCCCGTTGAAGCTGCCCCACCTCCAAAGGCCGGCAGAGCTACCCCTCTAGGTCAAAAGATTTGACTATCGTACGAGTTTTTCGTTACGTTTTAGTAACCCGTATCCCTGCCTGGTCTACAACTTCTAAACATGTCCACTTACGGTTCTTCACATTCGCTATATATCCTGCGGTTTCATTTTTTTCTAAATCCCGCGAGATATATTTTTATTTCCTTTTTAAATGGCTTTCATAGCGTTTTTTTTTTTTGGCAAAGCATTTTACGTCAGTGTTATTCCACATCTGATAACATTTTTACTTTTTTATCATCTCGTATATATAGATATATATACCATATCATCGCACACGACCTCAAATCATAGGGTTTCTTTTATTTTTCTCCACATGTCATTTATACCACATGTCTCTTTCTCCCATTTGCATTACTAGCTCCCCATCTGGATTTTTTTACTCGGCTGTTTTTGATATCGCGGTTCAGTTCTATACTCTGGTAGCAATTTTTCTTCTTCTTTGAATTGAAAGAAACAAAAACGGTTTTGGATTTGATTATTATAATTCTACTTTTTTTTTTTTGTTCCTTCCTCAAAGTGTTAACCTAACTTAAAGTCTGGTTTACGAGACATTCCGAAAATCCAAAACCACTATAATCTCATACCTGAGCACCCGGTTCGATCACTACTATTTAATTTCATCTAAACGGCAAACTCCAACAATTCTTAAAAACTTAATCAAGTAAAATCGTTATGAAAGTGTCATTTGATTGGTTAAATTTAGTCGTACTAGTGAATTCAACCACAACCATCTCTTATTCGCCGTGATTTATAAATCTTTATCATAGTTTACAGCCAACCACAATCAATCCCTCACCAACATCCACAAAAGAAGAAAAAATGCACGTCCGCAGGAAAGCCAGGACGGTATATAGTTAGCCGCCCACCGTAAACGGAACGGATCCCCAAAGTTACGCCAATCAACATCATCACGAAATGACAACCTCGAAGGGCAAAATGCTACGACGACCAAAGAACAGCATCGAAAAAAACGCCAAAAAACCACAACCATGCAGCGCTTTCGAATAATAACATCGAAAAAGGACAATGTCTGAAAAACGATAAAAAAAAAAAAAACTAAATGCACATCCTTACCAATCCGCTTCCTTCACAAACCCCCTTAAATAAAATCGATCGAGGAACGAATCTAATATCACCGGCGATTCTATCTCCGGACCCCATTCTTCAACCCCTCGACCTTCCCCCCACCACCACCATCCCGCCCCTGCGACCCGCTCACCTCGAAACTCCTATTCTCCGATAACATCCTCGCTTCCTCCTCCACATCATAAACATCACTCATCAAATAATCATCCACCCCACCAAGCACCTTCTCCAAATTATAACTCGACGGCCTATCATCCTCGTCCTGCCCGCCACCGCCACCACCAACAACCTTACTAACTTCATATTGACTCTCCGCCCCTTTCTCAAACTGACTAAACCTGAACGGACTTATAATCGTAGTAGGTTCGTAAATACTAACATCCCCAACGCCGTCGATACTACCCATCCTATCCCCTTTTCTCGGAGAAGCGATCGCGCTGAAAGGGGTAAATTTAATATCACCATTCCCGGGACTGGTAAGCAAACCAGAGATGTTCCCGCCACCGTTCACGGGTGTAGTGGCCCTACCCATCATGGGACTCGTGATAATTACAGTATCGTCATTAATCGGTGTGATCAAATTATTAGGAACCGACACGAAAGGAGGTGGGAGAGGTGCCCCGGGTGTTTGATATGCGAAATCGATAGGTGCAGCGATGGCTCTTTTGAAACTATCGGGAACGGTAACTCTGCTAGCTTGCGTATCTGTGCTGGGTGTCCTTGGGACTAGAATTGAAGGTTCTGGTTTCTTTGGTGGCCTGTCTAAGTCCTCAGAGCTCGAGGGTGTATCGTCGGTAGTAGCATCCATTGAGCGGACGGTCGGCGGCAGCTCTCCATCTGTATTTTTCGTCTGTTCCTCTAGTTGTACTTCATTTAGAATATTCGGGTGCAGGTCTTCTTGCAATGAAATGTCGTCCTTAGACGCTGTAGTTGTGTCTACAGACTCCGGATGGGATGCTGAAATATGACTTATTACCGTTCCGCAAGTGGCAAGAGGTATCGCGACTGGGCCCGCATTTCTAAACGACTCTTCGATCTTGCGGTAGTGACCACTTGACATTTCAATCGTTGACTCTTCATCATGAACCTCCTGCGGTGGACTTAACGGCGCAGCATTCGCACCCACACTCGTACTTGCATCTGCGTTTGGTCTAGAATCATGAACAACAGACGATTCAACTTGATCAACTTTTACCGAAGACGCAGGAACTTCTACGACAGCTTCTGCATTCTGAACCTTCGACAAACCAGGTGTCGCTTGCGCCGGTGGACTAGACGGAGGAGGGGAACTCAGCTGCGAAGATCCATTCTGTTGCTCTTCCCGTAGTTGTTCCTGACGTCTGATGCTTGATTTTTGGCTATCCCCGAGCGGTTGGGATTCAGGGATCGGGGAAATAGGAGGCGCCATAATCATCGGAGACACAGGCGAGAACTCTGCCATTTTCTCATGCAGCCTTGAAATCGGCGTCGCGATTTTTCTTTTTCGGTTATTAGTAAGAAAGCTGGAAGATATGGCTTTATAATCCGGTGTACATACTTGGCAATGATAACAGCTCTGAGTTCTTCATTACTACTCGGCTGAGAATCAGGCGGTCTACTAGGCCGCGGCTTCGGTGCTGTTCTCTTCGCCCGTCTCGGGCCAGGGTGAAAGGTCGGATCATTCTCTTTTAGTGAGGCATCAGACGAAGCATTCTTCTCCGGTACTTCTTCCTCAATAACGGTCTCCGGTATGTTTGGGGTCCCTTGCTTAGCGGATACCAAAAGTTGCAGAGGGCTGGGAGGGAGCGGTGTAGGCATCTGTGAAAGTCTGACTGGTTGCTGCGTCTCCGCGCTGGATGCATTTGTTGTGAGACGCTCCGGTTGCTCTTCCAGTGTGCTATCGCCAGATTGCGTCTCCTCGTTATCGAGGTTTACTCCTTCAGGAGGAGGAACCACTTCACTAACTGGCAGTTGCTCTTGTTCGCTTGTTTCATCACTTGTTCCCGCCTCCAATTCTTTAGGGAGAGAGGTAGTTCTCTCTAATGCGATGGCATCCGGCGCCTTCTCCTCATGCGGGAGACTGTTAGAGCGCGCTACAGCCTTAGGCGACTTTAATTTCTTCAACCGCTTATCGAGCCTTGGGCCGCCATTTGCCCTAGCCAGAATATCTTTCAGAGATGGACCATTTCCCAATTCACCTCGTTTCGAAACACTCGGAGCAGGTTTTATAGCCTTTCGTAGGATCGCGTCGGCGGTAGGGCTAGGAGGTGCTGGGTAACTCTTCTTCGTATTTAGCTTTGGAAGAGACTTTTTAAGTGTAGTTGATGGAGACCCGCTACGCTTATTCCTCGATTCGCTGCCATTTCGGAAGAAGGCTGTTGTAGCATCGGTGGTTAGATCTAATGCAATTTGATCAAGCATTTCCGAGTCAAATCCCACTGTGGTTTCCGTTTGTTCCACCACGGGGCTCTTTTGAACGGTAGCATTGTCTACCACTAGATTTTCAGGTTTTCGCGACGCTTTCTTGACCCTCTTTTTCTCATTTGACTTGCGGTTTTCATTGGGTTTCGACTCGCGAGGTTGCGGTATGGGCGAGTTGGTGGAAACCCCGGTTCCCTCTTGCTGGGCCGGCTTTTCTACCTCTAGAGGAGCAATAGGCGGTACGTTGTCCAGTATTGCGGTCTCTTCAACCATCAGAGAATCCTCTACGATAATACATTGATTCTCCGCGGGTGACGTTGCGGGGATAATCAGTTCCGAGTCCTTCCCGTCGTTGTTTGCAGTTTGCTCCGGTTCCGTATCCGCATTCCGCGGGGGTACATCATCGTCTTGGTGATCCTGGTTGACTCGGTCACCGGCATCGCTCCTTTTTGACGGCGTACTGAATGGCACATAGCTCGGGTCGATCGTCTGTTGACTATCGATAATTGAAAAATCTTCTTCCGAATGCTTCGGGGTATGTTGGACAGGTTTAGCGGCAGTCCAAGTCAATGAGATCCGCTTCTGAAAGCTCCCAACTAACGACTGTGACTGCCGAGTGCGTAGGATCCTTTGCTGCTTAGCTTCTCGATCTGCCCTTATAATCTCAGACTTTTTCTCCGAAGCTTTCAGCTCCCATACAGTTCCAGTCACAACCGCACTTTTACCCCAGTAGGCTTTCTTGAACGGACCCCTTAAAGCTGCCGTATATATATCGAGAGGTTTGCCGCAAAGATAGTCCCGAGCATGAGCTTCGATCCTCCTCCGCTTAGCTTCTCTGCCAGATTCCGGAGTCGAGTACTCGACATCGCTCAAATGATTCTCTTCTTCGACCTCATCGTCGAGGGGGAAAGCTGTTTGGTCAACTTTGGCGGGTACATCGAAACCGAGAGGACCGACGGTGACTTTGTCGACTCGATGATGCAGCGAGAACCTCCGGCGGGCGTTCGACATTTTAGCTGTTACCGATTGAAGAATCGGCACAAGTACGAAGGAGAAAGCTATCGATATCCGCCAGAGTCGTTAACCGGATCGAGGAGTCATATTCGTGTGATCGGGCAGTCGCAAGGGGGGAGGGAGGGAATGGTAGCGGAGTGGTGATCCAGAGTATAGCAGAATGTCCGCGGTAGACGCATGAGAGAAGAGAAGGAGTCGATGGAGAGGAGATTGATATATTGGCAGCCCCTCTGCGGTGCCTGAAGTCCACCGCGTTGGCGCGTCGTTGTGGTTTCCTTGGTGATCAGACATCCTCACAACACAAAACGGGCAATCTGATGATCTCTTGGCGCGCATCTGCACGCTCACAACACGCGGCGCTCCTCTGAAACCTCTCATAGCACGGTATTATTGGAGACAGCCAGCTCGATGACGCATAAGGGAGAGGATCTATACAGTTGCAATACTGCTGTCAGAATAGATTAGAGCTCCGCAGTGAGATGGCATCTTCTCCTGACAAAAAAGAAATATTCACCTCGTCACGCTGCAAGGGAAAGTGGCATAGATAGACAGATATATCTTGGTTTATGTCTACCGGGTGGACGATGGCAAAATTCATTAAATTCATTAACAAAGAAAGGAAAAAAAAAAAAAAAAAGAAGTGTCGCCAGCGGGAGGATTCGAACCACCTACTCTAACCCAACATCTAGCGATCAAACCCGTAGGCGATTCAGCGATAGCAGTTGAGCAGCGTGTTACCATTACACCACGCCGGCTTTTATTTGATATCTGATATCCCATCGATGGGCTACATATCCTGCATGATGAGATTTTGATTATCGCACGTAATCTGATCTATGATATCCTAAACACTTCCACACTACTCGTACTTCTCCCCCGTAAGCTTCTCAGAGAGCTCCCACAAATCCTTCGCATATTGCTTGTCCAATGCCCAGGCTTTCTTCCGATCCCAAGTCCCTATCTTGCAATCCGCCAGGTAATCTCCATTGAACTCTATCGTTTTATTAGCTTTCTTCATCACGTCTTAACGAACATCATGGGAATTCATTCGCTAACCTTTGATTTCTGGATCGAATGCAGCCACCGCATGAGTAGACACGCATTGTGGCAGGGTTTTAAATATCATCTCCTGATCAGGCTCTGGCGCACGACCCGAATTCACTACAACCATCATCAGCATCGATCGAATTCATCCCGCATCTTGATATCAAACTTACGCATATCGTGTATCTCCTCGGTAGGTATATGCTTCCCCAGGTTTGTATCCATGCTCATCCCCGGATGCACCGAAAATGAATACAATCCTTGATCACCGTATCTCTGCGCCAACCCCACGCTAAACAGCATATTCGCACTCTTACTCTGTCCGTACGCGTCCCACATATTATACGTCTCGCCGTCATGAAACCCAACATCCTCCCAATTGACCGGATGCATTCTATGCCCGTTACTGCTGATATTGACGACACGCGGCTCCCGTCCAGCTTTCGCGGATGCCATGATCTTTGGCATCAACTGTTTGGTAAAAACGAAGTGACCGAGGTGGTTAACCGCGAATTGGGACTCGAAACCGTCCACGGTTTTCCTATACGGTGTCGCCATTATTCCCGCCTGGCCCTCCACAATTAGACTTATGGTTTCGATTCATAGAGGGCAAGGTTTGGTTCTCAACTTACGTTATTCACAAGCACATCAACCATCTCGACATCCTCCCATCCCGCAACTTCTTGGCCAGCCTTCTTAGCATCTGCTATCGAATTGAGGTCCAATTGCAGTTTTCTGATATTAACGTCCGGATATTTCGCTTTAATTGACTCTTCGACTTTTTCTAGCTTGCCCATATCGCGAGACGCAATGACAACGAGCTTGGGCGAATGGCCGCTGACGGTCAACGCAAATTCCGAACCTAACGTCGACGGCGACACACCCGTGATCACGACTTCGGATAGTCAGTACGAGATTCAAAGTTCGAATATTTCGAAGCGATTGACGTGAAGCTTACTAGTCTTGTCTACGATGTTTTCGTGCCATAGTTGCGCGACATCGTTCGCGTCCGTCAATGGCGCGTAGTCGTCCCTCGAAAATGGCATTTCGGTGTTGATTTGTTGGATTTTGCTAAACAGTATTAACTGGTGCCACAGCACACGCAAAGTCGTTTTCAAGTTGGTCTTTATAGATCTTTATCTTCGGAGATGATTTTAATGAGAAGTATGATTTTTTGATACCAGAAATGACTCCGAAGTTCGAGAATTAAATACTTGAATAACTCGGCCACCGGGAAGTTTTTGGAATCCGTGGCCATGAAATCAGATTAGCTACCGGCATCTCATGACGTCCCTCTGCATACCCACATTCGCGTGTGTTTGCCGAACCAATCAGCTAAACCCCTTTCTATCTCCGCTCCTTCACTACCTCCGTGCCAATAATTTTAGTAATTGAGCAGTACCTGCCGTCTACGAATCTGCACTTCGATTTTCACTGCGAATTTCTCGGGTGTCCTCATTACTAGAAAGGTTTCGGAAATAAATGGTTTTAAGGTTAACACGCCGGGGCTGCGGAAGCCAGCCACGTCCGCGAATGTAATATGGAGTACATTCGAACGTTCGCACCCTCATTCGCCACGTTTTCGAGGGTGGGACCTTAATATCAGCGTTTGTGAATTTATGCGCATCTGTACTTCATTACTAATCTATAGTTTAGATAAAACCCTTTTTTCCCTAAATTCATTCTAAAGGTCTTCGTGAAGCTTATTGAGAATTTGTTAAGCACGCACTTTTAGCCATGAATTGGCCATGCGTGCGGAATGAACCTTATACGAAATTAAATATACCAGTATATACCACCGGATACCCAATCTAGAACGCAAAATGATGGCGACGTACCTTCTAGCTTAAAAATACCTATCATAACCAATGATCTTTATAAAGCAAAGCATGAGGGACTGCGATAAATTTTAACCCAATCTGGTCATACCCACCTACCGTAATAGATCTACCAGGATCACAAATACGGTAGGCGTTGTTAACAACGAACAATCGATACATCTTCCGCTCTCTATTACCACGTACCTTACTCCGAAGAAATCATTCGTCAAACATTTTGTCTCGATTGTGGGGCAGTGAATCTAGCCGAAATGAGATCCCGTCGGTCGCGTAAAAGGCGGGTTGTCTTGAACATGGTTGTTGTAGGGGGATAGACATATCTTCCTTCCTCTAATTGAAGGTGAGGAAAGAGAGATTCTTGATGGGTTCTTGTTACATGTATTTGGGTAGGCATTTAAATGTAAGGCGGGGATATTTCGCACGATGGACTCTTTCTCGATAGTTTGGTTACTATTTTTCGTTTCTTGAATAAGATCTATATAAAAGCATAGTTGAACGTATTTATCAGTCCCGATTATAGGGAATAGATAGCTGAGAGCACTAGCGGTAGTCGAAATGGCGATTATAAAGGGCGAGGACAAGCGTCTACGCTTCGCCAACGACGGCACATTTCAAATCACCATATTCTCAGACCTCCACTTCGGCGAAGGTAACATCCTACACCAATCCCCCAAAAAGCACTCCTAAAAAAAAACCATCCAAATACTTATTTGAATAGTTTACTTAAGTAAATATAAATACTAACACCGCTAAAATCTACAGCTGAAAACGGCGCCGGTCCCATAAACGACGTCAAAACAGCAAAAGTAATAACCAAAGTCCTCACCCACGAACCTGCCACCAGCCTAATAATCCTCAACGGCGACCTGATAACCGGCGACAACACCTCCTCTTCAAACTCCACCTCCTACCTCGACCGCGTCGTCGCACCGATAGTACAAGCGAATCTTCCCTGGGCGTCCGCCTACGGCAACCACGATAACCAACCTCATCTTTCTTCGGAAGATGTTTTTAAAAGAGAGAAGAGGTATAGAGGTAGCTTGACGCAGAGGATGGTGGATGGGGAGGTGGGGGTTACGGGGGTAACTAATTATTATTTAGAGGTTTATGGGGAGGATGATGGTGAAGAGCCGGTGGTGATTTTGTGGTTTTTTGATAGTCGAGGGGGGTATTATTTCGGCGGACCTTACGCGGTGGAGAATAAACGGCCGGATTGGGTGGATGATTCTGTGAGTTTGATACCGTGAAATAACATCAATATCGAAGCAGCTATAAGCTTGATTATTTATCTAAAATGAAAGCTAACCGTTGGGGTATCAAGGTCACGAAATGGTTTATCGGCGCGAATGACGATTTAATGAAAAAATATGGGAAGGTTATACCATCTTTAGCGTTTTTCCATATTCCCGTCAACTCTACACTTTCGTTCCAACGGAAGGGGGTAAATCCTAAAAGGGAGCCGGGTTTCAATTTAGAAACAGTGACATCTCAAGGACGACAATATCCGAAGGATTATCAAGATTGGGACGTCCCGTTCATGAAGGCTCTTTTAAATACGCAAGGGTTACTGGCAACCTTCAGCGGCCACGATCACTGGAACGACTGGTAAGAGATTACTCTCACACTTTTTACTCCTTATTACCACCCCTACTACACTAGGTAGTAAGTATATAAACCAAAAAGATGCTAATTTAGGTGGACTTTTCTAGGTGTTTTAAATGGAACGGCACGATCGCGGATACAACCCTCTCCGGCAACGGCATAAACATGTGTTACGGCCGCCACACCGGCTACGGCGGCTACGGCAGTCTCGACCGCGGCGGTCGTCAGGTGTTATTGAAAAGAGATAGTTTGAAAGATGAGGTTAATACTTGGATACGGTTGGAGAACGGGTTGGTGACCGGTAACGTGACGTTGAATTCTACGTATGGACGGGATGAGTATACTGCGATTTTGCATAAGAGAATTGTAGAGAGGAGTGGTGGGCTTGGGGTGTATCAGTGTCAGTCTTTTGATTTGATTTTCTTGGTTTTGTTTGTGGCGGTTTATTTTCCGTTGAGGTTTTGGGGTTGATCAATCTTGAATTGGAAATGGTTAGGATACCTAAATGAAGGATATTGTTGATAAGTAGACATGGATGTAGATGCTGGATAAGGACTGTCTAACTAAGATATTTATCTTAGTCAAATGGCTACCTTGGACTACCAGTTATATAACACAGCTATCCCCAAAAACCAAGAAAGCTCCTGTATACATTCCCAGCTATACCCCCGTCCAAACAGTATATTTTGTATATGATCTGACACTTACACGTTTATAATAGTCAAACCCCACACCAACCTCCGTCACGCTCGTATAGCTCAGCGGTAGAGCGTCTCACTCGTATCCTGCCTTTCTTCTTCGGAAAGCAAGATTGAGTGTGGAATGAGAAGGTCCTAGGTTCAAGTCCTAGTTCGAGCAATATTCAATTTCTCTTTTTTGGCTTTTTTTTGCCTCGTTCTTCGGTTTACGTTTTTGTCCTCGCTTCCGCGGATCCTTTTTGGGTAGACGGGATGGAAAAAAACGTGGTGGGGGGAAGTTTCGGCCGAGTCGATTGTTGCAACAATGTGGGAATGCTGAGATGTGTGTTGTTTGGAGGGAGGTCATGTGTGAGAGTGGTGGGAGTGGAGTTTAAGCGTGATGTTCGGATGGGATGGATGTAACGATCTAGGGCAATGATTGACTATTAACCTCACGAGGCCCGTTGGGTTCCGAGTTTCTGCAACTTTTATTGATCCATTACGAGGTACGGAGTATGCCCACGCTTTTACACACGGGTGCGTTGGAAGACTGGTTAGATATTATCGAAACGTAAAAGAATTTACAACAATTATCTGAACACGCTGATACGCTAAGATACGACAGATATACGCTGCTTCAATCATCTTTGAACTCCGGGAATTCAAACCCTCGTCTCTCGAGCCTCCACTCGTCGAGTAGACAATTACACAACCAAGCCTTCCTAATCCACAGCGCAGCGTTAACCTTCCTCGCACCGTTTTCGAAAAACGTGCCATCTCCTTCTACCGCTTTTTTTTCGAGTAACCTCATCTTCGGCACTTCGCCGTCATACGTAACCCGCTCGTAGAGTCCCCCGTCCCTGCCTCCCGGACGGTAAATTTTCCCGAGTTTGAGTTTAGATATCATACCTCGGAGTATTCGGAAGGAATCGAAGACGTAGCGGGAGAGGAAAGTCGTGGGTGGGAGGGAGTATTTTAGTGAGAGGTAGGATTTGACGGGGAGGGAGAGGTGGGTTGCGAGACGGTCGTAGGCGGTTTTGGGGGACGGGGTTGGGTCGAGGGTGTAGAGGGGTGCTATTGCGGAGGGGTCGTGGTGGATGAAGAGGTATTCTGCGAATTCTTGGGCGAGGGCGAAGTTTGCTTGGGTGAAAGGTTGCGAGTCGACTACAGTATTCTATGTTAGTGATATTGATTTATATTATACAGGTATATGTATTGAGGTGAAAAGGTATGTGATGTGTGCGATGTGAGGGGAGTAGCATACCTCGGCGAAATACGGGGAATATAAGCGTTAAAGCTTGTTTACCGGGGTGCTCGTCGAATGAAGATTGAAGTGCGGATTTTTTGATATCGTCGTTGAATTGCTGGAATGCTTTTGGATTGCGGATGTCGACGGTGCCGGTGGGGAGGACTCGCATGTGTTCGCCGACTAGTTCCCAAACCTGCAAGCTACTCCAGATATCCCAATTGATGATTATCCGTTCGATGAAATGCTGGTCGTATCCATCTTTCATTGATAATGCGTGGTTTTGGGAAAGAATCCATTGACGTTGGTGGATTAGTAGGAGTAATGTCCAGCCGCGGTATATGCTTCTCACGATTCGATCGATTTCAGCGGGAGAGAGTGGTGGCTCTTTGCGATATGTTCTTGCGGAGTATTGGTGTGTCACCGCGATCTTACGAATACCGATATAATCGTCTAGCAGGTATTTGAATAGTCTTTTCGGATCGTAAGAATTGCTATACGAGGTTATGAATGGAGGCTGGATCCCGGTTGTGGTGTACTCTTCATACCATCGAGCGATTTCTACGAGTTCATCCATGTCTTCGATGTTTAAAACCGTTCGACGACAGTAGGCGAACATCACGGAATCCGGGGCATGGCTGAGGGCCTCGGATAGATAAAGGTGGTTAATTATGCCTTCCTTGTATCTGATGAATATCTCATAGAATTCCTCGCTAGTTGAGATTAAAGTGATTAAAGCGTCCCGGTCGTCGAGCTGGCGCAGAATCGAGTGTTTGATATCATACGGAAGGTCGGCCAGTGTCAGGCCCATTTTTGAACTAATCACGAATGTTCGAAGAAGAGGATTATTTGAATGGAGGTTGAGAGGGGAGTAGCCACCGGTATCCCGACGAGGGATGGGTGGGTTTAATATTAACATTGGGCATATTGGCCTCGTGCGCCAGTCGGACTACCAGCAGCGGTGCATATATTCGTGCATACATTCGCTGCAGCGTTTCCGTGCTAGTCGACGCCTCCGCAGTCGCGCCGGGTGGGCAGCGTCCCGAGGAACTCCAGCCGGGTGTCAATTGCCTCCCAGTCTGCGCCGGTTGGATTCCAGCCAGCCTATAGCTGTGGGTGTATAGCGAGGGTGCAGGAGTTTAATTCTCTCCAGGCATACTGTCCCGAGGGGAGTCGCAGGTCGAAACCTGAGAGGGGGGACATGGACTAGCCGCTCCGACGAATCCATGCAAGGATCGCAATCGATTGGACGGATGGTCGATGGCCTGCAGGGTTTGCCGAGGGCCAGTGCTGTCTCGTCGCACGACATCGGAGGAGCATGCTGGAATCCGAGTCGATGGCATCCCGTATACTGCATACCTACTTAGGTGTTATAGAGAATAGGTATTCTATTAGGTCATAGCATGGCCGTACGTCTAGAGGTCGAAGTGCAGGGCATCTGGGCGGCCGAATTGGCAGTCACAGCTTTGTTGCAGCTGGCTGAGGATTGGAGGCTGGTGTTGGGTGGCTGGTGTTGAGTGGCTGGTGCGGGTCGCGCGCGACTTCTTTGCTGCTGCTGCTGCTCTTCTTTCTGCCATCCCTCCGAGCCCTCCAGTCCTTCTTCTCTCCACAATCATCCCCATCCCATCGCTCGTCATCACCCGACTTCAAGTTACCTCCCCCGCTTCAATCACCCCTTCCTCGGACACGGAGATACCAAAAGTCATTAGTTTTCATCATAAGATAGTCTATTCCACTGTCGTTTCCCTCCTTCCCTTTGTTTAAACCGCTGCGGTCTGTGGTGCTCCCCAGTCCGTTTTCGCGACAAGTTTGCAATGGGCGGGACCAACATTGTCTTCGAACCTCTGAACCCCCCTTCGACGGGGCCCAGTCAGAAGAAGCGTGTAGCATACGTAAGTTTCCTTCTCGCCGTCTTCGTCTCCTTCCCTCGGACCCGTTGCTGACTTGGTGTTTTGCTTAGTTTTACGACTGTGAGTTCTCCCACCCGCCGCATCAACCCGTTTACCCTCGGAGTCGAGATTTCGCAACCCATCTCCACCCACAAAAATTCCCCGATACTATTCGATCGTTGCTGACTATAGGTATTTTTTGACCGTTGCAGCTGATGTCGGGTGAGTTGGCTCTTTTGAACCTATATTTTTTCAAATTGGGATGGCATTGCTGACTCGGCCCGATAGAAACTATGCCTACGTCGCCGGTCACCCGATGAAACCTCATCGGATCAGGATGACCCATTCCCTGATCATGAATTACAAGCTCTATAAGAAGATGGAAATATACGTAAGCTTCATCCTCATTATTGATTACCGCAGACGCTGACCGCCTCCACCTCAGAGAGCGAAACCCGCCACGCGGAAAGAGATGGCGCAATTCCACACCGACGAGTACGTAGATTTTCTATGGAAAGTCACACCAGACAACATGGAACAGTTCACGAAGGAGCAGACCAAGTATAATGTAGGGGATGACTGCCCTGTTTTTGATGGACTGTTTGAGTTCTGTGGGATCTCCGGCGGCGGTAGCATGGAAGGTGCTGCCAGACTCAACCGTGAGAAGTGTGATATTGCCGTCAACTGGGCTGGTGGTCTCCATCACGCCAAGAAGAGCGAGGCTTCCGGTTTCTGCTACATCAACGGTATGGCCTCCGTAATTTTTCACGTATCTGACACCCGCTGACAAATCCTCGCAGACATCGTTCTCGGCATCATCGAGCTTCTGCGCTACAAGAAGCGTGTTCTTTATATTGATATTGACGTTCACCACGGAGACGGAGTAGAGGAGGCCTTCTACACCACCGACCGTGTGATGACTGTATCTTTCCACAAGTACGGCGAGTACTTCCCCGGCACTGGTGAGCTCCGGGATATCGGTGTCGGTCTTGGCAAGTATTACGCTGTCAACTTCCCCCTCCGCGACGGTATAACCGACGAGACCTACAAGTCTATTTTCGAGCCCGTTATCGGCGCTGTCATGGCCTGGTACCAACCGGAAGCGGTGGTTCTACAATGCGGCGGAGACTCGTTAAGTGGTGATAGACTGGGCTGTTTCAACCTGTCGATGCGAGGTCATGCCAACTGTGTGGAGTATGTCAAGAAGTTCAACCTCCCTGTCCTGGTCCTCGGTGGTGGTGGCTACACCATGAGGAACGTCAGTCGGACATGGTGTTACGAGACCGGCGTCTTGGTAGGACAGGACCTGGATCCTACTCTACCGTACTGTGACTTCTACGAGGTAAGTTAAGCACAGGTCTATGCGTAATTTCACGTAATTTCAAGTTTTAACTGGTCGATAGTACTTCGGCCCTGATTATGAGCTTGACGTTCGCCCCTCCAATATGGAGAATCTCAACTCTAAAGAGTATTTAGACAAGATCCTTGCCTCCGTTATTCAGAACCTTGAGCGAACCAAGGCTGCTCCCTCGGTCCAGATGACCAACATCCCCATGGACCACGAGAGATACAGAGAGGAGCAGGAGGGTGCTATGGACGACCTAGATGAGGAGATGAACACTGATACTCGTCGTTCGCAACGTCGATCTGACAAGAAGATCACCAACGATCTTGAGTATTCGGATTCAGAGGAGGAGATGGACGAGTTCATCAGGCGCAAGCAGAACCGTGCCAGGATTCGTCAGGAGAAGCGTTTTGGTAAGGAGTCCGAGGCTGATACATCTGGCAACGCGCACACGCCGCTTTCTGGAGCTATCACACCCGCTGCTAAGTCCGGCGCTGCTAGCGAGAGTGGTAATGCCGTTCCCGCGATCACCGAACCCGAGGAGATGGCTGTTGATGATGGTGAACTGGCTGATGTTGAGGAGGACGCCGTTGACAAGATGGATACGGACGATGTTGCTACACCGGCTGCTCCTGCTCCAACTTCGACCGCCGCGCCTACGTCCGCTGTCTCTACCGCCACACCCCCCAAGGAGGAACCTACGACTACTGCGACTACTGCAACTGATGCGGTAAAACCAGAGGAACCAGCTGAGGTTGATATGAAGGACGCAGACTTGGAAGCCACTGGTACACCCGCAGTTGACGCCCCTGCCGCTGAAAAGGCGAAAGAGGCGACACCGGCTGCAGACGAGAAGGAGGAGACAAAGGAAGAAGAGAAGGAGCCGGAGACTAAAGAGCCGGAGAAGGAAGAGGAGCCTACGAAGGAGAAGACGCCGGAAGAAGCTACGACTGAGGAGAAGGGAAAGGAAGCGGGATCTGCCGAGGCTTAGAAGGCTCCGGCTACTCCCAGTCCGAAGCGGGCGCTCGAAGTGGACGATGAGGATGAAACGCCTGTTCCCGCGAAACGGGCCAGAACTGAGTGAGTACATGTACCATGCTAATTTCTACGATCTCGATATTAATGTTCTTCGCAGGAGCGCGACTAGTGAGAGCGGAGTTTCGAACGCGTCTGCGAGCTCTGACAAGTGGAATCGAGGAAAGGGGAGAGCTCTCGGGAAGATCAAGGAGCGTGAAGCATCTGACGCAGGGCCTTCGGAACCTGTCTTAGAGAGTTTTCCGCCATTGCCTTCCGAAGAGTGATGTTCTTTTCCGAGATTCTTTATTTACAATACCTTTATCACCTATATCATCTCGATACCGCAGTGTTTAGATAGATGGTGCACCCCCATCTATTCTTTCTTCTTTATGTTTTCTTATTAATATTCTCGTCTGACTTTCTACGATTTCTGTTTATTATTAACATGGAGTGTGCCTTGGCTGTTTTTCTCGAGGCATTTTTTAGGGGATGGAATGTATTTTATCGGAGGGCGTTATGATTTTTATCAGCCTGGGACTTTATTACTATGTTTACTATTATCAAGAGGCGAATGAAATGATTGAAAGTGAACCCTTCGTCCCCGTAGACATCAAGTATCCGTATATCTGTAGATGTGTAGATAGTAGACGCGCAGAGGTTTCGAAGACGAGGACGATGTGTTGTGGTGTTGTCGGTGTTTGTCGCGGCGCGTTAAGCCCTAACATCGAGCCCTCGCTTGGATTTCCTCTCCGGGCGTAGTCTGCTGTTCCTCGTTCAACACAGACGGACTGAGCACCGTGAAATTTTGCAGTCAAACAGTTCTGCTGGACCTTCAACGACACTATCGACGACTTAACTCTTCACGAACAACGCCCACCCTTTCGACCTACGGAATCTTTACTTTGCCGTTTTATTTTACGAATATCTTTATTAACTTGTCAAGATGTCGTCGAAGAGAGGGTATGTTTTGTTTACCGTGTTCGGGTTCTTTCGATATATGGGGGATTGGTGGGAGGTTGTGATGGGTGATGGGGATTGGATTGGATTGGATTGCTGCTGCTGCTAGACCTGACGATATCAATGCTGCTGGAGGGATTGGGATTGTTGGGGACGGTGAATTGGAATAGACCGGGATGCTATATACGATCGAGGAAGAGGTGGATGAGATGCGAGAGATGGTTGATGGAAGTACGCCATACGATGGTCAGATGGATATTTTCAGCTTCGATTCAGGCGTCGATTCAGGTTCCCAGCAGCAGCGGCAGACGGTCTCGTCCAAGATACAAGAAAAGACACCCATCATTCCAATCATCCAGCTTTAATCCCCATCCAATCATATATCCATATATTTAGCATATATTCATGTAACGAACGCTAACCCACCATGTCTATCACAGAAAAGGTGCCTCCGGCAACAAACTCAAGATGACACTCGGTCTCCCCGTCGGAGCGGTGATGAACTGCGCCGACAACTCCGGCGCCCGAAACCTCTACATCATCGCTGTCGCGGGTGCGGGAGCCAGACTTAACCGTCTCCCGGCTGCTGGTGTGGGTGATATGGTTATGGCTACCGTCAAGAAGGGAAAGCCGGAGTTGAGGAAGAAGGTTATGCCGGCTGTTGTTGTCAGGCAGAGTAAGCCTTGGAGGAGGCAGGACGGGATGTACCTTTACTTCGAGGATAACGCTGGTGTGGTATGTTGAGATATATTATTATTATCATTTTTTGGATCGGGGTCTTGAGTGGATGCTAATTCAGGGTTGATGTATAGATTGTTAACCCGAAAGGAGAAATGAAGGGTTCCGCTATCACTGGACCGGTCGGAAAGGAAGCCGCAGATTTATGGCCTGTGAGTGGAACCATACCATATTGTTTATGTTGTTTCTGTGGTCGAAGGATCCGTGCTAATATGATATATGATTATACAGCGTATCGCGAGTAACTCGGGTGTCGTGATGTGAGGTTTTTAACAATCTGGTTCCTTGCATTTGTTCCTCTTTTCACATACACCCTTTTTATTCGAATCAATTCCCTCCTGTATATCTTCCTATGAGCATATCGATACGACCTTGACTCCGCCCTCTTTTTTTCCTTTTTCGGGACCTTTTTTTTTATTACGCTGGCTTTTTATTATGGGGTTACTATTATTACAATTACTCTTTTTTTTTCCCGTCGATTGGGATTAATATCACCGAATGATATGTATGAGAGAAGGAGAAGGGGGGAATGATTGAGAGAGGGGAGTCGCTGTGGAGGTTTTCTCTGACTTCTGCGCGGCTGGTGTATTATCTTTTTTTTTTTTTCTTAGGGGATGGTTTTATAATAGACGGATTCATTCCTGAGAATTGGACGTTCTGCTGTGACCTCGTAAACATATCCCATCAATCTCTCCCCGTTTCACACACACTCGCATTCACCATACGGAGTACTCCGCCCCCAATTCGTCGTCACCAACTATCGAAAGTTCGGGCCATACTCTCCCCTCATGCCGGAAAGCCGTCCGCAGACTGTCGGGAGGGCTTGCTGTAGTAGTGCTCTTGGGTCTGGGCGCCACCACTCACTTCATACGGGGCTGGTGGGCCAGGGTCCTAGCTGACCTTGACCCCCCCGACTGGACTTGACCTCCCTGGCCGGATCGAGACTGCAAGCAAGCCAGATATCACATTAATTCGATTGAGAAAGCGCAAGAAAGGACAAGCATCTCCTGAGTCAGGCGGAGAGAGGGAGGGGATAAGGTCGCGGGTTAACGTTCGTGGTCCGCCGTGATGTCTTCTTCACGTCTTTTACTCCTTAAACTCCTGCCGACGACTATATCAATACGCTAGAAAGCGGTATAAAGCCATACCGACTATTCATTTCGCCTCAATCGATTCGACCAGCTTTGAACTCTTTCTGACATCGCGTGCGGCTCAACCCGAGAGATGGTGCGAAGCGAACCAGTGTAACCAACCCTCTAAACGACATAATATACGAAACAACCGCCTGGCCCCCCCGCGCCATCTCAACCTCCCCTACCATGCCCTCACCATCCCGCCTCCTCTCCCCGCTCCTCATCCTCCTAACCGCCATCTCCCTCATCTCCACAACAATCCTCTACCTCTACCCGCTCTTCCTAAACTGCAGCTATCCGAACCCCCAAGCTCCCTTCCGTCTGCTAACCCTCGCGGACCCGCAACTCGAAGGCGACACCGCCATATTCTCCAAACGATACGCCGACTCCCCGTTATGGATCCGTGAGCTCCGCCGGCTACGCAAAACGATCGATATATGGGGTAACGACTACTACCTCGCCCACATCTACCGCACCCTCCACGATACAATCCCGACGTTAACGTCATTATTCCCGTTCCTACCGCAAGGGTTAAACCATCCTACCCATGTGGTGGTGTTAGGCGATCTGATAGGATCGCAATGGATCAGTGATAGCGAATTCGAATCCCGCGGTAAAAGGTTTTGGAATACGGTTTTCCGTACCGCGACACGGTTACCCGAACGGGCTATCAACGAACGGAAACGGATTCCCGGGGCGATATATCCGTTGATACCGTGGGGTCGGACGTTGATTAATGTTGCGGGGAATCACGATATCGGGTACAGCGGGGATATCCGGCCGGATTTAATATCTCGATTCGAAGAAACCTACGGGCCGGTGAATTATGCGTTTGAGATCCCGTTCGCGGGGGTGAATAAGACGGTTGTGGAAGACGGAGTCGAGAGGAACGTTAGCGTGGTTCCGAAACTACGGATCGTGAATCTGAATAGTTTGAACATCGATTCGCCGGCGCGGGATCACGGGATTCAGATGGAGACGTACGATTTTATGAATTCGGTGTTCGGGGAGAATGAGGTTTGGGATGGGAGTGTGGGGACGGTGTTGTTGACGCACGTGCCGTTGCATAAACCGGAAGGGGTGTGCGTGGACGGACCGATGGAGAAGTATTACGAGAAGATGTACGGGGAGTTATTGAAGGAGCAGAATCATGTGTCGAAGGGGGCGAGTGAGATGTTGTTAGGGGAGTTGTTCGGGGTTAGGAGGGTTGGGGAGGAGAAGGTGCTGAGGGGCAGGGAGATGGGGGTTGTTCTGACGGGGCATGATCATGAGGGGTGTGATGTTGTGCATTGGTATGGGGATGTGGAGAAGGTGGAGGAGGGGGAGAAGAAGGTTGAGAAAGGGTGGAAGAGTGGGAAGTGGGGGGAGAGGAGGGGGATGGTAGGGGATGGGGAGCTGTGGGTTAGGGAGGTCACGGTTAGGAGTATGATGGGGGATTTTGGGGGGAATGCCGGGTTGACGAGCGCTTGGTTTGATGAGGAGACTATGAGTGAGTCTCTATCCATTAATTTTTACTGCGATTTAATTGAAGACGGTGCTAATGTCTTGTGGTTAGGTTGGAGGTTTGAGTATTCGGCTTGTCCAGTTGGCGTTCAACATATTTGGTGGACGGTACATATCGTCGATTTTATCACGGTTGTGGTGGCGATTGGGTACGGTGTTTTGAAGTTTACTGAGAAGAATAGGAGGGATATACCCAAGGTGGTCGTTACCCATGCGAATGGGGATTCGAAGGGGAGGGAGAAGAAGGTGCAGTGATTGTAAAAGTACTGTCTTTTTAGCGTCTTGAGATATATATTTTTGAAGTTAGAGGGGGAATGGTACCATGGTAGGTAAGCAGTTGGTATAGATTTAGCATTAGCAGAGGCTTTGCTGTTTTTCACTCTTGTAGATGTACACAATACCGATATCCATTCTATAGAAAGCATCTTTGCTTATTACACGTAGAATATCGTGGATTCAGTAAGCAATTTAGCAACTGGAAGATTGATGGTGGATGAATCATCTATCAAAACCGTGTACGTATTATAATAATGTACAGCAGATATCGCCATCAAAGCACCCCGCATCGCCATTCTTAAATCTTCAATCTCCATATATGCTCCGCAGATAAAAACACCCAAACTAAGCATTCTTATTCCTCCATTCTGTCATCCTCATCCTTCACCCCGTTGACCCCACTGGCACACGACAACCCAGCCTGCCGATCCACCATCCCCACCAACGCGGTGACAATGTTCTCTTCGATCCCCTTCTTCCCAACGTCCTCCAAATGCTTCTTCGGATCCAATTTCCCGACATACCTAGTCTTCAACTCCTGACTTGTCAACCCGCCTTCCTCCTCAACCCGCTTAGTATACGCCTCCGCCAACCCGACCATCTTTTCCATCCGGGTAACATTCTCCTCATCCGCCTTCTTAAAATCCGGCATTTCCAAAGCCGCGGTCCAGACGTTTTTGTGTAAATTCATCAACATATTTTCTTCGAGTAATGTTTTCCGATAATTTATCGCGATGGAATAGTAATGTCGGTTGAGACCGTGGACGAGGGCTTGCACGGATGGTTTTTGGAGGTATCCGAGGTTGGACGTCGATTGACGGGGTTCTTGCCCCATCATCAGGGATTGCGGGTTTATAAGACGGAAGGCATCGATTACGACTTTTCCTTTGACGGATTGGATCGGGTCGATGACGACGGCGACGGCGCGCGGGGTTAGTTGTTCGAAGGATTGTTGGGTGTTGATGTCGACGGAGGAGAGCCAGCAGCCGAAGCCTGGGTGGGAGTGGTACCAGCCGACTACTGTTTCGTGGCTGCGGTTGTTAAGATGGTGGGTTAGCGGGTTGTTTGGAGGGGTGGGGAGATATAGAGAGTATGTATGAGGATGGGGAGGGGTTACCGGCCGGTTTGCCGTAGCATATCCATCATTTTTGTTTGGAAGACTGGGTCGACGGCTTCGACGGAGACGCCGGTTCCGCTTTGCGGCATCGCGAAGACCTGTGATTGTCAAGATGTTAGCATGGTTGTGCATAGCTATATCTTTTTCAATCTAATGGGGAAACGCACGTCGACTACTCTGACGGTATAATCGTCAACGAACTCTCCCAGCATCAAACCCATAACTTCCATCGGAACACCTATACCCAGAAACGAAAAAAACACACGTCAGAAAACCAAATCTCCGATACAGTTTTTTGCTTCAGACACCCTTGCTCTCCTGGCTTTTGTCTAGGAGTACGAATGGCGGAGATGGAAAAATGTACCTGCTCGACCGTGCCGTAACATCTTGAGTAGCGCTAGAGAGGAGATATAAACCGTTTCCGAATTATCGATAGCTGGTGCATCCTATTATTTCCGTAAATTAGATGGTTGTCGCCTCTCGGATTGCGTTTCGATGAAGGGAGAGGTGTACGTACGACGCCTGGAGCTGCGGTTCCCGCGCCGGGGAACATGCGACTTAATCGATCCATCGTGAGAGATGTGGGGTGTGCGAGGTATTGGCAGAGATGCGATTTACGGGCGATGTAGGTGGAGATGCGACGGGGTTGGAGGATGGATGGGATGGGATGGTGGAGTGGTGGTTGGTGGTTGGTGGTGGTGGTGGTGGTGTTTGGTGAAGGCGAGTGAGCTTGCTAAGCTTCGTTGTTGGTTCGACGTGATGCCCCGAAAAAGCAAATTGCAACGACCTCCTCGCAACGCAGCCACTCTGCCATACATTTTGGCATTCAGTGAAGACAGGATAGATGATAAGTTGAGACTGTTGAGATCTGGAGTATTTGAAATTGAGTGCTCGAATTTTCGATTAAGTTTAGAAGTAGAATTTTATCTCAAGTTTACGTATTTTGATAGAATTGAATTCGCATATCGCTTGGAAATACACCCTTTTGAACAGTTCGCTACGACGAATAGTCTCCCTCTAATAAATGACCAAATGATACTCTCATAATTGCAAAGACAGTCTAATACATAGTCCACCCACCGCTAACATTGATAGTCTGCCCGCTCACCCAACTACTCCCCTCCCCCGCCAACCAAACCACAACATCACTAACCTCCTCCTTCCTCCCGAACCGATTCTCCACCGGCGTATCCTCCTTCTGCCTCCCCTTAATCCTCTCAGGGATCGTATCCAACATATCAGTCTGTATAGGCCCGCAAGCGATCGCGTTAACCGTCGTCCCGTTCCCACCCAACTCCCCAGCCCACGACCTCGTCAACCCTTCCAACGCAGCCTTCGACGAACAGTACAACGACAACCCCGCGAATCCGGATCGGCCGCCTACGGATGAGATGTTGATTATTCGTGCGTTAGGTGAGAGGTGGGGTAGTGCGGCTTTGAGGAGGAGGATTGGGGCGAGGATGTTGAGGTTATACGTGTCGTTGAAATGTTGGGGTGTGATTTCTGATATCGGGAGACCGATTTGAGTTGCTGCGTTGTTGATTATTATGTTTATGTGGGAGGTTTTGGAGAGGGTTAACGCTTGGGAGATTATTTTGGGGAAGGAGGATTCGTCGTAGAGGTCGGCTTGGATTGCGAGGGCGGCGGGGGTGGAGGTGTCTGATGAGTTTATGTCGAGGGAGTTGATTTGGGTGACGATTTCGGTGGCGGGCTGGGTGGACTTCGAGGAGGTGTAGACTATCGCTACCTGGAAGATATAGGGGAGAGATTAGCATATATAAGAAAGATTATGATGTGGTGTAGGGAAGTTAATGTAATTGTATACTTTGCACAAGTATATATATGGAATATGAGGTTTATAAACCTACCTTTGCGCCGGCTTTTGCTAGTGCTATTGCCATGTCGGCGCCGAGACCTCTGGAGCCGCCGGTGACGATGGCTACTTTATCTGCTAGAGGAAGAGCCATTTTTGTACGATGTATAACTTGTAAGTAAGACGATGATATGTCTTTAGCACGCGAGATCCGTTTCGATTATACGTTCGATTCCTGGAGCTTTAGCTGGCGAACCTGGCAACGCCAGACAGTTTGGTTTCGAGACTGCTGGCGAACCTTAAAAAGGCGAAATGTGTTGTATGTTGTATTCGAGGTTGTGATGCAAGCTGCCGCGGACGTTGATGCGAGAGCTCCCGCCGACGGACACTCCGGAGTGGCAATTGGTATTTGAAAGATATATCTATATTGGTTCACGGATGAGGAGAAGCGCGATTGAAGGTTTCAATGAGTTTGCAGGCTAACATATCGACTTACTCGCAAGCATGGCTCAGGTTTCTTCAGCTATGAGAAAACCGTTTTATATTAGTCAGGATTGGTTCCCTGCTTTGGCTAGCTAACGGCGCGAGTATCCTGTTTCGGTAGATTTGACACGATGGCCCACCAGCGGGGAGAATGACCCGGCGATCGCATAGACGCTGGTTGTGATTGTGAAGAGCTCAGTGACCGACTCGGATACATGGTCGATGAGCATATGAAACGTGCTGAAAGCACTATCTTATCTGATATCGATATCATCACGATGAATATATTTACATTGTATTAATATGCTGCGGACGCCTATTCGAGATATCGTGAGATATTGAAGCGACGTAGTTAGATCGAGGCTACGAATATATATTTTCTTTAGTATTGAAATACTAAACGGAGGTGCTAGGTACCGAACTAGCAGGGCATTGTAAGTTTCAAATTTGGGGAAATTAATTCCGGGTACAGCTTCGAGGCTTCTAACTGTTGGTTGAGCTTATAGTCAAAACCACTGGAACCATCCATAGCCTAAGAAGTCACGAAAATAAGATCTCCCACAAGAAACGTTGCTTCAAAATGCTTGAATAACTATTGATATTCAGGTATAGAGATTTGCTTGAACGAACGTGGCCGTCCAGAGATAACGAGAGATGTGACTGTTGTCCGCTGACGTTATACGACAAAGCCTTCTCCCATTCCTCGCCCTTTCCTATTTTATTTCTTTTATTTCGTTTTTTTTTTTTTCGCTTTCACAGGAAGGACAGCCAAAATGCAAGGATCAGACTTTCGGGAACGCAAGCGTTTGACCACCACAGCAATTAAAGTGTATGAGAAGGAGAGGTGTGACATGGATTCGTGCTTGGGGTCCACTATCCTCTTATTGGTCGGGTACGCAGCATTTTTTGCTTAAACCGCAAAATGAATGCATGCTGCATGGGGGTTAAGAGAAAAAAAAAAGAATACCTTTGGCAAGTAATCTGGGCTGTCTCGTGTGCTCGGGATGAGTTATGCGAATTTCATGCGCGTCCTGTCCCTGCTCTTGTACTATTACCTTTTTCTTTTGAACATGTCCCTTCGGGAAACCGAGCGAGGCTTGTATTGTATCCGAGGGTATCGCGATATTAAGAAACTCTTTTGTTTCTTTTTCGAGGAATGTTATTTTTGATGCCAACACTTCTCACGGGGTTGGCATGTTCTGAGCGCTTTCGAGTAACGGTAGATCCGCACATGTCGAAATAGAAATTCGCAAGAGATGTTAAATTGATATTCGTCCGATGGGTCTATACATTTTATATTCTCGAGATTAACGATAGATCGAATGGCTCGTTCGGTTATACTTCCTGCATTTGGCGTGGCGCTGGGGCTAAAGAAGGAGACTCTGGGATATCGAGCGTTCCGGGTCCGACTGGACGGATGCTTTGGAGATCGGATTGCTCGGGCGTACGACTGGGTATACGTACAACCTCTCTATTCCGTGCTCAAGCGGCTTATCTCGAGTCTTTCGATATAATAATTCATGTCGTGCTTTCTTCTTCGTCGACAGGTGTAGACAGAGTCATTAAGTCTCGTGACAAATAATTGTTTAATGCGAGCCCGGAGAAGGGGGAAGTACTCTAGAAATATATGTCATGGCTTCCTCGAGAAGCCACAGGCACAGTCCGCACCATATCCTGGCCTGAGATTTCATATTCTGTAGAGGATAATCAACAGCCTCAGCGGTGGAGAGTTGTGGAGGTGAATCGGGTTTGTTCTGTTGGACACAAAAAGAAGGAAAAAAAACGAAGGGGGAAAAAGCAAAAAACAGCCATAATAGGCGGAGGAAGAAGGACCAACTTGACAGGACTTTCTCTCCTTCTCATTAGAAAGAAAATTAAGATATTCCCACGAACCCCCCCCCATTATTTTACCCTAGGACAGCGGCCGGCTTGTTGACTGGTCCGCCGTTTAAAAAATCTAGACGGTTGAGGGAAGTATCGTCGACGTGCATTTTATTTGTTTGCAGTCGCTGCGTATCATTTTATTATTTTGGTACGTCCTTGGTTTTCTGTTCTCTTTGCCTTCCTCGTCTACCATTATTATTCCTACGCGAAATCTGATAGATGAGTATCACGCCCGCTGACCCGTCACGCCTGTGCTGTGTTCCATTTGGGAATAGAGATATCCTTTTCTTGACTGCAAATTTCCAAAAGGTATTTTTTCTATATCCTTACGGCGGAGGAAAGGGAATGCAGAAGGTCTTTCAGGTAAGAAGCATCTCATACTCACTTATCTCGCTCGCTCTCTCTCTCCTTTGCATACACGATATTTCCCTTCCCTCCGGGCACTTTTTCTGTGAATGAAGTATTGCATTTCCGCAGCATACGCTTATTCTACGGAATACCCGTGTCCCGGCAGCATACTTCTCACGCCGTTTCTCCTACACGCGGATGGCGTAGAAGCATCGTGCTTCATATCATCATTCGTTCATTCCATCGTGTCCCCGTCCGGCGTCCTCCCACAGTGTCACAACACAAAATCGTTCCTCTGCGCTCGTTTGGTAACCCATCCCACCCCTTCCCTTCCGCAACACACCTTTTCCAGCCCATCTCTTCTTCTTCCCTTTTCTTTCTGTGCCTCGAAGCCTTTTTTTGTATTCTTCTTCCTTCTTGTTCCTCGCCCGTCTGCCATTCTCCACCACGTCTCCCACGTCCTCCCTCTTCTCCTAAATTATCTTATCGTCTTTTTCTTTCGTGATTTTTTGCATCTGCCCCGGGAGCCATGCTGACGGCCGAATTTCCACAGCGTTCTGCGTAAAAGTATTTTTAATCTTACCCAAGGCACCACCCCGGCCTGTGCCTGCCTGTGTTGTTGGCAAGGTTGTCAATTCTGATATAGGCCACAATATCAGAACAAGAACCTTCACTTCAAACAATTTATTCTTTTTGATTGTTCTCACCGTCAATCATCATGACTTCTGACGGTCAGGATACGCCTGTCCTGCAGTCGTCGGACCAGCAGCAGCAGCAGGAGCCGTCACGGCCTGCTTCTCCATCAAAGGAGCCTTCTCACACTCCTAAAACTTTCACACCTGTGGCGGGTACTCCAGATATATCTGAAAATCCTCCCACGAAAAAGCGTTCTTTGTCCCCCGTACCTCCTTCCGCTCATAGTGATAATTTTCAAAACCCGTTCAATACCCCTTTCCATTCTCACAGTCTTCCCGCGAGTATCACCTCGCATTCTGCTCCCGTCGAACCTGCCCCCGTCCCTATCGTGGACCTGAACAGGCAAGTGCAGCAGCAACCGCAGCAGCAACCGCAACCGTCACAGCAGAGTACTCCTCGTCCTTACAGTAGCAGGCCGGGGTTCAAGCTGCAAACGCCAGGTATAAAACTGGGACCTGATAACAAACAATCACCGGAAGATGCTTCGATTATAGAAGCTATTTATGCAAAGGACGAGGAACGGAAACGGAACCAGTCTGTGACAAAATCTCGAAAGGGATCTAGGGCCGGAGACTCACACAGGAGGACTTCGAGTGGTGGGTTGACTACTATTCCTTATATTCCCAAGGGGTTTCGAAATATCATATCGAATGAGCCTGCGCAAACTCCCTTGATGCAAGCTATTCATAATCCGATATCCTTGGAAACGGGTACTTCAAGTTCTGGATTCGGGTCATCGATTCCCAGGATGCACTCTCCACGGCATAGTGGGCCGCCAAAACTGGGGCTGAACACCCAACTTGGTTCACGAACTGGGACTCCGGAACCTGGATCGTCCGCGACTCCTACGGCAGGTGCCTCGCCGGGTTCACCAATAAACCGCAGGAAATCTCGTGCGCCGGATGGCGAGAAGCAACCAGGTTCGGGAAAACCGCGGGCACGACAGCGGTCTCTGTTACCAAAGTCAGCGAGCATTCAATTCGAGAGTGTTCCTTATCCGTTTCCGAATAGCGAGTCCAGTGTCTTTGTGCAAGTGTCTCCGAGAACTGCGACTACGGCTTTGCAATTTCAGCCACCTCTGGTGCCCTATCAGCCTCCACCACCACCACCGCCTCAGCACCACCAACATCAATTGCCACCTCCATCATCTCATCATGGATCTCCTCAAGCGTCTCAAACCGCTGGACCTCCACCTCATAGTATGTGGTCGCCGATTGGGCCTCCACCACCTCCAGGGCATTTTGGGCCTATTCCACCAGGATATACCCATTATCCTATTCATCAAAGTATCCCCCCTCCTCGATCACCTTCGGGCTCCCATCAGACTTTACCTCCACCTCCTCGACCTACGCAGGCCGGTGCGGGTAATCCATTCAGTAGTAACGGCTCTCATCCGCCTCCTGAGTTTCGTCCAATAGATTATGGTCATCCTCGAGGAGGTCCCCCACCACCTCATATGTCTCGTCATGATTTCTCCCCTATCATGTCGACAAATACTGGTCATCCTGATGTGTTAAAAAAAGCATTGTTTCCTCAGATGGAGCGGCCAATGGAAAGAATTGAAAGAAAGCAGTCAATATCTCGGACAACGCCGTTCAGTGGGCCTCCTAGCACCTTTATGGATGAAGTGACGAGTCCTACGACAGCGCACTTTCATGGAACTGCGACATTCCAAAGTTATGAACGCCGTGACCAGCCTATAGTTGCACCGAAAAGTCCATCGCCACAACCCGGACGACAAGGCAGCGTTGACACAAAGCCTACCTTCTCCCTCGGCCCTCCGTTGCACATTATAAGTCATCCCACCTCTCCTCTTTCTTTCTTTCATCAACCTTTCCCTTCACAACCATCTTCCCATACCTTCTCTGCAACGTTATCTCCAACGAAGGACTCTTCATTCATTACACAACCGACTACACCCACAATGGGACGCCGTAAGCCATCGAAGGCTTCTGCAAAAGCTGCAGCTGCAGCTGGTAATCGTGTCTCCGTTAGTACGAAGTCGCAGCCCCCTCCCCCGTCTCCTAAGACCCCCAAGGGCGAAAGCTCTGGGGCGTCGAAGGATAACCCGATTTCCCCGGCTGCCCCAATGATAAAGAGACGTTCGGCCTATGTTGCCGGTGGTGGTATCAAGACTACCGATCTTGCTCTGCCTAAGCCAGAGGTGGTCGAGATCCAGGCACCGCCTCCAGAGTTACCGTCGAATACTCCAGTTGACCCTGAAGTTTTGCTGGCGCTTAACAAGCCCAGAAAACGGAATAAGGCGTCTGTATTTCGGATGAGAGAAAAGGAGGTTGACGACGCAATGCCCGAGATTGGAGATGATCCTGACGACCAACTTGTGCGAGAGATGAATGAAGCGGAAAACCGTGCCTCGGTAGAGACTGAGGATGGTCGAGAGTTGAGAACCCGTCAGAGGTCAAAGGGTGAGAGTAAGGAACCGGAGGAACCTAAGCCCAGGAGGCGAAGAAGGAGGGTAAAGAAAACGGAGGCTAGCGATGAGGAGGAAGACCAGGATATGGATGACGCACCCTCGTAAGTATCTTCATCCAATTGCTTCAATATTTATCATTTTACATGATTTGTGAAAGACAGATGCTAAATTTCATAAATAGTCAACCTGCACCAAAACGTGGCGGCCGTCGAGCCAAGGCGGTCGATGCGCCCCCTTCAATTGCATCCCAGGAGACTGCAACAGAAGAGGATGGCGCTCCGGTCCTTGGCAAGCGCACGCGTAAGGCCACTTCTCGCGCAATTAAGTCTGCCGAGCAGCTACCAAAACGTCGACGTACTCGAAAAGTCGAAGCTGGAGATCAAGAGGCGGGCTCCGAATACATCTCTGCTACTAGCGGTGCTGAGTCTGTAGTACCGGAGCCTGTTCCTGTGAAGCGACCCGGCCGGCGTGGTCGAAAACCTGCGGCGGCGAAGGATGAGAAGCCCCCAGCGGAGGAAGTATGTTTACTATTCTATTATATATTCTTGGTTTTTTAGATACTCTTTTGCTAACCGATTAAAAGACTGCTAGTGAGGTTGATTCTGCGGGTGAGGAGATTCCGCCAACGCAGTTCATTGTGAACGGGAAGCCGATTCGTCTCCCGACGCCACCACCAGGTGTCAAGAAGCCAGGTTTGGTTGGTTGGTATCGGGTCAGAGAGCGACCAAAGTTTACCGAATCCAGTGATATGCTAGACACCGTTCATACGATCCGCCGTTTGAAGGATCGCGAACGTCTCCACCACTTGAAGACCTCAGTAACGTTTTTCGAGATGGGCAGCTTGATTGACGAGGATGGATGGACTGATACGGAACAAGAGTTGGAGAAGATGGGTAAATCGAAGCCTCAAGATTCAAAACTGCACAAGACCGCTCTCTGGGATTCGCAAATTTCGGACGCCGCTTTCCAGAAGGGTTTCGAGCAATTAGAGAGGAAGGGTAGCGTCGAGCCTCTTTCAGCCGCTGAGACCCCCAAGAATGAATTTCCACCAGAGATTCCGCCTGTTCGACAGCTTACGAGCTTATCCCGGATGGAGAACCTTGATGATGAGGATAATGCTGACACTCCTATGGATGATATCGCCGCATCGACCGCCGCCGCTACTCCGATGGCCGAGATTGACGGAGATAGTTTCCCCTTGAGGATGGACAAGCTTAATGACGGACCAGCGGTTCCTTTTGTTCCGCCTAATCATCTTATGGGTTTCTCTGGAAAATTTGGGGATAGAGTCCCGATTATCCAGAAGTTCAAGCACACGGAACGAAAGCGCAAGTTACCGCGGGATGTTACGGATAGTGAAGTTGTGAGGAACCTCAAAGGTATCAAGTGGATAGTACCACACTTTGAAGGGCGAGCTGGAGAGATTCTTAAGCAGACTCTCGACCAACAAGCGCAGAGACGACAAGAAAAGGAGAAGAGGGACGCTGAGGCACGTGCAGCCATGGCAGAGGATGCTAAGGCTGATAAACTGAAGCCCAAGCGAGGTGGAAGGAGAGGGAAGAAGAAGACCAAGGGGTAAGTTTCCTACTCTCATTATAGCAAGATGAGTAATTGACTGACTTTATTTTTTTCCAGGGATCTTAAGAATCTTGCGTATGCACGTGAGGTTCGTCGGGCGAAGCTTGAAGGGGCCAAGATTCACACACCAGACGACGATAACCTTAGTATTGTATCTGGATCTTTTGGTGGTGAAAATGGCGATGCCGCCAGCGATGCTACAATTGATGACGATCTTAGTGAGAATTCTGATCATCCTAGCGACTGGTCGGTCGAAGACGAAGACAACGAGTTGTCTCCCGAGCAAATTGAGTTACAGAAGAAATTCGATGCCGCGATGGCTGATCCCGAATCTAAAGCGTTCTTCGACGAATGGGTTCCGAAGCTCTTCCCCAATATTTACGAACTCCCAGAAGAAGGAACCAGGAACCGAGGACCGGAGTTTACAGACCCAGGGGTTTTCGGGCACGCAATCGACATGGCCTTGGAGATTGATGATCAGGATCTTTTGCAGGAGGTTATGACACATGCCACTATGCATTACGCGATGGTTGCCGATGAGAAGCTTCGTTTGGATACTTATCAAGTGAAGCGTGGATTCATTAAACCGGAAGCCCTTCTGAAGAAGGCTGGCAAACGAAAGGCTGAAGATGCTGGACTCGACGATGGGGATGACGGACCTGGACCGCGATATTCAACTAGACGAAGGACCGTCAAGAATCCTGATGCTGATGATCAAATCGGGATGACTGGATATAATACACCCCGTGGTTACATGGGAGAACTTCTGACTCTGTCTCCGGAGAGAGAGGTGGTTCGACTTTACAAACCACGTGGGGGACGCGGTGGGCGAGGCCGTGGACGTGGTGCTTCTGCGCTTGCAAAGTTGGAGAATAGAGCTGCTGGCGTACCTGGGGATGGTTCTGCACCTCTTCCGACATCGGGTCCTGGGTCTCGGGGTGGTCGTGGACGGGGCGGACGAGGTCGCGGACGCGGCCGCGGTCGTCAAGTGACCTAATCAACTTTCCCCTTTTCTTAAGCTTATTTTCAATTCATCACTATTTTCTTATCATTCGACAATTCATTGATCTCGTTTCTATTGTTCGACGCCATAACGAACATAATCTACGGCTTCTTCCTTTCCGACTTCACGAACAAATTAACACAAGGCGTGGACTATTTCTCTTCACTTATAATTCGATTGGGTGTACTCCTCCACACAGTCCACATGACATCACATCTTCATCCACGCATTCTATTTTCTATCTAAACTTTCAGGGGGAGAGATGACTTCTCATTCGCAAACTCGTTTGTACATTCTATCTATTTGCGAACTAGCGGAGGGTGCAATATTTGTTTTTGATTTTTACGTCGCGGGGTTTGCCACAATCTATCGATGGTCAATAATTCTTCCTTATCTTGCGGAGAATTGTACACTTTATCATGTCCGTTGAGGCTGCACTACAAAGTTCACATATGGTAGCTGACCGTTGTCTCGATCATCTGTCTTTCTCAGTCCTTATATGCTTATGGATCGGTATCTATATATAGTGAAGTTTGGTTTATTATCAAACTTCACTTACCATGTTTTTCTGATCGATCAATTTGCTTTCAATTTTTTTTCTGTGGCGGGGAACAATAGTGTATATTATGGATCGAAGAATAATTTCATTTCTGATTTCGCATCTTTTTTATATTCCTTTACTTGATACCTTTTCTTCTCTGTAGTTATTATTTTTTATATGATTTGTAATAATTCTATTCGGGTGTAAGTTTAATTTGACTTCCCCTGTCGGACTGAGGTCCGGCTTTTTCAAATCAAATATCCGACTTTAGATATGTTTGTGGGGTCTTAACGTATTGGTTTTCCTGGATTAGCTTTGATAACATCTACTCACTCTAGTTGCAGGTGCCTGGATGCAGGGCAGTTCGATCGGTGGAGCTATGGTTCAACGGCTGCTGTTTCCTGCAGCTTGGGCTATTCCACATGGCCTGATTAAGAGCTTATGATTGGGTGTTTGCGAGGTTAAGCTTTTCTTGTCCTGGCCGACCCGAGAAAATGCCTGCCTCCGGATACGAAGAGCCGGAACTCGGGGTTCTTTGGTGGGTGGTTTTTACTGCTAAAATTCGCGGAGGAAAGACCAAGAAGGTTACGGAGGCTATCTTTCATCTTGAGAATTAGATTCTCATCGATCTCAATTAACTGGAGTTTCTTTCTTCAACGTTTACTGCCGGCGTCAGGGTGTTCTCCGAATTACAACGTTTACAACGCAGTTCCGTCATTCACCTCGCACGGACCGATTTAAACGGTGGTAGGACGTTCAGGAAGTAGCAGCGATGTGGGTAGCTCATTTCGCGCCGTGTAAGTTGATCTCGCGACTTTTTTGTAATCATTATCATCGGCGCGTGAGAACATATGCTAATCAATGGTTATTCCCATCGGCGTTTATTGATAGCTCTCGTTCTTGGCCGGTTCGCACCTTCGACGCCGCTATGGGCTCTAGCTTTCGCCGGCGCTCTGCCGGATTTTATATTTTTCGGGTTGGCATTGGCAGGCAAGATTATATCTTCTTAAGTCTTGAACATGACGGGTTAATTAATTAATATTAACGTGACGTTGTAATGTAACAGGCTTCGAATCATCACATCATACCCATAGCGCACCGGTTCCAAACATCCTAGGCGTCGAATTTAAGGGATCATCGACGAATTGTTTCCCGTATTCCGCTACGTATCCGTATACGCACAGCACCGCAGGTCAAATCCTCATAGCTGTAATTTTCGCCGCCCTGATAACTATCACCCACCGTCTCCCACTGATTTCATTCGCGACGTTGGTTCTCGCTACACTTTCCCATCTCCCGCTCGACATGGCGATCCACCGCGACGATTCAATTATATCATCGGATGGATTTAACCGACCTATCTGGAAACGACACGATGTGCCGTTATTCGATTACCCGTGGGGGACGTATATATCCGATCTGGGGATATTTGTATTCGCGTTGCTGTTTCACGCGAGGACGGTGTACCCGCCTGAGCAGCACGCTAGTAATATGGGTATTCCGGTCGTGCCGATGGAGGAGAGGAAGGATTTGACGGGTGGGTATTTGGGGATACTTTTGGTTGCGGCTGTGGTGCAGGCGCATTTTTCGTTTTTTGGAGGGGAGGTTGGGGAGGGGGAGGTGGTGAGGGGTGGGGTTTTTATGGTTGAGATTTTGGGGTTTGCTTATGCTTTGAATTTATTGGAAAGGTATACTAAAGTTGAGAAGTCGAAAGCTGAGGAAGGGAAGAAAGATAAATAAATATCATCTACATATGGGGGAGTTCTTGATGAAGTTCTAGCTTGGTCATAGGGGCTCCGGTATCAAGTCATTATCGATAAGACGCCATATTTCTATGTTCACAATTCAATGTTTGCCATACATGGTGATAACGGCTGGTGAGACTTCAAAAGAAATCGGCTGCGGGGCCAACTAAGAACCCGCCGAAAACTGCTACCGCCCTTGCAAAATTTAACACTCCCCACCGATCAACCAACCCCCTAACTTCCCCCTTAATAATCACAACCTTCCCTTCATCCTCCGTTTTCATCTTCACAACCTCTTCCTCATATAACTCCAACAATCTCCCTTCCGTTCCTCCCATAACAAACCTCCTATACGGTAGAATTCCTACTACCAAAGCTCCGGATAAAAGATATCTGAAGGATCCTGATACACCGGCTCGGAATCTCGCTAGCGACGTAGCAAAGAATAGTAATGATGAAATTATCGCTAATTTTGTGACCGAATCATCGGTCTGTTTGGTTAATAGTTTGAATTGGCGGAGTATCGTCGTGTGGCTTTCGCTTTGTAGGAGGAGCGGGGTTGTATGGAAAGAATGAGTGAATAATATTCCTGCAATGTTCGTTTAGTAGACATTGGCACTTGTTTAGTTTACCGAGATAGTCAAAAATTGGGATTGCGAACGATATATATGTCCCGTGGTGATATATGGGTATGGGAGATTTACCTGATAGAATCCCCGACGTCACGACGCCGGTGAATCTGTACCAGTGGATGAAATCCAAATACCCGTGCCGGCGGCGGAAGAATCGTTCTCGTCGTAACGGGCTCATTGTATTTAGTACTTCCGATTGTTTCCCCGGGTGAACCTGTTCGAATCCTTAAATGTTTCCGAAGAGTAAATGTTCGAGATGTTAACCTTTGGAGGATGTGTGTCGAATTGCGAGGATCATGTATGTAATCAAAACTCCCGGCCTAGTTAATCATTCAAAAGAATTCATACCGAGCCAGCGACTCAATTCATGCCATATTCCGTGGTTGGTATCCTCGGTTACCACCCGAATGGTCAGATGTTCACGTCATGATACCTGCGACGAATTACAACATCTACAACACACTGTCTTCTCATTCTAAATTAAATTCGTACTTGCTCCAGTTTCGTGAGTACAACCACCCCCGGACTCCCTTTCTTTTATCATTGTTTCTTCAACGTGACGAATCGATGATCACAGGTTATCTGTAATGAATATCTACGAGAATTTTAGCTGAATTTGAAACTTGGTAGATACACAAACATACTAGTAATACTATTTAGGACGCTGAATTGACAAAACTACATTTTTACTTAACGTCTCCACCGTTGTAGCCTTACTTAGCAACTGTAGGAATGGTACGTCAAGCTTGAAAGACTTGAAAATAGCTGAGCGTAGCTCAGCCGCGAGCATGCTATCCAAGCCGTAGTCATCTAATGACTTTGATGTCTGCACCTTATCCGCAGGGACCATGATCAATTCACCAAATAGTTTTGAGATATATTTGGTCACTGTCTCGGATAGAGATTTAGCGGAACCTTTTGCTTTCGATACTTCAGGGGGTAGGCCATCGTTTTGTTCGACAGTCGTATCTTTTGAGTCGTGGATCGCTCTGGCTAGAATAGCTGATCGAGCCGACGAGAGAGCCGGGTTCTTTGGCATAGTGAATGGCTCGATTCCTGTCAAGATGTGAGGTCGGGAAGCGGTGCCGTAACGCTTTGAATCCTCCTTTGATTGGGATAAACCGATATCGATGGCGGCTAGAAGCTCGTTCTCATTGAATGGCTGCATAACTCCTTGACGCATAATTAAACTTTCAGTCTCAGGGTTTTCATGGAGATAACCGACTTCGTTAAGGTGAGTAATGCCAATAGATGTCGCGACAAGTCCAAGGTTTTGCCGATACCCTGAGAAAGTTCGGAAATTAGTATATTGTGACAAGACAATGAAGGATGTCGAGAGTAGGTCTTACTGGCAAAGGTATCAAGGAAGAAGTTTCCGGCGCAGTAATTCGAGCTCCCAGCTAAGCCAATACTCCCAGAAGTTGAACTGGTGAGTAAGAAAAAGTCCAGTTGATCTTCTTTCCCTCGAATGGCGTTATGGATATTCCAAGTACCCTTGACCTTTGGATCTATTGTCGAGCCCCAGTTTTTATGTAGCATGTTCCCAAATACGGAGGTCTATGGTGGGTAATTAATGGTCGTTTTACAACTGAAGCACTTGGAGAACAGAGATTGGCAAATTTACCTCTAGTCCCATTGCAGCTTGGATGATCCCGCCTATTGGGGCATCTGCAGTGTTCACCATAGTTTGAACGTCGGAGAATGAACAGACATCCCCACGAATGACCTTGCAATCGGCCCCGAGTGCCGTGAGATCCTGAATGAGTAGGCGTGCGGGCGCCTTGTCTAGGCCTGAACGACCCAAAAAGACAAACCTTCTCGCTCCTCTATCAAACATCCATTTCGCGAGACTACGGCCCAGACCACCCAAGCATCCAACCATGAGATAACTCTTTTCTTTGTGAAATTTCGATTGGTATTTCAAAGATTGGACTTGGAGAATCGAAGTCGGACGTTCAAAGTTGATTGCAACCTAAATGAAAACATTAGATCAGGAATTCTTTGCCACTCAAGAACCATCAAGGTGATTTACCTTCCCAATTCGAGTTCTTAGACCAAACTTTCTGAGAGCATTCGAAGTGTCCTGGACGTCAAATACCTCTAAGGGCAACTCTGTGATTTTCTTTGAGCGATAGAGACTAAACACCTTGATGATGAGATCGTTCCATAGTTTATGGTTTCTCGGGTTGGGTGAACTGTAAAGATTACTCAAATCAAAGGCACTGTATGTTGCATTCTTGAGGAATTGCTCCATACTCAGGCGGCCAGACTCGATGAGGTCAATTTTGCCAATTTCTATGAACCGCCCAAATGTGCCGCAGCATCTCCAACTAGCGTGTAACATATCTTTGACAAGGGAATTCAAAACTATATCAACACCTTTGCCGCCAGTAAGCTCCATTAGCCTATCTGCGAAAGAAGTATCTTTGGAGCTTAGGATATTTTCTGGCTTGATATTGAATTTTTCAATCAAAAAGTCCTTCTTATCATCCGTGGAGACCGTGGTAAAAGCTTCAGCGCCTGCAAGTTGCGCGATTTGGATTGCGGCAATGCCAATACCACCTGCTCCAGAGTGAATAAGAACGCTTTCACCTTGTTGGATACTCGCCCTATTGTGAAGGGCGTAAATAGCGGTAGCGTATACCAAGCCCATGACGCTTGTTTGGGTCATATCTTCGTTCTCTAGTAGTTTGTGACAGGCCCAGTGTGGGATAATCTCGGATGTGCGAAAATGACACTGTGCCATCATATAGACGCGATCTCCGGGTGATAGATTAGTGACATGAGTGCCAACCTTTGTTACAATACCGGAGAACTCCAGTAGACAGGTTGATTTATAAGTGTCAACTCTTCCACCAAGGGCGTAAAAATCCTTGGCGTTGAGGCCAGCGGATTTAACGGAGACTTGAACTTCATCGGAGGCTAGTTCGGGTAATTTGATCTGCTTGAAAAAAATGGTGTTGAAGTTTCCAGGGGATCTAATGGATAGTTGAAGATCCGAAGCCTTTTCTAGTGGGATATCTACAGTTTGCGTTCCAACAGTCTGGCGAAAGGCTTTATTAGACTCGTCATCTGGGACAAGTCGGCTGATATGCACCACACCAGACTTTTCGATGTATTCGGACTCAGTATAGAGGGATTGCGTTTGTGTACAGACGGCCACGATATTTTGAGCAGTCTTCGTCATATCTTTTGATAGAACGTCCACATCGTAGGTCCAGAACCTGAGAGACGGCTGCTCAATTACTAGAGTGCGAGCGATCCCTGTGATGAGGCTGTAGTCCGGAGCTTCGCCATCTAGCAGATTACCACCTGTAATCCACATTATAGATGACGCCCTATCGGTGAGAGTTTGAAGGGAGTCCCATTCTGACGCAGTACAACACGCTAATAAGGGAGACTGTAGTTCAAGAAGCGAATAGATAATCGATCCAGTTGGTATATTGTCCCTGGTAACTTCGTCCAGCATAAGCCGGCGAGGCTGGGCTTGGAATACCGTGGTAAGCTTATTGAAAAGAGCGCAGCCAAGCGTTGACTTTGAGGTGCGCTCAATAATTATGATTGGGCCTGATCCAAGACTTGGAGGAGTTTTTGGTATGTTGACCGTATCGTAGATAATGATAGGGCTGTTTGAGTCCTTCGGCTGGATCAAATGAAACCCATTGGCCTCAAGATATTCGATGTCCTCGGCAGAGTTTGTTAGTACAAAAGCTTGTTTGGAAAGAGAAGACCGAAGCCAATTAGGCAAGATCTTAGAATGTTTAGCTACTATTCTGGAGTCAGGAATTACGACCAAATCGAATTTTAAATCTGACGCTAATTCTTGATTGCTCCCTGCCTCACCATTTTTGATATTAATGATTGATCCTTGTAAACAGGCCTCATTATCGAGTCTTCCTGTGACATAAGAAAGAACCCTGGGAAATAAAGAATTCGCTGCAAGTTCTTTTAGAAATAATGATCGTAATTCCTTTCCGCTACCCTGGCTTTCTTCGAGTTGAAGAATGCGCAAGTAAGGGTTTTTATAGCTGAGCATTCTGAGGCACGCTAAAATCCCTTTCGTGGCTTCATCCTGTTGCTGGCTATACTCTTTGGTCTTTGAACCGAGGTAGGTCGTCAAACTATCTTGATCTAAGATGCCTGGGGTTGGTTCCGGAGTCCATAGAACGCGAAGGATAGGCTGGCGTTCAACATCAGCGTTTTCCATCTGGGCACCCTCGTAGGGTGCTAGCCTCGCATTTTTAAACTGAACTATGATCTTGCCATTGGAGCCAACCAGCTCCGCATCGGCCCTTGCACAGCCAAACCCTGTGATAACAGCATTGGAGCTTACTGAAGCACCGATGCAATTTTCATTGTAATTTGCAAGTGAAAATGATGCGAAATCGATTTGGGTGGGGACTTTAGCAGTGAGCTCAGCAATGTTCCCACTTGTTGTCGCGACGATGGATGCTTGAAGCATTGCGTCAATAATGGATGGATGCACAAGGTATCTATCACTGCTATTTTTATACTTCGGGGATACCAATGCACGGCAGTGTTGGAGGTTGCGTAAACGGCTGACGCCGAAGCTGGTAATTGGTTGAAATGATGGCCCGTATTTTAGCCCCTCGGCCGCGAGTTTTTTATACCAAGCTGTCGGATTGGAAGTTTCGAGGGTCTTCTTGTCAACTGCAAAAATTTCCTTTAAAAGCTCGTTCTCTATTAACTTGATCGCCCCAGATGCATGCGTATTTGAAGTGCCGTTCTGAATAGAGGCGATGGAGAAATCCCACCATTCTTTTGAGACTGCACCATAACTGAGAGGTGTTGCTCGTAAGGTAGTAAAAAGCTCAACCGAATTAGATTGACGCTCAGGTATCGCAAGAGCACGTAGGATGTTAATATTCTTCATCTGAATCGAAGATTGGTCCCCGCATTTAAGATTTGTGAGTTGGCACATAGCTTCAATTACCATGGCAAGATAGCCTGCGGCTGGAAATACTGTTGTTTCTCCAAGCTTATGATCCTTGAGCCAAGGACATTCATCAGGGTTGATGACATTTCTCCATGAAAACTCAGACCCGTTGCCACCGAAAACTTGGGAGCCCAATAGTTCATGATTCGGATATTTTCGAGACCGAAACTCGGAACTGATACGAGGCTCATACTTCAATGGCTTCTCAGGGTAGTCCCAGCGATATGGAGGGAGGTCCGTAAGTGTACGATAGTTTGATTGGGCTGAAGACCTTTTCGAAGTATACAAGCCATTGATTTTGTCGAATGCAGGGTTGTATCCATGAAGAAAGAGGTGACCGACCATGCTGAGTATGGTCTCCACAGAGTCTTTGAATCGAACAACAGCTGATGAGTACCTCATATCATCCTCTGAGAGTGCTAACTGAGATCTAATCTGTTTAATGGGCAGCTCTAACGCTGAATGCGGGCCTATTTCGATCAATTGATATTTTCCGAATTTGCTAAGGCGAGAAATTGCCTGGTAAAAGAGGACTGGTTTCTCAAGATTGACTCTCCAATATGACGGATCAAAGTCCTCGGGCTGAAGCAAGTCGCCTGTGACTGATGATATCCAGAGTACCTCAGGTGTTGACCTCGTATACTTTTCCATGTTTTTGGTTACTTCGAGTAACTTTTCTTGGTATCCGGGGCCAAAGGCTTCCATATGATGAGAATGATAAGCTCTGCCTTCTGTAACGAGCTTTCTGCCAAATATTCCTTTGGAATCAAGGTATTTTAAGATGATATTGATGGCGGAATCATCTCCACTTATCGTCACGCTAATTGGTGAGTTTACACAAGCAACTCGTATTTGGTCCTGTAATTTCAAGGTCGAAATCAGAGCTTTGGCTTCCATTTCAGATAGTCCCGCAGCTATCATGGCGCCGTTTAGCGACCCAACTTTCGCCTTAATGATAAATCCACGGTAATAGGCGCTCGTAATTGCTTCAGACAACGAAGTAAAGCCCGCTGCAAATGATGCAGCGATTTCGCCTGAAGAATGACCAACTACCGCGGAAGGCTTGATGTCCCAGGATTGTAGCAAGACAACTAATGCTAGCTGAATAGCGGAGCAAGCAGCTTGCGAATATACTGGATCCATGATCTTGCTAGTAGCTTTGGGCTCGAAAATAATGTCTGTGAGACTCCAACTAGGTGGGTCGGGCAAACCCTTAATTACAGAGTCCATTTCTGCAATTGCATTGCGAAAGACGGGAAACTCGTCGAATAATTGCATTCACATCTGCGGCCATTGGGCGCCTTGGCCAGTGAAAACAAACGCGATAGGATGCACCTCTTGCTTTACTTCCTTTGGGATCGTCCGCAGATTTCCGGAATTTATATCACCGTGATATGAAGATGCGGCCGTTAACATATACCCTCGTTTCCTAAAAGCTGTGCGTCGGCTTCCAAGAGTATACGCAAGGTCTTCAATTGTCACCGATTGTAGGTTGTAGTTCTCAAGGTCTCTAATACGGTAATCGAGAGCCTCATTCGTGGCAGCAGATAAAGGTAGGATGTATCTTGAGCGAGAATTCTTGGCTTGTACTGCAGCAGCTCCGTAAGATAGTGGCAAGTGCATCTCTGCATTCTCTAAAATTGCATGGGCATTTGCGCCTCCGTACCCAAAAGAATTTATTCCGGCACGACGAAGAGTTGGTTTCAATTTTGAGTTACACGGAAGCCATGCCTGGCCTGTCGTAACGACTTCGACTCCAGCCCCAACAGATCGAATTTTGGGGCTGTTACAATACCGTTAGTACTAGTGTATAGATATATGTATAGGTGCCCTCACTTACTTGAACTGACTGATTCCTATCGTTGGTGGTATGAAGTTTTGCTCCAAGGCCATTGTGACCTTGATGATACTGGTCAAAGCACTAGCAGCTTCACCATGCCCGGCATTTGTTTTTACGCTGCCTATGCGTAAAGGCTTATCTACGGTACCCTTGAAGACGCGAGAAATAGCGTCTACTTCGATTGGATCGCCAACAGGGGTCCCTGAGCCAGAATAGTATTAGCGAGAATCTGTCGATAGAGCCGAAGTTTTGCGCTGTATTCCCTCTTACCTGTACCATGGCACTCAATATATGATGTTTCATCAGGAGTCAGCCCAGCATTGGCGTACGCCTTTCGCATTACCTTTTCCTGGGAGCTTGCACTAGGTAAAGCTATGCCTTGAGTTTTTCCACTCGCGTTGACAGCAGTCCCACGAATGATAGATCTGATAGGGTCACCATCTCTGATGGCGTCTGATAGTCGTTTCAAATATATGGCACCAAGCGCATCGGCTCTCCCATAGCCGTCGGCACTTGCGTCGAAACTGTGGCAAGTTGAGGTTCGAGAAAGAGCTCCGAGTTTAGCGATAGCAATTTGTTGTTCAATACTCTGAATGAGATTTGCAGATGCGACAACTGCACCGTCACATTCTCGGGCATTGAGTGCAGCGCATGCAGTGTGAACAGCATACATACCTGAAGAGCAGGCAGTATCTAGTACTAAACTCGGACCATTCAAGTTGAATACATGACTTATACGATTGCTTAAAATCGTTGTGCCCATTCCTGTCATGCTATATCTGTGCAGGCCCGCGATATCACGAGCCTGCATAGACATATAGTCAACGTTGGTAAAATTCGCAACGTAACAGCCAGTATTAGATCCAGACAACTTCTCAAGGGGCACTCCGGCGGTTTCAAAGCATTCAAACACTACCTCGAGTAATTTTCTTTGCTGGGGGTCCATATAAATAGCCTCAGCGTTATTGATCCCGAAGAAATCGTTGTCAAAATTGTAGATATCCCCTTTAAGGAAGTATCCGCCACGCATGTTGATAGAGTCAGCTCTGTTGTCGTTATCTTTATAAAAGCCATCTACATTCAACCGTGACGATGGAAATTCGCATTGCCCCGATTTGCCAGCAACGAGAAAGTCCCAAAATTCGCTGCTCGAGTGAACCTCTCCAGGGAGATGACATGCTTTTAGTCATTTCCTAGAATTAGCACAAAATTGTATCATGATGAAAGATGCGGCTACTTGCGTACCTAGTCCTATGACTGCAATTGGCTCTTTACTATCTGAATTGTTGCTTTGAGAAGGATAGCAATTACAATTCTGCGGACATCCAACGCCCTGGTCATAGCTATTCCTGCGTTGCATGGGGATAGAATAACGCATTTCAAGAGTAATGGTTTCTCTTCGGCGCAATTTGCTTTGAAAGACTTGACAAACTTCAAATATATGTTTGGAGAGCGAGATCAAATAATGATTTGGTAATTGATATGGGAGAAGCTCGATGGTCCCCCACAGCTTATTTGAACGACGGCTTGGTTGCCTAGTATTCTCTTATATATAAGAGGATACTATCTATCTATAGAGCCGTGACCGGCAACTTTAGTTACTGGTGGTCTCACAAGGCTAAACTCTCCCTTGTATAAGGTGGGGTACTGGATAACCAGTCTAAGAGTTCGTTATCTAGGACGGCTCGGGAGAGTAAGAAGATAATTGCATGCCTATGCGATTAGCAGCTAATGACATTTTATTTGCGAATGAAGATGTGATATTGATATCACATACAAAGTTACTGAAGGCTAACTTTCCCTTACATTTCTTAATGATCGAGCATGTGGGGTCACAGAAACCTCATGTTGGATTAGACGGAATGAGTTCCCTCGATAAACTGATAACAGCCTTAAAGTTATACCTCGGACGGAATAACATCCCTCGGTTGGCTTAGTGATCGATAACGGGATGAAATATTTTGCAATATTGTAACATTTTTCGTAGAAACCCCACTTAGCAAAATAACTCATTTACCTAGATAATTACTCCGGAGCTACTACAAATGCAAGAATAGTCCTGGAATCCGATATCTCCAATATCGATCCGCGGATCGATCCGTTGAGACGGGTGGGAGAGGTATATCTGGAAATAATACCCGAGATAAATCTTGGGATTCATTTAAAATGTCTTGCAGCAATAGAGAGTGGTATGATACTTGATTTACATAAGAGCTCATGATCTAAAGTATTATTCGAGCGGACTTGGTATAGTGAAGCATGTTCTTAAGTTTTGAATGGGTCCCATGAAGTTAACCAGCCTACTAGACATGTCCCTTGTTAAGCCTGGCTTCCGTCCGTAATTGCGCCGATTTCTAGGAAATCAATTAGGGTCAATTCTTTGTTGACTTGCTATGGATGAACTTTCTTTTCTTATGTTGTGCATACATGTATACAGTGGAAGTGGAGCTGAAAAACCTTGGCCACTTGGTGCGTATCTTGAATCGCACTTACAATCTTCTCAATCGTGTAAACATGAGAACAATTTCAGCCCCTCCTGGGCCTTCCTCGTAAAGCATGTTTGATGCTAAAGGTAGCAGTTCCGCGTAAAGCTTCTCGATATTCTCTTCACTAATTCCGGCTTGTCGCCAGTAGCCTTTAATCATATCTCCAAGCACTGCTGCGATCCAATCTATCAATATCTTTGCATACGATCTCCAAGCTTCTTCTTTCTCCTTTTCGCTTGCATTCTGACAATTCTCTAGCAATCTATGATAGGCGGGATGAGGAATTATCTTCCTGTAGTATTTTTCCATTTCCCAGATATCCCCAAAATCGGCGATACCAGCGTGGAATTCCTCTTCAGAGGGATCATACGCCGGAGGTCTGATTTTATCTAGGGCCATTTTAGGAATTTTGCCAGCATTTGCGAGCACCTCCACAGCCCGGAACAAGATCCGGTGCCGCAACTGTGTATCAACATAGTTATCCACTTCATCCTCGTTAAACGTACCAAAGCATGCAATGACAAGGTGACCACCTTTCTTGATCTCCTCGCCTCGTAGCTTTAGAAACTCCCTGAAGTCTTCTGCTGCTGCTGGACCGTTTCGAGCTCTACGCTTATCATAGTACTCATCAACAGTTTCGGTTGGAGGCTTGGCTTTTGGAAGACGTTTCAACCAATGAAGGGTGCTCAAGGTGAAGCCAATATCAGCCGTTCCAGGTGCGATCACAGGCTCATAAAATGACTTCGGAACCAGGGAAGGAAAGATCTTTATATCCGGATTTGAAGTTGCGAGCCCGGGAAGAAGCTTGATGAGACTGGAATACTCGTTTGAAGGGAGATCTTCAAAAATAAGAGATGCTGTTGCGCAGGGAGGCAAGCGGGAGAGAATCCGTTGCATGACAGGGATCCTAAGTTCTTGTTAATTTAGAAATACTTCGAACTTGTATTTTGCAGAAATCATCCAGAGTTAGGCCACTCACGAGTTACCACCCTGGGAGCAACCGTAGTCGATGGCCGTAATATTTGGTCCTATTTTTGACTTTATTAGTATGCTGAATGTACGAGGGAATCATTGCCAATAGTTCTACCGAAAGCGATATCATCAAAGAGCGGTAAGGAAGCCTCCATGATCATTGTTTGCTGATGGCAGTTATCATTGTAATTATTGCCACCTGTCATAGGCACTTGGGTGAGTACAGGTTCCTCGGAAACCATGATGATTGATGTCAGCGGTTAAAATGCCTTTAGCTAAGACGTGAGATTGTGATTGAAGCTAGCTAGAAGCTTTAAAATAAAACGGTAAATAATCAAATATGGAGTGGATTCTTAACATGGGGATGTGAATATGGGTGAGGGGCTGATAGTTATAGCGAGACAATTGACTTGTGGTTGCGATTTTTACTGCTCACAAGGCGCTTTTAGGAACCCATAACATTTCATATACCCGGTTCGCCAAGAGAAAAAGCAATTAGGTCGCAAATACCCCTCAGCAGCCATGTTAACAGAAAATAAATCTTTGTACTCATTTGTGTGGTGAAGCAGAGAGATGTAGCCATTGGCGGGGTGAAAATGACTGCACCTATGGGTGTTGAGTTCTTCACAGCTACGCGTAGGTGTCGTAGATGTCGGATATAGAGGGCTATAGAACTACACTGACAAGGGGGTTCGCATATTCATGAGCTAAACTAGCATGTAGTTCCGTATCCATACGTTCAATATATTAGAGGCTTCAACTTTGCTACTATAGAGGTAGCATCGCTTGACGACTTCCCAGAGTAGTCAGGTAGCCTGAAACTCTTCCTTCGCAGTATTTCGCAGTATACGCAAGATAAGGTTCCGAATACTTATACGCAACGGTAAATTTGCACGGCAATTGATAACTTGGTCACAATAAAAGGAGTTCCTTAGTCGGTCATTTCGCTAGGCAAGGGAACTCATAGCCATGTTGAGACTAACAGGTTCAAATACCAACTATAATTGATAAGTGATCTAATCTGATTATTTAGGCGTCTGTCCTATATCATAATCGCCATATATGGTGATTTGAGCGTCGCTGGGACTATCGAGTATAGTCTGAAACTGCCCTATGTACGCAAACCCCACAAGATCAAGCACCCGTCTGGTCTATAAGAATAGATTCTCCGCAATCACCCGTGCGCAAGGTCTGACTGAAGTTGGATTTGAACCTTCGGTTCTGGATACCTTTTGAGCAAAACCCCGCGTGAAAATGGGAGTGGGTATCATCAAAGCTTCACTGGCTAGGAATGGTATCTAGACAGTGCCAATAATTGATGCGTCTTTGAAGCTATAGACAATCTTAGTGGATGTGACTCGTAGTTACTGTTTGGAACACTCACGGATGATGGGAAGGCCCCTCCCACAGACGCTATCTATCGTCGGGTAACATTACCCCATTATTACCTCATACTTCTAGGACGGGAAAAATTGCCGACTCCAAAATAGCATTGGAGATAATCCCAACAGCCCCACAACACATATTTAGATGTTGTGGTGTGGTCGAGTAACCACTCCGAGGTCCCAATTAGACGGAGTCAAAGCCTGTGTATCTATTTAAGCCTCGGGCTTCAGTGCCTAATCTGCTTTTGAGTACAGGGTCATTGGACTACAGCAATAGGCAATAAAATCAACATAAGTTTGTAAGTGATTCAGCTTGGCGGTATTTGAACTCTAAGTATAGCTAACTCTCAGGTTCTCCATTTTCCGACTCAGATATACTTCTTTCCACGTCCGCCGAAAATATGACTTTCAAAAACGCATGCTCTGATGCCGGAAATACTTTAGATGCAGATGCAATCAACCTGGAATCACATATTCAGAGTCATCCTATAGTTCAGAGATTTCGTCAATCACGAGAACCTCGATTTTTGGAAACAAAACTTCATCTCGACATTCCATTGGAATCCCGTCAGGATGATATGATTGCTGGGCTTCTGAATGGCTTGGAAAAGATTTCATTCCCTCCGCTGGCCTTCGCCGATACGGATAAGAAACAACTATTTACTATTCTACATGTTGGTCAGAAGCTTTGGGGTCATCCTGGATTTTTACATGGTGGTATGTTGGCAGGCTTGATGGACGAAATATTTAGCTATAGCTGCTCTCTAGCTCTACTTGACACGGCTTCGTTAAGCAAAGGTGGCGAGCTAAATGAACTGAGCGTCAACTATCGTTCGCCTTGCAAAGGGGATCACTACATCATCGTCAAAACCGAGATAACTCAGATTGAGGGAGAAAAGGTGTCCTTGAAGGGGCGAATGGAGTTACTTCCAGACGTAGATACTGAGCACGATGGTAAAATAATTGTTGAGGCTTCTGCTGTCGTAACAGTAGTTGAAGGCCAGTGATAAAATCCATCTGCTATTGAAGGATCTAAAACATTTGTCAACGATTTCTTAGTTTGTATCTTAGTATCCCAATGAGCCTAGATAGGCGTTGTATAAAGCCTTGAATCTTTACCGGACCGTGATCCTTATCAACACGCACATTTTAGTAAGCCTATATAGTAGCTCAAAATATTTTGATTGGGAAATTGTATCCATTTCGAATCTGTAGGGACGTAAGGCTAGGACGCTGTGGTCAAACATACAATGTTAATTTTCTAAGAAGTTGCCGAGATGGGGTCCGTAGTGTCGTTTAGATGTACCGAGTTTCCTTATTCAGTCACCGTAATGGTGATGGGTTATAATTTGGTCCCAAGGACACTAACTCTGAATTGGGCTGAAGCCACCGCGACGCTCTGGGTATTTATCCCATTAACTATGGGTGATACGAAGTGGCGCTGAGTAACCAAGGATCCCACAACTTGGTTTTTAGCGCTTTGATAAGAAATCCCTCCACTAGAAAGCTTACGAGAATCAAATTGGGGTCGCCATATAGCCCCACCATAGTGTTGGAATTTTTGGAATACGGGACGACTGACTTTGCCTAAAACCTCCGGGTTCCTAACATTTTTGGAAACCCTGCATACTTATATGGGTAATAGTGAGTTTCGGGCATCCTTTATTACTTTGGAAGGTCTATGTTACCTACTCTTAGATGGCAGGAATATAACCAGGCTCTCCGCGTACTTGAGCAAAGCAATCATTGCCAATCCAAAGTTCTCAACTTTAAAACCATAAACCCGCTTTCTTTATCATTTTATTAACACAAATGACTCTCTCAAATGAAGCCTTCCATATTGATGCCTACATCCAAAACCACCCTCTGGTCAAAAAATTCCGTCTGAACACAGATATAATCGAGTCGAGACCGGCTGATGGACCGGTCACCTCATTTGGGTCTAATTATCTTATAACAAATACTTTGACTGGCCCAGGGAAATTATCAATCCCGCCCTATAGATTCGCCGATACAAGCACTGGAGTGTTTTATGCTGTTTTCCATCTCGGAGACAAAATTTGCGGTCAGCCAGGGTATGTCCACAGTGGGTTCTTGGACGTGATGATGGATGAAGGAGTTGCGCATGCAGCATTCCTTGCTCTTCCGGGAAGACTCATCATGACGGCGAATCTCACGATTAAACATCACGCTCCATGTCAAGTGAACACATATATTTTGATGAGAGCCGAGGTTCAGAGGATGGAAGGCCGAAAATTATGGATTTCAACAGGGCTGCTGGCTCTCCCAGATGACGACAACAAAGATTCTGGAAAGTTGCTCGTGGAGGCGACAGCATTGATGATCAATGTGAAGGGGATAGAGTAAGCAAGACATCAAATTGTCTGCAGGAGAAATGGGCTTCACTTGATCGATTCATTCCCTTGGGTTTATCTTATTACAACATTTCAAAGTGCTAAAGCATTGTTGCCACCATACTTTTGTATGCTACTATCAGCGAAATTATGAATGCCAACTTTATTCTAGATTCCAAAGAAACTAGGTCAGTGTCCTTGCATACCGTATAAGCACTTAACGTCCACACGAAGTGCTTCATGTGATGTCTGGTTTACGAGACCACTTCACGCCTTACTTTCACAGAAACAGTCATAATTCGCATAGTAGACCAAGCCTTGTGGGTCTCTATCCGTGGCCGGGTCCGTATACCTTCAAAATGTAGCCTGTGAGAGCGAGCGGCATGCGAGAACGGTAGTTGTTTGAGTAGGCCCTGTAAATTTCCTTTTTCTTTGAACAGAATATGTTGTAAACTCGAGGTTGAACATCTCCGCGGGTCGGTAGATATGGCTTGCCCCCACTTATTGAACCCCCCTAGATAAATACAACCTTATGAAACAGGCTCGGTTTAGCTATCGGGTAGATTAGACTTGTCTTGATAGCTAGGTAATCATCCTAATATCGCGCACGCTTGTAGGAAGGAAGGAAGAGTAAAACCTAAGGAAAAAGATCTACGTTATCTTCGCTTCCTCTATCGCGGTTATCTGTATCTCGGTGGCGTGATTATAAATCTTTAGATCAAAGAGCTCGAGCGGTTATTTGGGCGTATGCCTTCTTTTTCTAGCGAATTTCCCTTTACAACCGCTAGCCAAATTTATGTTTTTTCTAGTTCCAAATAATATGGCATTGTTGGAAGCCCGATGCATGTTCGACCAACCCTCATTTTGGGTCTACTCATACGAGGTTTTACCCGGCCTAACTGTACGAGAACACTGTATTCTATATCAAAACGCCCATTTTCATGGAATAAACTTCCAGTATCCTGGCGAAACCAAGCATATAACCGGTAGAGACATATTCTACCAATCGCCATACGCTCTCGTATTTTCTACTACATATTCTACACTTTATTGCCACTTAAAATTGTGCACTTTGTTAGACTCAAAATTTAAAACACTTACTGATATCAGTCCTCGGACCAATACTCAAATATGGCCGTGCGAACCGCTTATGCTCACTCTAATGACACAAGTAATAATTATTTGCAGAATATCATGTTAGCCAAAGAGACGGCTGCGGAAGGAACACCATACGAATACGATACCAAACGGCTCATTCTCTATCATCTCGGTATCGGTGCAAAAAGAAATGAGCTGAACCGTATTTACGAAGGGTCAGCTGACTTTGAAGCCCTACCTTCATTTGGGGTTATTCCTTTCTATGACTCTATCCCGCCATTCAACAACAAATTGGCCTGGGGACTATCAGATATTGTCCCTAATTTCTCCCTTGGGTCCCTACTCCATGGCCAGCAGTACCTGGAAGTACTCAAGTATCCGATTCCTACCCACGGAAGCCTAATTACAACTCCCCATCTGGTGGAAGTTCTCGATAAAGGCACCGCGGCGGTTGTCACCATAGGCACCACCACTAAAGAGGCCGAGTCTGGAGAATCTGTCTTCTACAACGAAGTCACTTTCTTCCTTAGAGGTTGCGGTGGCTTTGGCGGCCCCCGCAAAGGTCTCGATCGCGGGGCGGCAACCGCCTTGAACAGCCTCCCGGTTCCTTTACGAAAGCCGGATTGTGTGGTTGAAGAGAAAACCACAGAAGAGCAAGCGGCTTTGTACAGGCTATCCGGAGACTTCAACCCGCTTCACATTGATACGAAAGCTGCTAATATAGCTGGCTTTGATCTACCAATTTTGCACGGGCTTTGTACTTTTGGTATCTCCGCAAAGCACATATATGCAAAATTCGGCCGTTTTAGAAACATCAAAGTCAATTTTTCAGGAGTAGTTATACCCGGGCAAACATTAAGAACGGAGATGTGGAAGGAAGGTAGTAGCAGAATTGTGTACCAGGTTGTCATTGTGGAAACTGGAAAGCTCGCTATATCGAATGCCGCAGCGGAACTGGTTAGCCCAGCATAAGAATTGTGTATATGTAACTAGCAATACTATTGATAGTTCACTTAAATCAATGAAGGTGAATTCAACGCTATGTTCTATATGCCACAGGAAGAAATCGGTTTGCCTTTTCATCCCACAGAAGCAATAAGAAAATCAGTCTCGAAAGCCGACACCTTGTTACTCCACGTATAAAGTGTACGTACATTTTGAAGTCTGCCAAGCTTGGACCGGTATAGAATTCCGACCGGAGCCACATTAGTTACATTCAACGGCACGTTAGTGAAACAAAGTAAAGTTTAAACTTATCCCAGGCCCACCTGGGAAGACCCACAGAGCATTGGTATCATACAGCTAGAATATGCGAGTATACTGGTGGCTGGCTGAATCGAAGGCGAACTCACTTGCAATTCAAGTCTGAGCCGGCTCACTTACTCGTGAATCGTAGCAAGTGCTGGGGTTAAAAAGGCTAACCTAAGTAGATTGTTATCCTGTTATGGAGCATGCTCGATCACTATAGAGCTCTATAGCTCTCTAACTGCCGAGAAGAATCTGACGACCTTAGTTTTTCCAATTAAGAGAGCTCTCTCGAAAGCTTAGCGCGTTGAACCCAGAAATCATATCCACGATATACTCATATCACGTATACCAAAACGCTAGTAAAGTTAAAGCAGCAGTGTAGACTCTGGGATCTAAGTCGGATGACCGGCAAAACTTTCCTTGCCATATCGGATTCATCTATTAGTTCATTGATCTGCAGATTAGAAACCCTAAACGACTTGCTTTCGGCTACCTCGCCTAATCTAGCCGGCTAGGCAGTAATATTACTTGTAACGCTTCCGCCTGGATAAACTAGCGTTCCGACAAGTACGCGGATCTTCGCATATGCCTTTACGTGGCCCGCACGGAGGATTAATATTCTTTTCTCCGAATCATAGAGACCCTTCTGGTGGCGTGACAAGGGGTTCTCGGTTCGTATCGCTCGGATGGACTTGCGTAAACCTTATTGTAACCCCCTCTATAGGAGGAATATAATAAGGTTTACGAACCAGGTTGCAGTTCGGGTGCATATATATGCAATATATAAAATTTCAGACCCTCATTCATTTGATTACAAATACGATAATCTAGAATAGTATAGTGAAAACATGGATTTTTCCAGATAACCGGCTATCACTAGACTACTAAAATCTTAATTTACCTATCTGTCTTAATCCTCTCTCTAAAAGAAGAAAAAAAGCGGCTGAGATTGAACACACTAAACTCCATAACTCCCCTCATGAAAAAAACCACAATCTCTGCATGTAGCACCCCCAACTTTTGTGAAAACGAAAAGCAAATATAACGAAATGGACCAAAGAACCCTATTCTAAGAACCGGCAATTAACTAGTAACCACTCTTTCTCACAAAGGCATCTTGAAAGACGCCAACTCTTCGTTAGTGACGTAATGCTCCCCACCACCGCATCTGTACCCATCGGCCATTTTGATCCAATGGTACTTCTTTGGACACAACCCTAGCTTATCCAACTTGACCAATCTAACCTTCTCTTCCACCGCGAGGACTCGCTCACTCTTGAGTAACCCTTCCAATTTCCCCTCAGTCTCACTCACAGTCTTCCTAGCATCCATCTCCTTCCTCGAAGCCTCATCCATCTTTTTCAAAAACTCTGCACTCTGCAAAAGCTTAGGGTTAGCCTCCTTCTTCATTTCTAACTCCGTGGAAGCCGCGACGGTGTGTTTAAGATATCGGCGGGAGTTACTCAGATGTCTACGCAACTTGGCCCGTTTCTCGAATTCGATGTTGTACCTGATTTCCTCTCGTTCACGAGATTGTAAAAGTCCACCCCAATCTTCGTCGCTAGCACCAGGTTCTCTCTCGTCGACCTGCTGAGAAAGTCGTGGGACTTCGTCCTCTTCTTGAATTCGCTGGCGTCCTCGGATCGTATCGTCGGTGAATACAGAACTCGCAACCGATCCCCCGTGAACACTCACTTCTTGAGCTCTGTAGACATCGGCCGTCGGATTGTTATAATTGATTTTGACTTCTGGTGGTGGTTCCCGATATTCAACCCTTGAACTACCAGAAAACCCGGCCGAAATAGTAGGTCGCAGATTCGTAGTGACAACTGGCATAGCCCTTCCCTTCCTCTGTCGTAGCATATCCGCCAAAACCTTCACAGCCATCTGATGCGTAACAACAATCGGATCATGCATATTTTTCACCCCTCGGAAGGCAGCACCAACCATACTCTTCGCCAAATTCAACGCATCGCGAGCGTGTCCCCACCCAGGCATCGTGATAATCTCTTGCATATACCCCACCAACTCGTAATACTCCCCTGTCTCGGGATTCTCTAGACTGGGAACCGCAGCTTGTGCCTTCTTAATCTCCACTTTGACAATCTCGATCGCGGTGTTATAATCCACATCAGGGAAGTCGATAACTTCAGAAAATCGCGAAGCCAATCCAACGTTGACGGAGAGCAAACGATTCATACCGTCGTCGTATCCCGCAAGGATAACCACAAGTTTACCCATATATTGCGGCTTAGTAACCGCATCAACGAGTTCGTTGGATGCTTCTGTACCGTACTGGTTATCCTGAAGTCTATAAGCCTCATCGATGAAGAGAACTTTACCCAGCGCGCTATCCAATCTTTTACGGGTCTTCTGCGCAGTTTGGCCGAGGTATTCAGCGGTGAGATCGGAAGCAGAACATTCAACGACTTCGTTAGAAGCGAGGAATCCCATATTGTAGAAAATTTGTCCCATTTTGCGCGCGGTGGTCGTCTTGCCTGTGCCAGGTGGACCTTTGAAGATGAATAACATTGGTATATGCTGTTGAGGATCGATGCCGCGTCCGCGCATAATCATCGCGGTGGTGAGATAATCTTCGAATCGCTGCATAACATCGCCCACACCAATAAGGTCCTTGAATAGATCTCGAAGATCTGTGTTTCCGCGGCTCGTACGGTCGTGGTCGGGGTCGAAATCGGTGGCGAGCAACTCAGAACTCAAATCACCGTCAATTTGTCGCTTCAACATCCGTTCTTTGGCGACATTGAGCAAGTTCTCAACTTCACCCGCGTTTCCGAAATTAGGCCTCTGTCGCTTCTGACTGATCTTCTGAATCGCGACATCTCTAGATTCCTGAGATGCATCAATCTCCGCAAGACGTAACTTGAGATCTAGAATTCGAGACAGCTCCGCATCCGTGAAATCTTCAAAAACGAAACCATCGGATATCGGGAATCGACGACTGAAACCTGGATTGACGCCGATGAACATCTTCTCTAAGTCGTCCTTGTAGCCAAGCAATAAAACACATTGATCGTCTCCGGGAACGTTCTGGACTTCACTGACAATGGTGTCGATGACGGCCGCTTTGTATGGATCTTCTCCGCCGTTTAGTTTGGGTGTAAGCATGTACGCTTCATCGATGATGAGGACTTTCCCGCGAGCGGCATTCAGAATAGCCCTGGTATTTGCTTCGGATTCTCCTAAAGCGCGACCGACGAAATCCGATGGTGTTTTCATAATAACTAAATCCACCTAGTTAGCCAAAGTCTTCATATCCGCAATGCGGGTTCCATGCATACCTTCACCACTGCTCAAAAGCCCCAGTTGAGCAAGAATCCTTCCATAAATCCTGGCGACACTAGTCTTTCCCGTCCCAGGACTCCCCAAAAACACCCTGTTCAAAGAAACATCAATCGGCTTCTCCTCAACCAACTCCCTCTGATAATTCCTCTCCATCCTCTTCAATAAAATTCCCACACTCTCTTTAACGGCATTCAACCCAATCAATTGATGCAACTCCTTCCAGGCAGGGCTATCCATAGCAGCTTTCGTAGGCGCAGGTCCAATGATATCTTCCTTCGAAAGGTAAAAGTCATCCGCATCGATCCCGATCTTTCTCTCTTTCGTAAGTCTCGCAGCCTGTCGTTCCAACATCTTCGCAACGTTGTTTTGTACCCCTCGCGCGTTACCACACCCTGCCATCCCTCTCATTCTGCCCAATCTCTTCGCGACAATGCGGAGGTATAAACCGTTATATCCGCCTTCGACCATCAATTGATCTCTAAACTTCTTCTTGAGGGTATGTTGAAGAATGTATAGCAATTCCTCATTCGTGAAGTCTTCGAATTGCACCCTATAAGGGATACGTGAGTTCAAACCGGGGTTATGTTCGAAAAATCGTTCCATCTCTTTATTATACCCGGAGATAATAACCACGATCTTGCCTAAATGTTTCTCCATCTCGGAAAGAATAAAATCAAGGACCTGACGACCTTCATATGCCCCGGACGTAACAAGTTGATACGCTTCATCAATGAACAAAGCACCGCCTCCAGCTTTCTGTAATTCCGTAAAGAGATCTTCGATACCGAGTACCCCTCCACTGGCAAGCTTCGCACCGTTGGTCTCCTTGTACAAAGCGGACTCCAAAAGTCCCTCTGATCGTAGAAATTTAGCATAAACACGTGCAAAGGTCGTCTTGCCGGTTCCAGGGTTTCCCAAAAGTGCTATATGGAATCGCTCATCGGAAAGATCGATCTTTTGACGAAGAACAGTCTCGGCTTTTGCTTTGATAGCTAGAACTTGCTCCTTGACATGCTCCATTCCAATCATACTCATGATTTGATCTAGGGCAAGGTTGCTGTCACCGGACACCAATTTCTGACGCTCCCATTCATCACGACTGGGGGATGGGAAAGGCCCTGTGGGTTTGGAATCAACAATCAAAGAGTCTGACGTGATCGGGTTTGGTTGCTTCTTTTCAGGTATCGTTGTCGCCTTCGTTTTTTGAACTTCGACACGTTTGACAGCGGGCGTGGGTGTAGAAACTGATGTAAAGTTAGCAGCAGAACTTGAGATATCATCTTTAACGATAGCTGAAATCTTTTCGACGAGCGAAGATGCCTCCCCCTTGATAAAAGTGGAAGGCTCCTCAAGAACGGAAGAGATCTCGGGCAAAATTCGTGGAATATTACTGAACGAAATTAAAGGTTCCTCAACAGAAGGTGTCTCCTTGTCAACAGCGGTAGAAACTGGTAGTGGTCCCAAATCCTCGGATGGAATAGGTAGAGTCAATCTGGCAGGTGGTGAAGAAGGTATTTCGGGCAAAAACAATGATTCCTGGGGTTTATATGGCGCAGGTGTCTCTATCTGGAGCTCCAAACCGTCGGTTATTTCATCGCTGTCTACCGCGATCAGTGGCTCCACGGATTCATGATTCTCGATATAGATTTCGAAACCAGAACCAGAAGATCCAGAATCGCTGCCGTATCTGATAACAGTACCCGTGGACTCCGCGATAGATCCAGAAGAAGGAAAGTTAATCCCGATTAGATCCTCATAAAGCTTCCGATTAACTTCCAGTAAGGCCTCCAGTTCTCCAGGTTTAGTAGTTCCTAGATCGTCTGTTGTTGTTCCTATCAGATCGTGAGGAGAGCTTGTTCGTGGTTGTGGTGCTGGCTCCTTGGGATCCAGGCACTGAATGGGAGAGTAATTGTTAAACCCGTCTGAGGGATTTGGATCGATACTCTTACCCTCAGATCGACTTCTCTGGTGTTGTCGGTGCCCATTCGTACTGGGAGGTTTCGAAACGGGGGCATTCGGTGAGACAGAAGTGGATGGAGACGAAGGCAGCTTTTGCATGTGCGGAGCCGTATTTCCAGTGGACGGGGAAGAAGCTCCCTCGCCACCGTTGATCAATTTGAGTAAGCTGAGCTCCTTCTCTCGTTTTTCTTGCGTGATCATCTTGAGTAAACTAAGTTCCTTCTCTCGTTTTTCCTGGGCTGCTTCTTCCTCCAACTTAAGTCTGACTTCCCTTTCACCAAATGGCTTAACATACGCCCTCTCTCGTCTCGGATAAGCGGGCTCAATCTTCCCTTCCGCGACAAGTCTTTCATTCTCAGCTCTATCCAAAGCCTTCTTTCGCTGAGCTGCAAGCTTCTCTTCATCCGCCTTTCGCCTCTTCCCCTTCTCAATCGCCATGTGGAGGTCGTATTCGGTCGTCTTTTCTGCAGCCTCTTTCTTATGGATGGCCTGGAAATGTGTATCGATCCGATCACACTTCGCACACGGTTTGAGGTTGGGTGACCAGCAGTGATCTTTCCATTGGTGGCCTTTCGGACAAGACTTCATCACCGTCTCCTTACAAACCATCTTCGCATGATCGTCTCCTGAGTGACAGAACAGCGGACATGTATGCTTCTTGCACATGAGCATCGCATCGCTATTCCCCAATATCTCGACATTAGCCCCATCATTGCATTAATCAACCGCAGAGAATATTAGAGAAAAAGAAACTCACCACCTCAATCGACACCTTCCCTCCGGTGCCTGGGTATCCAACTCCGCCGGAGTCTTGCAAGTAGACTTCTGGTCCAAATGTCTCTGGCAAACAATCGGAACTCCGTCGAATATCCGCCCTTCGTCCATGAACCTTTTAACGACTTTCCCCCAAATTGTCATCCCCTTGACACTCTTATAACCAATAGTAGTGTAGAGGTCCCCGAAGATGAACAAGCCTTTACGAGCACGACTCAACATGACGTTGATGCGCTCGGCATTCTTGGTGAAACCGATTTCTTGGGATTTGTTGGACCTGACCAGGGATAGAATGACTATATCGCGATCGCTGCCCTGGAATTGATCTATTGAAAAATTTCACATTAGCCAACCGCCGCCCCGTAAACTTGAGAGTCATGTACTTACCAACAGAGTAAACTTCGACAGCTTTATTGATGCCAGTAGCATCACTAGCCTCCATCAAGCCAGCCCTTACAAGTTCATGATGATCCATATGTGACAATTTGACATCAAACTTCGACTTTTCCCGCATATACTTTGAGATCAAACCGACTTGTCCCAAATACGGCGTGATGATAACAATCTGGTTCGAAGAGTACCCGTTGACGCCGAGGTAACTAACCAACGCTACAACCATGTGTGCTTCGAACTCATTCATCTTTGTGGATTTCTTCAACGCTAGAGAACTACGCTCGGGAAGATCCTTGACAAATGATTCTTCGTTTTGGTGGTGGACCCAAAACATGTTTGATTGTAAACCACGTATGTTGTCGAAGCGGCCGACCGCGGTGGAGTCTTTTAGATCCGGATATGTGAGGGTTCTAATGATGCTTGAAATTTCTGGGCGGGCACGATGTTGGGTTTCAAGAGTAGTGTATGGAAAACCAGCATCGATGAGACGTTCTAACAGAGACACGTCAAGATTGTACCCTTTCTTGGATTGAAATGTTAATTCCCAACTGTCGCACCGAGGTCGGAGTTGTTTGTGGTCACCGATGAGAATCAATTGTTCGACATTCTCATGAAGAGCCGCGAGGACGTGCGATTCGAAAATTTGTCCTGCTTCCTCCACAATAATGATTTTCGGTGCAACCTGTGAGATTTCTCTAAGATATTTTGCTGCCGCATTGCTGGTACCAGCAATGATACGTTTCTCCCTTAGCACATTGGCAACGCGGGTATTCTTCCACGTTTGAAGTTCGTCTACCATCTTGTTATAAGCGGTCGCAGTGGCAGCGATACTCCAAACTTGATCACGCATGGTAGCTTCCTTCCACCAAGATAATAAAGACTGGCGTTTCTCTTCGGGCATCTCCCATATTTCGCAAGCATCGGGGGTCATATAAGTCGTCATCTCGGCGGGCGCATCCATATTTTCAGCCCACATATGGAAAAGTTCTCCGTCACTGGGTACCGTAATGTCCGGGTCACAGCTCTTGACTAACTTAGTCCATTCGCGAGGAACAGTAAAGGCGGAACGGTATCCGTATGGGTCACTGGGTGGGTTAGTCTCATTGTAGAGGACTGCGACATTACGGATATCCTTGTAAAGCATCTTGTGCGGAAATGTTTCACAATAAGCTTCGTCGATGGGCAGCCACGCGCATTGCAGGTTATGCTCAAGCAACTTGATTGCCTTCTTTGCTTGCTCGTACACGTCCTTCTCGTCAGAGATTTCGTTGAGAGACACACAGCGGGTGTTTTGGTTGAACTGGCTACCGATGCGGACGACGTGCTCTTGCTGCACATTCATGTCAAGAACGTTCTCAATGAATTCATCGCAAATGTGATTTTGCTGTGTAATAACAAGCATTTTCTCTTCCGTGTAGAGATAAAACAATTTGGCGAGAACGTTGGCAATCATGGTTTTTCCGGTACCTAAAAGAATGTGGATTAGCATCGAACTCGAGAACTCATAAGATAGTAGTGGCGTTTACCAGGAGGGCCCTGAATTAACGCGACTTTATTTTGCAGAGCTGTAGTGATCGCTCTACATTGCGCCTTGTCCAGATTCATGGGGGACCTAGTTTTGATAATATGCTGCAAGGATTTGTCGGGAGCAATATACTTTGCTTGCTGCGATGGGCAAAATGATGTCTTGTTGATTTTATCTCCCTTCTTGAAATTTATGAGCTCATCTGGCAAGGGAAACATTTTAGGGGCTTGAAGAGCCTGCAGAATCGGTTGATGCGCGAAAACTGGTGTATCCACACATATCAACTTCAGATCTGCGGTTTCCGCGGGTTTGTGAACAGTCGCCCACCAAGCTTTCTCCATCAAGAATTGAATAGTATTCATTCCCTCGAAGGTAAAGATGATGCAAGGCGGATCTTCCTGAAGCGAGCCGATATCTCTGGCGAGGTTACCGAAACCAGCAATCTCACCGTCAATGACGAGACAGGCAAAAGAGTTGTTCCTGTATGGGAATGTCGTTTCTTCCTTCAAAAGTTTCGTGTATTCATCTTCTGAGAAATTGAGAACCTTGGACATACTCTCGATGTCAATGTTTAGTCGGATGCCAAACTTGCGGTGCTTGACGCAACACTCGAAATCCCAGCCGCCCCATTTGATGTTCTCAAATATGAGCTTCGTGCGTTCAGATGAATAATCCGGACTGAATTGGATATTGCTGCCTTTAATGTAATCATGATAGTCGGCGCGGACTCCATTGAGCATTTCTTCGCGCAGGAGACGAAAGTGACAGTCGATATGTCTTCCAACACGAGCTTCACCTTGCTCCTTGAGAGAATCTTTGTTTTTCAGAAGATAGGGTGCATCGAGAGAGTGAATCTCGTAGGGAGTAGGGATGATTTCAATAGATCGAAAGTTCTCGAAATCGTTGTCGTGGCGTCCACCGGGACCACCCGCATTCTTGACTAATAGACCCTTCGTACCCTCACAGTCGATCCAGTACTTGATCTTGATACCAAGGGCGCGGAGCGGCGGTGCTCCACCTTTACAAAACTTCTCAACGACGAGTTCATCATGAATGATTTCTTGTATATAATTTGGAATTCCCACTGAGGATTCAATGTACTCTTTGAGAAACCATGCGAAACCTTCGAGGGCGGATGGATTTAGGTTGTCTTTTTTGGTTGCGTTTGCCATGGCTCGCAGGGTGGCTTCACAGCACGTTGCAACTCTCTCCATGACGAGCATGACCATGTGGTCAAAGTTGATCAGCTGCAAATCCTTTTCCTTCGTCTTGTACTTGTGTCCGAGAAAGACGAAGAATTGGCCGACGTAATTGTTGAGGAAATCCAAGTCTCTGAGATTGGAATTCAAGGCAGTCGCAAGATTGAACAGGCCGGTCCCGACTTCGGTTAGACTGACTAGGCACTGTTCTGTGGCGCCTGGCTCTCCGCATTGACGAATGAGAGCTTTTAGAAACCCCTTGGCTATCTCGCTGTCTTCCACTTGCATCTCGTCGCTCATGAAACGATCAAAGAAAGCGTGCACTCGCTCAATAGTGCTATCGTTATGGAGGGACATATCAGGCAGTAACCTATCATGAGATGTTCTGGTATGACCTGGAGGAAAAGACGGATGTTTGGAAGTTGACGCTCGAGGTTTGTTGGGAGCGATGATGGAATTTCCATTAGATTGGCGGTTAGGGTGACGGCCACCGTTGGCGCGACCACCTCGAGAAGCCATATTTTTATAGTGACGAGATTATAGCTAGATTGTATTTCAGAGTATCAGGATACTTACTATCTGCGGGGAGGAGATGAGCAACGTATGTCTACGTGTGAGATAGAATGGAGACTGAGCTTACATTAATGAGGATGACGATGGCGTAGGAGGTTGATGCTCGATGGCTCTAGCTAGATGTCGTGAGATGAAGCAACGAGGTGATGATGACAAGAGAAGGAGGAAGATGGTAGAAGGGCCGAGAGAGAGCCGGTGGGAGTATTTATCGCCGCCTCAGCCGAGCAACGAGCGTCGACAGGCGCAACTGCACGCTTTTACTCAGCAAAACCCTCGACGACCAGCCAATCGACGTGCTGGCCAAGGACATTACCATCTCCACTCACCTTCGAAGCACCGTCCAATCTTTCAATTGATAAATATCCCTATAGAAGCCAGTAAAATACGGCGATAGGCATGCCTGGCTGCAGCACGATCCAAGTTCAGGCACCGAGTGCTATCGTGCCTGAAAACCGAACCTGCTATCACCGCGTACGTGCCAGCATTCGTGTTCACCAGCGACAGAGGCCGGCGCCGCATGGTACAATTGCCGGTTCTCTGCTCGATATCTAGCACCCGCATCGAGCCATCTCGTCAGTATCGCGTCTCCAATTATCTCGCGTGGTATACCTGCACATGTACGAAGGCTTGTCTGAGTCGTTGCAGCCAAGCAAATTGATCAGAGTGCACCGCTGCGGACAGGGCCCCCACATGCAGACACCTCGGACTGGTACGTACCCGTCGCTGTCCCCAGCCTTCTCCTCTACCAGCAGAGGGAGACCTGTTCCTCCGAGTACTTACTAGTATTTAGCAGGATACTCGACCGGATAGCATGCCCATGGTCGTCGGCGCGTAGTTGCAGGTCCACCCGAACTGCAAACCCCTCGTCGCGGCCTGTTGCATTTTCCCCGCAACGCAGCTTTGATTTACCTCTACCACGGAGCGCAGTTCACGGTGTTATATTCTGATATTCCACTATATCCAAACAGCTAATTACCTAATTACTAGGTCAGGCAGGCATAAAGTACTAGTCAATATTACAGATGGCACTGCGACATCCTTAGTAGCATCGTCCTCGCTGGGCAGCTAGCTTTGCCTCAGCTATCCCCATCCGGTTTTATGCAGGATGACATGCCCCTCCTCAGCTAACGGCAGAAACAGAGCTCCGCGCAACACCAAATGAAAACATCAGACGAAAAACAACCTGCCACCCGCCCTCATTCCTCTCCGCGACTTCGACTTCATTCCAGTCGCCCGACCTCCACTCCGCTCCCACAGCTTTCTCGTACTTCTCACCGGTGTCGCATACGCGCGAAGATTCCGCGCATACTGGTATTATCCATGGTTTCTTTCTCCCTGCGCCGGTCCCGCTCGTAAACAGCTCCACCAACACCATGCAAAGCAACTTCAGCACCTTCTCCCAGGGCTCCGAATCGAATTCCTTCCACTCTTCAGGCCGTCTTCTCCGCCAGCCTCGGTTGAAAAAGAAATCATCCATAGGAAATCTCGTAGACTCCATCTCCCGCGCTACCTCTGCCGCATACGACAGCTTTATTGGTAGCACTACCGACGATGAAGACGACGACGACGGCATAATACCTGTACTGCGGAGACGGAGCGGGATCGTGGGATTCGTCAGCGATGTTGGGAGCTTGCTAAGTCCCCGGAGAGATGTTACCGAGCGACTAGTGAGGTATTGGTGGGGTAGAGCCTTTGTTCTGGTCGTCCTCCCAGCTGCCATCGTACGAATCAATCATTCTTTGCTATTACACTACGAGCCGTTAACTAATGTACTGTAGGTAGTCGGCTGGTGCGCCATACCGTTACCTATCACCATAAAAACGATCCCGGATGCGGGCAGCTCGGTGTCTTCCTCCATAGCCGATGCGATTCTACATATGATATGGCCGCATCGGATCTTACATAGCGAGTCGACTACATCACCCAACCAGACTTCAGCGCTTGTAGATGGGTCCGACCCTATATCCGGTGTTCCGGGACATGGGAAGGCGCTTGTGGAGATACACTGGTGGTTCTTCTTACTCGTATACTACGGAATATACCTCCTCATGGGCCTCTTCTACATGACCAACCTCTTCAACCTCTACAACATGAACTGGTAAGCACCCTACATATATTTACGTCAACTATAGTATTGACGGTTTGTCAAGGTGGCCGGCGAGACTAGGCGGCGTAGTTACATATATTCTCTCATGGTCCATATCTATCGCAATCGGGATCCCGATATACTACTTTGCCCGCCCTCTAGCCCATCTCAACATCACTTGGATTCTCTTAACATTCATAACAATGTGTCTTCCTGCCGTAATCGCATTTATAGTCCTCCACGCCGAGGACCGCCATTCATCGCTTCGCTACCACCAACCGTCCGCATATGTCAACACCAGCAATACCCGTTCGCACAACCAAAACACCACCTCGATAGACGAAGCCCTTGAAGAAGAAGAATTAAACCCCAACGAATCCACATCTCTCCTCTCATACGGCAACATCTTCACTCGAACCCGCTCCTCATCGAATGCATCCAGCGATACGTATCCACCGCGTAACACAGCATTCACGAGAATAACTCGACGAATCCGCCGCCGGACACGTTGGATTCCATATTCTTATATCCGATTTTTGTGGTTCTGCTCCGCCATTCTTCTTGGATTAGTCGCTTTTGTACTCGGCGAGCTGTACGCCGAGATTTATCTGAGGACCTTGCCGCATAGTAATAAAGAAACAGTGATTTATGTTTATTCGTGGGTGGGGACTATCCTTGCTTTGGATGGGATTACTGGCTGGATCCTCAGCGCGCAGGTGCAGAGTTATCCCCTTGAATTCGTGTTTAAACTATACTTCAGCCTAACCTACTACGTAAGTCTTCAACCCTCCATTACTCAACTTTGAATACTATTTTCGAAATATTAGGAGGAGTATTAATGAGAGGTTAGACATACATTCGAACACTGTACGCACGGCTACGATCACCGTCGCAATTCGCCATATTGCAGCTCCTCTCTTCTTCCATCGCGATCCTTTTACAACCGTTATACATCTCCCACCGCTTCCACCGTTTCATGACATACCTCGGCTTCACATCGACAACCTACTCCGAGCACATAAAACTCACCGGCCGAGCGTTCTTCCTCCGCGGACTTTCCGAGAACGTATCGATGCTAGCGTTCCTCGGGTGGATAGTGGTGTTGCATTACGGGTCGAATAAAGAGGTGTATCCGTATTTATCGTTCCGGGATGTGGATGTATTGCAGGACGGGTATACGTTCGAATTGACGTTTTGGGCGAGCGTGGTTACGTGGGGGTTGGAGATCGTGAGCGGGTGGTGCGTGAGGAGGATTTTTTGGTGGGGGTGGGAGTTCGGGGTTACCGGGGAAGGGAAGAGGGATTTGGTTGATTTTGAGGGGTTGGTGGTGGGGTGTTTGGCGGTGATGGTGCACGCGCTTATGAATATGTTGATGAGTATCGTGCGGTTGAAGTTTGATTAGACGCGGTGGTGGTAATGAAGCTAGAGATGTGATTGTATTTTGTTCAGCGTTTTGATTATTAGCGGGTTATTGGAGCTTTGGTAATGCGCTTTTAGCACCTTGCTTTTCATAGATGTCGTTAGCGGTCTATGGGGGACGATAATGAATGCCTTGGTTGAACGAGTAGAGATTCGTATACCCAATACACGGTGAAACTCGAGCAATACAACCGGTGATAATTCCGATATATAAAAAAAAAACAACGCCGCTGAAAGAATAGAAACTCCAATCAATGATACCTCCTCCTCTACCCTCAAACCCGATTCCCAACGATCAATAACAACATATACATAGTATTAAAAAAAAGGGACTACAAAACCCCAGCTTCACCGCCGAGGTCAACCTCCACTCTGCCCTCCAAATCCACCTCCTTCCCCTTCCCTAACCCCTCACCCACCCCCATCCTCTTACTAACATACCTCTGCGCCACCGTCCCCACTGCAAGCGCAATGATCTCCTCCATCCACTCCGCGATCCATTCTCTCGGATCAACCGCCCCGTTAGCCAATCCCACCTGCACATCCTCCGGCAACTCTTCGAACTCCGCGTCCATCCATTCCCCCCATTTCGCGGGACAAGTCTGACTCATACCGGTAAACTCCAACCCGTGCTTTTGATCCAACAAATGTACCGCGAAGCTTAAAACTTCCTCCACGTCATCACCGTTACTTTCCCCGTCTTCTCCGGGTTTAGTCAAGATGGAGGTAAACGGACACGGATAAACCACCGGTTGCAAAGCGAGGAAGATATCACTCTTTCGAACCGGGTTATTCGGATCGAATCCCTTTTCAACAGTCGGACTCCGTTGGTTGTATTCGACCGCGAATCCCTCGGCGGTGGCTTTGGCGAGTTTGACGCCGGCTTCGAGACCTTTCACGGCGCCTAGTTCGCGTTTTCGCTCGTCGCGCCACCAGGGTCCGCCGCCCCAGCCGGCGCTGAGGGTGGAGTTTCGTTTGTTGGTTGCTTCGGAGCCGCGTTGGATGACGAGGAGGTCGCCGCCTTCGACTTGTTGCATTACGCGGGAGAAGACGTGGTGGATTATTGGGTCGATGGAGGGGTAGTTTTGGAGGTCGTGGGTGGTGTGGATGTGGAGGCGTTCGTGGGCGGAGATTGGTGGGGCGATGTGGTGGAGGAGGGTTGTGAAGGTTGGTATGGCGCGTTTTTGGAGGTCGCCGGCTGGGATTATCATAGAATATTAGCTATTTGATTGAGGTTTGTGGTAATGAAGGTGGTATGGGAGACGTACTGAGGTCTTTGAGACCGCTTACGGTGCCGGTGACTTGTTTCGTCCAACGTTGAGCTTCTTCGGAGGTTTGGATTTCTTTGTAGACGGATTGAGCGGTTGATTGAGCTGCTGTGGCGGCGGCGGAAGCGGTGTTCCAGAGACCTCCCCACCAGCTACCTTGTTGATCGGAAGGAGGAGGAGGGGCATTCCCTCGCTGTTTCTGCTTGGAAGCAGCTTTGAGTTCGGTCAATTCGTCCTCTTCTTCATCATCATCTTCTTCTTCGTCGTCGTCGTCGTCATCACCATCTTCGTCGTCGTCTTCTTCTTCGCTTTCGACTTTAGCTGGTTTTGCGACGGGGGCTCGAGTCGCGGCCGCCTTCTTGCGTAGACTATCCGAGGGTTGCTTCGCCGGAGAGGATTTCAGATTGGTTGAGCTGAGACGCGGGGTTACAGAGCGCGACGGGGTGCGGTACTCGGCGGTGAGGCCTTCGATTTCGGCGAAGAGGGCTTTTTCATTGGGGTCGTCGGCGGAGAGGGAGGCGCGGGGTTTGCCGTCGGGTTCCTTCTTGGTGGGGGAGGAGATGTCGTCGATGCCGGCGAAGAGGGAGTCGATGTCGGTGTTTTTGGAGATGGAAGGGGTGTTTTTGGCGGCTTTGGTGGCTTTGGCGGCTTTGGGGGGCATTTTGATAGGTATTCGGCGGATATGGTGAAGCTGTGGAGATGGCGGAGTTTGGTGTGGAAGGAGCGGTGGGATGGTGTTTTGAGCGGGGTGACGACGGCGCTTCCTGTTTGGGCGTGTGGTATTCTGCGTGTTGTCGGCTGGTATACGACGTCTATAACTTGCATTATGAGATACTCGAATGTATCAATATCTGAATGTAGCTTGATGTTACCCTTCTTCGTGATATGATTGACTTCCTGTTTTACAATATTACTGGTAATTATACAACATGATAAAGGGTAGCTGGTTCTGCACCGAAAGCTATATGCGCACACATCTTCTAATAGGGCTACCGCCTCACGCTCGATAATTACGAGGAGGAAAGGCCCGCTTTGATTAGATTGATGACCACGGCTGTAATATACATTACGACCGCGTGAAAAAAGACTGGTATAAATTATAGACTTAGCAGATACGCAGCTCGAAGACCCTTCCTTGAATTCATTCCTTCATCATCTTCAACCTTCGCTAGAGTTATTTCCATCCGAGTATATCGAGACAAGTATCTGTTCGCGTATCTCATTCAAAATGCAGCATCCGGACAAAGACAACCCCTTCGACGACTATGACCTGCCTAGAATCCCTCCTAGCGCCAGTATCAGCGCTCTTGATCTGTCCGCCGAGCCTGGGGATGGCCAGTCTCAGTCGCAGTCGCAGTTGAATCCGATAGCATCGCCGTTTATCCCGAGCCAGCAGACCGGACAGCAGGGGCTAGAACAGCAGACCGGGCAATACGGGCCAAACTTGACTGTCCCGGGTCAACCTAAACCAGGAAGCGACGAGGTGCCAATGTGAGTGCATTCGATCAGTATCGTTTCTTCAATCGTTAATATATGAAAATAGTTATCGAGGAGGACGTCTTGTCGGATACGAGCGATTCGACCCGCGTTACTACAACTACGCCTACGGGCCCAACTACCCGCCCAATTATCCCCCCGGATACTCTCATCCTCCCTCTCACCACCACTCTCACCACCAACTTCATCCTCAGTATCAGCATCAACCTCAGTATCAACCTCAATATCAACATCAATATCAGCATCAATACCAGTCTCTCGCCCGACCGAACCTCAGTCTGCCATCTTTTCCTCCTCGTCCTCCTCCGTTTCCAGACCTCCCTCCCTTGGCTGTCTTTCCAACTGTCCCTGGACCCGGGTTCACCCACACCCCAGGAATCATCACCCGCGCTCGAGACATCGTTGCTGCCAATCAACCAGCCCAGATGGATCACTTTAATCTTCCAGTTGCCCCTCCTTCCCATCCCTCCTGGGGAGCTGTTCCTCAGCCACAATCCCAATCTGGCTCTCCTCCTGCTAGACCGGAAGACCAGATCGCTCATCCTCGCCCTTCCAGATCGCATCCGTCGCTTCTTCTAGCTTCTCCCGAACGAGTCGTCCAGACTTATGGCATGGGACCGAGGAAGCGTGTCAGTCTGAAGCGCGTCACCGAGTCCCAGCTCGAAGCCGCTCCTGCAACGATGTCAAATCCACAGGAAGCATCAACCTCTCAAGCTACACTATCAAAGGCAGCACCCCCTGCTAACCAAGAGAGGCTTACCGTCCCCTCTGGAGCTGACCAAAATCCATTCTTACCATCACCTGCTCTCACCCTCCCAGCCGCGGGTTCTTCCAAGCAAGCCGGGTCTTCCAAGCAAGCCGGGTCTTCCAGGCAAATCGAAAAACAACCTGCTTCCTCGAAGAAGAAACCCCAAGCAAGCAAGAAGAAAACCGGCGGCCGCGGATCCACTTCTGTCTTGGGCAATATTTCTGGGAATAAATCCACCAATCCAATCTCTCTGGACGACGATGAACCCGAAGTCGGAGAGAATCCTCCTTCCAGAAAGACCCAAAAAGGTACTAAAGCTTCATCTAAATGTAAATAATTACTCTTGTTCGTTCTTGCTGAGCATGTGTAATAGGGCAAGGATTTATTGTCGCCGGACCGTCTATTTTGAACGTTGGTCCTCGAACAGAAATTGAAGAAAACGCTTTTGCTCAAGTTCCCAAATTCCAAGATAACAGTGACATTTTGATGCAAGATGCGGACGCGTATCGTCATGATGACAACCAGTCGAGATCTATCTCTACCGCTCAGGTTCACTATCTGCAACGGAAATACAACCAAGAAGCTCAGGCTCTTGGTGCCGGACAATCTATACCGACGTCAGGCGAACTTCAACCCACGATATCGCAAGGTCAGACATCTACTGCGTTTCAAGATCTGCCTGCCGATAAATCACAATCACGTTCTCCGATGGCGCTGCCCGGTTCAATTCCTCTCAACCTCCTCAGTGCGATAAACACTGCTCCGAACATCGAATCAGCAGGTGGTTCTCAGAACTCTCCACAATCCACAGCAAATAACCAAACCCCTTCCAACCGATCCAAAGAAGCAGCGACATTGTCTCTATCCCGGCCAGATAATTGCCTAGATTCTATTGGAGCCTGGGACCTGTCTGCCAAAAGACTCGAGGACCTGCAATTTGCCACGAACACCAATGCCGCCAATTCAGCGAACGCGGAGCTCTTATGGAAAACTATGAGACCGTACGTCAAGGATATGGTATTGGATGAGATTATACCGGGAGCAAGCGCGGACAGCAAAGAACGGGAGCGTACCGCGGATGACATCGGACCGGCTGCTGGTTCCCGACTACGCGACATTGTCAAGGATTTACAGGGTGGACGTGCCAAAGATCCCGAGATCGAGAAGGATACGCCGAAGACATTTGTTGTTGAAACTTCACATTTGACGGAGCCAGATGAATTGGAATTTCTGGGAGTTGCTAATAGAATTAAGGCGAAGATGGAGGGGAAGAATGATTCGAAGTCTAAGGATACGAATATCTTTGGCATGGGGGACGAGGATGATAGCTCATTGCCGACGAGCGGGCTTATTGACTGGGACGGACTTTTGATGGTTATCTAGGGATTACTGATGATATTTTTCCAATCCCCGATGAGGACGATTTGATTGATTTTTCGAAGGAAAAGAAATTGGAGGAAGAGAAGGGAAAGTCGGTCTCCGATATTAAAGACTCGACTGATGTAACAACCGCCCAGAAACTGCCATTTGAAGCTCTCGATGCGGAGGAAGTCAAGGGTGGTGATTGGGGAATGGGAATAGGGAGCTTTTATAATGATTTCCCAATGCCTAAGAACCCGGAAGATGTTGGACTTGACGAGCTCGATAGTCTTTTCGATGATTTTGAGAACGGAGCCAATCAGAATATTACGGAAATCGCAGGCGACAGTGATATTATGATGGAAGATGTCTCGATGAGCTACCAGGACGTTTGTGCGGAGCACGGTGATGTCGACATTACAGACATTCTCACTGCAGACAAAGAAGAGGAGATTTTGAGAGCTCACATTGAAAAGGCGGGAGCAGTTGATAAACCTGTTATCAGGGACAATACGACAAGCGACCAGGTTATTCAGATTGAACAGGATATCCCAGTCGAAGAAGAGCGTCCTCTAGAGGACAAGCCAACCCTCAACCAAGAACTTCGAATTGAAGAAGCCGGACAGGAAGGAAGTGCACATATTGAGGAAACACAAACTGTTACTACTACTGAAGGCACCAATACTGGAGAGAATGGAATATCGATGGATGTGTCCACTCCTACGAAAGAGGTCAAAATGGTCCTCGCCACTTCTCCGTTGACTCCGCTCAGCGGATTGTCAACCCCACCTTCATTCCAACAAGACGCTAATGCCCCCGTCATCGATACACCCACTGAAAATCAAGAGACGGATACTCCGCTCGTCGATAGAGGTACTGAATATCAAGAAGCAAACTCTACTTTTATTGATCTAACGAGTGAGGCTGAAGATAACGAAGAAGAAACGTCAATAATTTTGACTCGAGAAGTCAAAAAGGAGAATGTGGAGAGCGAGATGTATTCAGCGGACGATAGTGGAATTTCTGAAACATTTGCCACACCGGTTTCAGATATCGACCTTACCGGCGGCGACGAGATGGATGTCGATGTACCGATTGGAAAGGAGGAGGAGGAGGAGGGGGTAAAGGAGACGATGGCGGGGAGTGAGATGTCATCTCAAACGCCTAGGTCGGAGATCATGGTCGAAGTCGCCATTCCTACTCGAATGGCGTCGGGTTCCCCGCAGCAACCTGTTGCGCGGAGGAATACCCGTGCTACGGCTTCGCAAACATCTCAACGAGATGTTGTGGAAGGTGGGGGGTTGTTCGCTGCGATTCCTGCGCAGAGGAGGAGGGATACGGAGCCCTCCAGGGTGAGGGGCGCCGGAAGGTCTCATAATTTGGAGGCCTACGGCGAGGTTGGGACTCCCGTGGGGAGGAGGGGGGAGGGGACGAGGGGGTCGTCGAGGGCTTCGACGCCGGGGAGTGGGAGGAGTGAGGGGAGGAGGAGTTCGAGGAGTAACGCTAGCTTTACGGCTAGGTTTCACGATGTTAGGGGGGCGTATGGGGAGGGGGAAGGGGAGGGGGCCGGGGGGCGGGGGCGGGGGGGGGGGGGGGGGGGGGGGGGGGGGGGGGGGGGGGGGGGGGGGGGGGGGGGGGTGGGGGGGGGGGGGCGGGGGAGCGGGGGTCCGGGGATGATGATGTTGATATGGTGTAGGGGGTGGGGGGGTATGTTGTTTTGGTTTTTTTTTTTTTATCTTTTTTCCTGTACTTATTCCGTTTTTCCTTTTGTTTTTGCTTTTGTTTTTTATGTTTTTTATGTTTTTCTTTGATTTTTTTAAGTGTTAATAGTGCATAGCAGAGGCGTATTATGTTATATTTTTCTTATATCTTTGACTTATGTTTTTCAGAGGTGTAGAGGCGACGATATGGTGAGATGGCGGTGATGATAGTGATTGATTGTGCATGACGGACAGTATAATCACGGTAAGAATAAAGATACTAGCTACGACTCATTGTCAGTGATAAGATATCACGGCGCCAACTAATTGTGCTACTAAAATTCCTTTCGGGAATCGATTAAAATAGTAATCTGAATATACTAACTGTTAGCCATAGTGACAAATATTTGTCTAAATAAGCGAATGGGAAAGAGAAATGCTAACTATCCGAGCAAGTATTGTAAATTAAGTACTTTGTGGGGAGGTTGACTTCGCCAGACCATATTGCAGCTTTTTCGTAAACTTGTCTCTACACAAAGTACTCTCCAGTTCAGCTTAGAAAGACTACTCACGGCTATTGATGAGATATTTTCGGAATAAAACCAAATTATGGTTTATTTGGATACAATGTGGGAAGCCCTATATGGGGCTGTTGAGTGAGTTATATGAACGCCATGCTCGAATAGCCTCGTGGTGGATACCAAATGAGTGAGATTTCCCTCCACAGAAGCTCGAAATATTGTATATGGAAATATAAACCAACTCTCTCCATGGGTATCCCACGTTTTTTCCCCGATTTTTAACCACGTTTTTTCACCACGAGTGGTATCAGGATATTCGAAGAAAAAGCCTGGCAACACATTTATACATAAAAATGCCACGTCTAGCACGCTCAACGCTGTTGCTCCTGCTGGGGTTAACCTCCCTCTCCAGCGTCACCGCGTTACCGCAATACGGTTCTCAAAACGGAGACGTCAGCGGGGTTGGAAATAGCATGGCTGTTGAAGATGACTACGAATCGAGCGATTCCAGCCCACTCCTCAATGGAGCTCCTGTTCAAAACCAGATAGGGCAGGATGGAGGAGCCGCGACTCCACCCTTGCAAGATGATAGTTCGGATGAATACAGTGGGTTTTATTCGGACACCGGAGACGTCGTGAACGGTGGGGCGATGGAGGAGGAGGAGAAATCTCCTACGCAGAATTATGATGCGGCTACGGATGCAGGATACGCATCTGGGGATTACGAACAGCTTTCCGGGGGGTATGAGATCGATGTGGAGGATTTCGAACAGGAGGCTGATGTTAACCCGCCGGTTTGGGATGAAGCACCGGAGTCGCTCAGTTACCCACAGATCTCTAATCCTGGACCAGAGCAAGTTCAAATCCAACCGCAAGTTGACCAGCCGGTTGAAGAGGAGGCGGTGATGGAGATACAATATACCAAAGATGAACCCGAGGCTTCGGATGTTACTTTATCAAGAACGCAAGGACAAGCTGAGGCGGCTCAGCCACAGGGCAAACAAACTCGACCGGAATGGCAGCCGCCCAAGCCATCGAGACCGAGACTTTTACCATCAGACACTAGAAGAACGTTCGTCGTTCCCGCGAATCAACGACGTCCGCCGCCGCCGGGGCAGGGGTATATGGATCCCGCACCATGGGATCCTACACGGTATATGGGGTATTATGAGCCCATGGATCCGCCGGGGATGTATGATAATATGAGTCCGGATTATGATTCCGATGGATCGGTTTATGATGAGGAGGATGAGGAGGAGCGGAGGAAGATTGAAACGTGGATTGAGAGACAGGGCGGGTTTGGGTATAATGGACCGCCTGGGCGGGATCAGCAGCAAGGAGGCCAAGGTATGGTACAGAATCCTCCCAACGTAAGTTCTTTTCAACCCTCACGAATATATATATTTATAAACAAAAGAAACCCATTACTAACCAAGAGATGGTATATGATAGGCGGATTTGTATGGTACTGGATTTGAGGAAGAACCAGCGGAGCCCCCGTATGATAAAGTCGCGGGACGTAGACAGAGACTTTACGACATAAGACAAAAGGAAAAAGACAGACTGCGTCGACAGCTAGAAATGCAACGGGAGCAAAGGTCCGGTATGAATAACGCTTGGTCCGCCGCGGAAAAACCGGTGGGAACGAGAACGAAGACGAATCCGTACGTTTTAAGCGAACGAAAGAGGCCGACTAGGTCTACCCTGAGGAACTACGATTCATACCTTCGAGATATCGGCGGTAACGCTAACGCCCCGATTAACCTCGAGGATTTCGGGTTGGATCGAAACGACGTCATGGGAAACCCTTTCTCGAACGCGAGTCCAAACGTGAATAGCGGAATTTCTAACGCTGGTAGTAACACTGGTAGTAATACCGGTAGCAACATCGTGCGTCTCAATAACGCTAATCCTCGAACCGTAACCGCCATCTTAGACGACTTTGATCGCGAGTTCCAAAGCGCCAGTCAAGCCTTTTTCACCAGCTCACGATACAGAAATGGTAACAATAGACGAACCGGGCTTCCGAATACTTACAATAACCCAGCATCGTCGGTACGCAATAGATACGGTGGTAACAATAGAGTCGCCGCACAGCCTTCGCAGAATCGCGCCGGTCCACGTAACGCGAACAATAATCCATTCACACAGCTGACCGACGAATTATCCATCCCAGAGATTCAAAGAATGTTCCAGCTACAGGAACAAGCGGCATCCGGAGGAAGAAGCCAAGCTAGTCAAACGTCTACCCAGAACCGAGAAAATCAACTTCAGGGAACCGATGCGGGATTACTAGGCCTCGCGGATGAAGCATTCCCCGGATACGCGGGATTCGGCAGTCTCACCGGTAATAACTTTATGAATTACGGATCCATGGGGCAATCGATGCAATCCACCGGTAACATGCTCGATTCCACCGATCGGCAATTCAACATCAACGATAACATGGAAGCCGGGTTCGATCCTCAGGGGAATATGATTTATGGAGACACACTCGATGGGACTTCATTCCCGGGAATTAACCCTGTCGATACGCTGGAGTTCCCATTGTTGAATAGAGTGCCCACGAGTCGAGCGGGCAGGAATAATGGCAGACAGCGAGCGCGTGGGGGGCCGAATCCGTATCAGATGACGCCTAATGAGGTTGTAGACTGGTTGATGGATCGTAATATCCCTGTGACTGATGATAATGGATTTATTCCTATTGAGGAGTTGAGGCAGACGATGGTTCGAGAGTTGGGTGATAGGGGACAATATTATATCTAGTTCGTAAACGATTGTGTATCATATAAGAGGAAAGGATCGCCTTCTCCAAGTTGCCCCCTTTTTTTTAATCGTCGAAAGCTACACCTCTCTCGTTGATGGCATAGAAATCCAGTAGAGGGCTCCAAGATGCAACTCGTCGTGCTGAGAACTCAATTCCCCAGAGAAGATGCTTGTGGTGCGTACCACAAGTCAGGGGTTCGCTATTTTTTGGAGGGCTATGCGCCACTTGGATGTCTACATCCCCCAACAACATATCTCCACCAGATCTTGTCCACACTTTACGATATCGATTTTACAAATCGACGATTTCGAAGCCCCTGAGATGGCCTTTTTTTCCACCGTTGCGGGTCTTTTTCGTGCATCTTTAGATCTAGACTCCATCTAATTTACCAAGTTGGAGCTAGTCGATAGTAAAGTGGCCCGTTTGCGGCGCGCGATTTTAGACGCGAACCTTCGGTTTACGGATATATATATATAATGGCCCAAGCCACGCGATCTCTATTTCCCACTATCAGCGCCCCCTTCAGCCAGATACCGATCTTAATTGTCGATCGGTACAGATGCATGTTCACCTATATGTTGAAAATATTATAGATCGTATTCTAGGATAAGCCACTAAGCGAAAAACAAATACGATCGTGCCCATATCATCGAGATGCTTCACGGAATTCTCCAGGGTTCCACATTCACGAAGTTCCCAGAAACGTGGTCTCATTCCAGTGTCACCCAAATAAACTACCATTTGGTACCGACGTCTGTATGCATACCATAGGGGCTGATTAGACAGGATGAGCTTATTGAAGCAGCCTCCAATGCATGCGGAAATTAGCAACAGAAGAAGATGCAGTATTTTCAACTATCAACGCGCGAACTTGCGTTCCTCGAGCCGAATTTTTTAATTTCAAAACCGGATCGTGGCTTCTGGCGACGCGATTTCTGGACGTTAACGGCATCATGTACTACAACGGAATGTAAGTAAAGGGGCGAACAAGTTGAAGGAGTTGGATTCGGGATTTTTGTCTATAAATTCGATGAGCTTTCCCATATGTTCAGGGATAGATAATTAATTTCATCTACGAAGCAAGGGCACTTGTCACATACACCAGAGTAACACACGGAGTCCAGGGTATAATAAAACCTAGGCCCAGTTTTGAAACTCCTCGTCTCCAGAAGATCTTTTATCTTTTGTCTCAGTAACTCATATTACGATATCAATCTATCGGATCTTTCCCCAAAGACAAGACATACTAATACTACACAATGCATTTGCCAACTCCATTCACTATACTAGGCCTTGTGGCTGTGGTACACGGGAGCGCTTTACTTGTTCGCGCTCCTGGTTGTTCCTCTGATAATTGTCTCCGGGGTATGTTGAAGTCAAATACTTGCCAACCGATATCAAAGATCTCGCTAACATCAGAGAATTGATTCGAATAGCTATTAGAAACCCTTCACGCCCTGGGTCTGCGGACTGTTCTTCATTTTTACTGAGCACATTTATCCCACCGACCTCGTAAGTTAAGCCTGAATAAGGGACAAGTAAATGGGAATTCTCAATCTATGATATCTAACTATCTTGTCGCAATTAGAACCTTCTACGCTACGACAACAATCATTATAACTTCAACAACGACGCCTGAGGTTGTCAGCCAAACGGCTACGACTTCTATTACAGTCACAACGACAATCCCTACTGTGACAACGGAGACCTCAACCATTACCACACCCGGTGAAACGACAGTTCCATTCACTACGACTACGGTTGATGCGAAGCGGCTCAAGGCTAAGCGCGCCGCGTCAGTTCCAGCTTATGCCTCGCCATGCTCTGGAGCAGCTCGATACTCAAGCGCTTGCTCTTGTTTGCTCTCCGGTGTGCCAACTACCACCGCCGATGCTCCTTCTACTACTATCACTGTTCCCACAACTATAACCTCATACGATTCCGCTCCAACTGAAACCGATACCAATACTATCACAAGCACCCTTCATGACACTACGACTGAAACTACTACTACCACTGCGACAGCGTATGTCCCAGACACCACTTGGGTAGTCTTCCGCCTAAGATTCCAAAACGGTGCTCATCAAGGCGATTATCTCGGTCAAACCGGCGCTTTGATCCCTCAAAATGGCCCATACTTTATCGGAGACAATCTTTCCGGAGGCGTGGGTTCAAAGTTCGCATTGAACCTATCTAACGGTGTTCTCAAGCTTCCAGAGGTGGAGAAGCCCGTTTACGTACTCCCCGGTGCTCCAAGTCTGGCATATGCCCTCGACATGACACCAGCTCAAGCCGCACGTTACGGCGCTGTTCCAGTCACATGCAGTATCTCAGGGATCGTGTTGAGTTGTTCGGCTGGGATGCTGTCGATAATGGGATATGCGGATGAAGGACAGGGTATTGTTTTCTACCTCGGTGCACCGGGTGTTGATTTTGCCTCGTATGGCGGTGAACAAGTCGATTATTACGTGGAGACGACACAGGTTTAATGAATTCGACGTTATGTGGTGGTTTTCTTGTTTTTTCCTTCTATTTCGAATGTGTTCAGGAAGGACGGCGGTATATTTTATGTCATGATACGTATATCTATAGTAGCTAATAGTAATTCAAATGATCCGATCTTATGAGATATTATCAATCATATTTCCGCATGCCCTTGTCTGTTAGATTATGTATAACCAATGAGGTATCCACATATGGAGAGTTGCATTGGACTTCAGGCACGATATGCGGGGACCTAATTGAGGCAGCCTCGGATGCCGCTCCTAATCTGCAAGATGCCCTTGCCCATTGGTCACATCTCCCCAGGGATATTTGCATTTTAAGAACCTTCCTGCGTGAACTTTTACGCGCTAAGAGTCAACTTTATTCCTTGTAAGTTTGAAACGCAAAATGCACCACCCGATCTAAACGACCTCAAGACCTAACTCGTGACCCAGAGCAGTATCTGCTAATAGAAATGTAGCTACAACTACAACTGCTTTTAACGAAATATGTGGTGCCGCCCAGGCTGTGTCCATAGCTTTGTTACTCTGAGGTTATGCACGCTGCCGCGATTTTTGGAGTCTCGGTGCATCTCCAGGGTCCCCCCACGATGCCAAACACAATACTTCGCAATCCTTCGGCATTCTGCAGACCGAAAAAAGCCAATAGGAATAAACCGTCGAGCAAACAAGTCCTCAAGAAGTTTCCATTGTTTTCCATTCTTAATGCAGGATCTCGCGTTCGGTATATTGAGACCTCGTAAGTGTTATTTTCAGGCAGGATTTGGGGGCCCAGATACGATGTCACGGCATTGCTTGACTGTGCCACATACATTTACACCACCATGACTAAGACCAATCAAACATCCACTGGAAATTTGAAAGTTCCGCAGGAGTTATAAATTTGTGGCAATCTCTATGAGAGATGACTTCCCTTCCTGTTTCTGGTCTTTCTAGATATCTATCCAGATACTTCTCTACACCTCCATCAGATCCAGAAATCTCTGAAATTCCACCTCTTGATCCAACTTTATTCGATCCTGAGACTGAAGAACAGGCTTCTTGTCTCTCATCTAGTTCATCTTCTAGTACTCTTTCCGAAATTGAAGGGCCAGAGTTCTGCCCAGCTATCCCTGGCTCAATATTTTTCTCGGATAATAACATCATCGATTCTTTCCCACAAATTATAGAGCCAAAGACGCCTCGAGACTTCAAGATGCCTGGCCGTACCAAAGCTTTCGCTGACCTCGATGCTCTGAAGTCGGCAGAGAGCAGCGCCCTCTTCGACAGAATCGACCAGTTTCGTGAATTGAACATCAGTCAAGATATTTCACTACCACAGGTAAGCTACCCTCACCGATCTCTAGCTTTAAAACACTTGCTAAAACATCTACCGTCATATTCGTATAGCTCGTTGTCGTTGGTGATCAATCCTCTGGAAAGTCCTCTCTCTTGGAGGGTCTCACGGGGATTAGTTTCCCTGTTGCTGGCGAGCTTTGCACGCGGTTCGCGACTCAAATAGTTCTCCGCCGTACAGATGACGAGAATGGACACGTCAGAGCTTCTATCATCCCAGGCGTTGAATCGTCCGATGATGCCGAAATGAAAGAGTATTTGCTTGGTTTCCAGCAGAGCTGGACCATGTCGGAGTTTGAGAATGACGCTACGATTTTCTCCTCCATTTTAGATGAGGTGAGATCCTTTTTCGATGCGTCCAAATTTCATTGGAATCTGTATGAATAGGAAGGTTGAACGGTCCATTGACGTCTTCTCTCAATTTAATAGGCAGCTGCTCGCATGGGGCTACCAAAACCTAGTGACCTTCTTGAAGACACGCCGGATAAACGCTTCTCAAGCGATATCCTCAAAATAGAGTTATCGGGTCCCAAAAGCCCACATCTTACCGTCGTTGACGTCCCAGGGTTGTTTCACAGTAAGTTTTATGTTCCTCTTAAGCAATATCATGTGAAGCTGCATGCATCCGTAGTTAGAAGAGTATTCCCGCTAACAAAACCCTCAGACCCAACAAAGTACCAAACAGAAGAAGATCGAGAAACGATCAAAGCCTTGATTCAGCAATACATCGAGGACTCTAGAACAATCATCATGGCAGTTATGGATGGGCGAGTCAATCTCGCCAACCAGAAGGTCTTTGAGATGGCACGTAACGTGGATCCAGAAGGGAAACGTACCGTTGGCATCATCACGAAATGCGACGTCATTCAGCCTGGGGATGAGCATGCGGTGAGTCCGATATATGACATGACATCCCGTATAGCACCTTACTAAATATCGTTTTGTTCAGGTCATCCAAATAGCTTCAAACAAAATGGAAAGATTGAATCACGGATGGTTTGTCGTGCGAAACCGCTCGACCAAAGAAATCCAAGACGGTGTCACCATATCAGACAGAAACCAAAGAGAGAAAGAATTTTTCAAAAAGGCGCCGTGGAGTCGCCTCCCTCATGGCAATACGGGTGTTATCAACCTCAGAAAATTTCTCGGGCATCTTCTCTACGAACATGTTCGCGACGAGTTCCCAAAACTCGTTGACGAGATTAACAAATTGGTCTCTGATACCGAAGAAGCACTGGAAAAATTGGGAGCCCCCAGGAGCAATGCAACAGAACAGCGAACCTACCTCACCCGCATTGCTAACGAATACGATCGCAAAGTGACCGACTGCTTAGATGCAAAAATTCGAGAAGTAGTCTCCAGTAAATCCCCGTTGAAAATCCGCACCCACATCCAAAACATGAACGACGATTTCAAGGTTCAGATCCAAGCACTAGGGCACACGCGAAATTTCAAAGGTAGCGACCATGAACGAGACGAGATAAGCCCACCTCTGAGGGAAGAACGAGATGTCTTTATCCCGGAGCCCGTGGACATATATCAGTGGATCAGAGAAACATACCGTGATTCCAGAGGTCCAGAATTACCCGGCCTCGTCAACCCCAACGTCGTTGTAGAAATGTTCCGCCAACAATCCTTGAACTGGAAACAAGTTGCTAGCACCCATGTTCGAAGCGTCGTCGATAAGGTAAACCACTTCAACATGGAAGTCTTCAACCGAGTCGTCGCAGACGACACGGTCCGCAAAAAGCTTGTCACAAGTCTCTCGAAAGCCGTACGAGAAGCGACTGCTAAGGCTTACAAACAACTGGATCAATTGATCGAAGACGAATCGTGCGGTATTTTACAAACTGTCAACGATTCTTTCGCTGAAACTCTCTCTACCATTTGTTGGGACCGCGTCCTCGCGCGTCTCAAGAATGTTCATCTCAGCAACTCTGATTCCGAACATGGAAATCGCACCCTAGACCTCGCTGCGATCACTAAAGCCTTCAAACTGAGTAATGAAGATCGCGCCGTCTACGATATCCACGATATTCTCAAGACCTACTATTCCATCTCATTGAAACGCTTCACTGACAATGTGATCCTGCAAGTTATCGAGCGTCATTTGCTAGGTAAAGAAGGCCCTCTTCGCCTTCTGAAGCCTGAATATATAAGCGGTCTCGAAGAATCGGAATTAAGCAGCATCGCACGTGAAGATTATCAAGTCTCCGCTTCAAGACATGATCTTCAGAACAGGTTGGAGCGAGCTCGGAAGGCGCAAGAAGGCGCGAGCATGGTCAGTCTTTAAATATAGATCGGTTATATGGCGGGGCGTGGATTTTTATTTATTGAAAAACATTGCATACAAGGCTGGAGTTTAAGTTTGTGACTTCCTATCATGTTTTCTATTATGTAGCTCTTTGAGCCACCGGATGCCCACCATTTACTGGTCAATAGACATTTTATCTTGATTTTTTAGAGCTTGCCAGAGAATTTAGAAGCAAATCCAATTTCATTATCTCAACCTATCCGAAAAGCCTCAAGCTATGCCATACCAATAATCATAACAAATGAAAGACGTCTGATCGTAAACAAGTAAAGAAAAGATCATATCAATTAAAAGCCTCCTTGCCGCCCAGATCCAAAGCTGTGGCGGGGGTATCCAGAAGAATTCGTGAGCAAGTAAAGAAAGGGAAAATCCGAAAAACTACAAATGAATGCTCGCTCGCTCGTTGGGCGCTTCTGCTAGGGTTGTGTATATAAGCAAACGATAACAGTATAAATTCATCAACATGCAAAGGGGTAGTTAAAAAAATCATAAACAATGAAAGGGTCATAAGAAATGTGATCCAGCTTTTCCATTTTTTCCCTTTTCCTTTTCCTTTTCCGAGATTGTTCAATTTTTTTCTAATCCGTTATATTCCCAACTTATGATTTTTTTTTTCTCTTCAATTTTTCTTCCCGTTATCAAGCCGGTCGTATGCGATCAAAAGACCACCGGCGGGGAACTCAAAACTTCCTTCAAAGCCTTTCTTCTCTTTTTACTCTCTTTTCTCTCTTTATAACTCTCCTTCAACCCCTTGACCCCAACAAACTCCAACTGAACCTTCCCCAGACTCATAGTCCTCCTATGCTTCTTCAATTTATTGGTAGTGGTGGTATTACTCGTGACTCTGGTGACGAACCCGGAAGTCGTATGCGGTCTATACTCCTCATCATCGTAATAATACTCTCCATCGAACGGATGTTCGTGAAAATAAGAATATTTCGGCTTCCACCACGGTGATAATTTACTCTTTTTAAACCCGGTGGGCCGGTTTTTAAGACTAGGTCGCCTCAAATGTTCGTTTGACGGAATGGTATTTTCGAAATCGATGAGGGGTTCCGGGGCGGTCGCCGGTCGGGTGCCATTGATCTCGTTAACGACAGATGGCATCCGCGGTGGTAGCGGGATGGAGTGGATTGAATCTGATGCCGAATGGCTGTATACGACCGGGACACCAGCTAGTGGATTTGGAGTAGCTTTTCGCAATGGAGCGTTCGTGGCGTCTGCATCAGGAATCGCTGGGACGGGGACTTGCTGATGTCCGAGTTGTCTATTCCTGGTAGCAGCCTCTTCCGTCGCTGACGGGGTTGGTGGGATGAGTTGGAAGGTAACAGGTGGAGAAGGCCATGTCTGATCCTTCGCGCGACCTTTGCCCTTCCCTTCAGATACAGATGGACTATCTCCCAGAGTGAGGTCCGGGCCCTCACCGAAAGAGAATTGCGGTACGTGGTGCGGACTGATAGGAACCTCGGGTTTCTTTATATCTTCCGGGGGCGTAGTTACCGCGACCTCTGGGAACTCTGCAGCTTTCGTTCCTTTTGATCCAGTTCGAACGAGAACCTCCTTGACAGGCACGCTCGGTACCACGCCAGCATTCACAACTTCAATCTTCTCACCAACACCAAGAACCTCAACCCCACTCGAAAAAGAAAACCGATGAGTAGTGGCAACACTCTCCTCCGAAGTCTTATGACCATTGATAATAGTAGCAAGACTCGGTCGTCGCGGACTACCAGTCGCGCTATCCTTTTTCAACCAGATTTCTAACAACTCCGTTGGTCGTCCGGTCTTACCCACAGAGCTCTTACGAGCAGGGATCTGTGGTGGACCATCATCAATACTCCTACTTCTTCCACGGCCACGAAGTTGCTCGTCGTTGGCCGCGCTCGCGGAGCTGCTTCGTTGGCGTTGCGCAGGGGATGGTTGGTCCCGACCCCGGTCATTGGTAGCTAAGCTCGAATCAATCGATTTGCCACGAATATGCGCGCTCGGACGATATGATGAAGGTGGCGGGTATGATTTTGTAGGAATGGTTTCAGCAGACACGTTTCTAGAATGTGATAAAGATGACCTTCTGGTTGGAATAGGTGGGCGTGTTGGCGTAGTATGCGAGGAGGACGGGGCACTTGTAAGCACAGGCTTTGGCGGCGGCGTCTGCGGTCGGACTTCGGTGGGAATTGGTGGTACTGGCTCCGTAGGGTTTGATATCTCGAAGAAGGGAGTTCGTGCTTCAGTTGGCGTAAAGAAAACAGTATCGTTTGTCGCCATGCTGTCGAAGGATTCTTGGGTTTCAGAACGCTTCAAACCTGGGAATACAGGCGGTTGGAGCGCCTTTGGTGTAGTCTCGGATTCTTCTACAAGGTGCAATATACCAATGCCGATTTGCGGTTCGACTGACGTAGCTTCATCTGATTCCTGTTGATGCTGTTCCTCCTGTTCCTCCTGCTCCTGTCGCCTGAGCGGCGATGACCTCAGCAGTGCCTCAATCTCACCAACCAGATCCGAATCCGGATCCGGGGTGGCGGGCTCGAAAGCACCTTGCTGTGTAGCTGGGGAATCGGGTGGTGCAAGAGGAGGTGGTCCAAGTAGGGCGTATTCGTCGATCAAATCCGTTCCACCTGTCTGAGAGCTTTCCCGCAGTGCTTCATGCGGCCAGTCTTCAACCTCGCCTTGCACCTCTAACGATGGATCGAATACGAATATCTTAGGTTGTTCTACCGGTGCCTCTGCTTGAGAATCCAAGGGATCCAGGTGGGCTTCTATGATATCTTCGTAATCATCATAAAACGGGTTCTCAACCGGCGAGTCGGGCAACACTCTCAGCGTTGGCCGCTGATATCCAAAATCTTGAACCTCCTGCTCCTCTTCCGGCTCAGCGTCTTGCCCTTCTCCAGGCGGCGTGATAGGTGGCGACGGTAGACTTTGTTGTCCCGTAGCTTGCTTGAGAAGCTCAAACTGCGAAGTCCGTGTCCCCAGAGCTCTGAGATTTCGCCAGCTCCTCATCTTCCTAACCCTGATCTCCCCTCTCCCATTCTGCATCCTCTGCATCGGCGGCATATCCATAACCCATGCCTGAACTGTAGTCACATGTTTCGGTAAATTCGCACTCGGCGGTCGCTCCATCGTAGATATCTCATCCAGTAACTGTTGCGTCTCAGGCGACAACGGCGACAGCGGTCCGCCTTCGTAGTTCGAACTTCCACCAGAATCCCTCTGATACCTACCCACGATATTATCCGTATCCATCGAATTCCTAGGTGTAGTCTCCGGAGAAATATCCGTAGATGGCGGTGGCGGCCATGCGGGTCCCGGGGTTAGAGTATATATCGAACTCTGGTCACCTGGTGGTGCGGGTCCCGCATCACCGTCTATACTCTCAGTCGGCGAGGGCGAAACCGGTCCCGTGAACGAAATCTCACTGAACCGTTGCGCGATAACAGGTTCCTCGATGACAACGGACCCACCGGATAAAACAGGTATGCCTAGTCCTAGTCCGAACCCGGAGGGAACTTCCTTTTCTTTCCCTTTGCCCTTATCTTTCGGCGCAAAGATATCATCTTCGGGTGCGACTTCGACAACTCTAGATGCGGAACTCGAGCTATGAATACTGCGACTATCGTCTGGTAACGGTGATTTCGGTCTTCCGGAATCTCTGCGACGTCGTTTTATACGAGGCGACGGGGTGGTGGTGGCCTTGAGTAACTGTCGCGAGGTTTCGGGGCTTTCGGCATAGAATGGTATCGGCGGGGAAGGGTCTTTGAGATATGCGTGGAGGGAAGTGGACATGATGGCGTAATGATGTATGTGAATGTAACGAGCGTTGGGGGTCGCAAAGCGAATAGCAAAACTACAACATGAAAAAGCGGGAAAGTAACAAGATCAAATAGAAGCTGTGTATAGAGGCTATGGAATCATATCAGTATTAAAAAATTTTAGTGTCGTAAAAATTATCGCAGAGCTCGAGTCTGAGTCTCAGTTCGGAACTCGACGAGAAAAAGAGGCCGGAGAGGATAGAATCCTTGGCTGTGAAACTTTGGGGGGAAGAGTAGGGAAGAGCAGCAAACAAAAAGGAAGCTCGACTGGCAAGGGAAAGGAAGAAGTAAAAATAATATGTCAGGGCAGCTGCGCAGTCCTTGTGCTCTCTGGCCTGTGTGTCCTCGGTACTAATCGCAGCAAGGCAGGCTAGTCAGTGAGTCGCAGCAGCTGGGAGAGCGTAACCAGTGGCGGGTGTTCCCTGTCGTGTGCCAAATAAAGCTGCCTTACTACGGAGTGCTGCGACCTTGCTAACCCGGCTTCGCTCCCACTTCCTCCTTCTTGCAATTTTTCCAGGTTTTTGAATCCGTAGACGGTGTCTTGTAACGTCGTATGTGCGATGATGTGAATTCAAACTGATGAGGTGAACGAAAGTGGAGAGGCTGGGACAATGCTGTCGAAGTACAGCCTTATTCTAGTCGGGGTCGCTTTTTATCCTCCAAGCCAAATATGTAAAGAATGTACGGAGGGAGGATAAGTGCGATTTTATCCAGCCATCACGCACCCCGAGATAGTCGAAAGACAAATGATAAACAAAAAGTCGAACCCTCCTTTTCGAAGAGTCGGCGGCTGTCTCTCCTCGCAGCGCGGGCTAAAAAACAAATGAGCTGATGCTTCCTCACGTTCACCGACGGGGCCATTAATTCCCACCATCGCATTACCCATTCCCATGCGCAATCCTCGGTTCATTCCCTCCTCTGCGCCTACTCAAGTACAGAAAAGCAGGTCCAGACGCAAGTCGTCTCGTCCCCCCGAGCCAGTCAAAATCCACAGGGCTCGACCGAAAGGACAAGAAGAGGTCTTTGCTGAATTAGAACCCCGGCGCACAGCTTTCGTCATCCATTCGTTCATCGGATGGGGTGTCCCCAAATTTGGGACCCTCCCGTTCCGTCCAGCTATTGGTCCAGACGCATCCTCACAGCCCATCATCCCAGATCTGGGTTCGTTAGCTCGAGCAGGAAGGGTGTTCTTCTTTTTCCCTGCACCCCGAATAATTCGATTAAATTCTCCGCCAAGGCTGCGGCGTCCGCTACGCCCAACACCACCCAGCTCGCAAGGACATTTATGCAAACGTGTGCTTCGGCGCTTTCATTGGTTCGGTGACGACCGTGGAATCGAAGCAGGAAATCTGCAGAGTGGCGGATAGCTTTCCTCTTTCTCTCAGACTTCTTATTGTTGAGATCCCTTGGTTGGCTGTAAGTCCGCTCCATAGGGCTGGGCTTCATCCAGTAGAATAGTTCCCTTCTCACATCCCAAGGGGCAAGACCACCTTTCTGTCTCGGGGTGAGCGGGGCTGGATAGTTCGAAGGAAGCAATTCTTTCCGTCTGAATCGATGTCTTTGCTTCGCCATCAACCGTATCCTTGGGACCAGTCCGGTGACGGTTTTCAACGTTCCATCGTTCATCGAGCTTCGGGAACGTCCGGATATGGCAACCTGAATCTATCCATAACGGTGACGACGAGACCTAACATCGCAATCGGAGCTCCCGGCGGAACCGTTAAAAAAAGCCGTTATTAGATCGGATCTTTGTATACCATTGATGCTATAATAATATGATGGTGGGTTGATATATCTCGTAATGATGGTGTGTTGAGCCCGACTGCCTGGAGAAGGTCAACGCCCTTCAACCTATCCCATTGGTCACGCTCCTCTACCACGCTCTCTCGACGCCGACATTGTCGACGAATCGGTGAAACGGGACAAAGGATCGAACAAATCTGCAAATGCACGAAATCCCGTCTTACCGTCCACGAGGGACACGGAATATTCAAGGTCACAAGCTCTCCATATTTTGATTACAAAAGAACCCTTGACACCATCCTTTGATATACTGCAATTTCACATATACGCTCCATCAACGAATAAGATCCACTATTCCCAAGAATTTCTTTACGATATTCCTGTAAACCATTGATATACGTATACATGAGTGACTCAAATCACTTGCCGACACAAGTAGATATTAAGATCTAGATCTTAAGAAATTTATATTTGATAGAACACAATCTCACCGACAGCCAACTAACCCCGTGACCATGTCGCAATGATTACTAACCACTATATCTACCCCATAAGATGTAGGCCTAATACCTCATGACTACTTACACTTAAGGCTGATAAAGAAGTGAACAATAAACCCATTCCCGCACGCACGTACGCAACTCGTATTTGAGCCTCCGCTGCACGTTTGGCGCCAGTCAAATTCGTACAAAACTTGCTCCTATTCAGTGACCTCAACACGCACTAACAAAATAATTTATAACTTGTAGCCGAATGAAAATAATAAGTGCGTCATGCCGGCTAGTTTCTAACCGCTAGTACTATAGTTCAAAACCATATCGGCATCTCAAAAAAACTTCCGGCCGATGTACAGCGGTTTATTCAAATTTTTATAGCGTAGCGCGACGGTAATGAAGAAAAACGGCTCGGAATCGATAAGAAAAAAAGGACGGCCACAACAAAACCACCTCTTATAATTTATAACAAATGTAGTCAGGGGAAGCTGGAGATGGAAAAAAGGAAAAAGCGGTAAGCCATAGTCAGTGAAAAAAGGAAAAGAGCGCACACGATATCACAATCACAATGTAAGTATAGTATATCTCGCAACGTGCATTAATAACCGATAAAGAAAAGCCATGTCGACTCATGAAGAAAAAAAAGGAGGGCCAACAGAAAAATCACGATATTGATCTAACCAGGGCCCAGGGTTCAAAAAGAGATATCAGTCATCGCGATATTCCACTCGGTAGTATCTCCTTCACCGTTAGCTATTCCCAGCCTCCTAAGCCTGAGCGCTAACAACCCCATCACCACCCCTCTTCCTCCTCCCAATCAAAGTCGCATTATCAAGGCTCAATTCAAACCCAGCCCTCCTCCCCCTTCTATCTGTGTTGCCTTTAGAACCCTTCGCAGGAGCTCCACTAGCAGCTTTACGTTGTTGCGACGCGCTGCTGATACTAGTCTTCTTCATATCTCTCTCCACGCCTTCCATGTCATCCCCGGTAGCGGCAGCCATGGAAACAGCCCCAGCGTTTTCATCATACTCATATTCTTCATCTTCTTCGTCGAGCGTCATATTGTTTGCGAGGTTGGAAAATCCACCCTTATGCTTCTTTCTCTGTTTCGTTTCTTCTTCCATTCTATGCACCGCGTATCCGACATCGAACACTTCTCGTAGGGCCACATGTCCTGGTGATCTGAAATCCGCCTTCTTCCTATCGATGATCGCACCAGGGGTTAAATCATCGAGCACCATCGGCGATCCATCTTTGTAGAACCCGGTTCGGGTAGCGGCTGGTGTAGCCAACGGCGGTGCATCAGCAGCTGGATGAGTTTCTTCATCCGAGTTCCTGATCCATGGATGCTGCATGAATTGCTCGATGGTATACCTCTTATCCGGATCGACAGTCAAAAGATGCGACACCAAATCCTGCGCGCTTTTGGAAATATCGTCCCACCAAGGTGACAGAAAAGTGTACTGTCCCCTGGCAACCTTCTCAGTAAGAACGCTGATGCTCTCGTCGTAAAATGGCGGGAAGCCACATAGAAGAGTATACAAGACGCATCCTAAAGCCCACATATCAACGGATTTGGAATATCGTTCATCTTTGACGATTTCGGGTGCAGTATAGCCGACCGTGCCGCATGGCGTCATGGTGACGGAATCCCAAACGACTTTTGAAAGACCGAAATCTGCGATTTTGATGCGACCAATGCCGCCGGCACCTACGCCGGGGACGAATTCACCTTCGTCGGCCTTGTCCTCATCATTGGGGTTTCTAGGTTTCGGGTTCTTAGTTGGAATGAATGGGGTGGGTTCGAATAGGAGATTTTCAGGCTTGATATCGCTGTATAAAAATTAGTCATTGGGCGGTGTTAAACGGAAGTTCGAGAATTGATTACCGATGGACCACTCCCTTCTCCTCATGCAGATATCGCATTGCCTCGGCGACCTGCGTGATCACATGGCGGCTCAAGTTCTCGGAAAAGTAAGTCAGTCGAACGATCTGGTGGAAGAGCTCGCCCCCTGGACATAACTCCAGGATAATGTAGTAGTAAGACCTCGATTCCGAAAACGAGATAAGCTTGACTATGTTTGGATGGTTCAGTTGTCGCATAATCTGGACTTCTTTCAAAATATTTGCTCGCTATAATATCTCAAGTTAGCAAGGACAGTTTGGAGAAGAATAATCACATGGTTTGGAGGAGTAGCTCGAGTACAACGATCTAACGGCGGAAACAGACGTAGACAAAAGAAACAAATGAAAAGCTACTCCTCATGATGAACGAATGCGAAAGTCAAAAGAAGAATGAAACACATGAGCAAATTATACCGCACCTCAACGGTTTTTGGAATTTTCTTGAAGTCCGGATGCATGTGATTGGCGCCCTACAGTTTGTCGAAAAAAAGAATGCCGATGGTTATTATGATGATTCCCAAAAGATCGTGTTTAAGAGAGCGTATAGTTAGATAAAAGAGACCGCATCCGTTGTCGTATAGTCATCGATGAGATCGCCGCAGGCCGTCGTCCAGAAATGAGATGCTGGAGCATACGTCATGTCGAAGGGTAGGGGCATCAGGCTGCATCGGACAGAGAGGTTGCGAGCACAAAATTTCATGATTTTTCCAATGAGTGATGCAGTGCGATATGGGTGAGAAGATATCAAAAGAAAGTTGTTGAAGCTCTCTGTCCGATTTCTTCAAGCCGGAGCGAAAGAAAAGAATCCACATCTCATTTTTGGACGAGTGTATACGACTTGATATAGCCGGGAGCGGCGGGGTATCTGTAGATTTCTTCAAACGGGATGGTAGGCCTAAATGACCGAAGAGGGTTTATATCTTACCTGACTGGAGCTTAGCTCATACTTTCGGACCACTTTAATAGCGACCTCTCCTAATTCCCCTAATGAGTCCTTCGCACGGTAGACGTTGCTAAAAGCCCCGTCTCCCATCTTTTCTATTAAAATCCATCGCTCTAGACCGGGATATCGAGGTAGTCTGCCTCTGCTTTCGCGTTCCTCAGCAACGATGCGAGCAACGGCCGCGTCCCGATCGTCATCTTCGAGCTGTTGCTTCGCCTGTTGTTTCTGAGCTACCTGGTTCTCGGCTTGGGCGGCGAGGTTAGCGTGAGCGCCCCCGGCAATCGTAAAATCAGCTACTTTCTCGCCCTGGTGCTTCTGATGCGTGTCGAATCCGGGATCAGTTATGGCGTGGGCGTGGGCGTGTGTGCTCGCAGTGGTAGGTGCAGCGGGGCCTGGGTCGCGGGCTTGCTTGCCATGACGGATAAAGTTCTTGAGGTTCTGTACGTGATGGGCCATGGTGCTAATTCAGTATGATGTTCAGGAATACAGAGGGTGAGGTAGGAGACGAGAAGAAAGAGGGGTATCAGAGAAGTAGGAATTAAGTTGGGGAAACCAAGGAGATGGGAATGATAGAGAAAGATGTTGCTGCGAGGGTGAGACGAGCTGGGGAGTATGCTATGACGTTGCTGAACACACGGCACCAATAAGAAAATAAAATATTATATGCAGCACAGGCAATAAATAATAAGCCGCAAAAAATAGACAAAATGAAAAGAGGAGAAAAACACCAGGTTGAAGCGACAGAACTTGGGCAAGAGACCAAGGAGACGCTGCCTGCTGGGCTTCAAGAGCTATTTGAGTTCTTCTGCAATAGAATAATAGCAGGTACGGAGAAACAAGGAACCCGGTTGGCACTCTGCGGGATATTGAGAAAAGAATGCTAGAAGGACGTTCCCGGAGGTATCAAGAAATAAAAGAGAAAAGCATACCACAGGCACGCACACTCAGAATTGGGCACTACTCCTCCTTACCTAAGCAGGAGCACAGGACGGCCGGTAGCACACCGTATTGACAACCGGTACCTGTCGAGTAATCAAGCTGGGAGGAAAACAATGAGAAACGCTGCGGCATCAGCGTCTGCTGGTCTGGGCAGCACCGGGATGCTTGCAAGTTCCCATATCTAACAGGAAGCCGTGCACTGCATAGAGCTTGTAATCAAGGTTCAATCGTGGAACGAAAGGCAGTTGATTTTTTTGGTGGAGAGAAAAACTGAAGCATTTGAACCATACGCATTCAAGTCGTCATGTGCAATGACGTCCTGGCGGTGCGCGGCTACATCAGCCAACCAACCAGAGCGGCGCAAAGGTACAGGGCCCCAGGCCATGGCTCTCGGTTCGAAGGAGGGTCCTTCCCATTCAAAGCTGGGGCACTCAGCGGGACAAAAGCCCTCAGAGGAGCGAAGAACGCCAATGACAACATCAAACAAGCCACACGGAGCACCTAAATGAGCGCACCGCTGTCCCTCCGCTTATCAAGCACCTCGAACCCAGGCTGAGATGGGAGCGGCCGTTTGAATCTGAAGGGGCGATCAAAGGCTTCTCAACGGTGCAAGGAATGGGCATTGGCGGATGTAAAGAAACATTCCAATGCTATCCGCTTTCAGCTGCAGAATCCATGTGCTCTAATGCACCAAAAAAAAATAAAAGAGAGAGAGAATAGCGGGGCAGAACAAGAACATCCAAGGGGAAAACAAAGAGTTGCTGAAGAAGCGGACAGACCGAAAAAAAACCAGACTTTTAGCGGGTTAGGCTTACCTCAATCATGGGCATTGTTTCGACGGCTGTGGGACCGGAGGATTAACCAACCGCCGTGTCACAGCTGTACAAAGGTGCTTCGTTCAGTCGCTGGCTTTTGTTATGTCGCGTCCAAGCCGAAAAAGTTTGTAACTGACCTCTTGATGGTGGTTTGCAACGGCTAGGTTAGACTGTGCTGCGCTCGCCCGGGATTATTCGGCTGGAAGGACGATCTGATGCGAGATGGGGAGGACGTCTGGCACCAGCTGCAAGATGGAATGCTGAGAAGGAGGGAGAGGAGAGAAGAAAAGAAAGAGAGATGAGAGGGGGAATTCGAGATGCGGAGGACAGCAGCAGTAGGGATCAAGCTAGCCTGCGAGTAAAGTAGCAGAAGCAGCAGCACCTGGTCCGCTGGAGTTAAGGCTTTTTGTTGGGTCGCGACGGAGAGCAAGAAAAGGGCTATGACGCTAAAGGGAACCGGGAAGGATAAAGCTGTGGCTGAGGATCAGGACGACAGGATTAGACCCGTCACGATCGAATTAGACTGCGGCAGCCTCCTACGCTGTGTCAGGTCTGGATAGTTCGCGAGCTATCGACTGGTGTTCGACCGCGAACGCCCGACAATAATAACGAAACAACGTGCGGATATGACGCTGGGATGATGCCCTGATGATGCTGGTTGCCCATCAAAGTCCGGCTGATGGCTGCTTCTTCGGGGAGGTTTGAGGTTGTTTCCCTCCGTTTCAAACCTACTCACCTGGTGGCAATTATTCTCCTGCGGTCAGAGGTCGATGATGTCAATTCCCCGCCAATACCTGCCGCCGGCCTCTCCATCCACGCAAACTTTAACCTGAACGGAGATCTCGCATTCGGACCTGTTACTGCGCATCCGAAACCTTGTCATTGACCCGTCGCTAGCTTCAACAAACTTCCCAGGAACGTTGACGGGCTTCCTCGAGAAATAGGAACACGGTACAATTAAGCTACCGCCGTGCTGGAGTTAGTGATCGCGGTCAATCGAAATGGTGCAACGTCCAAGCAACGCACAGCTCAACACATCGATGTCTCTGAGGCTCACCGATTGGGCAGCCGCACATCCGCAGAATGAATAGATGTATCATTCAAGAGCTCTCCAACTTCAGGCCCATTGATATTAAGCAGCCAGTGTTGGATTGTCTATCTTGCTACATACTCTACTGCTTTCCGGATCTTACTCCTGACTAGATCTAGATCTCATCTGAATACTTCTACAAGTTGTCACCAAAAATATAACACCACAACGCAGATGTAAACCTGGGGCCAGATCCAAGGGGATGTGCGGCCAACAACCACCTACACCTGGCAAGGCAAGGTAAAGGGTGCCCAGTAAATCACCTCCCTGCTAGATATGTTGCATAACTACACACAATCGCATTTGGAGTCCCCCAATCTCGAGATACAACTGCAATGCACGTACACCAGAAACATACATTGAACCAAAATATTCTATTTTGTATCCTACCAATTCCTTTGCTAATTTCATCTTTACGTGAGAAGGTATATTGCGTACACTTGCACCCAGTACATCTAGGAAATACAACTCGTTTCAAAATCGGAGTTACGATTTGGGGTTTCGAAAGGTTTGGCAACCTACGCCACTAACAATGAAATCGCAAGATATCCAACCGCAAACCGTATTTTCCGTGGGAGCTCATATTACCGGCAGGACCCTGGGGACCCTTTCGACATAAAGACCGATATAATTATATCACAACGGTGTTCTCTCGTGAAGCCCACAAGCTTGCCTCCGGAAAAGAAATATTTATATATTCCTACTTTGTACCTTTCCCTGCAACAGTATATTAGTTCCTTTTCAGAAAGTTCACACGATTCCATAGGTTCATTGGAAAATATTAATTATAAAACTATTCGGGTTGTGAAATATTCTGCGATATCTTCAAATATAGCCTGTCATATAATGACTCTAATAAAATCTTTCACTATCATACTTTCCATACTTACCTGTCTCCCATCCGTCGAACCAACACCCGTCGCCGAGATCCGCCCACGCCAAAATGTCGGCACCTGGCCCGGAAAATCTGTCTCGGACTTCCGCCGCGGTGCAAGAGAATGGAACGATCTCGCGTGGTACTCCCCGACCTGTGCCCTCGGTCTCTACGAAAACGGCATCTGGGATATAATAGGCACCTGGTGGGAAGGCAACCCGCTCGTCGGTGACAACTCCGAAAACTCGTTCTTAAACGAATATTGCCAAAACGTAAAAGACCTAAACGGCGGACTGATCAATAAAATATCCGCATTCAGAGTCAGCGGATACTGTGAATGCGAATTCTTCGCTGCGGAGGGTTGCCCGCAGGAATCATCACGTTTCAAGGCTTTTAACCGTGAAGATGGATCGTTGTGGAAGGGGGATGGGAAAGGTCCGTCGAATGATAATGTCATTCAGGGTATTAAATGCCGTTACACAAAACACGAAGAGGATTTCATAAGTTCTACTGTAACCGTCCTGGATAAAACGGACGCTCATAACCGACCCCACCAATCTCCGAGGGCGAATGTCTTTCAAGAAGACCTACAACCGGTTGATATCACTGATCCTCAAATTAATTGTCGAAAACTTCCAACGGATTTTCTGGTGACTGATGTCACTATTCAGGGAAGTACTTGCGAGTTCTTTGAAATGGAAAATTGCGGTGGCAAAGTTCTGGGGGTCTTTGGGAATGCGGGGAGGGGCGGCTCAGGTGAAGATATAAGGTTCGTTGATGGACCTATGAGGGAAGGTGCGAAGTCTTATAGATGTGCTTACCCTTACGGAATCCCTTACCATCCCAGAATTGTTTGAATGATTCGCATATGGATTCAATTCAGGGAAGAATGGTTGACTTCGAAGTCTACCGACGTAAATGTATTCCGATGTGGTTTTACAATTCTTTGTACATTAGCAAGATCCATTTTCAAATGATCCACAATTTCTAATTCAAATAACTCTGATCTATTACAACGCCAAATTGTCTCCGAATAACTTATAAAATGTGGCTAAAACGGTAAACCACCACCAAAATAATCATAAATGATCAACTAAAATGCTTTCCAAAGTCCGTCAAAAAAGAGAAAGATAATCAAAAGAGCCTTGGCCATGTTACTCCCCATGTTTCAGGAGGTATGAATTGGAGATAGCCTTGAAGCTAAAATCCCCATCCACCTGTTTCAGCACGATACCCTCTCGCTTCTTCCCATTAACTCCCTTCCCTTCGGCCCTCTGAAGTAGTTCGCCCACATTCGTCGCAATATCTTTAAGTTTCCGATATCCATACACCGGAACATGTTTTAATCCAAGCTGATTGGCCACATCTTCAGCTTCTTTAGGCTGGATGTATTTTTGCTGGTCAATGTCCCAGACCGAGAAGAGGAAGAAGTCGTGGAACCCATCTGGGAAGCCTTCAAAGTTGGCTTGGATGGAGCTTCCGCAAAGCTCACCTTGAATAGCATAACTTTTGTCTAATTTCGAGAGCTTCTGTGCTAATTCGTGTTCTTTGGCAACGGCCCAGAACTTGCCTCCGCTTGCCTCGATCATGTTGACGTTTCTTGAACAGACACCGAAACGTCCACCGAGTGCGGCCGATGTCGGTTCCCTTTCTGGGTTTATTGGGTCAAGTGAGCTTATCATCGGGCTGTCTTCTCGTAGATAGTAAACAGTCATCGAACTTCCATCCATCTTGGTTGTCTCTTGGAAAACGGCATCGCCATATTTTCTGAAAACGCTTGGTAAATTCTGGACACGCTCTTGATCGGTCTTCTGAACAAACGCAGGGAACGGTCGTGCCGATTTCCCAACGGTATCTCCATCAAGTCTCTCAAATTTCTTGACATTCAGCGCATCAGCGAAAGATACCGATCTGACTAACTCCTCCGCCTCCTCTTTCCCATGCTTCTCCTCAAGATCAACGATAACTTTTATAACCTCTGGGAATTCTTCGAGCCGTAGTAATATCCCCTGCGACATTTGTTTTCGAATCTTGGCGCTTTTGACTCTGTACCCTCTCTGGCCGTTCCATTGGATGAAATTGTTTTCTAGGAAAGCCCATCGTGTATCAGACGCAGGTAGGAAACTGTCGATTTCGAAGAATACTGCGCGATCGTTTACGGAGAACTCTCCGACTTTGACGACGACGGACCAACCATCGACTGTAGCGACTTCGACTCTATCAGCGCCAGGTATAGGCCGTATCTCGCCAACCGTCCGAACCGTGACAAGTTTCCGACTCATTGTGATAAAATCAGATTCAATTGGTCAATTGATCGGTTGCAAATAGATATCAAACGACAATAGGACACAAAATCGGCCTTTTTATAAAGATTGATACCGAGATAGGTAGAACGTTGTGGATACCACCAAACAAATTCAACAGTGAATTCTTAGCCATTTTATAGACTCCAGTTCCGTGATCAAACTCCAATGCAGACGGTTAGGACAGGCTAATCACCAATGACTCACGACCCTATTGAGGCCCAGCCTCGCGTCTGATGCCGAGATACCCCAAAAGAGACGACGGCTGACGTTGGATGTGGCACAGATCAGTAATTCTACACCGCATATCTGAAGCTTCCTATTCGGATTTACTTGTCACTTTCGCGACAGAAAACTTGCATAAAAGCCTCTATTGGGGACCGGCGTGATTGGGGAAAGATAAGACCGTCGCGTGTGCGCGCCTGGAATATGAGTGTTTTGTGTTGGGGCCAAAGACTGGATAATAGTCATACGCTGGTGGTGACTTCGCGATAAGTAGAGGTCTGCTTGATTACATGCCTCTGTCAGTAGGCGACGAATATCACCGAGGAAGCGAGAAAAATGCTTTTATTGACTGCATACCAGTGTTGCACACAGATACTTCCACGATCGGAATTTATGGTGGCTCCTATTTGCAATGTATTATTTTAGGTTGAAATTCGTTGATAGTAGACCTCGGACGATAATGTACATGAGGACTAGGGAATCAAAATAAAGAAAGGATATCAAAGAATATCAAAGGATAGAATATCGTGACCTGGAAACTAAAAGAAAAACGCTTGCTAATTCGCTCAAATCATAAGCCTTGGAATATTCCCGAAAGCCTAGCTTTTCTAGGAGGAGTTACATCGGAACCATCTGTCGACCCCTGCGGAGTTTCTCCACCAGAGTCTGTACGATCTCTACCATCTTCAGTCTCATTTATCGATCGGACCATCACCAAACCCTCATCATCAAACTTATTTCTCGCCGCGCTAAGAGGCGAATCCACTGCGTTCTTTTCGACGTCTTCATCCAACCTAGGTGTTGACGGTAGGTTTTCCTGAGACTTAATATCCCCAAGTCCGACGTAGTCCTTGTCATTCTCATTAGCTGTGGTACCAGTTACGCCAGTACTAGTCGTTCCGGCTGTTCTCATCGACATCGTGAAGCTCAGGAACCCTCTGACCGGCTTCTTCGGAGGCGTGTCACGTTGTTTAAATCGTATGACCCCAAATTTGGCTGTGATACTCTTATTCTGAGTCGGTGCCTCAGGATCTTTGCCGAATAACCGTTTCCAGAATTTCATAATATATCTGTTGAGTGCCGGTAGCGAGGCGATAGTAATCGCAAGATTGAGCTCGAGAATACCGATAAATCCTACAACCGTGCCATTCCAGGAGATATCAAATGATGCCACCATTCTTTTGTAAAAGACGAACGGCTTAATTGCGCTGAGAACCATGGTCATTGCTCCCAAAATAAGAAGAAAACTCAGATTGTACTTCTTCTTTTTACTCATCGGGAGTCTAAAGAGGACGAATAGCGGCGGGAAAAGAGTCAACGCGTCGAGGACGATGTGACCAGTCATAAAGATTCCGTACGGGAGCGTAGAGTGCAAGCTGATACAAGTCCCATCCACAGCCTTTTCGAGGTCGAATACGTTGGAGATGGGTAGGCCGCATTGGAATACTTGTGTGAGGACCGCGGCTATCGCGAACAAGTAGGATACGGCGAGGAGGATATAGAGGTACCAACGTCTTCTGGCAGAATATTGTGGTGGCGTTAGACGGAGGAGGAGGTGTTGAATGGATATTCGGCAGAGATGTAATGCTGCAAAGGAGAAGATGACATGTAGGTAGGTGACCTGATAGGTTCGATTAGCTGATGCATAATTTGACGATTCCTTGCTGATTGAACCTTACCACAAGCATGCTCTTGATATCTCGCCTTGAGAGATCGTAAAGATGAAATCCGAAACCAGTCGCGAAGACGGCTATTTTAAGTAAGTTGTTAGTCATATGTAACAGTAGTGAAGAGAACGTGGGAGAAACTCACCATAGATATTGACCACGTTGAAGGCGAAGTAGAGCATCTAACAGCAAGGTGTATTAGTATCCGATCCAATTTGAATATCGAGGAAGAAATCATGTATCTTACAAAAGTCGGCACCATGATTACGTCGTCCATACCCATTGTAGACCTTGCTTTCCATCTGACCCAAAACCTCATACTGACTATGGAAGCCGCGATCGAAACCACAATAAACCCCGTTACCAGAGAATACAGGGTATTATTTGGGGCCTTGTATCCCGGGATCGTAACCAACGGGAACTCGAAGTTTTCGGGCCATTGCTTGAAAAGAGGCGATAATGACAAGAGATACGCCCTGTCCTCATCCGTCTGAGGATGCGGAGGGGGAAGCATCCTGAGAAATTCTCAAGATGTGTTGCCCGTAGCTGATCGAGACAGGAATCAGAACGACAGAGAGCGAACTCCACCGCATGGGTCTGCTATGTTGTACAAGATCAGGAACAAGAAGTGGAGAAGATTCCAAGTCGACACGCGGGAAGCTAAGCATCTTAAAGGTGGGTTGATTAGTGAACCATCACCGGTTGGCGGGATGGGAATTTGAAATGTGCCTCGATCCCGAGAGAGAATAGTAAACAGACTTCTAGATCCCAAAGACCTGGTTTGATGGTTTGGTGGAACGCATTTTACCTGGTGTGGTGGGTCCTTGAAACCTAAGCCTGTGAATGCTCCGTGGTTGGTAGGATCTTTAAAGGTCCTCTCAGAAAGCTTTCTGCACAGACTTTTTGACGCATCTTTAGCGTCCCCACGCTTACCGCGTATCGATAAATTGCACTGTATTTTCAATGGAGATTTCAGAGACAGAACTTTGAGGATCCTGGCATTTGTCGGTGACATGGAGCTTTCCGGATCACTACGGGTGGACAGGTCCATGGACGAAGGGATAATAGATTCTTATTGCGGCGTCTGGTTTCTGAAGTGGACCAAACAAATTTCATGTTGAAAGGTCCGGTGCTAGTTAGTGGACGCTCGCTCCAAGATGTGAACTATTCATTTTCGCTTTTGTTCTCAGCTGAGTGAACAAATCTAGTAATTCGGGGGAAGAACTTGCAAGCACTTGTCTGAGGAACGATTGTGGAAACGGTGAGCGGACAAAGCGTAAATCCTTCAAACTGCACTTCTTAGAATCTCTCGCGCCCGCATATGCTGCTAGCGAGGGTTTTAGAAATGTCTAGACTCCAAAGACTTTTGGTGGCGAATCAGAGCGACAGTATCGAGGTCGCTTTTGAATCAAAATTTGGGTTCCAGCTGCAAGAAGTAGCGAGATCAAAAGCGCGATAGGTTCGGTCGCCCCTTGTTCAGCCACGAGCAAGGTTTCCAGGTATCGATCACATCGCTGGGATCCAGGCTTGGTTAACCGACCTAATGAACCACAGTTCCGGAACTGCGGTGTTCCGTGGAAGCGTCCGAAATCGCGATAAAAATAAATGACATTCCGAAAGAACACTTTACTTTTCTATTTGATTACCATGATGGAAAGAAGAGAATACTCGATTTTATGATTTGCTTCACCACATCAAAAGCGATTGTAGCTAGTCCCGCGGCACCAGCTGACACGGAGACTAACTACAACGGTATCTCTTTCCAAAACATAAGAAGGTTTAGCACTATCAGCTTTAGCATTCTACCCTCCGTTAGGTATGTGCGCCATGCATAGTCATGATGAAATGTATTTCCCTCATGCAAAAGAAGGGAAATGGATTGCCTCCTCTTGAATTCAGCTCCATCTTCACACTAGTACCTTTGAAGTTAGCCTACCGTCACAACACCTTTATGGTGTTGTATTTTTTCGGGTTCTTCCATGAGCGCTGTTTGTGTTTGCGAGGGGATGTTTGGAGTCTTGTATTTTAGGAATCAAAACACTTAGGACGCTATCCATAAGCCAGAAATATCTTGATTGAGAGGGCTTGAAGCAATGATCTCATCTTAGTCAATAGCCATGGTCAATACACGTGACAAGTAAGATCAACGCTTCATCAATAGCGCAACATCAACAGTGCACCATATTGTCCCGTTCTAATTGTTTCCGATCGTATGGCAAAGCATTGCTACCCGTTGCGATGAGACAAATTGCAAACTTCCAGGTTTGTTAATCCCTGTCACTGCAAACGATCAAGATTCAAAATGCAACGGCTCACACAAGCCGGACTACAAGTAAATCGACCAAGCCTTGCTATAATTAGGAGCCTAGTTATATAATGCTGCAGCAAGCCGAGCTTCGAGGGCGGGCATTCCTCAATCATTCACAAAATCTAGCGGAGTAGCCGCAAACCCGCCGGAATGTTGTCTCCCGTGTCACTTTAAAGTAAAGCTACGAGGAAAGCACACTCCCGTCCCCAATAGACCAGAGGATCCTTAGCAAAGAAGCCTGCTGTCTTGATAGCAGAGATGCAAACATTTCTAAATATCAAGGGTCTGAGAATTGGATTTGCGTGAAAAAATCATTTTCCTCAGGCCACAAACTAAATTATCGACAGGAGCTTGATTGAGACTATAGTGTCCTTCCCGTGGTAGCTACCACGGGAAGGTTTTAAGGCCTCAGGTAGTGTTTGCTGAGCTAGTAGCATCTACATTTAATGTGAACTATCATTCAACGCGTCGGGATACTAAGGCGCAACGTAGAACACTATCACCACGCCCTCTAAAGGAGATATGTCGAAAGTGCGCGTCTTGCACTATCTAATATGCGGTTTTGGACTGAATTTTACCCTGATTTGTGTCACAGTGGGCGATTAAGTCAATTCAGATGTTTTCGGAACCTGACATTCATGAATAGGAAAAACGGAGAAAGAAGGCAGATTGCCTTGCATTGAGATTTGCCTGGACAAACTCGGTATCCTCGAGAATTATAAGAATAGTATGTGTAGGGCATGATTCTTGAGATCTGAACTTAAAGCGAGCAGATCCCTTATTTAGCCCAATACGAATTTCTTTCAAATACGCATTCGCGAGCCGTTGTATAGTCAAAGTGCAGCACTCCGGACATACTCTCTATGCGGTGGTAACACACAACTTTATCTTTCACTCTTTAGTTCCTTACATCTGGTTTGATTATACTTTCTACTATGCCGAAAGCTAGCGCATCCAAGGAAGTACCTAGATCGAAGCCCAGACAAAAGCTTTCCGAGTTTTTAATTGGGGGTTTAAATCAATCTTCGGAGCCTAAAGATCACAAACCTCCTGCGCTATCTCTCAATAAGAGTAAGTCGGCTTTTAAAAGCATTAGACTATAGTAGAATGGTGTACACGCTTTTTATCCACTAATCACAAATACCCAATTACATAGATTCCGATCTACCCAAAACACAAACCACACGTGAGAATAGAGACACAAAGAATGGGTTAACTAATACGACCTCTGCCTCTATTCGGTCGGAGCCCAACCAAAATGCTACCCAGTCAGCCTGGAATGGTCTTTACCCGAAGATCGATCACTTAGCAGATCAGTTAAGCCCTAGCGCTAGCGCCGCTAGCCAGACAGCTTCAGTGTACCCTGACATATCACAGCTAGAGAGCTATTATCGTTCTTACAGCAATGATCATTCACAACCTCATGGTTGCTATCTTAATCCGTCTGTCATGCTCTCTGGGGCAAACGAGACCACGACTCAACCAACTTCAACGCCATGGAATGCGTTTCTTCGCAGATTCGAAAAATCTTCGTTCGAGGAACAGAGAAATCTAATATTAAATCCGGTTCTTCGAAGTTATGGATTTCTAGAACAGGCTATGATTCATGAATACTTCGGTAGAAGTTTGAGGGTGTGGTATACGGTCGTCAACGCAGGGAATCCAGAGCCGTCACTACCACGGGAAATACAAAGTGATGATGATGATTATGAAAATAAACCTAATTACACTTGCAACCTCTGTCCCAAAACAACAAAGTTTGCTGATAGTCGCGCATTAAGGTAGGTCTTAAGTCACCCGAATACTATCTGTGAGGAAGCGATCTTTTCTAATGTTGCACATCTCTAAAAACAGAAGACATCGGTATACGCATGAACCCCGAAGATTTGGGTGTGATCAGTGCGATAAAAAGTTTCACCAGAATAGGGATATGAAAAGACATCAACGGACCGTACATAGAGGTCCAGGAACAAAATATCTTTATATATGCAAAGTGCCAGGATGTGATAGGGGTTATAATAACCCTATCTCGAGAAAGGATAACGCCAAACACCATGTCCATACTGTGCATAACATCAGTAAGGAAAAGGCAATGGACGTTTTGGAAGAAATCACTCTAGAAGCACTGCATCAGATGTTGCAGAGCAAACGTAACTCAGATGGGGGGTGCGGATGGAAGAGTCTGATACGAAGAGGGCAAGAAGACCATGAAAAGATACCCTGCGACACCATCCGGCGGGCCAAAACTTCTGAAACTATCTCCTCCTCTTCAGATCATGAAAATGATATCCAGTCTAGTGATAAATCCGCGTATGGAGATCACGAAACGGCGACAAACCCCGCAGCACAGAACTCGGCTCACTATGAACCCGATTTGTTTGGGACCGAACCTTCGTCGTCGGCTTTCAATGACTTAAATTTCGGGTTTATTTCTGGGATCGCTTTTCCTCCCCCGAATCAGGAAGTTTTATCAAACTTATCCAGAGGTCTCAATTCCGTAATATCGAATCCATACCAAACCCCGCAGGTCCCGCAACATCGATACCTTGTCAACCAAATCCCTTCACAAAATCCTCATCTAATATACAAAAGACAACTACAGGGACTGCAACTCATGCCTCCACTCGATATCTTAGACACGCGTAATTTGTCCAGCTCGTCTTCAAGTCGAGTGTTTGTTTCGCCCCGGCTACAGGATCGTTCAAATTATATGACACAGCCCTTGGCAAAGGCTCCAGCAGCAAATATCAGATATGAGCAGAACGTAGCGGCAGCTGATCCTCGACTAAAGCAAGGCAGGTCAGAAGACAGGTTGCACGTTACTTTCGACAGGAAACTGCAATTATAGGTACAATATATGGCAACATCAAGTCCGGGCCATTGTATCATTACCATGTATGGTGCTAATATCTTTTTGAAACGTCATCGAAAATATGCCGCGTTGTCATTAACGATATATACTGGCGATATCTTTCTCTCATCAAAGCGAGCCTTCCTTATATAAAAGAATCTTTTTATGTCAGGAAAGTTCTACTGGAGTCCTTTTCTCAGAATCCAATGTCGTTTAGTATGTTTTTCAGGCTAGTCAGAAGTTTATAATGAAAATTCCTCAGAAAATTATCACTTGTGTCTCCGGATATTTTTTCTCCAAATGAAGGTGTATGTGACAGATACTTCGATGGTTCATGTGGGCCAGCTACCACACAATCTGGCCGGGTTACGTAGTCGCTGGCTACGAATTAACCCGTGCCCCCGGGCAAATGGTAGACACCACAATTTCGTATTATATTTCTTGCCGCAGCCCAGAAAATCCAAAGTTCCCATATTTCTTGCCCAAAGGATTCTTTTGAGTCATATGCAGTCTGGTACCAATAATAATTTGAACCGGAAACAGCTATTGATGGCTTTGCAGATCAAGGTCTGCAAAAGTGTGGCACAGTGCCGGTCACTGCCCTGATATGAATATAGTGGGCTGATTACCTACAAAACCTTTGCTCTGGAGTATACTCCTACTACGAGACGTATAGTCAGGGTTCAAGGTATATCCGTAACGAGTGGCCGAGTAGCTATCTAGTTCGAAGATCGTGTGACAACATGATAGCGCCACACTATGTTTCATTCGATCAAGAGACTTAATGTTTAGTAGAATTTTATTCGGCAAACGGGAAGAATGTCCTAAGTATTAATAAATCAAGAATATATATTTTCTATTCAAAACTATGTTGATTTTAGTCCTAATGAAACATCGACTACCAATAGATGTATACATACTTTCACGTGAAGTGACTTTTCCGCCCCTCGCTAGGAACGAATTTATATGGCCCACAATCAAACTTCTTGAGGAAAATGAATATTTTGTCCAAACCTTAATCTTGAAGAGTACTCAAACATCACATTTGATATCAGAATACTTGAGTATGGGAGTCCAAGGCATTTTTCCAAGCAACACAGGAATTGTTGGATTTTCGCTTTAGGCAAACATCGGCTCCAATATTTGTGTTACCAAAGACGCGTTGATGTCTAACACTAATTCGTTGACAGACAATTAACTCGGCGGCCCCTACCCCAATCTCAATAAGTATCATTACTGTCCATCCTGCTGAATGGCTCGCAGTTCGACTCTGGTGCCCATACAGTGTTCAAGCCATTCCGTATACGCATATTCAATTGCCATGGTCGCTTTTGCCAACTACGGCGTTAGCGCCGCTTCATCCGCGAAAGCAAGTACTAGAACAGGGTCTCAACAAAGGAAGAGTTTGAACTATCTCGGAGAAACCACGAGGTAATTCATATGCGATATCATACCCGTATTTCCTCAGTGGCGAGATAGAACCTTTTGAATAGCGCAGTGTTCATTAGTGAAGTTCCTCCATCGTGACACCAAAGATATCTAAGAAGTAGTCTTCGGTTTCTGAGCGTTATCGACGTATGATACCCAAGTCAGGAATTTTATTTATATATATCTTGGGCTCTACTCAGATCAGCTTTTCCAGTAGGTCTATTCTTAATATCCTATTTAAATTGATTTGCCAAGTCGGCAAGAGCCGTCGCAGAATATGGTGGTTTGTTGAGCGTATCCAGTCATGCTACCGATCTTGGAATCCTTTCAGATGATGGAATATGTATGTATCAATGCGTAAGGTTCGATTTACCTAAGGATTGTCGCAACGGCCGCGTAATCCGCTCCATCGGAAGCTCGTAGGCCGAGGATAGCATTAAATATTGTGAAAAGGCGCGGTTTGAAATATATTATCGCCATTACTAATAATACTGCAAACGGGGAAAGCGCGGTCCTGCTGGTATTTGGTGTGTTGGGCCTTAAAGACTGTTTCGAAAGTCTCAGAGAAGCGAGGGACTTCTCTTGTTGACGCTCAGCTTACGTACTCATCTCTTCCTGCGGGGTCAAATACTCTCGATCCTGCTTAGCCCCACCCCGCACGAGAGGATTCTCATCAATCGTCGATAAGATACACCCGGGATATCATCCAAAGGGAAGGGGGTCTCCTGCAGAGCGCAAGCGGCAAAGTTATCTCCCGGCAGTATCTCCACCTGTCGCGCCTGAAGGCTTTTTCGTCATCATATCACGGCCCTGAAAGGAACCAGCAGGCGGTGTTTAGTTGTACTCTCTCTCACGGCAACGTCTAGGGCAGAGCCTCAAAGGATTTTAAATTCCTAATGAGACCCCACACTTGCGCCCCCGCACAGTAGTTTACTTCAGTATCCATTCCAGTAGATAAGCCCCGCGCAGGCACTCCCATTTGGAGCGCTTAGTTCCCTAGTGTAACTCTTCCTATTTTTGTTTCGGACCCCCAAGCAAGGCCTGAAAATGGGTGACCGAACACGGTCGCCAAACCAACACACTGGTTCTCTACTTTGGGGCTTTGAGAGCCTCATTAACCCAGGTCAGTGGGCAAAACTCTACACAGCTCCCCTGTGCCTCTACCGTATCTTGCTAACTATATCTCGGTGTTTCTTGTTATCTAGACTTCGGAGAGCAGTCTTCACAATGGCCGCAAAATTTTGACTACTATCCGCAGCAACACACCTTCAACCCGCCGCAGAATCACGACCTTGTTCCAGACACAGAGACTGCGGCTCAAGGACTGCCTCCACAATATGTATGGCAAGGAAACCATAGCGCCTCACGGCATTCATACGGACTAGTTGGAGTTGATTTTGGCTCCGGGTCTCGTCCTCGTTTGGCACCGAGTGGTGACCAAGACCCCGTAGCTTCCAACCCGGATTTCGGGGAAGACTTCAAGCTCTATCTTGAGATGTTCAAAATACTCCCTCTGCCAGAGCAGCAAAAGCTCGTGGCCCAAAGCTCACAGACAAAGGGCTTTGAACTTTCCGAGCAGATCGAATTGCATAGAATTTTTATGAATAATCTTTCGAGAGAGTCGAATCGACTTCTAAATGAAAATACCGAAAAAGGGTTTGAGATTCCTTTAGGCCAAGTTGAGCCAGAGCCTCCTGCAAAGGAACACGATCCAGGCTCTAGTGCAGAATCCGATCATTCTAAGGGCAAGAAAGTCAAGGAGAGAAAGAGTGGAAAGTCTAAAAAGCCCAAGACACAGAAAAAGCCATCGGTTGAAGAGGATATGCCATACCGCTGTCCTTCTTGTACGGTGGGATGCCGTGACAAGACATCACTAAGGTTCGTGCATAGCCATGTTACGGCTATTCCCATACGAGAACCTACTCGAACTCAAGCGACATGATGATTTCTAACTTGCCTCTGTAGGAAGCACATGTATATTCATGACCCTCGGCGGTTCTTTTGCGACACATGCACCATGGGATTCCACACGAGACGGGACCTCAGACGCCATGAGAGTGCCATACATAGTGGCCCATCCGGAGCTGCTAGCAAATCACCAAAGAGATTTTACATCTGCAAGAAATCTAAATGTGATCGGGGCTTAGAAAAGCCCTTTTCAAGAAAGGATAACGCGAAACAACATGTTGTTTCGGTTCACGGTGTCGAAAACAGGCTCGCCGAGGATGTCATCGAACTCGTCGAACTCACTGACCGCGATACCAGTCCCGCAAGTTCGGCTGGACACGAAACTGAAGATAATAAATCCTTGCGATCGGAATCAAATACCATGGGAAGTCCTTCCCCGAGTGTGGAATTCATAGTTCAAAAAGGATCGAAACAGCAGCCAGAAGATGTGCTCGCCGAATTCACGCATCTTCGAGACTCAAGCCCTGGAGTCTTCAATAGCGAGGTTGAAAGACGCGGAGGAAAGGCCCAAGGCGCTCCCAAGAAAGCCGTGCCACCGGTGTCTTTTGAAAAGGTGGTAGAGGTCCCTGAAGGGACCAGTTCACTGCTTGGAACTACCGCAGGAATCCAGGGCACCGCCGATGACCAGCCTCCAGGTATGATAGACCAACATCATTTGCCATTAACTATATTCGCATTCGCTTACCCGTACTTCTTAGCCACAGATCCAATGTCATCGATGATGTTCGCGCCTGGAAGTAGCACCACAAGCCCAACGGCGAACCCCGATCCCTGGGACCTGTTTAGTCAGTTCCTATCACAGAGCGACGCGCAGTCAGCGGATGATACCCTCCCCCCAGAAGCTCGTGATATATTAAGCCGAATGCAAACTCTCAGCCTCGTATAAACATTCTTTTAAAGTTGGCTGTTGGTTATTCGCGTTCATTAAGATTCTGAACTTGCCGAAATCTTGTACACTGTTAATTTGTTACTGTAATTTTAGTTAGATCTTTGACGATGACCACCCTAATAATGTTCGAGTTTTATCATCTAACTCTGCTGACGTGACTGTGCAGATATCTCGTCTAGCTGGTGCGTTGTGAGAACTCCGTCTTATTCTTCAAATCTGAGCACTCGAGTAGGATCATCTGATGTCACATTTCGTAAGATTTCTGACGGACATGAGTAAAAGAGGTCTGTTTCCTTCTAGCAACGTCCATTCACGCGGATTGGTTGGCAAGCTGTCGACGTTTGTGCATTTCCGGCATCCTTGGCCTTGACGCTTTTTAGTCTCGTCACAGCCTAGCCGCTCGTTGATACAACGCTAGCTACATCCCAGTCTGCACGAACCAGGATGGGTTTTCACACTTAATGATTCCGAATATATACTCGAAATTAGACCCGCGGGAAGAGTTGCCTTGCACAGAGTCTGGAAAAACCAAATCCTGGAAAATCGTGAACGCCTAGTCCGTCGTATATAAGCCTGTACCACAACTAACCGCTGAGGTAAGCTGTATGAGCCTCCATCCCAAAGCTAAAAATGAGATTTTATATTCTATATTTTATTTTTCTGGGACTGTGCTATTGACTCTTTCGATTTCCGAATTGCTCTCATAAGGATCAATAACAAATTGTATTTCGACTCAAGCTTCCGTTTCTTGAAGTCTTGGTATCGCCTGGTCGCGAGTTGTGATTGGTCGATGCTAGGAGCTTTGAGGCCCGACTGCAGATGGATGGCCTCGTGAGACTGGGGCTGCGCTACGCATAGCCTTGCACGGGTAATGGCTATGGGCCGATAGACGATAACCGTTAAAGTTGTTTAAAAAGGAGCAATGAGGGGAATCGAAAATCCGCATGGAAATTGACCGCTATGGAAATTGCAAAGGTTTTATATGACGGGGCAAGCTGTCGAATAATCGCCATGGTTGCAGCAAGCCCGCCGAGTTCACGGGTCCTTGGCCCGTGTTTGCTCTCTACGTTACGCAAATCCGAAGGACTCAGAGGTGCATCCGCGGCACAGCAAGGCTCTTTGGCTATAAGCACTAGCTGTGCATCTCACGCCATATCCGATAACGATCTGACGCTGTTGCCGGTCAAGACAAGTATTGGTAACCGAGCGCTGAAGCGATTTTGATCGATAATATTTATATCTAGGCGCGCAGCGCCCAATCTACAACCAAAGTTCCGGGTCCGAAACACAAGGTCTATTACCACCATTCCCAGTCATATAAAAATCCTTTTCTGACACGTTCAAGCTAAAACCCCGTTCCACCTGCGCTCGATTGGGTGTTTAAAAGGGATAGTGTTAGACTACGAGCTGTTCTTTAGAAAAAATTCTTTCGGCTAAACTCTACTACAATCCTTAACATGTCGAAATGGGTTTGGGAAGGTTGGAATGTTGAGGGGGAAGAGAACAATCGCAGGACAAATCCAAGTGAGTCACTATGAATCCTTCAATTGAGAGATGGAACTATCAATGGGTGTCTGTTGTCATGATACTCTTTGGTTGCTAATAACATTTTCTACGCAGACACGCATCCCCAATGGGATTACAACTCAGGAGGATACGAAAATTTCCTGTCCATGCCAGAGGAGCCATTACAGCCCATTGAATACGCGAACGATGTTGATATAGCTCTTGACGGGCAGTATCCGCCCTACCCCCATTACGACGCAATATCTCATAGTGCCACCGGATCCTTTGTGCACACCCCAGAAAATACGGAAACTTTCCCGTCAAATTATCACGCGCGAGCGGAGATCCCAGGGTATCTCAAATCGTATGATGCTTCGTCTCTACCAACCGAAGACCAGATAGTTCAGTCTATGTCAAGAAGGGCGCCGGGGTCAAGAGCAACGCGCTATGAATCCGGTGATTATCATTTTAACGACCCGGTTTACGCCTCCCAGGGATCGATCCAAGACGATGATTTGGGGATAGGCTCATATCAAGCCACGGACTCAATGGATTCAACAGGGGAGGATCGCCCTTCACACGGAAGCACCAAACGCTCCAAGCATTCAAAAGGACAGAAGAAAGCATTGCCGTTCTCATGCGACGAATGCAACAACTCTTTCAAAAACCAAGAGGGATTGCGGTGGGTCACGTCTTAATATCAAAATATAATCCATTTTCCCGATGGATGCTGTGGTCCAGTGGTCTAATAGTTTGATAGGAAACACAAGCAAGTCCATGGGCCTCGGCGCTTTGCTTGCAAGTCCCACGGCTGCGAACGCTTGTTCCAAACCAAACGGGACCGAGACCGACATCAAGACACCATACATGCCGGGAATATGGGGCCCGTTCAAAGGATGGTCCGAACCAGGTTCATCTGCAGAGTACCAGGATGCAACAGAGATGAAAACAAGCCGTTCTCGCGGAAAGATAATGCCCAGAAGCACGTCACAACCGTCCACGGCGTTGACCGCAACAGAGCAGACGAAGAAATCTCAGAAATCGCCGAAATCGAATCCGACGCTTTGGGAGTGTATGACGATTTTTATATGGAGCCTGACTACGGGAATGAGGCCCAGGAAGATCCCTTGGCAATAGGTGAGCTCCAGAACATGTTTGTAGGATATACATTCATGAGCGAACCAAATTTACAGAATCTTCCTATAACAGCACATGGTAGTGTACGAAGCGTATCCCGCCGCCCATCGGGATCGATGTCAAGCATCGCCTCCTTTCAACCCAACATCCCGCCGTATCAACACAGAAACTCGCCAATCCCGATACCAAGGATCGTAGGAGGCACAGCAGCGGCTCAGGTACAGGATCATTATTACAGGCCCCCAGTCCTGCAGCCACAGGGATCTGATATGCGATCATGTAAGATTCAAAATACTGCTTATCTAGCGCGGTTAACTGATAAGCGCAGCGGGCCAACTCCACTTGGATCCGTATGATGGCTACTACAGACAATCTCGGAGCATGCGCGGCTCCGACTTCATGAATTCACCGTCAACAAACAGCCAACGCCACTCTCCAGCCAATAGCGCGTCGGATTTGGCTTCGGGGAGCTCGTTCTACTATCAAGGAGGACGTACCCGAGGCTTTCAAGAATCTTTAGGAGGTTCACCTCCGGATCCTCCTCTTTTAAGTTTTGGAAGCAATAGACAACAAGACATATACCAGACCCCTCGATCCTTACAGCAGTATTCAGATATTTCTGATTCATTTAAAGGGCAGAGCGGTTCAAATTATGCCAAAGAACAGCGAAAAAGAAGCCAAAGCATTTTTCATGTTTCTTTGAACTATTTGTTTGGGAGATACTTGCGAATTTGAGGATCGGAAAGGCATTCGTGGTGATCCATTCTCGATTAGGACACAGGGAGGTCGAAGCTAATGTTACCAATCACATGTAGACGTATGTTATGTTACTTGCATTTCTATTGTATTTTCAAAAGTATACACCCTGCTCTGGTATTGGCTGGATCTGGTGCTTAGCGGGGTATCGATAAGTGTTTGAATCTAAAACTTTAGAAGGATGTTTTGCATAAAATTAGTTTTGTATTTCGACAGTTTTATTAAATATCGTCTTTGCAAGCTGTTCATAAGAAAAGCTGATCTTTTATTTTAACTACTCTAGTGCCCAGCTCATATCAGGCGCTTGCGCCATAAAGTTTCTTCAAGGCCTTGACAGCCCTGACATAAAATCTAATAATCATCTCTAGATTGTATACATACATAAATCTACGGGGAGACACCGGCAACGCTGTACTAGGGAACCAAAGATACATGGAAGTAGAAAAATAGGAAGATTGCTGGTCGCGGAGGGAAGTCAAAAATCTAGCACCAACCCAAGCACCCAAACGGCAGCTAAATCGAACATCCAAAATGCCGATTATGTAAATGCTAGCGCGAGACGCCCTTATCTTGCATTGCCGATCGCTAGATCAACCAGCTCCACGTGATCGAGGCTCGCCTCGATTTCGTGGGCGGTAGAAATACGGAGCCGATACGAGACTGCGCACAGGGTTGCTCGATCGAAATTCATGAGATTTGCCATTCCAAATGAGATTTATTATGAATATTAATCACGTTCAAGATTTTGTACGCTCGAGTTTGTAAAAGATGAGACTGATTCGGTCTCTCGAATGAATCCTCAAAATTTTGCAAGCAAAAGTCAAGAAAATAGAGAGAAAACAAGGGTAGTTAGTCTTGAAATTTACGAAATTAAGCCAAAAGGGCATACGGTGGGAGTCATCAGATCCTGTTCTATCTCTGAAATCGACTTGGATGCTACTGGATCTTCTAGATTTCTGGTGATTTCTGAAGGTTCTGTAGGTTCCTCGAACAGAGGTGTTGCATTTGTATTTTCCAACACACTTCCAGAATCACGCTGAGGTGGAACGATAGATATCCTACACGCCTTGAACTGGGATGCTTCTCAATGTTGAGCTAATCAGATTTGTAGAAAAGCTTGTGCTCTTGAGCCATATTGAGGACCTGGATATTTCAATAATATGCTTTCAAAGGAAAAGACAACCTTGAAGCGATATTGTTGACATTCAATTACCTCATATGGCCGAGATCTAGTGGCGGGCTGCTAATTTGGTCATTTTCTGGGACGGCGATGATCCGATTGTAGTGATACAAGGTCATCTTTGACAAGAACAGGAGAGTCATTGTTCTTTAAAATGAGTGCGAGAGGGACAGTATGCATTGTGACTTTCGAAAGTCTCAGGACGGATGACTCTTGCAATTCAGAAGGCAATAACCTTTCAATCCTGGAGTTTTAATACAAAAGTTTCCACGATTTAGAAGCGCTAAGAACGCAAGGCAAGTATGGAACATTTCGAATTTTTTCCGTTTTTCGACGTCGGCCATCAGATATGATGCATTATATCACTCAACACCTGATTCTTATTTCTATGTACTTGCGAGCTCGCAAGTACATAAAGGTGAGAGAGGGACAGGCTCGCGCGAGCCAAGACACCGATTTGTGATCTTATCTTACATGAAAGTATAGCTAGTCATGTCCTTCATGAGTAGCTGATAGAAACCTTTGTCAGCTCCTCGTGAAGGACATGACTAGCTATGTTGTACCACCACACTATGTAGAGGTGGGCGGTATTTCAACAAGTGCATTTATGAATAATCAATGCTATTTTGGCGTGTTGAGCGACACTTAGGTGCGTTTTAATCCCAATCCAGATCCCAATTTTATCCTTTTAGCCCTTTTGCCCTTTGTGGCTAGTGATTTTGAGCTTAAAATACTCCGTGCCTATTCCGTGCCCCGGTCTGCGGCGAATCTTCACTTCAGGCTAGGATAAGTAGGAATATGGCTTATAGCCCTGGCCAGGACGCTCGAACTGTTCTGCTCCTACACTATTTTCGGATTCGTATTCTAGAAAAGCTCTCAGCGGGGTTCGAGACTAGTCTCGAATCCCGAATCCAGATATCTTTACAATTCGCCGCCGTACTACGGAGCCCAAGAGATATCCTCACCCAAGGAACACTTTAAAGTGTTTTTTAGCCCCTGGAGTGAACTAGTCCATATCAAGTAGAGTTGATCCTGATTTTGGGGCAGTATCGGGGTAGGTTCGAACACCAATCCCGAATTTGGCGTTCTTTCTAAACTGGTCAAACAATCCAACGTAGCTATGGCTGTCACACCTTGTTTAAGGACAAGATTTTACAAACCTAGGATTTTTTAAATTGCCGCCTATTTCAAGATCTATGGGACAAGAGCTCTAAACTAAGGTGAATTGTTATGGTTGGAGGTCGAGACTAGTGTTATGAGAAGTTCTGATGTAACCTGAGCTTGTAAGAAGCCTTAGGAATCTTTCAAATATCCAGTCCCAATCTAAGAGAATTAGCTTTCCCATGAGGTAGACATCGTATATGTGACAGCCGTTCAGTAAGCTCGATATATAGAACCGAAGCACCCGGCAACCCATATCTGTTCTTGCATCCGGACGATAAACTCTTTACTCTCCAACCGAAAGCTGGACTTTCGGTGCGGTCGATTTCTTATAATTTATAATTTTGCTCTTATTGCATTATCATCAAAGGCTGGTCCTATATCATTCGCTTTAACGACATATTTACGACCACGAACCATTTGCTATCTTAATTATCTAATAGAGGTTTTATTTAAAGCCCATTTGACATTATGTGTAATCTACCTAACGCACATACCGAGGGTTCCCAATCGAGACTCCATAAACGGCAAGGTAGTGCAGACGGCAAGTACAGATGGCCGCAAGGACATGTTTTTAGATATTCCCTCGACGGGTTGGTCCCAGGGGTCACCCGTGAAGTCATGGAAGCGGCTTTTGCCCGTGCATTCAAAAAATGGCAACCTCACTGTCCAGGCTATCAATTCCAAAAGGCCACTGGGGGCAACGCCAACCTGCACATCAAAACTACGGGAAAGGAAGACCCATATTGGGCGAAAAATCCACAGGCTGCAGCATGGGCTTATGCCGGCCCTACAGATTCTCGATTTCGAAACCCGGCAATTATCACGTTCAATGGCATTCCTAGCAAGGATATGCATTGGAGTTCGAAATCTGTTCATACTTTGTTCTTGCATGAGTTCGGTCATGTTCTGGGAATGGGTCACGCATCTGACCGTAATGCCGTGATGTACGCGGGTATGTGGTACGGGAACGGAGAACGAGAGCTCACGCAGACAGATATTGCGAAGTTGAAGAATTATCTCGCGGGACAACCGCCACCGGCTCAACCTGTCGCGGGCCAAACAGGGACTTACCAACCGGACCAGAATAACAAAAGCACGTCTCAACGACCATCTGATAACTCGCAACAACCAGCTGATAGCTATCAACGAACGTCTGATACTTCTCAGCGGCCATCTAATAAGTATCAACGACCGCAGAAGAGTCAGAAGAAACGGCCTCAGATCCAGGACAGCTCTCAACAACCGTCTAGGAATTACGATAAGCAGAGGAATTATAACGAAAGACCGCAGAATAGCGGCAATAATCAAGTCCAGCCGCCTCAGGGCCGATACCAGCAAGTTTTTGCATATCAGCCATAATGGGAACATCTCTCTGTAGAAAGAGGTACCAGCTCAACTTCTAGTTGTAGTTGATTTGGTGGTTGATGACGGTACTGGGTGTATGGCTAGAACATCGTGAATTGATTTAAACCGGACATGTAATCTTTAAGACCTGAAACTCATTGAAAGGCTATGAGCAAATGAATAAACCCACCAGATAAATTCAACCTTCGCACAACTTGTACGTAACCGTGAACACTGGTTTATTTGTGAAACCAATGACAACTGGCACCGCTCAGAACTGAGGATATTGCCTAAGATGTGTAATTGTTGCACTGTGTTGGTAGAAGTCCGTGGGATAATGCATCTGCATGCATTAGGGGTACCGGTTCGTTGATTAGGTTAGTAGTGTCCCGGCCTCGACTTGCGGTTTCTTCGGCTAAGAAATATTCATTCAATCAATATCAAAAGATAGAAGGTTGTTTAGTGGAATGAGATGTTTAGTGGTATGAGATGGCAGTACCACGTATCACCAATTCACGGCAGTTGGTGTTTGAACGTTCAACGATAAGCGGCCATCTGCGGAGATATATCTGGTCTCCTGCATAAAAAGCAAGCTGGAAAGGCATCTGGAATGTCCCTTGAATAGAAAGTTGAATATATAACATCCGGAACGTTTCTGGACGAGCGCGCGGAGACTGGTCATGTTCCGTTCGAACGAGATCCATGTCGTCCAACATCCCGGGACGTTCCGATAAGGATATCGGTGTCTCAATATCACGAACAAGGGGCATTCGAATGCCATTCCGCGGTAGCATTGTGATGCAACTTATCCACAATATCCCCCCTCGCAGGATACCGAGGAATGGCAGGACTGCCCCGCCATGGCGTCGATTAGTCGATTAGTGCGAGCAGGAATGCCAGAATGATATCGGTGAAACAGCAAAACGAGGCTCTCGAGCGGAGAGTGGGTCAGAGGGTGCTGAAATGAGAGAACGTTGGCGGGTGGGCGCCTGTTCGGGACTAGTTTGGCAGGGTCGCCTTATCTTTCCATCCGTCCCCCATCGCCAGCCATCAACAAAGTCCACCTTCACTCCTTCAACTTCCTCCTCCACCTCCTCCACCGTCCCACCTTCGATACCAGACGGCTTCATCCTCAGCACTCTGCATAGGAGACGTCAGTATTGCAGCAGATACCGACCTCACCAGAAGCTCATCTCCATCATCATCGAAAACTTGCTGGATATCGCCTCCTGGTGGCCGCCGTCCGCTTCATCCGCATGCATTAGTTGGTTGCCCTCCTGCATGCAAGTCCAGTCCTCTGCAGCAACTTCGACCATCCCCAACAGCCTCCTACAGGCGACTGAATCCTGCCTCCGTCAGGTTTGAGAGATTAGCGTCATATCCACATATCAGACGAGTACTGCACCCCCCCATAACTCGCGTCGTCGCTTCGAACAGCGAAAGGGCTTGGGGGCCTGCTGGAATTGGAATTTAAACGGGGGACCTGGTCGGATATTGGCTTCCCAGCCCGCCTCCGCTCTTTCCTCGCCTCAAGGGGACCTGGACTGCACCCCTTGTCCTCCCCACCAATAGGCTTTGATATGCTGAGCTGTCATACGTCCTAAACACGCACTTTCACCCGAGAAGGCGCCCGCTGTAATAAAAAAGACAGCAGCAGCATTCCACCAGCGACGAATCGACACAACAATAATAAGGAGAGGTCACACGTAAACGTAGCAAGCTCGACCTAGGGAGGCCGGAGAAGCAAAGCGCTTTTAGAACAATCGCACGCTAGGAGGGTTCAAGACATACAAAGGAGACCGCTCGACTTGGAATTTGGTTCCTGCAAAATCTCCTTCTATCGTGTCCTTCGATCTTTCAACCCTTCCGATCCTTACAACCCAGCTTTTTGTTTCTTCTGCGATACAGCCATCATTTCGACGAAACCAATCACCTACGAGAACAAAGGACCTCTAGATGCCGGTTTCCATTTGGCAAAACGAGACCGGAGAATATCAAGTTCATCGCGACCTTACTACCGGGGCACCCACAACTCGATCGCACCACTCTGGAGTATCCTTAAACCCGTTTTCACGAAGGCCACTCGCGGCTGAGCTCCTTGCCAACAGGCAAAATCGCGCGACCACCGCCCGGGCCAAGATCACTGTCTCTCTCGACGACGAGGACGACACCCAGCAACAAGGCGACAGCGCTGAATTAACCCAGCTGGTGATGCCCAATCTCCAAACCACGGAGCTGATTGCGGACCACGAACAACACGCGATTCCACCGGTCGGAACAGCCAAACCTACGGACGTTATATATACTCCCCCCAGCACGGCTTCTGAAGAAGACGACGAAAATACCACTACTACTGCAACTGCGCCACGTACGGGATCTTATTCTTACGCCACATTCGGCCAATCTTTGCAAGATAGATTTTTCCCGAAACAAGAAACGCAAGAAGAAGAAGACGAAAGCGAATCCGAATCTGGAAAGATGATGTCCTCAGATACTAGATCCGAGGTCACCTCGGACGCTCGCCCGAGGAGAGGTTATCGACGAACTAGTAATGATCACACGCGCCGAGAGCTAAGGGAGCTAATGGGACAGACTTTGAAGGAGATGGAGGAGAAACTCAAGGTTTGTCGACTACCTACAACTGTCTTGTAGGTCCCCATCACTAATCATTATTTAGAACTTGGAAATGGCACGGACAAAACAAGATCAGGAAATATCTTTAATGGAATCACGACATCAAAAGGAACAAGATGATCTATTATTCCGACTTCATACGAAACACCACGAGGAGATATTGAAGCTGAAGGAAGAACATGCGAAACAGATGGTAAATGTTAAGAAGGAGGGTGCAACCGCTGAGCTCGTCCAAGGGCTCCATCGAAGCTACGGCCAACAACTAGAGAATTTGATACTTGAAATTAGCGATGTCAAACGACTGAATGATCTGTTGCAAGAGAAGGTTACTATCGCTGAGAATGAAGAGAGGGCGGCCAGCGTACAAGAAACGGTGAGACCGGCCTCTCGTCACTCAACTATTCCCACCGTTCTCGAAGAACAGCGTTCGCCTCCTGGATATGTGCAAGTCAACCTACAATTTATGGCATTCGATACTGCCTATGACGTACCGTCAATCAAAGTTCCGCATCCTGGCGCCTCGTATCCCGCTCTTACTAAAAGCGTTCGATGCGCGATCGGCAACTATCTAGCGTTCTTGAGATCCAAGGACTCGATTCATTCGACATCAGTAGACTCTGCATTGACTTATAGATTGTCTTTAAATCTGGATAGCTGCACACGCCTTTTGTTTTTGGGAAAGAACGACAACGCCAGCGAGGAGATAACTGAGGATAAGTGGCTATCAAGATTCAATAAGACTGATGCCTTGATGGCGTATGTCTCGCCACTACCTCAACATAGTCGCAAGCCATCCTCAATTAGCATTTCGCAAATTCCCGAATCACGCACGCAAACTTCGTATGATGAACCGCCACCTACAGCGTCCACGATTCGCACGACCAGATCTTCGGCTATTTGGGGCCGACAACCTTCGAGCGTTTCTTCTTCTCTTTTGCGTCGATCGCACTCATATAGTATTTCTAGTGCGCGACCAGCAACTAGCGATATCGCTGAGGAGGAATCCGTGAGCACAGCGTCTCCGCCTCGTGGCAGATCGCGTGTAAGGTCGCCAGCCTACCCACATGCCTCAGAAGTTGATGAACCTACTGTTCCCTATTTCGATGCAGCCAAAGAATTAGAACGGATCAACGACCAACTCAACCAAATGGACGGATCCCGAGCCACCGTCAAAACTGCATCCTTAATCGACAAGGACGACAATATGACAAGGGTTTCCGGTCACGCTAGCGGGATATATACGACTAGGCAGGGCTCATCGGCATCCGTGATCGCCGCTTATGCTAGAGTCCGCCAACCTTTGTTAAGGACAACGGATAATCATGGTCTTGAAACGGAAGACCTTCGTAACGATGTTGAAGACGATGATGAGCGAGGGGAAGGCGTTGAATTGGAAGCAGGTTCCGTCCTCAATGCTTTGTCACCCCATCTCGTCCCCGATACACGCGATCTCCGGGATGTTCAAGAAGCGGGGATTCATGCTTCGGAAGTCGATACCAGAACACACCAATACGAGATGGTTGGGAGCGGCGTTGATACCTTGCGTGTGGACGAATCGACGGAAGACGAAGATGAGGACGAGGATGAAACTAAAGAAATCATCGTCGGTGACAACCGGGAATTCGAGAGTCTTTTAGAGCGAGAAAAAGTAACACCTTCATACTTGGATGAGTTTTTAATGCGACCGATTGATAAAGGTTCGTTACTTATAAGTTTTGAACTTATATAATTCCGCTAACTAGAATATAGACAAAGCCGCACGAGATCGCTCTGAATCGCCAGTTTTCGCGTCACCTATGAAAGCTACATCTCATATCACGGGTAACAAAAACGTATACCAGCCGCTGAATGACATGTCTTCCCCCGCAAATCAAGCTCCTGAACCAACCGAGCAGCAACAGAAAAGTCAAGAAGCGATTCATACTTTCCTCAAGGACCTGAAAACTGGCAACTCGAATGCCGGAGACCCAATTCTACTGGCGCTGGCAAAATCTATCGACTACAACGTATTGCGCCAAGCGCTTGACGAAACTCCCGCCGGTCGCGAAATTCTATCATCAGCGGCGCCCACTCCAGTCCCTCGGACAATCCCAAGCCGTGTCGTTGAGCCAAATATCATCCCGATCCCAGAAGATGAAAATGTAACATACGAAAAGACCGGATCTTCACGGTCCCGTTCAAATAATCCTTGGAGCCATAGCCGGCCTGAAATACCCGCCCTTTCTGCCGAACAATCCCACCCGCTAGTTGACATCTCCGGACCTTCTCCCCCACACCCGATCCCGCCATCGCTCGTGGAACCCAAGGTACGAATCAACGCTTTTACCCCTCTTCAAGGCCTTGCAGCTAAGCCAATTCCGAATCCTCACCTCCAGCCTCCAAGATTTGGGATATATGGTTTCCATAAGGGTGACGATCCGCTTCCTGGGGGTTCACCAATCAGCAGCCCTAGTATCATTTCTCGTGAGGAAGACGAAGCTAAGAAGATGTGGAAAAAGCAGACTCTGGTGACTAGCGCGCCATTATCCCGTGTGTCGTCACCCACATCCACGGAAGCCTCATGGGGCAGAGTTGACGAACAAAGTCGCAAACCTACTCGAAGCCTTACTCTGGAAGACGACATGAATGCTGCTGTTCCTCAACGGGGGCGTACTCGTTCCCTGCTTGATGAGGATGAACCATTTTCCCCACCTCGAGGAAGCAGAAATAATAGACTACCCGAGCAGTACCCATCCCCATACATAACATCCGCGAGTACCAGAGGAAACACATTCGGCGCACCACCACCTCACCCGTTCCCCATTCTTGAGGAAACTTATAGTTATCGAGACGACGGCAGCGTAAGAAGTCAATATAGAGAGCCTTCCCTAGCATCGTCAAACCCATTCTCGAATAGAATGCAAATGGCCCACCACCCACCGCCACCACCGCCACCCTCGTCCTCCGCCCGGAGGTCCCAAATCTCTGTATACCCAAGCCGCGATCAGATCCAACGAGTTACTGACTCATTGCTCGAGGCTGGTTTAAACCCACAAGAATTTTCACAGACCTTCTATGCTGAGTTTGCTAGCGCGAGCGCTGAGAGGCAGAAGGAAGCGATTGAAAATATTGTGTTCCATCAGAATCAACGCAAGAGGTTAGAGCAGCAGCAGGCGCTGCAGGCGGCACAGCAAGCTCAACAACAGCAAAGTCAGAGCCAGTCGGGGGGTTCGCAGGCGGGAAATGGAGGATGGGGTTTCACAAACGGAGTTCCGCCACCGCCTTTGCCGATGGGGTTTTACACTGGACAAACTGGCGGGAGGCATGGTCACGGGTACGGGAGTATGAGCTCCAGGGGTAGTGGTCAAGCACCTGGGAGTGCTGGCGGATACGGGAATACCTATCCTTGGCAATAGGAGCTTACATAATATACTATAACCGAAATGAAAGGTTGAATCATGGTTTATGCCATGAGATGTTTGTTTTTTACAATGCTTGGAGTTTTGGTTTTCGTTGAGCTGTGTTTTTCTGAGCGGCGTTATGATGGTGTTTCGGTTCAATGGTGTTTTTTTTTTTTTTTTTTGATTTTGGGGTGACCCGGAATAATGTTTTTCTTTTCAATTAACAGCGAGGCGAATTCATCGGATTATGAGGTAGGGGATAAGGAAACCGGAACCACATTGCTTCTTATTCCCTTTGTTCATTAATGCATGTTCTTCCATATCATTGCCTTCGCCTGAAGACGCGGACGAGTCCAGGTTGTATACTCTGGCCTCGTTTGGGAGTCGAGATATCAGGTTCAGCGATTGCAACTTCCATTCATTAGTCGACCAAGTTCTTTCACATGTCGACCCTTCTAATTTTCTTTTGTTCATTTCTTGAAACGAGGTGATTTGATTACTTGTCCTTGTAATAACTAAGTATTAGCTATCAGATAAATGAAACAAAGAATCATAGTTAGGCTGCCAATGTTCTATATCTAGGTAGATGAGCATTTTGCCTATCCAGGCCCATACCTACATATATACAGGAAAAAGCCAATACAGGTTGAGCAGCCACCCTACTAGAACAAATAAATAAGATGTTCGATAAGGTTTCATACCTTTCATATGAACCAGGATATTCTACATTTGACCCAAGATTCACACCTTCACTCTCCCATTGCTAAATTATGAAGGCTCGCAAATTCCTTCGTAAGACAGCCCGTCTTGGCGGCTCCATCTACCGGATGCAGGAACGCGGAGATAAACCACCGCTTAGTCAACTTTCGTTATAAACCCTGTTCGTGGCCCGCTTTGAACATTAGTCGACCCGTCCGTCCACTCTCTTCCGACAATATATAATCGCGATAACAATATCCTATATTCTCAATAAAATGCTAGTTTGATCAGGCCATCACTATGGAATTCCAGTTTATAGATGGGAACAACATCGACGCTTCGGCGCGGAAGCGAATACGATCTTCCGTCATGATGGGGCGGAACGTGGGTAAGAAACGGCCGCCGAAGCCGCCTGCGAAACCTGTCAAACAACGCATGTTGATACCGGATCTTGAAAGGAGGAGGTCGGGGAGTAGCAGTGAAGGTGCCGAACATGAGGATAATAATACTTTGAACCCAATCATCCGGTTGGTTTCGAATGTTGGAGATCAGTTTTCTACTGTGAATTTTCCGCGGCCTTTGGAGCCGCATATGCAGAAGATTGTGATTCAATGTAAGTATTCGCATAGCTTTCGAAAGGTTTCGCAGGTGGCTTCGGCGGCCGTTTCTTACTTCTGCTACGAATGGGGAACGGGTAATTAATTCTGGCATGGTGAAATAGTTATGCAGATGACTAGTACGGTGTTATATCCCAAAGAGCTCTGCATGCCGGTTGAAGAATCGCATTCTATCTGGTTTACCTTTTTCCAACGCGACGAAGCCTGTAGGTAGCCTATCCAGCAGCCGACTTGATTAATCGAAGCTAATTCTCGATATAGTTTTCCATTGTCTTCTCGCGATGGCTCAAGCCCATTCCGACTGGATCATAGGGACGGACCACCTAAAGAAGGGCGAATCCGTGAGGACGTTGAAATACCTCGCCAATACATACCGCTGCGTCAACGAAAATATAAAACAAGAAGCAATACCGTCCGACGCAACTGTTGCTGTCGTGATGTCAATCACGATGCACAATAATCTATTAAGAGCACCTGGTGGGGCGGAACCACATCTCAATGCTCTCCAAAGAATGGTTGACATCCGAGGTGGGATAAATGAATTTGTGATACCGAGTAGATTGCTCCTCCACAAAATCTGTCGGTATGCGGAATATCTGTCCGCCTTTTTACCCGGAATCAAGATCTAACATATGCATTAGCACGGACATTGAATATTCGATACAAAGAGGTACTCGCCCTCGCTTTTACCGTGAAGAGTTCCCATACTCGGTCGTGCGCGAAATGCCAGACTGGGCAACGATATGCTATGACTCTTTTGTCACTACGACGAGCGCCAGAATTTTCAACGTAGACATACAAGCCGTTTTTCGGGATCTATTATGCGCTGCGAGGTATCTTGATACACCACACAATCTACGACCCAAGATCCAGCCCTTTTTATTCCAAGAAATCATAATATCGATCTGTTACCGGCTTTTACATCTCTTCCCTCTCGCTGGTGCAAGACCTGCTAGTGAGCCAGAAGACGCATGTCATCTCGGATTGTTAGCGGTTACTACAACAATGTTAATCAGGGTGGTTCATGCGAAGATTTCCTATCCTATAATGGCCAACCTGCTACGGAGCGCCATCGATCGATTAGTTCTAGATCCTGCGATAGACCAGGCATATTTGCTATGGCTTTGGTTCATGGGGGGTATCGCGCTCTATGATTCCAGAGATGAAACATGGCTATTGCCAGGGATTAAGAAGTGTATATCTTCATTAGGTCTGGAAACATGGGATGCTACTAAAGAAAAGCTAGTGGCGTATCCGTGGATCGCATTTTTCCATGATAGACATGGACAAGAAATCTTCGAGAATGCGGTGAAAGTGTGAAAACATAGGGCTGGGACCAAAGGGGACGTGCTAAAGCTTGACGGAAATACAGGAGAGCAACAGAATGGGATCAAATGCACCCTGGCAGAGTGGCATTCAGTTTCTTCGCCAAACTATCCCAAACGCCTATTTGTATCGCTTTTCCTGACTCATTCGATACCCAATCTGGCACACGATCACTAAAATCACCATATCGTTAGCGGATAATCAGGATTATCGGCCTAGTTAGAGACTGAACTTACTCTTTATCGACACATTCGGACAAATACTTCCCGTGGGAATCCTTCCCAGCGAATCCACCATGTAGGAGCGTCCTACTTCCGACTTCCGTGCTGCGAGCAACCAGCAATCTCATGATATTGATTTGAGTACGAACCACGAATGGGGCGTTTCTGTTGAGCTCAGAATAGCAGAGGCCTGGATTTACCCAGTTGATTATAACGCCTGTTTCATCCACTGGATTACGCTTTGCTAGCTCGCGAAAGGCGTAGAATTGCAGAAGTTTGGACGTCTGGTATCTATCGGACATGTCGCTACCATCGACACTCAATTTTTCTAGGTAGTCGCCATCAATACCTTCGAGTTTACCCGGTACTTGAAACGCGACTACGCTGCCGATTATTGTTAAGCGCGGTTGTACGCCGAACTTTTTCGCGGTTTCTTTAAGTTTTGGAAGGACTAGAAGGGCGAGGAGAAATGTGCCGGTGACATTTACGGTGAGGGAAGTCTCCAGTCCTTCAGCAGTAGTAAATGTCCCCATCGCCACTCCAGCATTCTCAATGATAGCGTCAAGTCGATCAAGACTTGCAACTTTTTTAGCGAATTCCTTTACAGAAGCGTATGAAGCCAAGTCTAGGATCCAGTATTCCGCGATGCCTTTCTTGCCCGTTTCCTTTTCGATCTTCGCGATGGCTGCGTCTCCATTTTTTTTAGAGCGAGCGGTGAGGATGACCCGGGTCGAGGAGAGTTGGACTAGATGCTTTGCTGCTTCGTAGCCGAGGCCTGTATTTGCTCCTGTTACTATGAATGTTCTACCTGCGCATAGTTCCGCGGTTGGGACAAGCGGAAGTTTTGTATATTGGTCGGAGACGAAGCGGGCAAATGATCGACTCATTCTTTTGAGTTTTGATGAGGCCGATTAAATTCTTTCTAACAACAATGCAGAGGTTTCAAAATAAAATAAGAGAAGCGTGGAGAGTTCGGATGGTATATGTATGCCTACAATTGAGACGCTGAAGCTGGATTTATGATAGATGGATTACCACTTCGAGAGGGGGGTTCAAGTCAATCTTATATACACCAACAAAACTATATTTACAACATAGCTTTCTCTCGCATACTCCTAAATCCGGGCCATGTCCATTAAACCCTTTAATTGCGCAGTTAGGAAACGTCACCCCGTAGAGAATTCCGTTCTCAGGCTCATGATCGTCTGGGCCGGAAGGTTGTTGCCTCATGTTGAATTATCTGCCAAGAACCTTACGTTTACGCGATTTGATTGGCTGGAGACTGGCATCCTCTTGTGGTATGGTGGGCTTTTGTACCCCCAAAAAATCTCGGGCGCAAGAAACACAACTCGGAACGGACGAGTTTTTGTGCAGCTCGATTTTTCAAGTGGATGGTGACAGGTTTAGGGTATTCATCAAATATGAATGCGACGGGGTCATGATAATGGCATTTGCGGCGGGGAATCGGCCGAAGCAGCTCCGGAACTTGATAACTGCCGCTATCCGACTGGCCCACAGCAGACATGAATCGCTGATACACAAATTGAGGGTACAGATGAAGAGACAATTCTGATGGCAGAAAAGATCTTTTCTGAGAAAGATGCCGCATGATATAAAAAGTAGTCGCACGTACTCAACTGTCTCAAACTGGTAATAATCAATCTCCCTTTTGAGACCGACGTCAATATCTTTAGAACTACGAAGTACATCTCAACAACCATACACACGACTGCTAGTAATACGCTTCAGGTTCTCCTCCCCTCTAAGAAGCGAAATCATTTAGTTTGATGATGAACAAAAGTCGCAACTTTTAAAAAAGCCATGGATCAATAACTTTTAGGTAGTTTAACATGTTAATGGTTGTGCTTTGAAACCTCAAGCTTCGTTGTTGACCGCTTCAATGGAAGGGAGTCGTTTGTCAGCATTGGATTGAACTCGTCCGTATCAACAATCAACTGCGACTGGGGTCACGGTACCTCCGGATTGTGTAACAAACCTCACGTTACTAGATCCACCGAGAGCGAACTCTATCTATGTAGATGTGGAGTACCTTACTTGATTACTCAGTATTACTAGTGTATTAATTATATAAGCATATCCCACGGACGATTTGAAACCCTCAACCCTGGAGCACGATAACTATCGTAATAACCATAATTGGTGTGGATTGGAAAGCATCAGTAATCAACACCTTCCCCCAATGCTCGCTAAAATATCACGACAGCTCCAAATCCGTCCTAGTCCAGTGCACTGGACTAGGACGAATTAATAAGATCACTATGTGAGGGAAAACACGACAGATATCAGGGCGCGGGGTATAAAGATGTCATCTAATTCTTGTTTTATGAACAAAGCGATAATCACTACCCATAGTCTTACCGATTCAAATCCTCAGAATAGTCACTCCCCCTAAACCACGCTTTTATTTTTAATTTTCAAGATCTGTTAGGATTCGTTCAATCAATTAAAATGTCGACGACTGAGCAAGTCATCTCCATTGTCAAGGACAATCTTTACCAAGTCTTTGGTAATACTTCGGAACAAGGCCGCTTAGAAAACCTTGCACGTCTCTGGCACCCCGATGGGGTTTTCATCGAACCCGATTACTTCACCAATAACCACCAAAAGATATCGGATATAATTGCCAAACTCTTGCCGCCAGACTGGGAATTCACGGAGTTAGGTTAGTTACTTCCTACTACTTTGATGCGAGATGAATACATATGCATATGCATTGCACACCCATTATAGATATATAGAATGTATAGCTAAGACATCATTCTATGAAATTTTAGGTCCCGTTGATGTCCTTTCTCCTGAAGGAAGGGATTTTAGTGTAGCGAGACTAGCTTGGGGATTCGGAAAGGCAGGGGAGAAACCAGCGGTGACAGGTCTGGACGTCGTGACTGTTAAAGATGGGAAAATCGAAAAGCTTTACACTTTCTTAGACAAACCGACACCAACCCCGTCGGCCTAAATTGAAACGCTCAGGACACACTGATTGCAATGTTAAGTAGGTATTTTCAGTCTGTTGGCTTCTTTTCCTCAGTGATTATCTTGGGTCTTTCGTTAGCAATATCTAGCTAATTATGTAAGATAATTTATTCTAAGTATAACTTTGAATATTTTTCATGGAATTTAGAGTCGTATGCTCGTAGCTAGGGCCCTGGGGTTTTGATTTTAATTAATCAATATGATCATATTTGCAGAGCTGAGCTAGTCCTATAGTAAATACATTTGATGTTTTGTAGAAATCGTACCAACCACGGGGATACATTTATATATATACAATACATCCCTAGATATATAATACATCCCTATCCCCGATAGTATGGCAATTAGCCTCCTACTCCAAATCTTTCCCCTCCAGCTTCCAACCAATCCTTTTCTTCCTTCGTGGTCTCCCGCCCCACAACATCGTTCCTATGCGGATACCGTCCAAACTTCTCCACGATGTCGTAGTGCATTTTTTCGAATTTTTCAAGATTCTCCAGATAGTTGATGATATCATCATCTTGTTTACACTCCTCTTTCATGACTGCAACAATATCCATCATAGCTATGTGGTCCGTTACATTTTCTGAATGCATCAGAGGCATGTAGAACCACTGGCGGTAGGGCAAAGAGCGCCTTATACCGGAGTGGAGATCAATCCTTTTGCTCTCGGGAGCTGATACAATATGCCGTGCAACCGATAGAGCGATTGGATCGTAATGGTTGTACACAAGCTTCAATGTATCCGGTGTGCGATATAAATTCCTGGGAATCTGGTCCAACAAGACCATCAAGCTCAACGCGGTTTTGGTCTTGTGTTCTTCCCCGCTCACCCCCGCGGCTTCAATTTCTGCGACGAATGGAGCTGCGATTTCCGCATCGGAGAGTCCGTCGATTGGGAAGTTCGAAGGGGATATCGAAACGATTGCGGAGTTGAGATTTTGACGACAAAGGGTGTCAAATGCTGCTTTTGCTTCTTTGGAGCCGGTGAACCAGCGGTCTTTTATTTCGTCGGGAGCGGATTTCGCGCCCCAGGGAAGACCGCTGAACCAGAGTTCACGGACGCGTTCGTATAAAACCGTCGTAAAGATCGATTTATTTAAACTCCGGACAGCCGCCATTTTGTTTACAGATTCATGAAGCTAGATAAAGAGGCAGAAATAATGCAGGATATGATACCGTTAAGTGCTGGTTCAGTCACTACGAAATGTCGATTTGGTGGAGTTTAGTTGCGTTGCGTCTCATCAGATATATATCTTAACACTCTTTCTACGGGTTCAATCGCAAGAATCTCAAGCTCCGAGGTAGATTTCTATGAACTTCATATCCATGAATATGGACGATGAGAAACAAAGCTTAGGTTAGAATTAAGTTGGTACACTTTCCCCGAGCGTATCTCGGTCACATAATATATATGTGTAAGCTCTAAAAGGTTCGTGAACTTACCGATCATTTTAGTTAAAATCATCCGTTTAAAAACGAGTTTCCAACTAAAACGAATATCCAAGAGTCCGATGAGACAAAACTTAATCAATCAAGAGCATGCCGCTGTACTACATCGCCTAAAATCCTATACGCGCGTGCCTAAGTAAACTTACTCAAGTAGCGATAAGTTTCGAGGCCTCGAAAGCTAAGTGCCATATCGCGAAAGCAGACTGTTACACAATTGTGCACAAACCCCTCTAGATTGTGTTGCCCAGTCCTTCAGAAGCCTCTTAATCCGAGACTATTGAGGCATGAGCATGCTGGCAAGAACTTCACCAGTCGACAAGTCTATCCTCAGAGCTCAACAAAGTACGCACACCTCGTGAACTCGCCTCTATCGGTTTCCGGAACAACAGCTTTAAAGCTGTGGACAAGCAATTGTAGTTAATATCATAGTAGTTACATGATCTTTTAACGTAAATATAATACGATATTTACGTTAAAATATTGACAGGAATAGAGACAGATATCTTTAGCAAGTTCGGATCTTGAGCTTACGCATATGTGCCGAATCATTTACCCCAGGTTCTTTCGCGGGTTAGTTTTGATTCATCCCATCTATCTGACAAGAGAACCATGGTAGGATTACTGGTAATCCTCACCGAATCATCGCTCAGTTCCGGCTTGTATTTGAGATTCACCTCACCGCTCACGCGTGTTCGTACGAAAAGATGCAGCGCCCAAGCCTTTTCTACCCCGCCAAATATATCCACGCGTGCATGGAAGCGTGAGATAGAAACATCCGGCAAAGCGTTCACAGGAATAACAAGGACCCTCACCTTGTAGCATGCTGTCGCTCGGTTCGGTCTTTTCGCTTGCTTTACTAAAACACAAACTTTTGAACCTGAGGCGTGGGTGATTTGATATCCTTATCCTGAAAAAAAGGGAGTTTGCAGCGTTTCTCATGCGGAATGTTTCCTTTCGATGATAAGAATTTCCGCGAGAAAAGTATGCACAGATGTTAATTTGTATTTTACTAAGAATAGAACCCGACCTTCAGCATATATGCCCACCCTGCGTTTCTTTCTCTGTGTACGTAAGTTGAGAAACAATTAATTTCGATGATAGCAAGACAACACATGAGATCTGTCTCGAAAGTTGATGCGGAGAATTTCCATTTCTGGATATGATCCAACGATGCCTCAGACGGCAGTTGTGGATTGGGAAAGTCCTTTCAAAATTTCGTGCTCGAGTGAATGTCAACCCTGGTGGCAAGTAGGACACATATTTGCGATCGCACCACAATACTCGAGTCAGTTCACCTCAGCCCATGGTAGTTATGATGTATTTGGTGTCACCGCGCCAGACCTGTTGGTGCTAATGGACATTTAATGATTTAGACATCCATGTAACATAACATGGAATGCGATGAAGATGAAGAGATCTTCAATTTTCTTTAATTAAACAAATCTCAGATGTGAAGCGCGTCTCTACTCCGTAGTTCGAACTAGTTCTCGTGAGTGGTACAATAGTGCATGGCTTAGCTTGCTCTCCTGTGCGTTGATGCAGTTGATGCGGGACAGTATTAAGTAAATATCACAGGGTCTACATGGCAACCGGATGGTATGTCAGGATAATCAGCACTGGTATCGATACCGAGACCTCGAACTACGCGATATAGGCAACGAGTTTTCAAATACACATCCAAGCCGCTTGCCTTAGACAATATTATACACTCTGATATCATGATATGAAATACCAGCCCATACACGCGCTGCCTGATATCCGGTTGGTGATAAAATCAAGAGTTCTTGTTCGGTCCGTTGGGATCGTTTCTGACCAAAGTGGCTGCGATGAGAAATGCAAATGCAATGCGGCTCCTAACCGGGGGCAGCTACATGACTTGAGATTTGATCTTTCCCCACACGCCTGCGCTTCGTATCTGGGGGGAATGCTCAGTAATCTATATTTAATCAAACGAAGTCGATAGTTAAATCATCCAGGGACGCGGCGTAGATTAAATCTAGATTAATCAAATCTTAGAAAGTCTATTGCATAGGACCGATCGCGAGTTACTACAAGGCAACCAAGGCTAAAAAAAAAAAAAGGTTAAGAAAGAATTTTGGCTCCAATTGATATGTTTAGTTCAAGCTTGAAATATATGCAAAACAAATCACTTGGATGCTCCCGTGTTCGGCCTCGCTGCCTAGAAACTAGCTGCTCAGATCTAAGGCAAGTGTCAACTACCGCGAATTCTGATAGGAGGGCCTATCGAAGGAAAAGGAAGCGAGAAAAGAGTTCTAAGAGGCGGAAAGTCGGAAAAAACTCAAAGGGTTCAAGCAGGGAGCGAGATTTTGCAAACGGTGCAGCAATGTTAGATTCCCCGACATGGGGCGGCCATGTCGACAAGCTCACCATTGGGTCAGCTTGCAGCTTACTTTGAGGCCGGCTTGTAAGGTAGAGGAATGATTACCCGCCCGGTAAAGATGTGGAAACGCTGGGCTTCCTGTACACAGTTAAGGTATATGACTGAATAGTAGAACTAGAATGAGAAGGATAGTCGGAACTGCGGCCGGAGTTTGACACCCAATTCTTCTTTATCTGCGCGCTGCGGCTCCAACGGCGGCTACATTTTCGTAGAATTCTTTTTAGGACAAGACTCGGAGAAGGCTTGCACACATAAGCCGAGCATGATGTCGCATGTAACAAGCAAGCAAGGCCTTGAACATTGCATTGCATGGTGTTGTTTCCAGGAGTTTAGCTGCTTCGAGAAGGTATGAGAAAAGTCGAACGTTTCAAACCAGCCTTGCTTTTCGCGAGAGCATCACCCAGGGCAGCAGAAGCGTCAATTAGAACCGAGTGGCCATTCCGTCCCATGTCAAGTTTCTTGGTTGGATGCAGGGAAAAGGGAATCGCAGCGAACGTGTGCACCAAACCCTGAAAATCAGGACCGAAGATGAGGCCCATGGGACAACGTATAAGGTTGCAATTGGGGTCGTTTTCGCCTCTGAGCTCGAGCTCTTCGGATTTCATTCCAGCCATTCGCAGGTAAATTACGAATACGGCTCGCCCTTGCCTCCCAACCTTCCCAAGCTTGCGCCTTTGCATCTTGTGTATCAGTATACTTCGTACCCTACCAAACTTCAGTATTTCCACCATCGGCTGCGTTGACTCGCAGCTTGGCTTAAAAACCGGTTCTGATTTTCAAAACGACATCACCAACTTCCCCAGCCCATACGATTTAGCCGCCGTCCGCAAAAGCATAGTACCAAGTTGGCTGGCCACCACCTCGCGTGTTATCGTTTTACTTCGCCTCTGACTCTTCCTCGTAGGCTTGTCTCGTACATGTACGGCACACGTACATAGACACAGAACGGAACAGCAGGCGTCGCATCGGACATGACCCTATTTCGATTTCCCTAGTGCAATCTGTGCGAGTCTTAGTGCCCATCGCATTACGTTAGGTTAGTCAGTTCGGTCTGTCAGTCAAGGCTTATATTTTCTTCGGAGTGGCTGTTGAGGCTGAACATACTTGATTCTGCTCGTACTTGACAGGAGGAACCCGGTCCAAAGCTATCTATATTTGGCTTACTCTTCCTCAGATTTTAATCTCGCAGGAGTCCCAGCCAGCCCCAGCTTTCCTTCGGAGTTTACAAATTCAGCAGCGGCACGAAACGGTGGGATCATATCTCATCATAACAAGAATAAGATATCACCAATCCGCTCGCATCGAAAAGCCAATTAGTTCCCTTTTCTGGGACGACATCACCGTATACGACCAGAACAGACATTGCCCCGGGGTACGCACCAGAGGTGACCAACCTGACATGCCAGGGAGGATATACTGAATTCGTCTGGCCTTATTCCGTTTGCTCTTCCCTCTCGCCCTTTAAACACCCTTAGTCCTCTCCCTCCTTTTGTCGTCGTCACACAAAGAACAAGCCGGCAAACGAAACAACCGAGAAAACTGTTAGCGAAGGGGGAGAAGAAGACGAAGACGAAGCACGACCGATAAGAGAAGCAGAAGCAGAAGCAGAAGATGTCGTCGCCCCCGCGGAGGAGCGTTTATCCCGCGTCGATGGCGATGGACTCTGCGACGGCTGAGGACCGACCAGCAGCGAGGAACTCAATCGACAAAGGCAAAGGCAGAATGACGGCGGAGGACGACCTCACCAGCAACACATCCCCAACACACAACCTTTCGCGGAAGGGCCTCGAGAAGACGCCGGCGGCGACGATGAGGACGCCGGCCATTTTGCGTCTGCCCAAGGAGATCATGCAACAGTAAGTCCTCCTTTCGCGCAAGGCTGTCGGTATTTCCGATATCCTGTTCGAGCAGCTTGTTTGTTTGATGATGCATCGTCATGCCATAGTACTAACTCCAGGCACGCATTGCGACACATCTTAGAATCCTCTTCTTCTGTCAGCCGAACGAATTCGACTCCCTGACCCTGATAAGCCCCTTGTGGCACCGAGCATCGCGATCATGTCTACTCTACGCCAGCCAGTTGGCGCAATGCGGGGTCGTGACACCGAAGGATCTCGAAGATACACCCGAGAATCTCACCTCCCTCATCCAGCAATTCAACCGCGCCTCTCGACGAGGTCTATTCGAATCCATGCTCCGACCAGAAACTACCGAAATACAATTAATATGTCGAAGCCTATCGTCTTCCGCAGCCGGGCCTGGCGGGGAGGTTTTCAAATATGAATTCTCCCCAAAAGGGTCGTACTTGCTCGCCATCTCGTCATCGCGCATGGTTGTAATTGACACCGCGACTCCGTCAAAGGACCTACCGGTCTCAATCAGGCGAGAGCTGAAGATTCTACGACGACCGATCAGTGCGGCGATCCTAGACGACGGTTCGGTTATGGCGGTGCTATCTTCTGAGCATAAAGTGAATATATACGACTTAACAGGGAGAAAAATAAAGCGCGTCAAGTCGCTGGATCTCGACAATGCCCCGAGGGCAATCGCGCTAGCTCCCGATGGTACTGTTTTAGCAGTTGCCTACGATGGCGGGGTAGAAGTGATCTCTCTCGCTCCTGGAATGGACCAGAAACGCGCGGTCAAATGCGACTTGGTTGATTCTCTTTGCTTTTCACTCGACGGAACTGTTCTGATCGGATCTACACTTAACTCCGCAAGTCCAGCTACGGTAGTGATATCTGCTCCATTCTTTTCAGAAGTAATGGCGGCTGCAGAATCACTAGTCCAAATGTGGACAACCCAAATTTTATTTCCGACCACCTCGAGAGATATATCGCATGCCACGTTGTTGACACACCACGGCGATAGCTCCTCGTGGACATTCACATACGATAAGGTATTTGCATCATTTAGGGCTGTTCGAGTCGACGATCTGCGCAACGGACACACTTATTTCGCTGCGCCAACATCGAGTCCCTTATTACCGACTATGTTACCCGCGCCGAGCTTTGATGGTGGGGTAGTAGCCTCCGGTTTTGGGTCCACATCTGTCTGGATCTACGGCATACCTTCAGACTTAGAAAGCCCGGGCGATGGAACCACGGAAGCGAGTGGAAGCAACGTGCCCGGTAGGGGAAGCCTTTATATTGGAGCGACATTTGCGCCTCAATGGCAACATTCTACCGAGAGATCGAGGAACAACTTTGTGCAAGGCAAGATGGTAGGTGATGTCAAGGGATTGGTGGGTTTGAAGTTTTCTATGACCAGCAAAGGCGAGCGATTAATCGCCGTCGCTGCCGGCATAGAGACTGAAAGTAGCGACGAAGGTCTTGACGCCGAAATTTTAGAAGGCGGTCGTCTCGTATTATTTAACTTCGCACGAGGCCCGAGCGAGGGTGGGAAACAGGTCATCCAAGTAGATGTTGGCGATGGCTCGAATGTGGAATTGGAACAGCTAGAGGAACAGCAAAATGACCTCGAGGCTGAGGTCAATATCGTCAGACGCAGGACTGTAGCTCAACGGCAACAACAAAGAAGATCTGTCCTAGGAGCACCACCAGTTCCAGCGCTGCCTACGAACCTGCCCAACGACTCAACCACAAGCTTAGCGACAACTCCCTCCGTATCTCGTCAATCTACGGAAGTCTCTCGCGCTAATGAGGAGGACGAGGAAGGTGTATCTCTAAGCGAAGCAATTGAATGGTCATATTCTCATACAGACACTCGATCACATACCATTCTCCAACGTGCAGCTACAGCGGCCCGAGCAAACGCCGAAAGGACACCCCGCCGAAGAGCCGGAGCTGACCCAGGACCGAACTTCGCAGTTACGAATTATCGTCTCCTAGGTTTACGCGAAGAAGAATGGGTCGAACCGCCCCCACCTTATGTCGAGAATCTCACCGCCGTCCCGCTCTATGACTACGAAGCTCGTCTTCTAGAACGTGCGCGAAGTATGGGTATCTTGAACCCTAACGAAAGAGTACGAAGAAGGAGTAGTGGCGGCGAATTAGATGTTGACCGACGGGAGCGTGACCCACTTGCCTCTGGTGCTTCGAGCCCAAGACTTCGTCGCAACGTGCCCAGCTTGAGGATAACCAGTCCCGTCAGCCCCGGTGGCGGCGGCTTGTCAAGAAACGGCTCAGTCAGTGCTGGCCCAAGCACCAGTTTCCAAGGCTTTGGCAATTTCACGGTTTCCACAATGGAAGCACCAGATACTAGCTCGACGATACCACCTTTACCTAGCTCTAACTCAGAAGCACGAAGACCTTCGACCGGGCGCACTATCTCCCGCCGTAATTCTATCCAAAGAGAACCACCGGGTGGAATCCTTTCAACAATCAATGATACCGAGAGAGGCCAAACTCCCAGTCCACCTCCGTCCCGCCCCAGTATTGAATCCCAATACTCCTTCTCCACACAACGCCCCCAAACAGCCACTTCCATCGTATCGAATTATACCGAGACACCACAGCCACGACAAAGACAAAGGGATCCCGAAACTATGCCACAGCGCATGTTTTTTGACGAGAGCTCTGCCGTCATCCCGCCAGTTCCAATTATCCCGACACAGTTTCGTTCCAACTCGATGCCAATGCAAAGCGATACGCCAACTCCAGGGCTACAACAGAGAGCTCATACAGAACGAGAACGTCCTCAATCTGCTATGATGACTGCTCCACCCGCCTCCTTCATGCAGTCTAATGGGAGTATCGTTTCACTGCCAAATTTTGACACGGGAAGCCCGTCGATGCAAGGAGTTAGCCCATTTAGTCAACGAAGACCTCAACAAAATACCCCTCCTACTATGCAAGCGCGGCTCGCTAATCCTCTACCTCCCCTTCCACCCGGCGCTGTCAGCCATTCGCAATATTCACAACTACCACAGCAGCGCCCCGAGACACCACAAGGACAGCCGACTCAGCCTTTTCGCCAGCCCATCCAACAGCCGCTTCTCTCACGACTTCCATCTCATCGATATAGCAGACCCAATGAAGGGCTAGGGGGTCCTGCTTTATCAATACCTTCTGTTACTTCTGCCTCCCAACCAGTCACTCCAGTCACTCCTCTTAACCTACCTTCGACCGCCTCGACAGCTCCCGGGACGCCTGTGACGCCAGTAACATCTCAAGGGAACCCCGCAAATGCAGGCCGTGGGATGATGCCTGTATCTGCTATGGTTGCTCGGCCCGGCCCACCGCCTGGTAGCTCTGGCTCAAACCACAGTGCTGGGTCATCCAACGTGGGGCATCCACAATTTAGGACTGCTATTTCAGGTGGCGCTTCCAGGAATACATTGTCCCTTACGGTCTCTCCTCCCACTCCGGCTCCACAGTCTCAGCTTGCTACCAATAATATCACTGGGAGCGCCCCGGCTCCAGCTGCTGCATACACAACTGGTCAAATGCACCCACCGGCAACCCGAAGTGGTTCTAAGCGATCTAGATCGAAGAGTAGAAGAGGCCATAATCACAGCGGATCCGGCGGATATGTCAACCCGGCGTTCATGAGTGTGCCGCAAGCCGGAGGAGCGATGATGCATACGGCATCGGGAACCGTACAGATTGAACGCCCGTTACCGTCTCCAGGAAGGAGAGTATCCACCCGTCGGTCACCTTTGCACGGAGGGTTCTACGCTGCTGGTAGTTCGATGCCTAGCAGTAGTAGTGTCAACACTATGGGTAGATCTAGCAGCAGAGCTGAGAGAAGTGCAGCAAGAGCCACTTCGATGAAGAAAAAGAAGGGTTGGGGAAAGGCGAAGGGGAAGGATAAGGGCGCTTTGATGATGGAGAATCAACGCGCTGCGCAGAGTGGTTATTCTGCGGCGGGATCATCGAATGGAGGGAATTTAGTGGGTGGCTCTGGTATGGATGAGAGCTTCGAAGTTGTTAGGCGCGCAAGCGGGAATGATGATGGGGGAGATAAGACTGGATGTCTTATCATGTAAGAGGTTGCAATATCGCATCTCGAAAAGGAACAAGTACACTTTTTAATTTACATTTTGTGGGGTTCTTTGCACGGCGTTTTTTCCTTCTCAAGATGGCATGACACAGTCGTTTATTATCTATTTTCATGGCTTGTATTTCTACGCGGTAATTTTCTTTCTGTCGGATTAGCATGTTTGGTATAGGGGAACACGGGAAGCAAAGCGAGCTTGCATCAAATAGCGGGATTTTTGAAGGATCGATAACTAAGCAGTTAGTATATAGAATGAGGGAATGCACTTAGGCAAAAAAATGTGTAGCTTTTAATGAAATCTAATCAACTGGATAGCTGACTACTCACGAGTAGTGCGCGATGGGCAGCCAGGTAAATTATCTATTAAAATCCATACTCATCACTAGAAATCGTACAAGGTGTATATTACAGAAACATATCCCAATAAAAATCCATGCAAACGTCCAAAACCCTTAACTCCACCAAGCAAAACAGAATGGACAATGAAGCTAAAAGCATCGCGAAATAATGAGAAATCGGCACCAGATTCTCTAATAGGAATTTGTAACGTTTAGCTTTGTTCCCATGCGGATATGCCTACGTCTCTCCCGTCTCTTCTCCCAACAAGCATCCCAACTCGAATAATTCGCTTCATTATGCCACTTGGTCAGTAGCTCCAATTGCTTAGGCGCAATATCTCTGTTTGCTTTCTGGAACATCGTCTCGTAAGGATGCAAGTCGGTACCGAAATACCATTCGTGTCCCAACACCAGACCGTTCGTGCAGACGTGAGCGTAGTCCGGCTGTGATGATGCGGCGGTCATTAGAACCGTAACGTTGTAACCGGAGTCCAGCACCGTTTGCGCTGCGTATTCTTCTGCGCCTACTGCGTCCCAGAATCTTGCGAAGCAGTGGCCGATCACCGGGAGAAGAATGCCCAGGCCGATTCTATCTGTTGCAAATATCATCGATTCGACTACTTTTCGTTTTCCTTCGTCGTGGGTGCAGCTTATCGTCATTCCGACGAGCTATCGATGTGGGAGTTCAAGTTAATGTCTGATCATAAAAATCCGTGCCAAGTGCGATAGTCTTACCTTATCTGTGTCCGTAACCCTATTTAAATACGCATCGCTCCAGCATTCTTTACTCCAAATCGGTAAAAAGGGACCACGTATCGACGAATTCATCATGATGAAACGGTTATACTTGTTCATCAAAGTGTTGTTATTCGCGGTGAGAATCTCGGCATGCGTTCCCAGGTCAAAGCATTTATTCTCTCGTTTGATAACTTTGACATTTGGTGCCGGAGGAATGAATTCATCGATATCAGTTTTCCCGTTAAGTACTATTATGAAATCGGCGAGAGCATGCAGCCCGTGCGTGATGAAAAACATTGCGTTTTCTCTTGAATTGGGAGTTTCGAAGTAGACGTAGGTTATAAGGGCGCGTTGTTCGGCTTCGTCGTCTAGGTCTCCTGGATACTCGATGAATGCTTCATCCGAAGCAAGTCTTTCCGTTGTAGATAGATCTTCTGCTATTACAGCTGTATCATTCTGTATCTATGAGTATTTTGTATCATTGTTAGTCAAAATAGAACCCCAGTTGAACGTTACAAGATAAAGTAAAACCAAAAGAGTGAGAAGACGGGACCTACAACTGGAATATCCAAGGCCAACTCTACAGTATATGGATGCGACCTGCTCCCTGATTGATACCCAAGGAAAAATACAAATATTGTAGCTGCAATAATCCCCAATATTGGCCTAGCGGCTTTTATTGTTCTCCATCGTAACGACTTTCGGAATGGCTGAATTTCGGACTCATATTCGGTATCCGAAGTGCTTTTGCTGTCGTTGTATGAAAGCATCGGTGATGATGTAGATGAAGCCGAAGAATGCTCAAGAGCAGAAGAGGAGTCCCTCATATTTGTTAACAATTAGTCTGCCTACAGTCTGAGACTAGGTGTGTTTGATATCTTTCTCCACCAGTATACCCGCATAAATGATGTGCGAACGACTTCCGATAAGTTTGGATTTTCCTTGGGAGCTTGGGAATAATATCTTGGGAAACTTTTCTTGATAATGACTCTCGAGGAAAGGTGATTTTAGGGACGAAGCTTGTTTTGGCACAAGGCAAGTAATTCCTTCATTTTGAGAGGACAGTTTAAGATTATCGAGCGGTCTGTTCAAACAAGACTCTTCGGTTTTGGCTTGGTGCGAAGTCAATGGAGGTCGTTACTATTCGTTTCTAAGGGTAGAGCGCGCCTCAAAATGCAGTTGTGTGCTCCGAACTTACTCCGATAACCACAAAATTACATAAGTATTAATGAACAAGGAGAATTCTACGGAGGTAAACAGGTTAGATACTCTGGAGGCCCGTTGAAGCTTTAACGGCAGGCGAAGTAGAACGGGAGGTTGTTGGATATCGTAGGTAATATCCTCCGACAATAAACTTCCATTTTCCGTCTGCGGCCCGCCCTTCGCTAATTCTTCTCTGTTTTGCTCTGGTTACAATGTACCGGTCACTTTTGCGCCAAATGACACCTTCATTTATCCCTATTGATGAAGGGGTATGCAGACACTGGTAGGTTTTTTGATCTAAGTTACAGAATACAAGCTAGCTTGTTTATGACAAAGCATTTTGCAAAATGTTTTGATGGTATTTTTATGCGCGCTTGGGAAGATTTTGTGTTCATCAGGATTCCGGTATCTTAAAAAACACTACTCGAACGCCAACCAAACCGAACCCGGTGTCCCCTTCCTTGCTTCTGAAATCAAGAACCAGGTAGGCTGAGAGCCAAAAAAAAAAACATGACATCTGGCGAAACCCGGAAATCGAATTTCTACACCATGAATGATATGAACTTTCGGAGATCCGCGTGTTGCTTTCTCGCGTGCTGCACGTTAATTCCCATGGACAACCGGGATTCTGAATTTAGCGACGTTGTCCATCCTAACTTTCGCACGGATATAAATATTCATGTCGACTTATTATGAGAACATGTTCTGAAAATATTCCTATAAACCTTCACAAAGCAAAATTTCTAATGACTTTTCCCTCTATATTGCCATTGATTCACTGATTCATTGCTTGGTCATATACTAATAATTCTTGTGAGGCATTCTATGTCGAAATTGCGAGTGAGAGATATATTTCAACACCTAATGAGGAAGCGGCCATTTGCTCACGGAGTTCATGCATTACCATTACAAACGCGTGGAAATCCGGAGCTAATAACCCGGTAAAAGTAACGCAACTGATTAGTGTCAACGGGAATGGAAATAAAGTTTTGTTCAACGTTTAGGAACGTGTATGGACTCCTGTCACACAACAGGAAGACTGGTTCAAACTAGCGGAGATATATGTGTGATGTCAATCACTTCGATCAAACAAAGGGAATATATATTATCATAGGCGCAATGACCAATGATACACTGAATATGCTTGATATATACGGAAAGGTATGGTATTTCTAATATTTCAAAGATCCAGGCCGCCCTACTTCTGTGTACTATCCTTCGAGAAAAACTCGCCATGATATTTCCCCATGAACTACACTAGAGAACAGTTATTCCGTACTACATTTTATTGAGGTTGCATTTGAGTTAAATCCGAACCCGTTGCTAGTGCCGGGCAATATTTTAGGCACCGTTTTTCGCGTGGTCTGAAAAATGAAAGCTCCGAAATGCGACGGAAATTCGTTGAAGTAAAGCCAAGATAAAACTGTAGTCCCAGGACTTGCGTTCAATTTGGGTCACGAAGTTTGTGCTACCTTGCCATAAAGTTAAGACAAATATAGTCTAGACTCATATCAAACGCTTTTAAGTTCAATCACAGTCCGGTGATTTAGAAACCGCAATTTTTGTTATGAACGGACAGTTGAGGAGGTGGCAGAATTGGAAGGAAGGTTAACGAGAAACTTGGCCGAGGGCAGTGCCCCCGCATTGGTGACAGTCAGCAGAGCCACCCTCGGCCCTGTTTTTGATTACTATTCATGATGCCAATTTGCTTTAAGAGAAGATTGCCAAGGCCCTCATCGGGTATAGTTTCATATTATACGACATGCAGACATGCTGAAACAGGCTTGTTTATCTCCCTGTCCAATGCCGCAGTGATAACATTTTCATTGTTTCTCATGTCTCAAAATCGATTCAAGGGCGAATGTGTCCAATCATGAGTAGACCCTTCTGAAGGCCTTCAGAAGGGTCTACTATGGGATACCTTCGACATCGGTTCAATGCAAAGAGATGTCAAGGATGATTAGAATAGCTCTGGCAAATATTTTTAGCATGCAAAGTCTTCGCTGTGCGCGAAGAGTCATGTCAAGCGCTAGGGACCATAGTAGGCTGCTTATCCAAAAAAGACTTCTCATGATCTCATGACTATGTTATGCCTACACATCACTGCGGCTGAGACCCATATCATCAATCCATACATGGAGTTGAATGCATACTTCTGAGGTAAGAAAGAGTATTTGAACTGCATTTTGTGATTATTCGTGAACTCAGCCCCGCATCTATCATGATGGACGAGCTTGATCAAGTTGACTTAACACGAAGATGAAACCCTACCGTTAACGGCCGTTAGAATTACTCATAATTAGAATTCTTTGAACATGAGGATTGTATTCCATGTATGTTTAAAGAGGAAGAACTTTTGACCCTTGAGGGTAAAACGAAATTTCTAAAATTATTACAAAGTCTTTACCCCCATGTTAACACCCCAAATGCAAGATCCCGCCCCCAACCCGTCGGCAAATCCTGCCTTGAATTCAATAGATGGACCTCCAACGAAAGCTTGTAGTAACTAACACTGAAATAGACATGATAATCTCTGAATTAGTAATCAGTAGGAGTAACGGCTGGAACATCACTAGGCGAGCTCAAAACTTTCCATCTTCCGCAGGGGCCGTTACTAACGATACCTTCGAAGTCATCATCATCGGTATCAGTATAAGGCACGAACAACCCATAATTGGCATTACTACAAGTATCAGACAGCCTCAGGATGCAAGTATCCACGCCGTCTTCGTTAGTGAAGAAGCTGCCGGCGCAGTCCTTTGCACCAGACTTGCTGATGTGAGCCTGACATTTGGCGCAACACTCTTCAGGAGTGGCAATATCTGGAACTTGTTCCTGTTGAAGGCCGACTAGAGCACCAACGCTACCCGTAGGTCCGCTGAAGATGTTGGATGGTCCGCAAGCAGCGTATGTGGTGGCTCCTGGAACAATGGCAGTAGATTGCTTTGTTACAATCGTTGTGGATGTCTTGGTGCAAGTACTTGTGACGGTAGAGGTAGAAATACGAGTAATTGTTGTCGCTTTAGCATATGCAGCATTGACGGTCTTACTGACGTCGATGGTACGGGTAACTGTAATGGTTTTTCCGTAAGCAATCGATGTAACCTTCGATTTGGCGATGACGGTGTATGTGTGGGTAGCGATGGTTTGAAGAGTCTTGGTGCATTTAATGGCAGTAACATAACGCGATCCGTAGCTATCTCGCTGATCCAGGCCTCTCTTTTCCTCAACATTGGGAAACTTCGAAGGGTCGTTCTCTGGATCATCGGCAACGTTGATGAAGCCCGAGGGAGTAGGGACCAAAGTTCCGTAATCCTTGATAGTCATGACAGGAAGGGAATTGGTGGCAGTCTTAACGCTGGAAACTGTGTAAGACTTGGTCACTTTGACTATATGAGTGGTATAGACGGTATGAACATTTGGTCCCGCAGTCACCGTGCAAGTCTTTGTTGTTGTCTTGGTGAGGCTCTTAGTCTTGTCCTTCAACGTAACATGACAAGTGCTTGTCTTTGTCTTGGTAACTTTAGCTATTCTTGTCTGATGAACATATGCAAAGTTGGTTGGGATGGGAGCAACTTTGAGACCGCAGTATTGAGTTGTGCAAGTTTGAATCGTTTTGATTGATCCATGTAGGGCAGAGTACACCGAAGTAGATGACTTCGCCGGGGATGTAGTTGTGGATTTCTTAGTACTTCCGTATCCCGCAGGAGTAGCGTACTTGGTCGTGGACTTGTTAGTGGCTCCATACACCGCAGCTGTGGTAGATTTCGTGCATTTCGTGGTCGTTGAAGACTTGGTGGTTGTGGAGAGCGTGGTCTTGGTACAAGTAGTGCTGGTACTGCCATATGATCCACCGTTACCACCGTATGGGTTTAATCCTGCGCTTGAGGTAGTACTGGTGCTATATGGATCGAGAACCACAGACGAAGTGGTGGTTAGCGATGTTGTGGTAGTTGAGGTAAGAGTCGTCGAAGTAGTGGAGGTATTGTAGTAATTATTCGTATAAGTTGACGTCGAATTAGAGTGCTTGCTGCAAGCACTTGCATTGCCCACAAGGGCAGTCAGTGCCACAATATAGACACTAGATAAGCCGGAGACCTTCATCTTGTAAGTCTATCTCAATGCTTTGATGCGGTACTTAAATCTCAAAATACAAAACATCTAAAAGAGTGACTGAAGCATTGAACGAATAACAGCAAATAACGAGCGACTGTATTCAGGAAAGAAATCGAAAAAACTTAATGAGTGACTGAATTTGCGATATTCGCAAATATTTAAAGAGCGAGAAATGCGAGACTTCAACCTTCTAGACGGATTCTGTGGGTCTTAAATGCAAATCCTTACTTGAATCAGGCTTCTACGCATCCCCCATCTGAGCCCCTGATACCAACTAAGCTTGAGGCTCTGTTTGTCTCAAAACGCTATTTTGACAGATGTTAAATTGTTGAAGCATCTTCCCTGGCACTTTGTTCGCTCGGATGCTTTAAGGTTTGGAGCCGAAATTGAGCTAACTAGGTTGTAAATTAGACACCACATGGTTTGAGCGAGGGAGAACCCAGCAACTCTATCTCAAGACCAGAATAATGTCCTCAAAAGAAATCAGTTCTAACTATTTTTGGAGAGTCTAAATTAGGAACGGACGCCGCACCCCGTTTTAAATCTATATCAATACGGGGGGGAACAAAATCTCTCGACACAAGGGCTTGCGTTGTGTGGAGACCTGCTTGCTGACATGCACGGGTTAGAAACCGCTAGTCTGGAAGCCTGAAATCTATGATGTTGTATATTTAAAACGCGCGGCGGACCGAGGGAAGGGAACTTAAACTCTTTTACAACCGAGATAGCTAACACGACTTCGTGAAGTCACTTTACACTTGTACCAGTAGCCGGTTTGCGGGTAACAACGAGCGAATCGGACCGGTAATGTGATTTTAGCTGGGACCTGTGTCAGTGCACGTGTGCCCTGAAAAGTTAATTCATACTCATCTAACGGTCTGAATGAGCATTTCATTTCGGCGAGAGAGAGAGTATGCTCATCGTGATCTTGTAATCACAAAAGCACTCATGCAAGCACTCGCAAAACGCCAAGACCCACTCAAAGTCGACGAAGCAGGCAAGGTAACGTAACGTAAGCTCATCTGGACTCCCAAAATTAAAGGCAAGGGCCTCCTTTTCCCACTTTCAGAACCGGAACCGCGTTACCTGCTCTCCTGACTCTGACATCTCGAATCCGAATATCGGTTTTCTGTTCTCACCTATCCGTAAAAGACCAAATTTGGTCCAATTACAAAATACCATGCGACTCAATTTAAACAAACGAAACTCCTCGTGTGCATTATCAAGCGTATAAACCACACCGTCCCAAAATTGCTTCAAAGTTATCGGCGTTTCTGGTTTTGTTGCTGGAGAATTCGAGCGACTCGAGCTATGTGTATGGAGATGCCAAATATAGGTTCTGACAGGGCATGATGTGCCTTTCCATCTAAAAATCGGGTCGTTGATATAAAACCCAAGGCCTTTGACAGGTGGGTCTTTTTGGTTAGGTTGCCCGGTAAATGTATAGCCTTTACGAATGAAAGGTGCAGGGAGGTTGAAGAAAGATTTATGAATAAGAATTTCCCCTTTGTCGGGGGTCAAGTGATTCGGACTGACAGTCGTACGAAGACTTTCGTAGCGGCAGGCTGTGCATTCGGAGATTATTGAGCTCCATGTTTTGCAAACCTGGGAGAGGGTGGGATGTTGGGTCCAGTGACAGTATTCTAGTATCAGCACCTGCATTTCAATGGGAAGAATCGGTAAGTGTGTTGCCATTGTTGCAGGTTCTAGGGCACGCTGTCAGCTGCGTCGGTCCTCCGGTTTGATCGTAGAGGCTTGCTCGGGCCTCTAACTTGATCGAATATTCGCCGCAGGGAAGGGAAACACCGGTCTAGCTGGCAGGTCAAGGTAGTGGCACTTGAATATTCGAAAGACGAGCTATCGAACATTGCCGGCATTTGCTTGGCGTGTTCATCCCCGAGTTTATTGCACTTCTGGTTGAACATCCTTTCACTGAAACATACAGAGCGTTGTAGCGTTATCAGGATGAAGATCTATCGTGGGCAACATATACCTCGATTCAAAGAGTGTATTTGTATGGCTTCTTTCACAGCGAAAATATGCTTACGTGCAAGTTTTCTGAGCCTTTTATCACCAATTACGCCTCAAATATTCCGGGCTATAACGTTTGAAGCGCCATGGCCTTCCTGTTAACGTGATCTCTGGATACCTCTCAACTAACTCCCATCCTGTTGTCCCATCCCACCCCTCGATTCTGTTATCTTGATCATACCGTGGAAAGAAGTGGAAAGGGCCCTCTGAGTATTCGAAGGTATTTCCAATTATTAAAGCACGGAGAGCCGGCTTCTGAAGAGTGGTGTCTACTGTTGGGAAGACGATGTTGGGAACTTGGTTCAAGAACCGTTGGCGCCAGTCCGCTATCCATAACTCCGAGTCTATCTGAGCAACTGAATCGAATCCGGACTCCGGGCCTTCGTCTTCTGTGTCCCATCCAATTGGGCCATATAAGTACAAATGGAGACCTTTCAGCTTGTGTGGCAACATTAAACAAAGCTGTTTTGATGCTATTATTAGGCCACGATACAAGTGATGTCCAACAACCTTAAATTTACAAAATAATAGGAAAAAAACTTACTTGGGAAGACCCCGTAGGGATGCGAGTCCACCTGAACCCAAGCTCTTCTAGATTTGGCCATTTCCAAACTTCTAGACCATTCATAGTGGTTGGGGATAAACAACCACGTTCGAAAATGATGAGTTTTTTGATGGTATTTTTGTGCCGTGCTAGAGACGCGAATATTGCCGCATGATTATCACTGGGGTCGTATTCTAGCTCGAGATGAAGATGTTCAAGAGGTTGTACTGTAGAGAGTATAGCTATTGCGTCTTCTGACCAGAATGTGGCAAGTTCGAGAGATTTGAGGTTGATCAATGAAGCTAGGTCGATTGATGTCTCATACGCGATAGGGTTGTCATGTAGAGCAGACAAACTCGAGAACGAGATGTGGGTCAGACTGAAGGTATCAGTGAGTCCACCCAATTTGCGAAACCTTGTGTTTGATGCCAACGTCAATACTTCTAGCAAAACTTTCGCTGACGATGGTACAGGGTTGGCGGGTCTCTCTTCTTCTTTTGGGAAGAATGATATCCCGTCGCCTTGAAGTATCTCGTGGCATATGTTTCCCAAGATACCCACATCGTCGGGCGTAGTCTGAAGTTGACCCTGCAGCTCAAGGGTTTCAAGAGATGCAGCCTTGATCCAGTTCCTCATGGTGTCCAGATCCGTCGATTTTAAGGGGTTTTCAAAGCATAAATCTCTCAAAAATGGAGGCGGGTCTATGTTGGTCCATGGCCTTAGACCTGCGCCCCGGGTAGAAAAGCTCACGTTCATAGTTTGAATATTCTTCTGCGTTTGAAAGAAAAAATTCCAAGATTCGATGTCGACCTGTGGAGCCCATGCGTGATAAAACCTGGAAGTATTTGTAATTCCGATTAGCACATGCACAACTTCCATCATAGGTACTTCTCTCACCAGAGAACAGAAATTTGACCGGGCTTCAGAAGTTCGAAGAACATTATAAGTCTTTGGCTAGCGAGCTCACAGGTGCCCGCCCCAAACCCCATTGATCTCCTTGAAGCCATGCTCCAGTGAGCGAAGCATAAAATCTTTATGTACTTTATCCCCAAATTAGATGGGGAGGTGAGACCGTAGTAGAGATTCGGTGGGAAACGTTCTTCATAAACGGGCAATTCAATATCACGATAAAGATACGGTATCGCGATGTCTCGAAACCTAGAGCAAAGGCGACACATATTGGCGAGAACACCTTTGTGAGAATCCTCGAACTGCGAACATTCATGAGTTACCAGCCTACGAACTAGAAGACTTATTGAGCTCACGTTTGAGAAGATGAGCCTCAGAATTTCTGTTGGTAGAATCTCCATTTTTGCTGAGGGAGGGGCGCCCTTGATGGTTGATGCATCAACAGTTCGAGGATTCTCACAAAGGTGTTCTCGCCAATATGTGTCATGATGTCGTTGGAATGCTTGACTCCAATGCGTCTTTGGTTACACCAGCGAGACAACCTCACCAGCAACACACGCCAGTCACCACCAAACCACCTTCCAACATGCCTCCAAAGCCTGGCTTGGCCGCAAGCGATACGATAACGTTAGTCATGGCAGCTTTTCGAGCGGCCTCGTGCTACCCATGTCTTATAATTTTTTTTCAATTCGGTCATTTTGAGCCGGAGCTCAGGCACCGAAACCTCGAATATTGGGGGTGACATCTGGGGACGCGTCCGCTAGACGAGGCGCGAGAATGCTCGAGCATAACGAGAGCCGTTATGCCACCCGCTGCAAAGTTGCTCCGTCGGCCAGACATGTTTGTCGGGCATTTGAGGCTACGATTCTACGTCAGAGTTATTCCCAGCTGGGCTATAAATTCCACAGCGCATCTCCGAGTCAGTTCTCAGCCTATACAATTGGAATCTCGGAAACCAAAGAACAATCCACAAATAGCGAATATTCTATAATCCTGTAGAAGCAAACTAACCCCGTTTTTCGAACGTCCGGCTTCTAAATGTCGGAACTAGCCCCACTGCAGGCATCTTGCCTCTGCCGCCAAAATGTTATTGCGGTACCCACATCCCTCCCGCGAACCGCGCATGTCTGCCACTGCACAACATGCCGCACTTCCCATGGCACTCTTTTCGCCATGCATACCGATATTGACAGCCTCCCATTCGATCCAGCCTTTCCGCCGTCGACTCTAAAGTCATTTCAGTCTTCTCCGGAATCCGGCCATGCCTTCTTTTGTACCAATTGTGGTACATACATGTTCGCCTCATATTTTTATAAGCTTGAAGGCGAACGTCGCCCCGGTTTCTGTGTCAGTACCGGATGTCTGTCGCTTTCGCCGGAATATAAAGCTTCGAATCCAACCGCGAAACTTGAGGATAACCTCACAATTGATATCCATTGCATTATAGTTGATACAATTGATGGCGGTGCTTCATCATGGGCCGGCGACTGGAGTAAGGAACAGGCTCATTTTCACGGCAATTGGGAAGAACCACCTCTGCCTAGCCTACAAGACGCCGAGAATTTATTGAAAAAGCATATTTACCCATCCGGAAGGAAACAACTAGATGGATGGTGTAGATGTCGCGGCGTGAAAATTCGAATCGTCAGAGACGATGATTCAGAGAAATACAAGACCATTCTCTGTGCGTGCGATAGCTGCAGGTTGGCAACGGGTACGGACGTAGTTCCGTATACTTGGGTTCCTAGAGAAAAGGCATTCTTTGTCACTGAAGAAAATGGTGGGGAGAAACTTCTAGACTGGCCGGAATTCTGGGACGCAGAAACCAAAAGCAAATTCGATAACTTGATCTTTTACGAAACTACACACAAGGAGGTCGTATGGGCCTCCTGTGGCAATTGTGGTGCAAGGGCATTCTACCAGAGGTACGATAAACGGAAGGATGGGTTTGAGATTGTGGAACCATTGACTGGACTCTTTGGTGGTGACACGGAGCAAGGTATTTTGCACCTTGATTGGCTCGAATGGATTACCGCACCTGATGGAATATGGCATATAGAGGACGCAGAAGCAGAGGGAAGAGCAGGGATCCTGAGTCGCAATGCCTGTCAGAAATATAAGGAGTGGGTCAAAGGGCTCAATAATTGAGTGATAACCTTATCTACGATCGAATCGCCTTTGAACAGGAATAAGTCGCCAAATATTGAATATTGAAAAAAAAAATTATATTCTCATTACTGACCCCATAAATGTACCGCTTTAATAAATATACCATTAAATCAACCAGTATATCATACCCCATAGTCAGTGGTCTATGTTCTAAACTTGCATTTCGAACTCATTCGGAAGAACTGGTCCGGTCCCATTACCCCTATGCACTCTATCCTTGATACGATTTCCAAGCTTCTTCAATGGTGTAATCTCAAACACCTTATCCATATTCTCCAAAGATCCAATCCCTTGCGTCTCGGGCATGTAAAGAATATAAATAACTGCGATAAATACAAGTTAGCAAACCGTCAACTTTGCTCCCTAGGTACTAAGAGGGTACTTACGTAGTGCGAAAGCCGTGCAAGCCCCAAAAAAGAAGTAAGGACCGCAGGCACTCCTCGCCAAGAACACCGGAGTCGTCAGTGCGATCACATAATTAGCAACCCAATTCGCGCTGTGGCTCAGACTGTTGACCGTGGCTCTAGTCTCCATCGGTTGTATCTCTACCGCGTAAATTCTCAAAATCATACTCCATCCTATCGTAAACGTGATCACGAACATGTAAATAGCTGCGACGATAGTCCATTTTGCACCCGAGGTGTTTGCACTCGGACTAGCATATAATCCTCCGATCAAGAACATTGATAGTACGATTCCGTACCCGGTGTATAAGAGCGTCGGACGGCGACCCCATTTATCTGCGTAAGTGCAGGAGATAACAGCACAGACTACCATCAGAATAGCTGTAACACCCGATGCGAGGAAAGAAGAAGATTGAGAAGACAACCCGGCTTGACTGAACAGGACGGGGGCGTAATATAAAACCCCATCGATTCCGGTGGTTTGTTGACACACCATCATAAAGATAGCAAGGGAAGCTCGCCAACGGTTTTGCTTCTTTGCCAATAACCTAAGAGATTTCCCAGCGTTGAGGATCGACTTGATTCCGCTGGCGTTGCTTTCCTGGGTTGTTATATTTTCGCGTATAGCAAGAAGTTCTTGCTTTTCACGTTCTGCTGCAGTTCCCATACCCATCTTCTCCAACACGACCATGGCTTCATCACGGCGATTGACGTGGAGAAGCCAGCGAGGTGAGTGTGGGAGAAACACAGACCCAATGGATAAAGTCGTAGCAACTCCAGCCTGCCATAGGAAGGGAATACGCCATGCCATGGTGCTGTCGATACGAGAGGTACCATAACAGAGAAAATAGCCCAAGCAGAGACCGGAAGTGATACATATGAAGAGAATAGAGGTCACCCGGCCACGGACATGACCTGGCGCAATCTCGATAATGTAAACTTGCGCCGATGTTAAAAAGAATCCCTCTCCGATCCCGGCAATCGAACGGCCGAGAAGCAAGACACCAAGTTTTGCAGAGATCGAGGAAGTGCCAAATCCAGCAACCGCTTGAAGAATAGATCCAACGGCAAAAATACCTGCTCCTAAGCAAGTTGTATGCGTCCTCGAGATTTTATCTGCCAGGTGGCCAGCGAATACCGAGGACAAAGCTGCCGTAAGCAATATCATTGAAATTATAACTCCGTGCATTGTGGGCGATGTATGGCCAAAGTCTTTTTGGAATTGGTCCATAACGGTTATTGGCCCAATTGAACCAGTGTCGAAGCTGTTTTTATCAGTAATTAGAGCCACATCACCAAAATGTGTACCCGTTGAAGACATACCCAAAAATCAGCCCAGCTTGAGACACAAACAGCGCGTACCATATGTACGGCGGCGGCATCTTGAGCTGAAACCCCATTTCAAGATTCGGGTTGAGAAATCACCTATACTCAAATTTTGAACCGAAAATAGGTTGTGAAAGCCTGCTTGACTTGGCCCAGCGGAAGTAAGATTCCCGTGTTGAATTTGTTGTATTCTTCGAATTCGATGGTGTCGTGAGGAATTTTGAGCGTTTTTGTCACGATGGTTTTATACATCTTTATCCATTTGATCGGTCGACATCCGAAGAGTAATGACGGTGAAAAGACGATGGATGTGGAGTTCGATCATACGATCAGCTTAGTAATGACAAAATATTCATATCTTAGGGTGTGGGAACCCGTGTCGAGGAAGCTTGCGCACAGTGGAGAAAAAAAAGAGTTTAGTATCGAGCTAGGCGAGTCTGCGGAGAAATACTACGTATGTGATAAGGTTGCTGTTCCCTGCATGAAGGCGGGAAGGTTTGAAAATTCCAATTTGATAAGGGGAAAAGTATGAACTTTTTGATTCACCGCCCTTGCCATCGTGATAATCCGGTCCCCAATGGTTCCTTCTATATTACATAACATCACAGTATTAGTAAGCACCAAAGGCCATAATTTTTTGGTTGTCCGGCATAGCTCCCGCGATTTGTTAATCTCGAGTGGATGTATGATATTCGTTATTAATAATTCGGGGGAATTTCGAAATCGCAATATCAATTAACTTGGGCCAAACGGCGGCAAAATGAACCCATCGACATTCCAACATAGCGTATGAATCATGGTATCTACAATGACCCATGCATACAGTATTCTGCATGGGAGATCGACGTCCGGGACAAGGTTCTCCGAAGCTAATCACTCTGCCTTATCGATAGCTCGATATCAACACACATTTTGGATGGTACGTTCTGTTCCCCGAGATTCCTCCGAGCAAACCAATCGTTTAACCGCTTTTGTTCGTGAACCACCTCTAATTTTGGCACATTCTCCAATGAAAGAATGGCGTAGGGTGAGGTTGCCTGTGAGCTCTTCTAGACCTTCGGCCTTTCCAAAAAATCGATTGCCGTGAACGGTCAATTCACAAGTTCGCGCTTGCCCCGTCGCACAATATCCGACTGGAAACAGACATCTCGGCTCGATGGAGAAGCTAGGACAACAGTTGCGCAACTGCGCGCAATTGAGAAATTCATGCTGACGAATTTGAAGCCAGTGGCTGTACAGCTACGCGGTTTCATAATAGGTGCAACGTCTAGTTCTTTTCAGTTATAACTTGAACGTGAAACTCCGTACTTTTGTGCGCGTGGCGAAAGTGTTGGTGGACATTATAGCACAGATTCAAGGAAACATCCTCAAATTCGCATACTTTGGCCATTACTATTCTCGCGAAGCCAAACTCTCCTAAGTAAAGCGAGTCGTGTGATGTCTGCTTTACGAGACCAGCAATTACATCTCTAATCTCTGATGAGGGGTTGACAGCATGGCAGGTGCACAATCGTTTCTGAAGCTTTATATTGCACCAACCACGAGAATCTCTTGGCAGGACGAGAATAAAACCTCCTCGTTGCAAGCCTGTAACTTGCAGTTGGCGAATTTACAGACTTGGGGCTCTGACAGGTGTTGGAATATCCAAATATGTGTCTGAAGTTGAGTGAATATCTATCATTTTACCAACACTCACGAAACATTTAATAACATCACTTGATCAATGCACAGCAGAAAGAATGGTTAATCTAAATTTATTGGGTTTGAGCTTCGTGGTCCTTAAGCATCTGCTATCAATCAGCGGGGTTGCACAAGAATTAGTTATTTAAGCATTGGATACGATCACTAGAGCATATTTCTTTCTTGAAATAGATCGAGAAATTTTTGCAAGCTCGATAAATATTCTTAACCCTAAAAAAACGGTAATTCACGACTTTAATCAAGCCTTGCATTCGGTGAAGATATCTTTCTTGGGAAAAATCTCACAAGATTGGGAGGTCTATATACCTAGATCCAGGGAGATGGTGAACCGTAACGTGCTATTTTACATCATTTCACTCAGTTACTTATTCACGGATGGTTCTTATGCAGCTTCCGGGTTTCCGGATTTTCTTGGAAGAGATGTTTACCAGGAGAACATAGACAACTGGAAGAAAAATAACAACGGCCAGGAACCACCAGTGTCCCCTGGCGGGGCGGGGACTATCCCGAATAGAAATATCGACCGTACAAGATTCTGTCGTATAGACGCTGAATGGACATTCCGGGGCAATCCCGACCCCTCAGTCCCATTCCCGGGGCTGTCATGGAAAGACATGGTCCGCATGAGAGTTTTCAGAGCGGGTGAAAACCAAGTCGTGGGCGAAAATAGCTCTCTAGAAAGCGAGCTAGAAATTAGCACCTACGAATCCAGAAGACGCGCCAAAGTGGAGTGCGACGGCAGCGAGAAGGAGCAATGCAGCCAAAAGGTCCCAAATTTACCCCTAATACGAGTTTCACCGCAACATGGAGGAAGAGACTCGAAGAGGCAACATCATAATTTGAACGATCCCAATGATCCTATCCGAGATTATCTGCAGTTTTATCTTGGAAAAATAGATCCAATTCAAGTAGATCTAGCTTTCCATACCGACAGAAACGGCCGTATTAACGACGAGTATTGGGATACGTCGTTTGTGCCTTTTTGTCAACGGTTCGAGCGACACCCGAATGTGACTTGGACTACAAATCTTAATCAGCTGGGCAACCCTTTTGTAATTCTACCAGATGGAACCAAGCAGTTCGATGGCGATGTGAGTATCGATGCTCCTAGGCCTTTTACGGCATTCCCTATGTTATCATCAATACTAATGCTAATAACACTAGGCGATTAATCTTTCATGCTTTTTCCTGTGTGACGAGATGTATTCTGAATACAGAGATTTAGATACCCCCGAGCAAGACGACCCATCAATTGAGGATCTGGAAGAGGGAGAACTTTTCAAATAGACGTCTTAAAATTGGATTTGTTTTTGATTGAAAGAGTGATCAATTTAGTGATCCGTCGTAGTTTCTAGTTTTCCACTGGTCTCGTGATTCCTCGAGAAGGACCATTACGAAGCCGTTCAGCTTGGCAAGAGCTTCGAAAATCGATACCTTTCTTCTAGTTTTTGAAGCATCGTGTCCATATCTCCCTGTATATATATCCACAATTGACTAATTTGCAAAATGTATTATTTCATTCACGAGTTTAATGAGTTTTTATCTACGAGTTTCGACGGGAAACGTTTCACGTCTCGGGAAAGGTAATACTTTTCATGCTGTAGCTCGCATACCATTACCTATCATTATATTCCCCCCTCTCGCACCTTGTATCTGCACCCTCGTCCCCAAGGAGAGAAGAAACCGCTTCATCCCCAAAGGATTGAGTTTCAAATCCGGACGTCTAACAAGTAAATTTGCTATAAGTCCGGTTATAGCAGGACACGCCATCGACGTTCCTTGAATAACATTAGTCCCCCTAAAAAAAAATTAAAAATTATTCAATTAGCAAGACCAAAAGAAATATCTTCGAGTGATAAATCTCACCTCGGGCCATTATTCCAGGTGCTCAAAACTTGTACCCCGGGCGCGTGAATATCAACGCAGCGTCCCCAATTCGACCCGCTCCACTTGTAATCATTCAGATCCGAGGCTCCGACATTGATCAATGGTATTTGCTGAGACCAGCGACCTGGGTAGGCTTGACAACCGTCTATGTTTGCGTTTCCGGCGGCGACGGAGACGTGGACGCCGGCGTCCGTGGCGGCTTTGATGGCTAGGAATAGACTTTGCGGGTTACCGGTTGTACCGAATGACATGCTGAAAACCGAGCCTGTAGAAAATTTATGTCAGATTTTCGAAAGAAATAAAATCGAGGAAGGTTAGTCTAAATGTGATGTTAAGTTCGAGTACGTACCTGCGAAATTAGGGTTATTCTTGCGCTGGTTATGTCGTTGGACGGCGGCTTGTATACCCTGGATCACAGCATCAAAGGTGCCGCGTCCCCTTGGTTCGAGTACCTTGACGTTAAGTAAATTGACTCTTTTCGCTACTCCGTAAGTCATAGCGCCGACAGTCCCAGCAGTATGCGTCCTACATAATATCCAAAAAATCAAAATCAGAGATAAATCACAACCACGGAGAATATCGCATGCGAAATCAAAAGAATTGGATAAACATACCCGTGGCCTTCGTTGTCTCTACCGCCATCATTGTAAGCTGTGAAGACCGTCTGCGCTCTACCTCCGAAATCCGCATGTCCCGTGTTCATACCCGTATCCATCATATACACATCCACACCTGCCCCGGAAGCGTCGGCGTACTGGTACCTAAACCCTAGCCGTCCAGCGGGCCGCCCGTTAAAGTTTATCCTATTCACACTTGATATCCTGGCTACATTCCACGGCGCATAGTTTTGCACATCACTTCGCATCTGTCTCTGCTGTTGCCGTTTCCAATTACCAATCCGCTGAGCAGAGTCTATCTCACCCCCCTGTGTCAATAAAAAGTCGTCGTCCATAATATACATATCCTCATCCGTCATGTTCCCGGGAGAACCCGAATATTCGATCGTTGGCATTTCAACGCGCTCGTTCTTTTCAATCACTTCGACGTTTTCGGCACCTTCGAGGGCTTCTGCTTCGGATGACTTTAAACGCATCGTGAACGCCCTTCGTTCGATCCCGAATGTTCGAATGTGACCGAGCTTTTCTCCGAAATTGTATCCGTGGGGTTCATCGGGTTTGAGAGTTTCGTCGTGCGGGTCGAATCCCATTTCGTCGAATATATGGCTCCAAGGACGGGTTTCGTTCAGGGCCATCATGACGATATAGTCGGATATTGGGTCGTCCGCTGAAGATTCATCTTTTATCTTTGTTACATTTCCGTATGTTGAGGTTGTGGGGATAGCGATTGTCGTAGGGATGATAAGTAAGGCCGATAGAAGGAGATTCGATCTCATGATGAAAGTATTAGACACTATATTTATTCAAGTTTACCTTATAAACCAATCTATTAATTTTGTTATCGTAAATCGTTTAGTGACACGACCAGCGTGCTTGGAGTTGAAGGAACCAGCCAAAACGTGGATATCGAGAAAAACGTCAAATGTTGGTTTTTTTTGTATGTCATCAAGCATTAGAGGGATTTTTGAATAGTATTATATTAGATCGGACGAAAGATAGCCATCTCGACAATTGAAACCTGTCTCGTACCCAGACCTCCAGCTCCATCAGGTAGTTTGGGCACCAGACAATGTTGAAACTTGCTTGTGTTCCGGCGGATTCTTACCGAATTCGGCTAGTATAGTATATACGTGAACTTGTCCTATATTCGGCTTTAGATAGCCTTTATCACACATTGTTTTTCTCATTTTCAAAAAGTACCTTTATTTATCCAAGGGATTCATAAAGGAGGATACGATAACTAATGATTTACTTACTCAATGTTAGAGGCAGGCACTTTTACTAGCATCGAAATGCAACAATAGGGAAACGTCCAACACGTGTCTAGAATATGTCTGGCCGCGGGCACCACAGAAACCTCCAGCGACACCAGTCTTGAAACACCATACAAAGTACTCTACCTAGACAGACCACGCGTATCAATATCTTATAGATTATACCTCAAACCAATGCACCGGTAACATCTCGCTTTAAGATACCAACATGCTCTCCGACCATGACATTCAACCGAATCAATTGTTCGCAAAATATGACATCTCAATCTTTGGCTAACCAGCCGAAAGACGCCTGACAAGAACTTTTGCCTTTATGTCGAATAATCGTTCCAGAAGCCCTTCTAAAATGTTAAAAAGGTCGCATTATCCGTCCTCCATCGCAAAAACCCGTTGACGGAGGCGTGTTTCAGCGCATCTAATCTCCTTTTTAAATTTGATGTTACCTCACGAAATATGAAAAATACTCCCATCACCAAATTCCCATTTCTCAGATGCAGACACATTACCTCGATTATTCACCCGAACTCTAGAAACCATAATTTTCGATATCCTCTCATTTAATGATTAGATTTAGCTTCTTCGTTCACTTCCTTCAATTCAGAGACTCGTGATCGTTCAAAAGAATATTCCATCCTGTCCTTTGCTGAAACACACTTCTCCGTTCGAAGATGGATGATAAAAGGCTTGCTTGACATCTAGCGTGGGAAACTGTAGTGTGACCTCAGCCCAGAAACTCCCACCCAGATTAAGAACCCCCAAATCTGGTTCTTCCAGTAATAGTAAAGCCCTGTATGACCAAATACCCAAACAGACAGCCAAGGATCAAATAAGCAATATCCATCGTTTTAGACGATAGCTTTAACACAGATACGATATCAGAATTGTAGGTCGTCAATTTGAAAGAATTACACTTTTAGAGCGACCAACGATCAGCCTATGCAATCCCATGAATTATTCCTCCACTGCTATGCCGGATATGAGTAGCTAAAAAAAGAAAAAAGAATTCATTCTTTTGATGAAACGACGACGACAAAGAGAAAAAGCAGCGAAGCCCATGAGAAACGCAATTGCGCAAGATGAAAAAATTATCGATATTACTCCAAAAACTAGAATAAGGGGACACATGAATGAGAGAAAAAGAAAGATATACACTCCAGAAGCATGCATGTCAGTCAATCCACCACTATCTCCTCCAGACAGCCTTCTACAACGCGATCACCAACGCGCCGACAAACATCATAGCTATCAGGTTACCTCCCACGATCAACACCTTCGATGCATCGCTGCTGCCGCCGGAGGAAGATTTATCAGATTGACTCCATCCTGTAGATTGTGGATCGCTGGAACCGCTGCCGGAACCTCCGCTGCTACCACCGTTGCCACCGCTGCCCGTATCGTCGCCTCCGTTGTTCAAATCACCGCTGTCGAAACCGGCGCCATCGAGACCGGGGACGGTTCCGACGCTGGAATCGGTTGGCGCGACGGTTTGGACGACGGTGGTAGCCTTGCCGGCTGCGTCGGTCGAGACGATGGTTGTAGCTGACGATTGAGCGGCCGGGAGCTCCTTGTCTTGGTCTTCACCGGTGGCTAGGAAAGATTTGAGGTATGTTTTATCATTGCTGAGTACGACTGAGGTGTTGACCTTCTTCAAATCCTGGTATGCGTAAGAAACTTTGCCGCTTCCGTGGGATCCAGGGGCGGTGTAGCATTCGACGGTGACATCCCTGACCATGGCGTAAAAGTATCCGTTCTTCTTGACTTCGTCGTCGTCCCAGTTGATCAACCCACCAGCCCAATCGATTGTACCCTTTCCGTTGGTGGCGAGACCACCGGGCCAGAGAGAAAGTTGGACACGGGATGGGGTTTGCGGATATTCCCAGATTCCGGTGGTGGCGTTGTAGGTATCACTGCGTTTCTGAACACGTCCGACTTGGCCGTCGACGGCCCAGGTAATGCTGTCTGGGGTCCAGTCGATGGTGTAGGTGTGCCAGTCGGAGTAGGTATTTGTATCCTTGTCTAGAGTAATATTTCCGGAGTGGGTATCTATTGATGTTAGCCTTAGTGTGGATTGAATCACGGGAGGTAGTTTGGAAAACTTACAATCCGGAATACCGTTCCAGTAGTAGTTGGTTTGCGAAGTCTGGAGGTCGACACCGACCCATTCGTAATCGATTTCGTCCTTGACATCACTCATCATGATGAAAGCACTGACAACACCCTGTCCGCGGGAGGTCCTCATTGTAGCAGAGATCTTGCCGTACCAGACATATCTCGTCGAAGCAAGCACGGTTCCGACGGTATCCGGTGCCATGGTAAGATAGACGACGCCGTTAGCGTAAAGAGGCTGGCCGTCGCTGACCCAGTCGGCGGTCGACGGGTCACCGAGGTACTTTGTGTTCGATACAATCGGAGAGGATTTGGAGTCCGTGAATTTGTAGGTCTTGGACTGGCACTGCGGGGCGGGCATGCAAGATTGAAGCTTGTGCGAAAAGAATGGATCGCATCCTCCCAGGCAGTAGGCACCGACACCGCATTGGCCGTACTCTGTAAGAGCGTCAGATTAGGACAAGACCTTATATGAAACTATGTCCATGGACAATACTCACGAGAGCAGCACGGCTTGTTCGACGGACAGTTTCCGATTCCGTCACCGCAATCCTTCTTGAGCTGGGCGGCGACCGTTGAAGCCAAGAGCGCCGCGGCGCCGACTGTCGAAAAACGGACCATTATGGATATATATATATATGACCAGATGCTATTGCGCTGAAGTCGAGAGATGTGTGCGATACGGGGGCGCCTGGTGCGAGAATGTGCGATCGCACTATTTAAGGACCGAGGCAGATGATGACCTATTCTTCTCTCTCTCTCGCGTGGGCGACGGTCGATTGCTGGACGGTCGTCAGTCAGGGGCGTGTTGTCGGCGGTGTTGTCGGTGCGGCGAACCCCTTTTCTCGGTCTCTTCCTCACAACTGAACTTCAACGAATGTGACGAAGGGAGATTTCTAAACAAAGAAGAGCGAACGGCGTGAAAAAGTAAAATAGAAAAAAAAGAGCACAAGCAACGCCAGAAACGAATGACAGGCGGTTGACAAGTGTGTTTTTTCGGCGTGGCGTCGACGGAGGGGAGAGAAGAAGGAAAATTCAAAGAGGGACGTGGAGAGATTAAAAAGGACAGGCGAGAAAATTTATTGGAAGGAGAAGAGAACGGGGAACCAGGCCAAAGCCGTAACCCGACTTCCGCATTGAGCACTCGAACAGCAGGAATTCGGTCAACTGGGTGGTGCTATTTAAGGGGGTGGGTTTTGGGTAGCATCTGCGCCGGGGGCAAGAAGCTTGTCAAAAGTGGATCACCTGCACCCGCAGTTGCATTTTGCGGAGATACCTTCTGGACCTTACCAGACATGTCTATCTTGCTGCCAGCTGCGGTATTCGGTACCTCGCTGGTTTGTACCGTCGACGGACCACCTTTTCTCTCTGTTTACTCATGTGCATTCACACCTGTCTTTTCTAGGAGAATTCTCCTGGACTGTTTTCTTCCCACGTACTGCTGAATTTCAATTACCAAACCAGCGAGGCGATCAGGAGCCGGTCTGAGGGCTTTTAATTTCGGCTACAGCCAAAAATGCAGCTACTGCAGACCCCAAAATGCACGGCGCTCTTGCGTCACTCGTATCAAGCCCGCTGTGGCCCAAACGAGCAGTGTTTGACAAATATGTCAATTCACGGTTGCTCTTCTGTGCCGCTTATAAGGAGTGCGGAGCTGTGCGATATCAGGATGTCATGGAATGAAGGACTGGATTCCGAAAGAATCGGTTTTTTGTCAAATCGTGGATGTTCTCATAACATCTTTGAGTTGATACCCTAAGAATATAGGCAACCCGATATTTCTAAGTTCGAGTCTAGAACATACGGGATTGTCGAGCTACCGTCATTATCTAACTCCTGGTATGTAAGCATCTCTGGCTATGGCTACCTAGCTGTATTAAAGGCCAATTCGATTATGTTTGTTAATCGAGGGTTTATAACATATTACTCTTGGTGGTAATTTTAGTAACCACAGCAAATATCCTCTCTCCGTTCATGCCCCTCGCCTCGTCTATATTCGTTAGAGTCGTAGTACATCACTTCCCCGTGAACTGAAGCTAGCTTTGACGCTTGCATTTGTACTTAAGTAATTCCATATTTGCACCGCCAGTCCCAAGTTGAGAAACTATTCTTTGAACCCCGGCGATATCGTTTTTACAAGTTACTCTGTGGTCTTACAATAGCAGAGGAAGTGTATACATATCAACGATCGTAAGTAGAGCAAGTAAGTACATGGTGTTTTGTTCGAAGGTATCGCACACTATCTCTGGTTGACATCTTGAACAAGATACGGCAAAGGAGTATTGTATGTTAATATAAAAAGTCTATTTTCGGTTGGAGAGGCTCTGAATGCTCCAACATGTTCGGTTGGACCCTGACGACATGCGCTTTTGCGACTCTTCCATGTCCTTCAAATTATGATTAGAACGGCATATATTCGCCGTGCATTCCAGCATTGTTCTCGATCCGCCCTCAGATTAGGCCCCTCTCCCTTATTCCAAATTACCCCCCTCCTGCAGTCTATAACAAATATTCGTAATATGGCTTCGGACGCTTCCGACGGCGAGAAACCTTCCACAACTACAACCGCGAAACCACGCGGTGGACCAACCGCACGACCAACCCACTTCCTCTGCCTGCCCCTCCACGGCCAGCACTACGACACCCTCCCACCCTCTTACCAATCCTTCAAAACCGCCATCAAACAATTCGCAATCGATGAAGCCTCACAAGATTCTTCTTCACACGATGATTCCCGGTGTCTCCCTCCGGATGCGTTACGATACTTCAACACCCTCCACTTAACACTCGGCGTCATGACCCTCTCAACACCCGAGCAGCGAACAAACGCCCTGTCACTTCTCGAATCCCTAGACGTATCCCAATTCCTACCCACAAGTTTAAACCCGACGGCGACCGAAGAAGAGAAGAAGTTGTATATATCACTCAAGGGCGTCGAATCGATGAATCCATCGAAAAGAGGGATCGAACAATGCACAGTTCTAATCATCCCTCCGAAGGATTATCTCACAACCGCAACCTCCACTGAAAACTCAACCGTAAACGATCGGTTATACACATTCGCATCATCCCTTCGTGAATATTTTATAAAAGAAGGGATATTAACCCCTGATACTCGACCGTTGAAATTGCATGCGACGATAGTAAATACGGTATACTGTAAGCCGCGGAAATCAAAAAATGGCGGTGGGAAGGGTGGGAAGAAAGGTAGATATGATGGGAGTAGAGAGCAGGGGAGGATAACTTTTGATGCTACGGATATAATCGAAAGGTATGAAGATCACGTTTGGGCGGAAAAGTTAGAGATTGATCGGGTGCAGATTTGTCGGATGGGGGCGGGGAAGGGTGAGGAGGTTATCGGGGAGGATGGAATGGTGGAGGTCGTTGGTGATGGGTATGCCGTTGCTGCGACTAGATTGATATGGCCGTAGATGGCAATCTAGTAATCGATGCATAGTTCATCTTTATTAACAACTGAGAGACTCTATCAGAGCTACACAGGATGACGCCAAAACAATCCATGCTAAGACGAAAGACATGTAGAAAATCGCAAATACTATACAACAGAGATGGTATCGTGAATCATATCGCATGTACGCTTGCTATTCCCGCTTCAATAATCATTGAACAAACTCCCAATCTCCCAAGCCGCCCTCATAACTCCAACTCCGCCACTCTGCGTTTCCAACGACCGCCCTCTGAATCTATCATTCAAATCGCCCCGCCAAAAAGCATGAACCAACCCCTCCCCGTCTTCCCAGTTAACTTTCTTCGAGTCGCCTAATCGTACCTCTGCTTCCGTAGCCCCAAGCTTCCAATCTTTACCCCTCTTCTTATTAACCAAGTCCACCGCTTTGGGATCTCGGAGTAATTGTATACCCCCCTCGTGAAGTCTGGACCCGAACTTCGAATCCTTTTCGAAGAGAGGGGCCGACCACCACATTCCAAAGACCAATGATCGTGATTGCCGTGTCGACCACGCTGCTTCCGCGTTCCGTGCGATGAATGGGAAGAATTCTTTACACTTCTGGACGTGGATATCCAGATCAGGAACGTATGCTATCTCTGCGGTACTCCACGTTCTCGTATACGGATACGGCGAACAAAATGCCGTGAGGTGGTGGAAGAATATCCCTACGAACGATAAATGGTTGTTTAGCACAGTGCGGGGCTAGCTTCTGGAGGTTATCCATACCTTTAAACGCCTGTCCGTCCTGGTTACACCATCCGAATATATCGCAATGTTCTTCTAATATCCCATCTCTCACCATTTCTCCAACTTTACCCCCACTGTTCATCACACCTTTGATAAGTGCGTACCCATCATCTAGATATTCCTGCTTCCCCGTCATCTCCCATAACGCCCTCAAACCGCTCAAGACCACCCCTTGGTTATAGGTATAAGTCTGTTCATCCCTCTGATCGCATTTCCGTTTCCAATAACTGCTGATATGGAACCCATCGATGACTAACCCCGCAACGTTCTTAAACCCACTTCCTTTAAACCAAGCGTACGCCTTTTCAGCATTTTGCAGGAACGAAATATCCGGGTCGTGTCCCGAATCGCCTTTTTCAGACCCTTGGTATGCGGGGTCGTATTCCGGCGGGAATGTGGTGTACATCTGCACACTCGCGGATATAAACAACTCGTTCGTGATCGCGTTCTTGTAAGGTTTCAGATTCGGATTCCAAATACACCCGCCACCGCAGAATAATTCATCCCACCCCGTTTCCGCATAGAAATAAAATTCTCTCGCACGTAACGCGAACTTCTTCCGGTATTTGTAAAAATCTTCGTTGTAGTCGTCGGGGAGTATATTACGATATGCGTCCAGAAAACGCACCGCGGCTAACCAGCCGAGGACGACCCAGAGCATATCGTCGAAGGCCTGGAATCGAAGCGCCCCGACATGCTGCGTGTGGTAGAAGGAGATGATATCCGGGAAGTAGATATCTATGATATGTTTTGTTTCGTTGACGGGTAACGGGGAGAGGAGGACGGTGGTTAATGAGCTGACCGCGTGGGTTTGCACCACCGCGGCTGTCCAATCGATCGCATCGGGATAATCGCCTCGGTCGGAGGAGAAGAATCTGGCCTGGAGGTTCTCGAACGAGTCGAGGAAGTGACGGAATGGGAGCGGTACATCTGTGGAATTTAGCGTGATGCCGCTCCGTCGGTGGGGTTCATACGAGGATTCCGAGAAGAGGAACTGGGAGTCTGAACTGCGGGGAGAACCCGCTTCTACGCTGGGCACTGCGATGATGGCAAGAACAATAGATGCAATCGACAGGCTGATACATAGGCGAGGCAAATACGGGCGGATATTAAACATCATCGCTGGGGAAAGTCTCGGTCAACTATATCACGGAAAGACGAAAAGGCAGCGCCCAGCGCTAGAAAGAATATGCAAAGGAAAAGGGATAAATGCGATTCAAAAGCAGAATCGACATTCCAGCGTCCGAGCAATTGCCGGTAACACGCTGGAAATATCAAATGGGCAGCTCCTCCTGAAGGCTCGTACGGGAGATGATACTCCGTGTGACTTCGCCTGTGAATTTCCGGGGAAGCGCGCCAATGCAACTTTTTTACCAAGCCGGCAATCTAGCCGAACGTGGTATTCTTCTCCGTCAACGCATTATATTCCCTGAATTGGCAGATATCAAATCGGATTGGCCAGTTTTGTGATGCTGTAGAATGTTAGTGATGTGATTGTTAAAGGTTGCTGTCAATTTCAAGTTCGGTCGACATACCGCAGCTTCAGGCCCTCCGAATCCATCGCCTTTTCAACATTACTCACATGAGTTACTCGCGGACGATATTTCACCAATGCCCCCTCACTCTCATCACGGGTCCATTCAACCAAATACCCCAACCGTTGGTGATGTCTATACCCACACAGAAAGGATATCCATTTTAATGTTGGTGCATGATCTTGCTTTTCAGAAAACCAACTCTCATACGACCGCGCCACACTTCTAACATACCCCTTGATCAAACGAGCTCTGATCCTGGCACGAGTGCGACGACGGTGCAACTCTTCTGAGGTAAGAAATGCCGGGTTATGAATGTTCAGGTCGGCGTTCGGGTTTTCGAGAAAATTAAGCGCATCTTCCAAGCCGCTGTACCCTCGAAAGAGCTCGAATTTCGACGCGAGGGTCAGGCTATACAGATGAGTTAAGCCTTCGAATAGTCTCGGGCTTGGGTTCAACGGTGCTGTGATTCCCGCGATTACATCTGGATCGGATGACTCAGGGATCTCCTCTGGTAATATCTGTATATCCATATTTCACAAATCAGCATTCTGTAGGCTTCTTCTGCAGACTACTTTCTTTGCGAATTTTATCAGACGACCGAAAAAGACTTACATCTCTGACGTCGAAGATACTGCATAGCTCACGCAACTTGGTAAATTTCTCCGGTATCAAATAGTTCGGGGTCTCCTCTGTCTTACTATGCACGGAGAATGTATGCCATTTATGAGGCGCAAGCATATTATACGCCAGATGATTGAGAGTGTCTTTGTGACGGTCGATGAACAAGTCCGATAATCCGTAATGCTCTCCTATATCCGCATATCCCGATTCTTCTTCACTGAGACCATCCAAGAGAAACACCAAAGATAATTGCCGCAAGCCTGGCCGAAGTCTTTCGAGAAATTCAATGTACGGACGATAGGTCCCCTGGTAGCTTATAAACGCAATATTTAGAACCTTTAGATTCAAGGATTCCGGTTGTAAAGCTAACAAGCTACTTTCCGTAATGCCGCAAAGCCGCAGTTCCAAGATCTCAAGAGACTCGGGATTTATATAACTCGTCGCTTTACCCGTGAGATCGATCCTTTCCATTTTCAACCTTCTTAACTTTCGCCCTTCGAGCCTCGGAAACAGACAATACTCAGCGAGCTCCACCCAGGTGGCAGGACATTGCTCCAAGCCAATACCAGCGAGTTCGTGGATCTTGTGGGCTCGGAAGTCATCCATCTTCCTCGGTGATACCAAACCCGGCTCCGCTTGGTATGTGAGATCGATGATGCGTGGCGCAGCACCGAGTATATGATAGATCTGGATCGCATGGCTGGGCCAGCGACATCGGAAAGAAAAGCTGCGGAGAGCGGGTAGACTCCCCGGTGGGATCTCGTAGACTCTCGACCAGGCGATGTAATGGCTCGGTGGTGCCAGCGTTAAAGTGGAAAGGTGCGTGCCTTGGTATTGAGTCAGGGCTTGCAAGACTGCAGGTGGACATTCATCTTTCTGATGTTGCCATCTCGAGGTCGATAATGTTAGTAGGGGCCTTTCACTAACATATATCTACCCTTTCTGACACGAAACTCGTCAACTCGGAGTTGAATTGGCTTACTTGAATCGTCTGATTTTAGCCGGGCGTTTTCGAAAAAGCACCTCGAGTTCATTGATGACATGCTGGGGATGGTTGACGGAATATCTCTCTTGATCGTTGACGTCAACCTTTAACGAACGAGTCCAGTGCCTTTTCTCCGAAGTAGTCACCACCCGGACGCTTTGCACGTGTTCCGTATGATCGCTTTCCGTGCCATAAGTATCTTCAACGTATTGTCTCCTCTCGGCATTTCGGGCCAAAAGGTCATGGATTGATAATAACGAATTGCAATTGAACTCCAAATGCCGATAAAGGATCGGAGTTGCGACCGCTTGCAGTAATCTGCAGCATCTTGAGACGTGAGCGATATCATTCTCAGATAGCTATCGTATGCAGAAGAATTAGAGTTTTTAGTTTAAAACTCAATCGAGACTAGATCTTTGTGTTACTAACTTCGATTAAAATTTTCTGAATAAGCTCGACAGGGAGCTGATTCAACATCTTCACCTGTCTGTCTTAGACCCGCGATATATTCAGTGTCTCGAATGACGACGCGTTTATTGTAGCGCGGTCCTCCAGGATCGCAATTTTCGACCGTCAGGATACTATAAATGGCAAAGACAAGACTTCATGGGACACGCTCTGCGAATGTTAGGCCTAACCATGGGGTTGTGTGGTTGACGGGTCTCGGCTGGATTCGGACGAGTTCGGATGACCGACGGGCGCGAGAAGCAACGTCTAGAAACGTTCTAGGTGAACACATTAACATTGTGCTAACACTATCAAGGAAAACAGCCCCACCAATAGATGTGCTGGGTAATATATGAAGACCAACAAGATCAAACCTTTGAATTCAGATATGCGATCATTTTGAAATAAAGTTGATTGAGAACAGACACCCGCGTATTCATAAAAGACAACATTGAATACTTGGTTACGCACGTGAATTGTTAGGTGATAGCACTCGTTCAGTAATACGCTTCATCACAAAGAAGGTTAAGTATTCAATCTGATAGCGCGATGCCTCAGAGGACCTAGCGCGACCGAATCGTTTTATCTGGGGTTTAGGTGGGTCTATGTTGACTCTGGGGTAAATGGATCCATTCGCATTGGTGCTATAGCGCTACGTCACTGGTCCAACTTATTCTCTAGTCAGAATTGAACTGAATCCGAATTCAAATATACAAGAAAATGATCGTTGGGCTCTTTAACGTTCTGAGCCACGTAACCTCCTTTTCGTGATCTTTCCTAGCACGTACGTTTGAGACTTTGGAGTCGAATGTGTGCTCACACTCAACCTCTCCAAAGAGCCAATTTGTACCACACCACAACCCAGCTGATATTGTCAAAATCGCGAAATTCTTCTTCGCAGGCAGCCAGCGTCCGACGTTCAGCTCAAAATCTCGAGTCGCATGACTCTTCCCCATTCGCACAGGATATTACCAAAAGCTGTTGCCATTTGCGGGGTACATGACAGGACCATTTTTGCCGAGGCGATGCCCGACCCACACACCTTGTGAACAAGCTTGCAAAATGCAGAATGCAAGCTTGTCCGTAGCCCCATGAGCCAGCAAGCGTTTTTTTGAACTGCAAGCTCCCCATCACCAGAGGAAGAACAGGAAAAGGAAAATCAGATCATAATCTCCACTTGCCGCTGACCACCGAACAACGTGGTCATAAGCTAATGAAAATAACTCAAGCTTGCTAATTTCTCTTACTCCATGCATATAGTGTTCGTTTCGCTGAGATCTTGGAAAACTTGATATATCACATTTTTGAAATTCTTTTTGCCTTCGAGGTCGCAGTCTACCCCCTGTTCGATGAAGACAACGTCGCACAATACCGGAGGGATATCGCGGTATCTTGGCCAAGAAGCATAGTTTCACCCCGTGCATTCCTCGAATTCGATTTCCCCCACGTCTCTTCTACTTTTAACCACCCCCGGCAATTTCCTTTAAGAGATATACGAGGCGATCAACTCAAGCATGTGTATGCAAGGTCAGCCTTACACTCTCTTCGGTTTATATTTTGTTTTCGGGGCTTTTAAAGTTCTTTCGCGTTACGAGCAAGAGAGAGAAACATATGCATGTTTGCAATTAGAGTAGCATTTGCTCCATCTCAATAACGTTTATCCTTCGATGTATCTGTATTTTCTTTTGTTTTTTTTTCTCGCATTCTTGGACCACCGCCGTCGTTCAACGGAAAGAAGCAGGTAGGAGAGCAGCAGCTATAATCTGACCGGGGCGTTCAGTCGCGAGTAGATTATATGAAGATGCAGCATGGCTCGTATCCATGCTATCGATGCGAATGCCTAGATTGTGAAGACGGTCTTTCGATTTGACAGATAGAGGAACGGACCGGGCACCGGTACCTAGAATCAGTAATTCTACCAGAGGCAAGGTAGTAAAAAGAACGCAATCAGTGTTTCAATTCACACAATATGCACGAAGTCCGAGAACGGGCTAATATAAAGAAAATTTTCACAGATTATATGGAATAAGTACCTGGTTTCGGAGCAACGACGTCTAATATACCCCATAATTCGTCGTCCAATTCTAAGACCCCGTTCCGAACTCGGGCAGACCCATATGATAGCCAATTGAAGGCTTCATTATGCACAATTATGATACCATCCCTCCCAATGAATCTCATGCCATTGTTGAGCAAGAATCCGTCTTCGTAAACGATTTCCACGGCACTCGCTGGCGGTGGAACTCCGGAGAGGACATTCATTTCTGTAAATACCTCATTGGGATCGTTTCCACCTTCCTTGGGTCCGATTTTTTGCGGGGATTCATCTTTTGGAATCGACTTCTGATCTTTGCATCCTATGGTACTGGCATGGAAAGATCGAACCGCGTATCGAGAGCTGAGGGTGAAGCTACCAAGGAGACGGGGCTGCCGAGAATGGTGGCGTCGGGGATATGAAGATTGGAAGGTGCAGCGTGGTATTCTGGGTGTTGTCACCTCCGAATAGGCTGCAAGTCGGCGACCGCTCACGCGAGTCAGAGATCTTGCGAGAGCCGCGAGCTCTTGGAGGGCCGACATCGCGGAATTGAACTCGGAGATACTTTTCTTCCTCGACGTCGAGTTTTTTTCTGGACGTTTTGGTGAGTTCCTGCGAGGTTTAGCGAATACGCGAATATATCAAATTTTAGCGACGGGTTGGGCTGAGCGAACCTTCGCATCAACGCACTCTATTTTCTTCGGACGATTCTGCTGCTAACTTCAATCGAGATCGGATGGCTCTTTCAATCTGCATTGCATATTACTCTGTTGATGCATCTCGAAGCCGTTCCAGCCTAGGGGCATGTCAATGGTCGAGCATCCCACCAAGCCATCTCTGAGAGACCCGGGCTCGTTCTGTTCTTCGTGACGTTCGATACACTTCTGCGTCAGCGCCATACGGGTCTGGGAAGTTAATACCGTTCGAAGCGGGAGCTATCCTTGATTCTCAATGCCAATGCCGAATGGAAGGTCACTTGTCATCCAAGCTTTGAAACTGAGACGGGCATCTTAGACTAGGTACACCCGCCTGTGCCGTCAGCCCGTCCTCAAAGCTAGATCGAAACAGATGCACGGCAACCATCAGTGAACAAATTTTCCTTCGATTTCACTCTTATTTTATTTTATTTTATTTTTCTCGTCCCACCTTTCCCCTCGACTAGACTTGACTCTCAAGCCTAGACCTGGTCGATGGGTAAGTACATCGTCTCGTCCATTGCTGACGGGAAGCAGGGTCACAAAGATAGAATCATGATTGAATGGAAGATTTTTTCCAACTTGCATTGTGCATACCCTGCGAGTACCCACCTCCCATTGATGTTCCTTTTTTCTCCTCCTGGTTGGTTGTACTTTGCGGGGCTAACAGGGTGAACCCATGGCGAACGTCGCGCCTCGTCTTTCTGACACTCAGGACAATCTTGGACGAAAGAATTTTTTTCTTCCCTCCGTCTCTAGCGTCCGTGCCTGAGTGGCCGCTCAGGTAATACCAAGCCAGTGGGGGAGAAGGGAAACAGAAAGCATGTTTCTTGTTCTTCCCATTTCGCAGTTTTGATACATCGGTGGAATCCGCGTCAGGAAAGAAGTAATTGTTATATGTTCGCTCGTTGTCTGTGTGGGCTGATCTCAGATTCTCCCTGGTCAAATGGCTCCCTCGCACACCCAAGATCGCACTGGCGAACCAATGGAAAATTTTTGCTCTGTCCGAAGTTTTTCTTGTCAAGCCCCAAGCTCCCAAGGAAAATGGGCCCCAGGAGCGACTCGGCAGGTCAACCGAAGCCAGAAAGATGCAAGATAAGACCTGCCAGGCCGCGGAAAGATCAGCCGTTCGAGGCAGTATTCTCCCATTCGTGTCCGCATAGACGAGGGAACTATAATGCGCTGGGCTAGCTGGGAGACAGGAAAAATTTTCCACTCGAGATATCTGGCCATATGGGTCAGTGTTTGATAGGAACACATCAAAATCACCTCCTTATCGCATGCTCTCGTATCATTGAGTGTGACCTCGCAAAGAGAAGTAAAAAATAAAAATAAAAAAAATAACTTGGGCCACCCAAAAAGCAAGCTCTTAGTGTCGAGCCAAACAGGAATCTTGGCCCCCACGCAGCTAGCGCTCGCAGACAAAGCAAGGAACCAAAGAGAAAAAGGCGTTCGTCATAGCGAATTCTATACTTGTTCAAGCGATTCCATGAATGGTTGACTAGCAAGCACCCATTTCTTTTCGCAAATATAACTTTCCAGTCGCTGGCTTGCTTCTGGGGATAACCGCAAACTTTCTTCAGGTTCCTTCTCACAGCTCTTGCCTTTGAAGCACAAAAATCTGCAACCCCCTGGCACTAGCATTTACCATCTGGCGCATGTTGCCGGGAAGACCGGATGCTTGGGTTAGGTTAAATCACTTTTTAAAAAGAAACAGCCGTGGAAAGACGCACAGGCACAAGGCATTTTGCGGGGTCGAGAGACGAGAGAAACAAAAGAAAAGTCGTAACCTTGCGGGATTGTGCAATCAGGGGACTGGCTCCACGCAAAAGAGTAGAATTTGCGAGCTAGAGCAAGCTACAAAAATTAGGACCAAGTTCCTCAGGTTTTAAAGATCGACGACGGGAAGCCTTTCAGCCTCTGCATTCTTCGAAATCACCTTTTTTCGGCCTCAACCTCTTCAACACCATTTTTGGATCCCATTTTTGGTACGTTATGCTCCCCGATTGGCCCCTTTTACTGTAAGAAGGATCTCAGAGACCCCAGCAAATTTTCCTTCCTGCATGCATGAAAAAAGCTGTGCTTTCGCGTTCTTGCGTTTGGTCGTCACCCAGCAGCTGTTGGCCCCTGCGCTGTCGCTGTGAGTGTAGTTGCACTGCATACAAAGATTGCATATTAATTAACACGAACTCGTCCGTTCGGACCGTTCCTAAATCTTCTAACCTTTTCATACTTCCCTTCCCTTTCTCTTTTCAATATCTCGCAAGCGATAGACTAGCCTCACAAGGTTTCTTGACCTTGGCACGTCTGAGCTGTCCGAAGAACCAAAAAAAATTTATCACAGGCTAGCAAACTAACAAGACCTTTCTTTACTCCTGAAGTGTCCGCGTATATATCTCCGCCAGTCGCTGTTTCGAGGTCTTCGTTGTGTTGGTATAGCCCTCATCTCTAAAGTTTCAGAACCCAACATTACGACCAGAACATGAGATCAAACACCAGTCTTGGACACATCTTTGCAAGCCCTTACACAATATGTTTCTCAGAAGCCTCTGAATAAATCATCCGCGTTATTTTAAGAGATCGTTTTCTCCGCTATTCGTAAATTTGTTTGACGGCCGTACCAATCAAAAGTTGTCTTTTTTTTTTCTTGCGATATATATCCCGATACAACAAGCAGCACACGATATCTGCTGGACAGATCCACCCCGCTTTTTTATTCTTCGGGTTCACAAATAATATTCTTAATCAACCTTGCTATGCCCTCAAATAGTTAAAAGAGCATATCTTCGGTTCGCTATGTCTAAGCCTTGTAAGTGTCCCAGATCCTTTTAACGAGTTGTAACTGTTTCTTCTGTCTCAGGACTAACTCAATACAGCGGACTACGAGGATGTTACTGAAACACCCTCCTGTTCGTTCGCCCGAAGTATTTTGTTCGGCAGTCTGTATAGAGAAGACCGACAGACAAGAGTAGCTGTCCTTGGAGCCATTGGGTCTCTCGTTGAAGAATGGACCCGCTATTATTTACGCCACACAAGAGATATTCCTGGACACTCGACATCACGGGGTGGCTTCCGACCTCTTCACCATGCGTTAAACGAAAGTCCTCGCGCGAGTTTTGTTTCGACAAGGAGTCTAAAGCGGGAGTCGTCATCGAAACTCGGGCTTGAATTCGACGATGTATTTGATGATCTCGATGGGGATTCGGATCCGAGGATTATGTCCGCGACTCGAAGTCCGATAGATGTACCCCTGACGCCAACATACGACTCTGGATTCGCAGATGAACACGATGAGCGATCGGAGTTTATACCGCCGACATTCACAATATCCTACACTACTACGGTTCTAGGAATCTTTGAAAGCGTGCTGAACTCAGACGACCGTATGAGACTCGAAGATCTGAAAGATGAAGTCTTAACCGTGCATGAGATGAAGAAGAATCTAGACAACTATTATCTGACTCTATTGAGGTTATCCATGGACTGTCCTCACAAGGACGTCAGAATCAATAGCCGGCTGATTCTTCAAAAAGTTGTCGTAAGTTAAACCACACTTTCACTCATATATATATATCGATACTCATGGCTCACGTCCTCCTTCTAGCATAACGGTATTCAGCTACTCGACCCTGTTAACAGTGGCCCGTCGCGGTTAATTCCCTTACATGAAACCATCGGGTTGAATAAATACACTGCCATGCTCAGAACCGACAGCAACAACACGATAAATGAGATCCAAGACAATTCCGAAGACGAAGACGAGGTTCCGATCTCGCCGATTAACGATACTGCTCTCTCGGGTACTAGCTCCATCACAATACCAGGTCGTTCATTCCACACCTTTCACGGACGGTCCAGATCTAGAGGACGTGGGGTCAACAATAGCATGTCATATAGGGGTAACAGACGATACGAACGGTCATTCGGTTTTAATGGATCGAATTCTGACCGAGGAACCCCGTTATCACCACCTTCTGGGAACGATATGTTTAGCCAACCTGCTGCGGTGAGAGAACGACGGATCAGAAAACATTCTTCGTCACAAGGAAGTTCGCAAGGTGGTCTCATGCCGAAACCCGCGTCGCGTGAAGTCCACGCATTCCACAAGGCTGCTTGGACGTCTTACGGTAGGGTGACGAACTTGAACAAGGTTTTATCATTTTATCCGAACTTCGCGAGTGTGAATATGGAAACGATCGATGGATTGATCAGTCGACCTGGGAGCGCGTTATCAAGAACCTGGAGGCTATACATCGGTATTCTCGCAGCCGCGGAGCACAAATGTCAATACTACGTCGCTTTACTATCGCGATACTTTTTGGACTACGGCGGGAATAAAACTTGGCTCAGGGGGTTAGAATATGCACCGAAGAAACTCCAACGACTGGCGAAGCTTAACACACTCTTGGCTCATCAACCTTGGAGACTGGTTCACGAAGATGTCCAAGAGTTGATAAAAGGATCGAACCCTTCGACTGATGATCCGTCGGATAATTGGTCTACTTCTGAAGTGGTACTCGCCATGTGCATCCTTTCTTACTATCACGCACAATCCGGCTTCGCATTGGCGTGTGGCCTCGTACCGGAAGTCGACTTACCAGGCGGCACTATGGGATCTATCAAGAACACCGGGCTATCCATAATCCCATACCTGACGATTCCATCAAAGCTCCCCAGAGACGCAGATAAAGAAAATCACTCGAGCGACATGAAGAGACTTGAAGTACCCCGCACACCATCACCTGGGATTTCCCTCCTCACACGCAAACGGCAGCAGATGAGCATGTCAGGGAACGACGAAGGTAGTTCCGGGTCACCAGATAAATGGCTGAAGACTCCAACTGGTTCAATCCCAGCTTCCAATGACGCATCCCCACTCGCTCAAACATTCCGTAACGGCGAGCAACGATCGTTAAAGTTACAGAAACGTCGAAAATCGTTCGAAGACTGTGTTACAGCTGAAGATGCCCCTCCGCCGGCCTTAGCCACATCTTTATCAGCCCCAGGAAGTTATATCCCGGTTTCCAGCATCTCTCAATATCCCTTAGGCGCAGGGCGAGAATTCTTCCTATCACCATCTTCTTCAACATCTTCACTCGTAGAAGCGTCCGCAAAGTCGTTAAACGAACAAGTCCCCATTAACGTGTTTTCAGAAGACAACAACCGTTTCCTACAATCCCCTTCAAAAACAGGCATCGCAGGCGTCAGCGACTCCGGCTTCCACGAAGAATTCAACCTCAACAGCGAAGAATACTCCTTCCTACCCATGGAAGAATTCGACTGGGAACGCCACGCGTGCGAGGTTATAGGAGAATACGTCGAAGGACTCGAAGATATCCTCGACAACCACTTTACATCTGTCAAAAAAATCACGGAAGAAGCCCTCGAAGACGAAACAACGATGCGGGATCAACAGCAGTTGCATTATCACACTCCCGGAAGCGGGAGGGCTAGTCGGGTGGGGAGTATCATCGGGATTCCGGCAAGCGAATACGGTATCTTCGAAGCGGAGACCGCGGCGCATTTACACCACGGTGAATCTTTTTATACCCCGAACTCGCGTCTTCAATCCCCCATCGAGACGTTCCATCATCCGCCGCAGGAGTCTTCATACGTTGGCGCGCAGACAAATGGCGCGCACGCTGCTGGGATAGATGTAAAGCCACTTCGTGAGGCGGTGTGGTTTTACTCTTTGAGGTTGTTGGGTATACAAAAGGATGATTATTCCTACAGTCATATCAAATTTTATTTGAGGAAGGGGACTAGAGTGTTTTTACGACGGATTTGCGAACAACCAGAGTTGGTTAGTATCAGGGATTGGAAAGGTGTAGGGATGGGGTTGAAGAGCGAGGATGTTGTTTTGATGGCTTTGTTAGCGACGCAGGCGAGGTTTATGGGAGAACTGCTTTACGGTATCAAAGCGGTTTGCGAGTATAGAGAATCTAGATACTAGATCGAAAATAGAAGGACTTTAGCGGGCGGGTACAAGTTGAGTTGAAGCAGAATGGAGAAAGCGACAAGATGAAGAAATCAAACAAACGACGACACGGCCGACATTTTTATATTTACGACATCAAATCAAATTAGCTCTGGGATTATCATTTCATTTTTGTTTTGGCAAAAAGCGATCGCAAGAAGAAGGGAGGGGATGGTAGGATACTATCTTTTCTCTCTCTCTCTCTCCGAGTCTTTGAACTGGCGGGGGATCTGTTCTGTCTTATCTTTTGGTTTGGAAAGCATATTATTGTACAGTATCGCGAGATTCTGATACCCTTGGGTTTGGCGGGCATTACATTATTCTTTTGAAAACACTCTTATCCAGCGGCTGCCGTTTTTTCATATAACTAATATCTCCTATATTCAAAATCGAAAAGTTTTTGTTTTTATCATAACTACCTTTTGAAAAGCGCCTCTTCTGAACATGCGACTTACTCTTGAAATAGAGTTGTTGAAACAAAAGGTAACTAGGTGGTATGTACATGTACTCCGAAAACCGAATAATCTTCGAGAAAGTATAAATTTATACTTTGGAGCGACGGAATATGATCAGACAATATGTGACATCGTACCCGCCGGATTCAAGAGAATAAAAGAGTAAGTATATACACACAGAAAAGTAAGAGAAGGGTGCCAGTGAGGATATGGAAGAGCTGAGGATTTTCACCATGATAGAATGCAAAAGGTCGTGAGATAACTAGAAGAATAGTCACAATATATAGTACAAATGTAGATAAATTGTTGAATATGAGCTTATTTCCCTTGGTTCGGTTCCTGCTGCTGCTCCGATGGCAGAGGCGGTAGCTGTGGTTGCGGCATTCCCTATCGAAAATACGTTAACGCATTACACTAAAAAGAGCTTCCGATCATTCTAAACTTACCTCTGTGAGGATTCTGGACAAGCTGGTCTTCATTCCGGCCATCATCTCCTCTTGCGCCTTTCTATCCGCTTCGAGAATCTCGGCACCGTGCTCTTTCAATCCTCTTGAAATGTCATCATACCATTGCTGACCCCTCTCCCTCACCAAATCCTGCGGTAGCTTCTCTTCTCTCGGTTGCGTAGGCTTCATCCCAAGCAGTTGCGCCAAAAAGTTGCCACCGCCACCAGCAGACCCTTTATGCTTCCTCTCATCTTCCATCTTCTTCTTCAACTCCGCTCTGGCGATCGCATCTCTCTTCGCGAATTCGGTAGGTATATGACTTCCCTCCGGGAACGCCTTCAAATCCTCTCGCAAATCGACATGTCCCATAGCAGCGATGAACTCCAAGAACGGTATCAACGCAACGAGTTCTTTATCTCTCGGATTTCCTTTCCACGGCTTCATCTTGATAGCGTTCTCAGGTTGATCCGTCCATGCCGCCGGTTTCGTATCCAGCATGATTATCTTTGATAAATCTCTGTTCAAGTATGTCAAATCCTTGATATATTTCCCTCCCTTGTATTTTGTAGCTTCTCTGTACAGCTGATGGTACATTCTGAACGGATCCAATTTCCCCACTATCGGAGCAGCCATGACGTTCGGTTGAGAAGTGAATATGACGATTTCGTAGTATTGCGAGAGATATGTCAAGAAGTATTCGACACCAGGACGTTTCGCTGTTCTCCAGCCGTGTTCCCGAGTCCACTCCGAGTGAACAAGCATATCTTCGAGTGATATGACGAGGGTGTACGGCCGATACGTGTCTTTGGTATGCTCCGGTAGTAGTTTATCTCCGTTCGGAAGGTTATAATAGTCCATAACTTCGTTTAGACGAGCGTATACACGGTTGTAGAACAACATGATACCCCAACCATTCGGTTCGTCCGGGTGGGCTCTGATCTCTTCTTCGGTCTCCCAGTTTCGACCTAGGTAGATTGTGCTACCCACGGCGCCCACGATGAAGCCGATTAGAACCATGGATGCGAGACGGTCGCGTTTACGGTCTGTGGATGAGACATATTCTTGATTTCCGCCGCCTGAGCCTTTGGATTGGGAGGATTTGACGGGGTCGCGAGAACGTTCTGAGGATGTGGGATCTGGTCTTGTGGATATTTCGGTATTGTACTGGTCTGGTGTTGGTGGGATGCCTTCGAGGAGAGCTCGAGGATCGAATTTGGGAACCGATCCTTCTGGTACTTCGGATGCAGCTTCAGCGCCCTCCGGACTCGCATTCGGTTCCGATGGGGGTGCAGATTGTTTAACTTTCGAAGGTTTGGACCATTGTTGACGTGGAGCTTTCTCCGAGGAATAGTTTCGATTTGTGAGCCGCGACAATGACAACGGCAGCAGACTCCTGGCTCGTATCGAGTTATGAAGTAAGGATGTAGTGTATAATCTGTTCGAGTATCTCGAAAGCGACGAAGTTGTCGGCATCATCGAACCCCGTGGCGAGGCCCGCAGCACAAGCCGCCCCGCCATCATCTTTGCAGCTAGCATTTTCTGCGGGCAACCGCTTCCGGCGGTGTAAAAGAGCGATTTCAGCGTTCGATCCGAGCGGTATCTATCGAAGGTATATCCAACGTCTAATTGCGGTGTCGTGAACGAGAGACGGCGAGAGATGTCGAGGAGATGTCGTCGGGCGGTTGTCGAAGAGTGGTCCCACCAGCCAGACGAGTTGGGTCGGCCAAGAGAAAAAAAACTGGGAGCGCAACAACCGCCGCCAGTATAAATTTGCACCTCGCGACTCGCCTTTCTTAAAATTCTTCTTCTCTTCTTCTTCTCCTTGAAAGTTGACACCCTCGAAATTTGGCCTGAAAGTCTGAATCTTTTTTTCTTCAAAAATTGCCAGGTTGATTTAATCGATGCACGTTCTTCGCCTTTCTCTTTCTTTCGAGTCGGGGAACAGGAGGAGGGCGTGTATCACCGTGGGGAGAAGGATATCTCGTATTCCCAAAGAACAGTCACCGATTCTCGACACGATTATGTGAAGTGATTGTCCCGTAAATACGATACATACGCATCGGATATAGATTGCTTTGTACACTTCGTTTTATTTATTTTTTGAGAAGCATATACAAAAAGGTCAAGCAAGACAAAATCAACAAGGAAACTAGAACAGTCGGTATTCACACTTGTAATATTTCGCTCGTGTTCACCTCTATCACAAACCCACCCCACGGGCCTCCGCTTTATACAAGAAATTCAACAAACGCGTGTCTTTGAATGATGGACTTAGTTGTACCAGTACTCCTTCTTGACGAAGTCAGCCATGGTCTTTGGATCTGGGGGAGCGTCGGAGTCTGCAAAGCTATCTATCAGCGATTGTCCTATAATAATGGGTAAATGTCATGTGTGTCGCGACTTACGCGCATCCTCTGGTCCGACGTATTCCATCTTGATGACGTTTCCGCACTCGGTACATCGCTCAAGTGGTCGCTCGCGGGAAAGCGTCAACCACATGGTAACATGGGAGTCCTATACAACAAAATTAGAAATCTACCATGCTGAACCGACGACTATCATGAAATCTTACAGCTGGGAAGCCAGTGCATCCAACGTAACTGTGATTAATCGTTAGCCATCATATAACCAAACCTAATAACGCCGAGAAACGTAAACGTACTGTTCTTCGCCGTGGCTTTTAGCGATAATTGGATTCTCCATAGTACCTAGCCCACCCCGGATATCAGTAAATTTGAATCCACATCCCCGATACCAAGTATCAAGACAATAAGAGTCGCGGTGGCATTCTCACCCATCCGGCTAGCATCCAAAGGCTTCATATCAAACACATCGATCCCCTCCATCTTTCCCAAGATTTCAAGACGTTCCAAACCGGTAGCTTGTTCCAAATCAGTCGGCACGGTACCAGGCTCTGCTCCCGGACCGACGAGATCGGAAGGGGTTTTGATTTCTATATATTTGAAGATATGTCAACCAACATGCTCGGGAAAAAACACCCTAATCACTGGTAACGCAGTAACCAACGTCACCGGATTGTATATGTGCGTATATCGGAAAATTCGTACCGGAGAGCGGCTTGAGCGATCCCGGTCCGGTGACCTCAGGATGATGGTGATGTCCTCCGGCTCCTACCATCAAGAAAAACGATATCAGTTAACCAATTCTACCCGTTATCCCCAACCACCGACCCAATGCGATTGAAGACCGATATCTCCATCATAATTACCCCCACCGAGTCCCTATAAACCCTCGGAAGGATAACATACTCGCAACAACACTGGCAGTGAAAGCCCTCCTGGCAACTGGTCTAAAACTCGGCGCCACGGCAGCGCGACGAGCAGCGGTGATAACAGATCTCGAAAACATGTCGAACAATCTTTCTTCTCGTTTCTCTCTGTATCTTCGGGGAAGCAACCGGGGGTCTTCCAATTGAGGGACGTGGACGATTCGGGTCGGAGTGGAGAGGTGGTTTCGTCGTGCTTTTTTCGGGTGTTTCTGGTTGGACGACGTTTCGTTCGGCGGGACAAATTTATGACGCTTCGGAAAGCTTAAGCGCAACACACTGCGAAGAAAGCCGAGGGTGGCCTGACACTGACATTGACATTTGAGACGGTCTTGTGAATTAACTGGAGTATCTGATATTACTTGCTTGATTATTTAATGTACAGGTAAAATGTGAATAAACTATAGCGGAGCATTCATTCTCATACGCCGTAAAAGCTCATAAAAACACAAGGTATATAAAAAAATATATCCAAACCTCCCACCACACTGCTGCAATCTAGAAGCCATCTCCGACTACTCGAAATTATCACTCCGGTCAACCCACAGATCCTCCAACTCGTTGAAGTTCTGGAAATGCAACGGCCGATGCAAGTCGCTATAAAACGGCAATGGTGTGTCAATCTTGACATGGTACGCCTTCTTCTCCGCGCCATCACTGAACTGCGCCCCCAGGAAACTATAATTCCACAATCCATTCTCCGGAACCAAAAAGTATCCGAGAATCTTATCTGATAAGAGCAACTGACACTTCTCTCCCATATCAGTCTTGAATCCTTGAGGCATATCGCCACCGCTCGGATCTTTGTTCTGCGCTCCCCATTCGTATCCACCGGGTGTCAAACCCCAGGCGCTCAGAGACACCGCACCAGAGACTAATGCGACATCGATGGTTATTGTCTTGGAGTCCCACTCCTTATGCGCAGCCATCAACCTTGCATGCTGAGTCACATCATACGCATTCATAAAGCTAGTCTCAGCGCCGCTCTGCGTGTGAATCCATCCCAAAGATTCCAATCCTTGTTCTTTGGTCAAATATTCGTGTTGGGGTAGATGTCGAGGTAATTGTACGCCAGTAGTGTTACCCACTTGCGGCACCATGACGAAACATTTGATTTCCTTGACCTGGTCGTTGTCCGGTGGTGACGACCCGTACATGTACGCGGCAACTTGCATTCTCAGATCAGAAACCATGATGAACTTTTTGAGAACGTTCTTAGGCATAATGTATGTAAATTTGTTGCTCTCGCCAAGGTCGTCCGAAGAGATGTAGATGTTGTTGGACCGGCTTCGTAGATTGTTCGCAGCGATCGCACGATTTCGCCATTCGGTCTTCGAGGCGAATGCACCTTGTTCGTACTGGGTTGTAGTGTACGTCAGCATCTTGTCACCGTGAACGTTGACCGTCTCCGTCAACGTAGCAGTAAGTTGCTTCTGCTCTTGTTGCTGCTTGTCCATCTCTGCTGCCTGCTGGCGCTGCAAACTCGGCGCTGAGATCTCCATACCGAGGATAATATCACGAACTTCAGAACTAGTCAAACTTGAAGTATTGACGTTATTCTTCTTTCCGTAGTCATTGAGGATCAAATCACGCAAGCTGACTTCAACTTTCACCCAGTCTTCGTCACTGAGCGATGGCCAGATATGATGCTCTTGTGTGATAACTGTCTTGTCGGGTCGAAGCAAGAGTTTCGTTTTATCCTGATTGACGTGTAGTGCACGCAGGATAAGAATAAGTCGAGAGAAGGCCGTGTATGATGAAATTGATTTCAGCCAATCATCATATAAGTTGAACAGCACCATTTGAGGTTCGGTGGCAGCCAAAATCATATCTCCCAACTTTTCAATCTTCATTGCTGCCTGGAACGGAAGCTGCAACTCGGAAGCACGGATGGAGATATTGGGGAAATCGAGCAAATGTACCTCGAGGGGGTCTAGAAGACCTTTCCTAGTGACGATGAGTTGTTTCGGTTGATCTTCGACTGGTAGCGAACGGATAAGAGCTGCTACTTCTTCCGCAGTCTTCCATTTGGCCAACTGTCCGAGACGTTTTTGACCAGCCCAGACTGCAGTCACAATGATCTTCAAAAACAATTGACCAGATCTTGGGTTGAAAATGAAGATGGCGCCGTTAATCGGTTTGGTGGTCAAGTTACCTTCAAAGGTCTTGTGGATAGTGACACGATAGGTATTCGAATCGTCAATGAACAACTGGATTTGATTGCTGAACAACTCCGAGTAATTCTGAGAGTTCAAGAAGTCCTGGTTGGATTCCGAAGCATAAAGCTGAAGACCCTTCCTGATACGTTCACGCAAAACGTACAAGGCAGGGTTGGCCTTCATGATCTTTGCCATAGCTTGCTGCATAAGCTGCTTCATACCGGGGAACCAGTTGCCATACGCATCGTACAAGTTATAAGCGAGATCAATAGCAATCATACAGCCAGTAGGTGCTGGATAAATGGAGAGAGAATCGGTGGTGTAGTCCAAGAATTTGGCTCTAACGTAACGAGAAATGTCGTGACTGTCGTAATCTCCATAACGAAGCTGAACATCAACCCAGAACTTGTTTGCCGTGGTTTCGTAGTTGTCCTTCGTGTCATGAAGTAACGAGGGTCTTGAAACTTGCCATTTGTTGGCAGCGAAAAGCAAGATATCAGCAGCAGAACTGTTCATCTTGTAAGACTTTCGAGGATGGATAGTTTCTTTCTGCACTGTCTCGATACCCAAAGCTTCCATCTCCTGATCAAGAACTTGACACAAATCGAAAGTAGTAGACTCGTGGATCTTCTGCCACAAGTGAGCTCTGAAAATCTGGATTAAAGAAATTTTGAGTGTAGGGATTTTGCCGTGCAAGAAGATACCAGTCAAGTCGAGCTGGACAACGAAACCAACATAAACGTTGGCACGATTGATGGTAGGACTCCACCATAAAGTGAAACGACGATTGGGAATCTGGTTCAAACCAGATCTCTGGGCATTGGTCAACTTCTTGAACTTCATGGACTCCTCGAAACCAGAGGCCCGTTCCCAGAAGAGACCTTCCCAGGACGGGAACGCAGTAGCCTTGAACAATGTATGCTCCAAAATGGTTTCAACACCACCGAGCGCTTGAATAACATCAGTTCGGTAGGCGTTCAAGTTCCAGAGTTTTCCATCGTGACGGCCAGATGTCCACCAGAATGGCGCTGAGCGCATCATCTGATACTGTTTGAAAATCATCCTGACACGCCATCCTTTGTCGAAAGCAAGAGTGCTTCGGTCTTTTTGGAAAAGCGTGTTAATACGAGGAATACCTCTATCCCAAGAATCCTCCAAATCCTCCAATGTCAATCTTCGACCGGCGTTATTGGCTTCCGCCCTCTTCATAGCATACTCGCTCCAGACTCTCTGTGAATCAATAAACTCCGTTTCCCAAGGAGACAGGTATCGGAAAATGTTTGGAATGAGAGTGTCTTCATCGTGGGTCATACCAGCGCGGAAATGGCTGATGCCAGTGTCTGTTTGTTTTGACCACCGACGGTCGCTAGTTGGGATGAGAATATGGGATCCAGAAATCATACCCAACCCACCGAGCTCCTTGGGGGTATAGAAAACAGCTGGAGGGAACCGAGAAGGCATCTTTGAGTTCAAGCCAATTTTGACACGAGTTTGGATCTTGTTTTCACATTTAACAATCGTATCGAGAAGTTCAGTGGTTGAAATAGCGGCTTCACGATAATAGGTGAACAAGGCGATCAAACTGGTGTTCCACTTATTGGCAATCTTCGTAAACGTAGTTGATCCAGAAGACATGAGGATTTGGCGAATTCTGTTGTTGAACTTGGTGACGTCTTCTTCTGTTACCCGCAAGAACGCATGGGCAGTCCGCTCTTTCGAGGAGTTATTCACCAGTGACCAAACACTGTCTTTGACGGGGAACTCGTTGTTCTGATTCCTGCAAATCGGCAAGATTCGGACTTCAAAGCCGCACATGGAGAAGAGAAGATTTGGATTATCCCTGCTGTAAACGCTTGCGAACGACTCGTCCCATTCGATAGTTGTGATACTACGAGGTAGACGATTCGCTAATAGCCACCAAGTAGCTTTTCCTAGGTTGACATCGTGCCGCATCAACCGCATACGGGAATCACGCGGCCAACACTTCTTATTCTTGTACCCGATAACGTTTTCAAAGTTTGGATCGGGCTGTTCAGTAAGGAATCGTTGGATAAGATCTCGGGCTTCATCGGCGGTGAATCTGAACAAGATATGGATCTTGTCGATGTATCGAGTATATAGACGAATGGGATGTGCGGTTTCTGTGGTGGAATCCTTAAATTGAAGGAATTCATTCGGCATACCGGGTGGACCGGCAATTTCAGTCGCACGTTCCAATCCAAGCAACAACAAATCAATGATCAAGCCGTAGTATTGGAATACAAATGCCGAAAACTGAAGACCACGAATCAAACCATAAGTGTTGGTATGGTTCATATCCTTGTAGTTCAAGGAAACATTGTTCTTCGCCGAGATATAATCCGCCAAGTTGTGATCCATGATGAGTCGCAACAAACGATTTAGAAGTGTAAGATCAATCTTCTCGGCGACTTTAGACAGTGACGTTTCGAGCAAGACATTGCATTCGCCATCCTTCGACTCCCAGACGTCTTTGAGATTGTTAATTCCTTGTGTCCATTTATAAACCAACAAAGGTGGGACTTCGCTGTCGGAAGGTTTAATCCAATTCGGGAATAGATGTCGCTGTTCGGCCTGATACCACAAGTACTGATCTAAATAGGCGTCTGTAATCTTTTCGATGGGTTCGACGTCGTAGACTGGATTGATATCGGAGTAGTTGTCATTCATGTCAATCCCCACTTCCTTGAAAGCTCTTTGGGTCAACAAGAACCGTTTGATCCTAGCGAGAGTCGTTCCGGGAGAATCGTACGCTTGCTCTATAAGAGCAAGTTCTTCTCTCTGGCTTTGATTCAATCTTCCTTTAACTGAGTATGCTTCCCTTAGTCGTTCGAGAGCAAGGATAAGGATTTTAGTGTCGTGTTTGTAGGAAACTGATGGGAAAGGGATCGGCGAGAACTTTCGTGACTCCAGCCAGTGAACGGTAGTGGTGTAGATAGCAACACCCTCTTCCGACGAAACATAAGGGCCATCTTTGAGGTAGTTGTGCTGACGTTCCTGTTCTGCCTTCAACCAGAGACGAGTGAGGCGACCGAGATTCTTCTTGGCAACGGTTTTGTCGACAGTTGCACCTCGACGGATACGCTCTCGATTGTAATGGGCGACACTGACCCACCAGTCCGCCTTGGCCTTCACGTAACGTAAAATAACATTTTCGATGGGTGCAGGCAAACCAGGGACTTTCCACGGAATATTCGACTTCCAACATCTCCAAGCTTCAGACAAGTGAGCCAAGACGACATTGACTTTGTTCTGCTTGATGCCTTCAGGCATCATATCTGTGAGATCTGCCATAACGCTAGCCCGAAGTTCCAAGTCGAAATGCGACTCGACACGTTGCTTCGTGACCGTTTTCGCGACGCCCTTAGAGTGTCTTCCTTCAAACTGACGAGCGAGCAAGTTTCCGAGCCAACGCTCAAGAAGAGGGATGATACCTCGAAGGAAGAACAACCAGACACGCCACGCGGGAGCCCAGAAACCACACCCGGGGCCTTTGCCAACCGGTCCGCCGTTGAAGCGATAGTAGATCAAGTGCTTCAAATCTTTACAAGCACGAATCTGCCTCATCAACTTGTACTTGTAACGGTACATGCCAGTGAGTTGACCGACATGATTGAAAGCGTACAAGATACCATCAGCAAGTTGGAAGGCATCAATATTTCCCAGACGATATTGAACCTGGGCGTCGACGATGAGCTTGGTGAGACGAAGAATTTCTCGCATCAAATGGAATGCATTGCCAAAACGAGACTTCTTTCTTTCCTTTGTGGTTAAAGTCTTGACTGGTTTCAAGTTGAAGTTGTAATCTAAATGCAGATAAGTCAAGTTCTTCCGATGAATGAGCAACTGCAAAGCATTGAAACCCTGTCGGACAACTTGTAGCCCTGCTTCCACCCAGTCAATAGTCGTACTTTGGAAGAATTTCGTCCCTCTTAAACTTCGGAGAAGGTTCTGCTTGTTTTGGCTCTTGGGTGGGCGGAAATGGAGCTCGTTCAGAACGTAACCCTTCAACAACTTTTGATAAGATACTCTGACTTTGACGGGTTGGCCAGCAGGAACATGCTCGAGATACCAATTTTTCACTAATGGTATGTCTTGGGCTCGCACCATACGTCCACTGCGCTTGTTGAATGGGAATGGCGCCCACCACAGCTGAATTGCGCTGGCAGTGTTCTCAGTGTAGAGTTCCTCCTCATCTAAGAATGGCTGGACTTCCTCGGGAAGCTCGAAGTCATCTTCATCAACTCCGTATCCCAAGACGTCATCTTCAATGCTCACGCTAGCGTTGGCTGCACGAACTTCCCTACTACTTATGGGGGCGATGACAGGATCAAAGTAGAAGGCAGGAAGGTCGGGGTCGTCGGCGCGAACGTAACAGACTTGAGGGTCGTGGTAACTGGAGATGTTGACCGAACGCGGGAGGGAGTTGTAGAGGTATGGGAAGGCGACTTTGTACTCTGTTCTGATTGGTGCACGGAAGATGATCCGCTCGATCGCATTGAACTCTCCGAAATCCTCGTTTGTGTCGATGTCCTTGTATAGCGGTTCGAATCTGGGGCCTCCGGGGATGGCGACATTCAAAGCCTTCGCCGTGAAAAACGACTCTCGGTCGAAAAGATAGAAGTAGTTGTGATCATTCACATCACTGAGCAGCTGATGTGACAAGCGGTACAGATTCGCCATCTGGGGTAAGTTCAGGTTCCATTGCTTATAGCTAGGACCATTAACATGGGGTGTGTCGACGAGTGGGCGATGGTCGTAGAACCATTCGTAGAGGTGTTCGTCTTCAGCTTCGTCAAGGTCCATTTGGATCGGCTCCAGCGGCTCAACATCCTCGATGTTCTCGCTATACGATAGAGGCGGTTCTTCGTCATCGAAAACAGGAAATCGCATACGCTTGAAATGTCGTCGGTCCGCCTTTTCGCGCCTCATGACCGTCCACATTGTTGCCCATTGCGCTTCGAAAACCGGCGGTATTACTCGAGGGACTTCGTTGACGAGGGTCAGGCAGCCGTTGACGTGATAGAGAACCCTTACTTCACGTTGAGATTCCCACGGCATAGGCATGTTTTCTAGCAGTTTTAAAACGGCGTGAGGCTATAAGAATGAAATTATTCAAGTTAGTCGCGTCTACACTGGATCGCACGCCTTTGACAGAGAAACCATCCTCGAGGGATCTGTTTAGCGTACACAACTTCCTCGCAACCTCGAAAGGAACGTGAAATGGGACGTGGAGTCTTACCATGTATTTCAAACTACCAAGATATGCTCTCTTGTCGGCCGAAAATTTCTTCTGGCTGACATCTCCAATATCTTTCACAATCTTTCGTAAATGTTCCGGGGGCATGTCGCTCTTTTGAGTCTGCAGACGTAGAAATTAGCTTTGACCTGCTGCAGCATTGGAAACACTATTACATACCTCGACAAATCCGCCCTTTCTCTTCTCTCCGAATCGACTCTTCTGAGTCCTCAACCATTCCTTCTTCCTTTGCTCCAGCTTGACCGCCTGCGGATCAGCAGGAGGGCGAAACCCCGGAGGCGGAGGTGCTGTGAGCGGGACACTGGGTCCTGGAGGCGCTCCTGCCATCATCGAGCCGGACCATCCTGGAGGCGGTGGAGGAGGTAAACCCGCCATCTTGGAGCTGTGGTGGTCAATGGGGCAAAGTCTCGTGTTAGCAGAACGAATTTGATATGCGATGCGAGATACGCGATTTCGCGCGTCAAAAGTAGCTTCTTACGTTGGTGTGAGGGACGATGACGGATTCCGGATGCAGAAGCGATGGATTTAGCGTCCGAGTCGCGTCTATACCCAATGAGTGAACGATGATGATGGCGATGGGTGGTGATGGAGATGATGATGGAGGCGACGGAGGTTGTCGTCGCTGGCTGCGCTGTGAGTCTGCTCAGAAAAGTTTGGGATTGTCAAACGCTTCGACGGTGTGTTGCTGCGTTGTAGGTGTGTTGCCGATGCGGTCGAACTATCTAGAAAGGGTATGTTTGTCGCCTAGGGCTTGATGCCCTGGCCAGCAACACGCTTCGAACAACGCTAACGAAAAAGATTTCGATGCGGTTGCTTCAGACAAAGACGACAGACGACAATATCGAACATCGACATCTCCAACTAATCGACACCCCAGCTTCCCCGCCGACGCCCTCCGACATCAATCATAATGCCCTCCTCCAGAATCACCTACGTACGTTTCCACGATATATATTCTGACTTGTTGTGCGCAAATCGCTGACACTTTTGTTCTCTAGAGACGGAGAAATCCGTAAGTTCTACTCCATTCACCGACGATACACCTCCCCACGATGGCTGTCAGCGACATAACCGACATATATTTCGGGACTTGGATGGAATTATTCTGACGACGAGGCGATGGGAATAGGTACAACACTCGAAGCAACCGCATCCGTGTCATCAAGACCCCGGGCGGTGCTCTCAGGGCTCTACACATCAAGAAGAGAGGATCGGCCCCAAAATGCGGTGACTGCAAGTCTAAGCTGTCGGGTGTAAGTGCACCTGTCAGATTTCACGGAACATTCAGGCTTTGGAGTAGTAGCTATCCACGGTTGGAAACCGACAAAGCGAAGGACGCGGATTGAATGGACGAAGAGAATATTGTCATAGGAGGCACCCCGACGTTGGGCATGCGCGAATGCAAAGAAGAGATGAATGAAAGTGCAGTCGGGAATTATGAATCAACGGATGGATAGCTGCTACTCTGCCCTGGACGACCATTCGAAATATCGACGAAGTCTAACCGGAGTGTTTTGTTATCTATAGATCCCAGCCCTTCGACCACGAGAATACTCCCAAGTCTCCAAGCCAACAAAGACTGTCTCGAGAGCGTACGGTGGCTCCCGCTGCGGTAACTGCGTCCAGGATCGCATTGTCCGAGCCTTCCTGATCGAAGAGCAGAAGATTGTCAAGAAGGTTCGTCGCATATCCATACATCATTCAAGCGTCATCATTTTAACTTGTCTGTTACACACAGGTGCTCAAGGAAGCCGCCAGCAAGAAGAAATAAATATAGCGAATTTTGTGTTTCCTTTCTGTATCTATCATCTTTCCGCATAACTCTTCTTCGGCACGGGTTATTAATGATCTCGTCTTTCCTATGGGCTGGTGTTCACTCTTGTTCTGTACATCTTATACGCATTCTTCCGACCACTCTATACCTCCCACCACATACACTTACTTGTTCCTCGTTTCCGGACCTTTTCGACGCGTGGAGAATGCCCGAAGGATGGAACGAAGGAGCCTATAGATATCATGTTGATAATAATTCATACTTTATATCAGCATCATCCTGTCTCTGACAATGACAGCTGCTCCAATGAGACTAACTAACTCTTTCTCCTGAATATATTTCGTCTTCTGCCGTAATCGAGTGCCGAAAACCGTGAATGTCAAGTCGTGCGCTCTCATAAAGTGGGTCTCTCTCTTATCAGTCACAGTGATTATCCGTGTTAGGCCGCCAAAAGCGAAAGATCATAGCTCTCAGAAGCCGAGCTCAGACCCACGAAGAGCTCATCGCGATGACCATTTGTTTACGTCCTCGTGAGCCTCCTCCGAAAACTTCGCGTATCACGTAGTTTCATCGCTCCCCTATCTCCCATCATATGAGGGAAGATGACTTCGCGATTCCATACTTCGCGTGCTGTTTAACTGAAACCCAGCGTCATAGCCCCTCCGCGTTGCGACTAGCATCGCGACCTCAAAGCATTCCAGCTTCGATCGCGCGCGTGTCTGCCGATGTCCCCCACTCCGATAGCTCCCTGGGAGCCCTTCCCCGTACAAAGTCCGTCTAGTCCGCCTCTTTACCTTCAGCGACACTTCACAGACACTTCTTACGCCGTCTATCTCACGGACTTGACCTCAATATGGGCTGAGTCCCTTGAGAAAGGCACCATCTGCGATCGCGCCGAGGACCGTAACTGTTCCATAGATCCCTCTACCGATGAATCACAGCTCTTTATACTCCTAGAAAAGCTCTCCTCAGGCATTACTGGCATAAATCCTGCGGTCACCGTGGACCTCGAAGTTAAAGGCGATACATTCAACATCAATACCAAAGAAAAGCTTCAAGCACCGTTACAACCCCTCGAATGGCGATTCCGGCTAAAGCTCCAATCTGGAGCCCAGTTCACAAAGCATTTTTCCCTCCCATTACTCTACCACAGCTCGCTCTTGTCACGACAAACAAGTAGCTTGTTGAGCGTGATTGAGGAGAAGGACGTAGCCATCACCCGGCTGCTGGACAAGTTTGAGGAATATAAAATCGATATCGGCAGCGTATTTCCTGGATATAAGAAAGGCCGAGCACCCACTGGAAAGGCAAAGGGTATCAAACAATTCGATCCAGATTCATGGCGGCAAGAGACTTTGGCTGCTGCCGGTGATACGAAAGTTTCGAAAGAACTCGTAAAGGCAGCTTTCAAGAACAGTTCAAAAAAGGGTGAAAGACTCGAGATTGCTTTACCAAGGCCACCAGACTCTCAATGGTGGACAAAGTTGACGGGGAAGGTCAGCGTCAAAGGCGAACCCGAAGTCGAACCTACTCCACACACGACGCCCAGGAAACCACCAAAGGCTGTAAGACTGAATACGGACTCCGATGATGACTTTGAAGCACTTCGGTCATCACCCGTGCGAGCTAGAATAGCAGGTGCTACCGCTCCAATAAAAGAAGAAGCTCTGAATGCTTCCCGCAAACCAGTAGACGATGATGAAACCGTGAGTTTGTTACGAAGCAATTACCCTCCGCATCTATTCATTCTGACATAGGAATACAGACCGATGACGAAGATAATCTCGATACCGGACCAAAATCACAAGGCTCAAGAGCTGACACAAACAAGTCGTCTCAAGGGACACCTGCACCAGCGGCTAGAGCTACGTCGCCGAGGCGACTTGCGACGATGAGCGCTTCTCCCAAACCCCGAGAGAAGACACCTCCAAAGAAAGAACGTCAATGGGAGGAGAATTGGGATAACCACTTCTCGCTCGTCGCGGCTATGGTAGACGATGATGCGACCACCAGCGATTCGGATGACGACCTTCCTCCAGCACCCGCGCCTAAGAAAGGTGGCATCAAAAAGACGATTGGCGGTAAAAATAAACAGCAAGAGCCTGCCAAATCTTCGAGGAAAGATTCGGACACGGAAATGCCTGCCCCAGCACCGAACCCCGAGGCAGAATCAGAGGCTCCCAAGAGAATGGGCAAGATCAAGGGCACCATCGGGGGTAGAAAGGCCGGAGGAGAGGCCCTGAAGCGCAAGGAACCGGAGCCAGATAGCGATGTAAGATGCCAAATCTTTTCTTTTCTATTACTAAAGCAGCTAGGCTGCCATTAGAATCGGAGTGGCACGAATGGGACACTATCGGCGTACGGCCTCAGTAAAACCAGTAATGCGGCATGCGTTAACCCGCACATCAATAAAAGTCTGGCGTATACTAACGGTCACAATTAATCTCATCAGGAGGAAATGGTTGATGCGGGGCAGGAAGCAATAAAACCGCCGCCTGTATGACTCCCACGTTAACTCCTTGCCTTGTGCCGTTGATTCTCATGTCATGTTTTCCGTGTCCGCATTTTTCAACCTCCTCATTTTATCGAGGAGTTCCTTTCATGTTTCGTGGCTGGACCTTTCCATAGCTTTAGTCCAGACTCAAAGTCGCACTTGCACGGCGAGTCCCACATTTCTTTCGGGCTCTGACAATATGCTAACTCAAATATCACTAAACTTCCCACAGAAAAAGAAAGAAAAGACAAAATCGCCACCGATTGAGGGCATGGATGAGGACGCGGCTCAGAAGAGACGGGAAGAATTGCAAAAGCAACTTGCGACGAAAGCTGCAGGGAAAAAGAGAGGGCGTAAGTTCTGAACAGGGCTTCCTGTCGCAAGGCGAAGTCAACGGCGGCCAGGCAATATCAGGCAAGACGAGGCAATTACCATGGCAATTGCCAGAGGAATACTAAACCCTTCAAGAGTGTGGCAAGCGGCTCGTCTTGTCAAGAAGTCCCTTGGCTATACGAAGGCGTAATAAATGCAAAAAAGCGGGGATGGGTGGAGCTGGTCACGTTCTTCATCCTCTGATCATCAAATAATGGCCATTGTTCCTTTCATCTGGGAATGGTCGGGGCTCATGATCGCTGAGTCGTCCATCACACCCCCCGGCTGGTCTGCATTAGGGCTACTCTTCATACCTTTTATGTATGAAGGATATAGCTCTGGAATGCAGGCTAGATGCCTGATCCTTGAATGTGTATGAGATTTCCTTTTTGTACGATATATATCCCTCTCAGCATTGGTACTTTGGTACATCTCACAGCTCAAAATTGTTATGGTTATTATTGATACATTGAATTTTTGATACAAGTACTCGGTACTTTTACCTGTTGCCTGAAATTAGGTCAAGGGATGGGAAATGGTGGATTGTATCCAGACTCAAGGTGTCAGAGAGTGGATGAGATCGGAGGGAAGCACACTTGTCCGTAGTGGTTTCATAATATCCTGACAACTTGATGGGTTTACTGAGACATGCTTCCCGAGACATCTGCGCTCCCGATGCTCGAGGCTCGTAGACGGCAAAGCACATTCCGAAAGGTTATCTTGAACCTTTTATTGTCCGTTTCCCGTTAGACGCTTTGGATATGCATGCATGTATATTCAAGCCCATTTTTCCTAACGCGCAGATACACGGAGATCGCAAGTGTGGGAATTTCGATGGTAAAGATACCCGAAGTGACATCCTCCTTACGGATCGCTCACAGTCCTACCTGATCCCACCAACACCATTAAGATCAACCAGCAAATATTCCATTTTCATTGTCACAAGTAATCAAAAAACCAAGTTTCGCTGTAAAAGTCTAGCCAATCGTTGTTGTTAGCGCTGGTATATTATGACTGCAGCAAAATTGTGTGTATATGTGGCACGGTGTGAAGCAAGCAAGCAGGCAGGGCAGAAGCAAACCCTGACAGATTGCATATGACAATTGGCTCAGCGGCTAACTGACAATCAACATCCATCGAAAATAAAATAAAAATTAATTACCGTATATCTTCATCTCCAGGAAATAGGATCTTTTCATGCTTCAGAAATTTGCAGAGACGGTTCCCGGATGTTGACTTCAGATTGTTGGAATTGTCCACATGGTCGTGCAGTCACAAAATACCACACATGGGCTCGTAAACATCGTGATCATTTCGATAGCTACAGAATTCAACCCACCTCTCGTAAGGGAGCGCTGAAACAGCACTTATGCAGGAAAACAGCATGTCGGGACGGAACCAAGGATCCTGATTTCAAGGCATCCCACATCTTTCTCTCTTCGCTGGACTTCGATCTCTTGCTGACCCAGAAACGTTGACAAAATGCAACGTTTCACAACGTCTACTCGCGAATTTTGTGTTGTAGAATCTGTCAGGCACCCGTTCGCGAATTTCGACTTCGGAATTAATGCTTAGTTTAATATTGGACACTAGGATAGATTTTTCATTGCCGAGGTATCTGGAATATCATGCATACTCGTGAAAATCTTCTAACTTGCCATAATATGGAAGATATCATGTGAATATCTTGTTGTGACATCGACAGGTCTCTGGCACCAGAAGTTACACCAAAGGAACCACGTTACGATTCAACTAGATCGGGTTCTCTATAGAAGTATATGGTTAAACTTGCCGACTAGTATATGCCGATTCCGATCGATTTGTGGTCTGATTCGGCTTCGGACGAGCCCGCAATCGGCTGCTCCGATATAACTCTGCAGCCAAGTTGTACCATCTACATCAAAGACGCTAAGGCGATGTCCAATAGGACGATGCCAGATCTTTGATTGAAAACTTTTCATTTAGCCGAAATTGGACTAGAATCGTCTGTTATATGACAATCTTATAGACTCTTATCAGGTGTGATATTGTAAAATTTGGGCTGGGAACCTCTGTACCAGCGACGGCGATACGGAGCGAGCTCGAGTTGAAATTTCCGTAGGGTCAGGCACGTGTATAACGCCTCGATAGATATATACAAGAATTCGAAACTGGTGGAGCCTTATTGTGATATGATAGCAACTATATCCGCCCTTGTTGAAGCAGTCTCGCCCGCCACCATCCCATTCGACTTCGGGCCCAGGGTAGGACAAGCAGGATTTTCGCTATCATGATATCATCAAATCACCCTATTGACATGAACCCCGATTCAGTTACCCCACATGCGCGATCATCCCCCCTTGAATCCTACTCGAACTCACACCGTTTGGATTGGCATTATCTCCATGTATCCGGCGAGGATATGCTGGTGGCTTAGCACGGCACACCGCTGGTTGATTGAGCATGCTAAGGGGCAAATTGTTCACTGAATGCATGTGAGAGCTGACTGAGACTCCCTAGACATGCATACCATACTATCTTAATAACGGGAAAGCGCATGATCAAGGTTCAGATTATCAATTTTTTTTCGCGAGCTCACCTTCGTGTATGCACCCCCCAGGCGAAGTCGCGTCGATATTGATACCGCTAGGAAATTTTTTCCCTTCAGGATCATGGCACGTGTAGCAAGGTACTCGGTCTACTATCTTGCACCTATCGTGCATATGCGCATAGGGGGTTTATAGACTTTGAGTGTTTCAAATGTCAAAAAGAATTTTTTTTCTGATCTAAGGTTTTGCTGCATTCCTTCGCACGGCGGTTAGAGATTTGTACCTCTCGGCCCGAAATGTCACGCAAAGTACAACATGGAGACCCGATGGCCTTGTTTTTTGCAGGAGCCCATAGGGGCCGAAAAGGAGAAGAATTTTCTACTCCATGTTTGCCTTAACTGTAGTGATAACGTTAGAACCTATAGGGTTTTTTTCAGAATACTTGCAGCCAACATGATGGTGGTGTTTATGTCAGCTATATACGCCATAGGGAGAGTGATTGCTTCTAGCCTTACTAGACGGGTGTACCTTACATAGAGATCCAATGACAGGTGTGTTTGGCTAATAGCACATATTACGTCTTATTCTCCATCTCGACGTAAAGAGAGAATTCAAGGCATTTCTGAGGAACGAACTGCACGCTCAACCAGCCCCAAAAATCAACCAATCAGACATTTTCTGTCCAAAGCGCTCGCAATACGCTTCTTTATGCACGTAGTAAATGTAACTTAGATCAAGAAAGGCTAGCAGGGACTCCACTGTTCACGTTTTTGATTTACCTTGAGGCGTTTTCTTAGCCGAGCATGCGTCGACGAGCAGAAGTACCGATACAAGATACAACCCGAATACCGAGGGTGGAGATTAGGCTTTTGGCTTCGGGGCGTGCAGATTACGATCTCCCAGAGCTTCAGGGCCGCATAGCCAGAGTGGTCCTGGCCGCAGAGTGCGGCTGCTAGCATCTCCAGATGACCGTCGAAGCAGGAGAACTTAAAGCCAAGGGTGGTATATCTGCAAGCCTTCATGCAGGAACCCATTTCTCGAAGAAGCCATCTGCCGTTACGAGGGCCAATAACTGGATTCAAAATGGGTCTTTTACGAATGTGACCTTTTCATGAAATCTGTAACAGAAATTGTGGCTCTCACTTGCCTTTCCTGGTTCAGGCTAGTAATATTTCCCGGAGGGCATCACCCATGTCTCGTACCTTTAAAAGGTGCTGTTAAAGCAAACGACGGCGTCTGTCAGGTTCATTTCGCTTTTCATGTCAGGAACAACCGCTTTTGTTTGCCTTTAACTTGCGTATGCGCCCAAACGCTGTTACAGCCAATATTACGACTATCGGTTGTTTAACTGAAAAGAAGGAAAAATACGGTGTGGCGCCAGACCTTTCGTAGACCACCCACACCCCCCTCCCTCTTCCTTTCCTCCCAAGCATTAAAAACGTGGTTTTAGAGTGGATCCGTGGGTAGGGATCTTGGGTCTGGAATGCGTGCACCTGCTGCAAGGGCGATGAACGACAACGAATCGACTACAAATTATCGACAACTTGCATAGATGCATTTCTGCAAGAAGGGGTCTGCAGATTTACCGGGCCACATGGCAATCGAATCGAACCCTGGGCCGGCCCACCATTATGTTTTATCCAGTATAGAGATTTACCACGTGGTCCCCGGCCCATTTTCTTCGACTCGAACAGCAGGAGCAAGGAATACACGCACACACATCCCACGTTAGAAAGTTTAAACCGAGTTAGTTGCAGCTTTATCACAATATTTCGCAATTTCAGCTTCGGCCCTCCATCTTCTATCTCCCCCATGTAAATGGCGCCAGTATGGCTGTTTAGCTTAACCAAATAGGGAGCCATCCCATGTGCGTCTTACGATGATCAGTGATAGAGGTGTGTATTGGGGTTGTGTATCATTATCACCCTGAGATAATAATATCCTGTTAGTGCGAAATAGGATCCCACGCTGGAACTTTCCGGTGTTAGGTAATGAGAATTATGCCGCAAATCTGCATCGAATAGAAAGTCGATGCATATCTACGCAACGAATTAGAATTCGATTCGAACTCGGCCCCTAAGAGGGACGAGCCACTTCGCTTAGTTTATTTCGAGTGGCCCAGCTTTCCATTTTCTTTCGTCCGTTTTCTAAGAAGGGGGTGGGCGAGAAATACAGATTTAACTCGCATACCAGTGATCAAGCTTTGGAATGGTCGGGTGGGCATTCCGTGTTGGGTTCTCGTCTGATTCGGCAAGACGAAAACTCGCCGGGTCACATTTTTCTTCGATACCTTGGGTCTTGCTCTCTCGCGTGGGCATTTCGCGTGGGCATAGCATGAGGATGGGTGGGTGGATGGATCGTGCATGTCCCACGCTTACCTTACCCCGCACCTGTCTACACCGTCTACATGAGATGTAACCCAGGTTGCAGACCAAGAAGAAAAAACCCACTAGGCAACTCATTTCACACTTCACTTTGCATGAAAGAAGAAAGACACCCTAGAAGATGACAGACGGAACGAAAGCACGTTTTTCCCCTTCGGACTCACTCGGTCCTGCAAAAGAGACCGCAGTCTCAGCCTTTCTGTTCGCTTCTGTCAGCGAGGCTAAATGGCCACGAGGATATCAGTGGTGGGTGTGGACCACATATGCAGGGCGGGCGCTTATTGTGTTTGTCTTCCCAATGAAATTACCACGTTATATTTTGTGTTGAGGATGTCGTCCCGGTTCGCTGATTGGCCTGTGCTACTTGCCGAACGTGGCACGGACCGCCAAGGTTTTTGGCACTGCAGCCAGCCAAGTGCCGCACACAGCGCGCTCCCAGAACACCATGAAATCAATCTCGAACTGAGGAGTGAGTCTCATATTCGAATAAACGAGTATCAGGTATTTTAACTTCAGGGACATGGAAGTCGTTTGGCGGCTGCTGATGCTGTGCAGATTCAGATAAACGACATAGATCGTCGGCCGTCATAGTGACGAGATGCTGCGGGGGCAATGCGGCATTCAATAGCGCTCGCGTAGATGCTTCCTGTCCGCTGGAAGAATACGAGGTCGAAAATGCACTCAAAGGAACCGTCTACATGCACAAGAGTTCAAATATAGAACCGTAGACGTGCCGAAGGTGGCCTCGATCGATCTTCCATGTGGTCAACCACCCCCAAAAATCCTAAGAAAAATGCCTCCTGCATGCATCCATCTTTCCCCTCACGCCCACGTTCTACGATGCCCACGTTTTTTTTTTTCAGGTCCCGCCGCCCGCCACACCCTCACGCAAAAAAAAGAACAAAAAACGAATCACAAAGACGTAATTTCAGTCAGCCTCATGGTGTAATTCCCACCAATTCCCGTTCGATTTACAGGGGTTCAAGATCTTTTGCTACCCACTCTGACCTTTTCTTCTTCTTGTGTTCGGTAGAACCTACCCATGCTTCCCGGTTGTTGGTTTCGAACCCTTCGAGAATGTTTCCATAACTAGCATAAGATGAAACACCACTCTCTGCAAGGGGTAACCAGCACCAATCTGGGGACCCACATTTTTCTTCAGATACGATTATGATCATATGACGCCCTCGACGGTCACAAAATACTTCCTCTAAGGCAGATAACGTGTTTTCGTTGATGACGGGAATCCGGAGAGCTCGTTGATGTGAGCTAGACATACGTTAGCCTGACTTGAAGAAGACAGCCGAATAGTTGCGGTTCCGGGCGGAGGTTTTCGCTAGGTACTCCACTAGGCCCACGAGATTGACAAACGGCACATGGCGTTCTTCTGGCTTGCGCAAGTTTGACAAGACAGTTATTGAACTAATTACTCCTAGTGGAGTTTATTATTTTTAGGATTAGACATGGCTCAAAAACTAAAATCCACTAAGATGACGTATCTATGACCTTCCGAGAATTATTTCGAGAGTGTTTCAAGATCTTCTAGAAAGCTGTCAGTGGCGTCCTTCCAGCTCATGCCCCCTGGCTTCTTCAACAACATTGGCCCAAAGCGTGAATCCTGTTATCGATAACCCCCTTACAACCCAGCCAACAAATGAAACCAGAGAGCCTGGTATCCACCGCTACCACCCTGAGCTCGCGCCTCTTGCTTGCTTGCTTGATTGCTCTCGTTAATCAACCGAATGGTTTCAATCTCGGCGGCATTAATTCTGGTTCCTGAAAATCTCCAACATCCCCGCTCACCTTCCAAATTTATCATCTCGAGTATGCAGGTACCGTTACGAATAAAAAAGGGTCAGTGCGGAGGTTTTCAAAAAAATCCGCAAATCTTTTATCTAACTGGGCGAGCCGGGGCTCGGTGTCAATTTAACATTTAACCTACCGAGAGAGCAAAGATGCGGAAAAGGGCAAGAACAAGAAGACGAACCCCTTCAAGCCGCGGATTGCTCTAATCTGTCATGCCAATCTGTATCATGCACCTCAGAATTTTCTTTCTTTCGGGCGATTTCGCGATATAGGCGATTGGCCACGTGCGTATGACCTTTGGCGCATGAATTTGGCTTGCAGCTTTCCTGGGGCATTTTTTCTCATCATCGTCATCCTTGAGGGTTAGGGGAAGTAGACAGTCCAGGTCGTTTGATTCTATTTCGAGCTACGCGTATGGTTGACCGACATCCGAAATTAAAAAGAAAAACAAATACAAACAAAGCAATTTACTCGAAACTCAAGATATCTTCTTTTTTGTCTATTTGCAGCTTCACGAAAAGTATGCGCATACTTCCAACCCTCGTAGACGCCGCGACTGTGCTGAGTCGGATAAGACATGATCACCACGCCGCATTGCGGGCTTCACGGCGATGAGGCGGTGGCTATTAATGGAACTGCCCTGCACAGCCAAAAAAGAGCGGTCAAGCAAGAACGGATTTAAGAAAAATGCGCCCTGACGGATCCTCAGATTGCCGCAGCGTTCGCTTCCGATGCCCGTTCGCACCGCATTGCCGTCGCTCTCGAGTCTATCAACCGATTCGAGTAGAAAAGCCTGAAGCCGAAGAAGAGAGACGGGCAGACGGGACACCCCCAACAAAAATATTTTTGGACCGATCTGGCCAGATTTTTGTTACTCAATCGATAGGTATGTCGATTGGCCGTCGTTTACTCGTCCGCCTTCCTCGCGGGATGTCTGCTCATGCACTGCATATTTTTCATGCGTGGGTGGCCCACTCTCATCCTCGTCGGTCATATTTCGTTTCATCGCTTCCCAGCCTATTGTTTGCCCTCTCAAAGCAACACACGGTCCCCTTTGCATAAATGCGGAGAACTCTCGTAGGCTTTGAACACCAGAAAATCACACATCGCGATTAGCTGGCCACCCGGGTTAACCATGTCGAAGTCGCTGGTTCAACCGATAGTCGGCCTGAGAGGCCAACCTTGCGATCGCGGGATGTGGCTCCATTTGTCATTCCAATTACCATACCCCGAGAACTGACGAATATCACTCAGTTGACTCAGTTTGAAGCTCTCAAGCCGTTTTTAGGGCCGAGGCCATGATAATAGCCTTATAAAAGTGTAATTTATTCCATGGTTGCCTCGGCGCTAGGGTCAGTGATTCGACTGGTGCGATCGTTTAGTTGTAGTGGCGATGCCATTCCATGCCATTTATCGCATCGCATTGGAGATTTTTGGAAATTGAGCGACACTAGCTAGTACTAGCTTTGGCAGAGGAATCTTGGGGGTTTCAATCCCGATTAGCTCCAATCCACTAAATGTCGTCCGGTCTTTGAAGGATCGGACGGCGTTGAAGTTACCTTGAGCAGACTAGTTTTCAGCTGGTGTTAGATCGGGGAGTATTTCCAGGAGACGCCTTGAATCAGTTTTTCTCGGAAACTAAATCCAACACTGGTACGGCTCTCACACTAGTCCCGCTAGTTAGAGACATATTCCAGGTATCCATTAGCATTGGAGAACCGTCGTTCTACTTACACACGCTATAGCGACGCCATCTAATCATCATTGCGCTGGCCAAGCAGAAACACCCGTTCGTTTCCTGTACCGCTCTCGCTAGGGCTTTCCTTTTCGTCTACGAGGTTCGGCTCTTGCGAAAACCCAAGAAGAAGAAAAAAGGGTAGCCTCAACAACATCAGCCAAGTTGAACTACTAAGTAGTTTGCATACTATAGCTTTAGTCCCCGCGAGCTCTTTCAATATCCGGCGCCATGCATATCGAACTCTTCTACACGAAACCCGTAGAGGAATCTTTCGCACTCCTCATTTTACTACGAACGCAGAGGTTAGCCAAGAAGGAAAAAAAAAAAAAAAAAACTTCTTTTCTTTCCGGCTTCCTCCCATAGCGCAATAGTGGAGACCTCTAGCTTACCAAACGCCATCACAAATTGTCTGGCACCGAGGTTTCCGCCCTTTCCTGACCGTACCCTCTTTTTTCTCCCAGCTTCCGACCCACCTTTCGAACAACTCGTACCTGATCCAAACCCGCCCCACATCACGTCGTCGAGTTTGCCCTTCTGAAACGCCATGTCCACTTATCTGAATATGTACTCGAAATTGAGAAATCACAGCATCAAAAAAACTCCTAATATCATCATTTTAATTATGAAAAAAAGAAGTGACAAGTTCCTTGACAACTTCTAGAAGCTCTCAGCAGCAAAATGTGGCGCTGGGGAAGTAATAATTCCATGCACGCAAGTAGGATTTTTTTATTTTTTTTTATTTTTTTTGATTCCACACGTCTTCGAAAGGATGATACACGCATCGGTATCTGTAATGCAAATCTTACAATCCGTTATAAGCAGTTCCTGTAATAAAACCACCACCACTATCGACTGACCGGACCCGCTTTTTTTGGCTCTCCGCCCACATGGCCTTTCGACGCCCCAATTACGACGGAGACGTTCGAGTTCGAGCACCTCCCGTCTTGAGAAACAATGAGAGCCCGGTTGTACCTGACGCTAGCGAAGGGGGTGGGAGAGTCGTTACGCATGACGGTTTTTTTCTTGCCTTACTCGGACAACGCTTTCGATTCTGCAACAAGTGACCACGATTGCTTGCTTGAATCATAGCTCCCCAGCTAGCGGACGTTTCGAATATTTTTTGAAGTCGCTAAAGAGGTGATTAAACGTCAAACGACGTAACTTTTCGCCAAACTAATTGATAATCAATCATAGACAACAAACATCAGACCAAGTGCTTAAAAAAAAGGAACCAAAGATCATGAAGTCTGAACTATGAGACCGGTTAGCCCGCTTGCTAGCTAGCTTCATGACCCGCTCGGGCTTCAAAAAATATGTCACCGCAACATCGCATGAAATATACTTGACTAACATTTTTCAACACCTTTTCCCACTTTTTCTTCCTCGTGAAAAACGGGAACGAAAAACAAAAAGGAAGTGACAAGTCAACCGACCCATGCCCATCGGTCCGACAAATGTGCTGAAGACTCCTTCCCGCACCCCCTCTTCGGGACCTCCTCAAAACCCGCTAATAATTGGTCATCTGACAAGTTCGAAAAAAACACAGCGATAGCCGATCAAACTCCAAAAGATATTACCACAAGTTCGCAAAGAAGAAAAGAAAAGAAGAAAAGAAAAAAATTTAATCGTAAACCCCCCCAACACCCCCAAAGTTCACAGACTGACTATACGGAACTCGCACATCGAAACCCGGAAGGAATATGTGATATGTGCAAAAAAAAATCTGTGTGTGTGTTCAATGATAAAAATAGTCTTTTGTAATATAATAATAAGTACACTGTATCTGAAGAAAAAAAGAAGGAAAATATATTATAGAACCAAAAACCCCCAAGGAAAAAAACAATTAAATGCCATAAGTGGTGAAATGAGCGTAAAAACGGAGATAAAAAATGCCCAGCAGAAGAAACCCGTTTTGTTTTTTTGTGGCCTATGAGTGAACCCGTTGAGAAATAGAGATAAGAGAGATGAAGAAAAATAATAGTTATGAACATGCACAGCCCGCATAACGGGAGAAAAGTAATAAGTTAACACCAAACAAAAAACAAAGCAAACGAGGAAATTTTATGTAGTTTAAACCCGAAAGAAAAAAAATATAACAACATTTATCATGAAATGATCGACTTGGTGACCCTTCAGAAGAGCATGTAGAACCTCTGAGGAGAGCTGATCGACCGGGAGAAAAAAACGAATGGGAATTGAAGGTACCAAGTTTAACGCCATTGGCAAAAATGCTTCAGTGCGAACCAACCAAAAAAAACACAAGCAAGAAAAAAAAAATAAACACGGCAAGAAAAGAAACGAGTTGAAGAGGGGAAAACGGTTTAAAACCAAATAACTACAAGGATATGTCTTGCTGTAAATGACGTATCAGAATGTAAAGGATAAGAGAAACCTGAAGAGAGAAAAGGAAAAAGTGGGTATAAGGTGAGATACGGGAAATAAGAGAGGAAACCGGAGGACAAACACAAAATACCAGGGGGGTGGAGGATGGATTGTATGTAGTTGCGCCAGGAACAAGGGCCTAAGGAAACGAAGTCAAAAAAGCTTTGAGTACTGTTGTGCATGCATGAGATGATGTTTCGGCTGTTGCCAAAGGTAAACGAAAAAAAAAGAACCAGTGGTGGCTCTTTCTTTTCGTTTAATGCTTGGTGATAGTAGATGCATTCGACCAAAAGCAGTAGCATGATTCGAATCGTTTCCGGATTCGAAAAAGACTAGCCAGCTGGAGGTCGGAAGAATGGCGAGGTAATCGCAGTAAAGGATACGGTTAAAACGCCAGTTGTGTTGCGGGGGCGGAGGCGGTCATTGGTGGGGGGGATGGGTTTTATTTGTCTCGTAAACCAGAAGGTTAATTAAGTATTAAATATTATTCATGATCATCATGCTGCTTGCACTCGTAAGGGTAGCCAGGAAACCCGTGGCCAAGGGAATTATCGTAAGACGAATTGAAGCCGTCGTCGCTGTGGCTGTAGAACGGCGAAACGTGACGGTGCGCTGAGATGGGTGACTGCCATTCGGACCCGCGCATGGCAGGAGTGGCATGGCGAGAGCTGGTGCTGAGAGTCTCCGAGAAAGCTTCGGAATGGTAAGGGGAGAAGTCGGGGGTCATCGAGGGAGTGTGGACTGGCGCATATTCAGGGAAGTCATGGGCCTGCGACTGCTGCGACTGTTGCTGCTGGTCAACATGCTGCATGCGTTGTAGGTTCTTCTTTGCAGTTCGTCTGACCTTTGTTTGATATTTCTTCCCGGTTCTGTTCCTCTTGGGTGTCACATAGCACTTGTAGGAGTTGTCTGGGCTCATGAGGTGGGTTCCTCGCGTCCTCGCACTACCGCTCTTGCGGTATCGTGTGGTGGACTTGATCCCGCCTTCAAGTGCTGCTGGAGCCAATAGCCACATGTAGCCTTTGCCCGGCTCATTTTGTGGTCTTTCAACCTTGACGAAGGCCTGTCGGGGAAGAAACCGTTAGTTAGCTTTCTGATTGCCAAGGTCGAGCTGAAGAAGAAAGAAAAAAAACTTACCCCATTCATGGACAGGTTGTGTCGAATGGAGTTCATCCATCCTTTACCCGAATCGTTCCTAAATTTCACGTAGTTGTCTCTGAACCACTGATATATATCCTGCAGGTGCATCTGGTTGCCTGGCGCACTCTTCAAGGCCTCATAAATCAGCTCGGCGTAAGGAGGCAGATCGTCTTCACCGTTTTCCGGCGATTCGGGTCCGTAGCCTTCGTCGATATCACTGTAGTGGGAAGGTTGGTAGGGAATAGGCATTCCCCCTCTGTTTAGGAAAGCGAGGTCCTGCGCTGATTCGCTGTTGTGAAGCGAAGAGCTGGAGATTCTTCGTCCCAACATACCGCCGGATACTTGGATCTTGGACATGTCGTTCTCAAGGGCGGGCGCCCAGTAGTGGTCTCCGTCCAAGTAAAAAGTATCAGGAGTCACAGCAGCTGGCTCCATCCGCGACGAGTACGGCATACCGTGATCTCCTAGTTCTGGAGATTCGTAGCCGTGGTTGCCGTGAACATTGTAGTGCATCGGATAGTTGCCTGTTGGCATGCTATTGCTTCGGACGACGTGGGGATACGACATGTCCTCGACGCCGTTTGAGTAGTATGGTGGTGTTTGCATGTTTGATGCGCTGGGAGGGGATACACCAGCAAACATAGAAAAGACTTGTTGGCTTAGATTTCTACCCGATGGCATCATTTCTCCTTGATAGATGTGTTCGGATGTTGTCGACGATGGTCCGCTCGATTGTTCCCAAACCATACTAGAGGAGCCGTCAAGGGAAGATTGAGATGAAGTTCGTCTCTGGTGAGAGTGAGAAGGAAGAACTTTGTTTGGCAGCGGATGACTTGTTGGAGATGTGATATTTTCAGGAATGTGGATCTGAGGGCGAGCGGGCTTGTTGATATAGTAATGACTGGGACCCAGCTGGGGAGTCTTCACTTTGCTTCGACGGTTGAGAAGATTGATATTGAGAGCGTCCTGACTTTCGCCTTGGGGTATAAGTCCCATGTCTCTGCTATTGATTTTCTCGCTATGCATGCAACACGAACAATGCAGCAGAGCTTTCTTTTTCTTTACTCTCCGCGCGAACTCGTTTGGTTCTCCAAGCTGTTAACTTTAGCTACCCGTATTTTGTTCTTTTTGGAGAAATTTTCTTTTTTCTCTGTCTCTCTTTCTTTTATCCCTTGGTTATACAAGGGCTTTATCTGGGGTTTCCGGTTGGCCTTGTATTCTGTCAGTTGCCAGCGCAGAAAAGAGGATTGTGCTGCTAGGCGAGTGTCGCAGTGAACTGGCGCAGAGCGGGGAGGCGAATAACAAGATGGTAGAAGAGAAACAAAAAAAGAAACAAGATTCGTATAATGCGCCGATGAGTGTATGATACGACTTGTGATCGGAGAGGGAGGATTCGTATAGGATCGTTACCGATAAAAGGCGGTCTGACCCCAAAGAGCAATAACTGGAGAATGAATAAAAAAAGAAGGGTACCGACAGAAATGCGAGCACCCGACAAAGACGAGGATGACCACCACCTTTTCTAGAAGTGTTCTTTATATATCAAGAAAAGAAACGGGAAGAAAAGACGAAGTGTTCAAAGCGGACAGGAGAAAGAGAACGGCGGCGACACTAGAGGAAAAAAGTAAAAGTGGGCGGCCTTGAGGGCGTTATAATAGCGGAGGGTATCTATAGAGACGAAATGTATGCGACTGTATGTATGTCTCGGTGAGAGTGGAGCGAAGTGCTGAAAGATGTGTTGGCAGGGGGGGAAGTCGTAGCGAAAAGCGATTCAGTTGCCTCAGCCTATAACCCAGTTGAGGTAACGGAAAGAAAATCGACTGGAGGGAAAGCTGCGATGATTTATGGAAAGGGTCGATGCGTTTATACAAGATAGCGCAAGGGAAATAAATATCTCTCCAATGCGATTTTGTACAGCCAGAAAGTTTAAAATATGTCAAAAAGCTTGGTGGAGAACGGAGTTCTTTTAATCTTGCTAACGAGAATGGAAATGGAAGTTGCAGAGAGGACAATCAGAGTTTTGAAACGGGACCTGCGTCTGCGTCCAGCAAACTAACTAGAACCACAGTTACCAAAGCGCTCTAGCTAAAGCTCGGGTGTTGGGCCGGTATCTGTCTTGTTTTGCGTATTCACTGCGGAAAGGGAGAGAGAGAGAAAAAGGTTTCGCAAGTGAGAAACAGTAACCGATATGTGAATGAGGGTGTCAGGTTTTCGCGAGATTGAATCAAAGTCGATCCTTTGCGTTTAGTTGTCGGTGATATAGAGAAGGGAAGAATTTGTGAAGTTTTATAGATTTTGATCTTGAAGGCCTGAGGTTCGAGAGGCTATACTGAGGTCAGACGAAAAGCGAAGAGAGGATGGAGACACATTCTTATAACTCACTAGCCCTTCAAGCCCGGTCTGGGTAGAGGTTGCGAAATAATTATGTTGAAAACCTGCTGCCACCATAATTGACCCTCGCCCAAGGTGAGGCTTACCTTCACCTGAAGAAGCGGGAATCCCAAGCTGCAAGTCCCACTGGCTGCTTTTCGTCCCAGCCAGGGAGGGGGAGACAACGAAAAGATCTGGTTCGTGCCGCACTACTTTTTGCGACAGACCCCGGCCCCCGCACAACCCCCCATGTCCATTCTGCCAAGGGGTCTATCCTTGACTCTCCCCGCCGGTACAGAAATGGTCGGTGGAGGGAGTGTTCGTAGTTGGGAGCACAAACCGATTCTTGCGTGCGTGGTGGGTTGCGTGCATGTTCCTGTACCTATCCACCCATTCTTTCTCTTTCCATAGGTTCCCGGGTATACATACGCTCATGGGGAGGGATTCTCAAGATCCCGCCCTGGGTGTTAACACACACACATACACACTAACTAGCACCACGGATGCTGTCGTTTCAGAAGAAGTCCTGCACGTAAATCAGCTGTCGTTGAATTCGTCCCCCACCTGTTCCCAAAAAACAAAAGAAAAAAAACAACCTGAAAAAAAAAAGGAAAGATCCAAATCCACGGCTCTCCAGGTGTCGCACACCTGACGAAAGACCCCATCTCATACCATGCCTTCACATCCACACGCGCGATCGGTCATTTTTTTAGCATACAGGCGGCGGAAAAAGAAAAGGGAAGGCTCGCAGCCCCATGGCGTGGTAAGGTTCAACCTATTCGTGTTGTTTGCTTTTAGCAAGGGTATCGCCATAACGAGTATCATCTTTGCCAGTTGAACAAATCATATTTTTGGGAGAGATGGGGCTTGTTCACTCTGGGGAAAGCAGCGTCTCTGAAAGCCCCGAGTAAAAAAACAAATAAAAAAAAACATTTCTGGTAATCAGGGAAGAAGCGGAAAGCAATTCAGTCACGATGTCCTTTTTTTTTTAGGACTTGCAAATTTATGAAGCAGATGCGCAATCATTCTCTAGCCTTCGGGAATCACACAGAACATCGTCATTGACAATCGGACATGAATGGAGCAAAGGAAAAATAAGAGCGAAAGTGTGTTTCTTTCCCGTCTGTACGCATGCGTCTACATACTTTTCTACTGTACATCTAACTGGTCGGTCGAGTGCATCATGCACTTGCTTGATAGTTTCAGGTTCTTGCTAGGTTGAAGGAGAACGGGGGCGTTTTCTAGAAGGAAGGGGATATGCTTGTCTCTGGCGTCAAACGCTGCATTAGGTGGAACAAGCAAGATTTCCACGTATATTACTTCCTGTAATATATCTTCACAATAAAAAAAAAAATTAGTTAGCAAGCGGAGGAATTAAAAACAAAATTTGAGTGGGAATAGAAATGTAGGAGAATTGATCCCATCGACTTACCTTCTTCAGCTGGAAATGGAGTTGGAGGATGCCCTGTGGGTACATTAAAACGTCAGTACACACACTACCCTTTTTCGCTAAACAACACCAATCTTTTGTGTTAATTTATGCAAATTTGACCGCCCATATCTCACACCCTGCATCCGGTGTGCCCCGGGTAAAGATGTATCGCCAGGTATAGTACAAAGCTACTTTTTCGCAGTATAGAAAAATAGCACACCGGGGCGTTATTATGAAACTACAGGCATTTTTTTGACGGGTTCGTCTCAGAGTGAAGTCTTGTCAAAAAGAAAGGCGACGTGCTAAAAATAATCACCGCGAAAAAGATATCGGGTGAATGACGATACCAAGAAATTTGAACATACCTTTTCGAAAGAGCTGCGGAACCCTCTCTCGCGTTTCGCAGAGTAGTCCCATTCTTTGTCGACTATCCTGAACGCGATATCTTCGTAGGGTGCGCCTGCAATAAATCTAATGAGGCAGGTATCATCCTCACCAGCAGGCGCAAATGACTGGCCCCGTTTGCGACCCCCCTCTCGTTCAATCCTATAGGTTGGCGCTTTTGCTTTATCAATCAGGTCCGGGTAGAATATATTGAACTTGTAACCCTGAACAACTTTGGGAGGCGGATTGTCATGGTCGTAGTGGGTCTGATTGTACTTGTTCCATTCATAACCCATCTGCACACGGTTGAAATACCGGGGCTTACGGGGCCGGTATTTGTTTGCCCATTGCGACTTCGAGGCTGTCTGGACTTCCTCCTCGGTGGCAAAGATCTCTTCGTTATCCCCTACGCCTCTCGCTACCTCACGTTCGTACAAGGCACGAGTCGCTTGGGAAAAGTCATCATTGGGAATAGCACTGAAGCGAGAGACGGTGCCCGAGGCCTCGTTGGCAGCAGGTTTACGGTTATGGCGGCCGTCCTTGGACTTTTCACCCGCTCCAGCCCCTCGTTTTATGGGTACATATCCAAGTTTCATGATCTTCAGCCTCTCGGCGCCCTATTGTTAAATTGTCAGCGAACTCGTGCCCCGTCAATGCAGTTTCATCTGTATCTCACGGATACAGGCGCTTGTGTGAAGTAGAGAAAAAGGAAGGGGAGAGTGTGAGAATGCGCTCGTCGTCTAAACTTACAAGTTTTCGAAGGAACTCCTGTTCATCCATCTGTTCCAGGCCTCGATCTTCATAAGAGAGCTTCAGCATAGGTTCTGGATCCATGTCCCGTGTGTACTTGATCGGCTTTCTTTCCTGGAATGGTTTGGCCGGAGGCAATGAGCGTTCGCCTCCCTCCATATTTTCATCCTCGCCCTCCTCTTCCCGTGCCTCCATAACTGGCAGGGGGCCGGCAAGAACAACCTCCAGTTTCCGCTTGATATTTTCTGCTTCGTCCCGTTGCTGTTTCCGCAGCATCTCAAGCCTGCTATTAATAACGGATTCGTATACTTTCTTTAGCCTGGCCTTCGCCTTCCACACGAGAAGGCTGCGTAGCAACTGCTCCCAGTAGTCCACGTCTATCGGCTCGTTGGAGCGCAGCTTGCGCGTGATTTGTTTTTCCAGCGTCTCCAGTTCGTCTAATGACTTTGAGGCTAAGAGTTTATCGATATCGGTTGCGACCGAGCTCACAGCCCGGCCTTCGGGAGCCGCAGCCTTGGACTTCCGCTGCCTATCTTGACAGATAACTTTCATAGTCTAAAAATAAAATAAGATATATTTGTCAGTATATCGTCCGGATTCATTGAAGACGAGAATAGCATCGAGATCTCGTGAATAGCATCAACGTTTCAGGGAGAGGGAAAAAATAGCTTACCGTCCAGTATTCCTTGTTTTCCCTATTGCTTTCCAGATCCAAATATACTTCGATATCTTTCTCCAAACTTTGCAGCTCGGAGTCGCTCAGCCCTTCAAACACACCCTCGGGGTCAACGATGTCTAGATCCGCGTCATCGATCTCATCGTCCAACGGATTGCGATCTTTATCGATGACTCTCAAGTTGACCGCCAGGAAATCGATCGGTTTGGCTCTCCCTTCCTTCACCCGGATCTCTGCCTTTTTCTTCGCTTGCTTGAGGACAAACACATCTTCTTGCGAAACCCATTCACGCATTTGCTCTTCCTCCTGAAGAGCGTTTCGGCGTGTCTGCTCCTTCGCAAACGAATCCTGCTCCCGTCGTTCTCTGGCTTCACTCTTATCGCCGACATCTCTGCCACCCCCTTCCCCTCCTCGTCGGTTCTGATCTCGCTCGCGACGGTCTGCTGACCGGTGGTCGTGGTGATGGCGACGCTCGGGGGAGCGGTCGCGCTTGGAGGAGGATGAGTGTCGGTCTCTGTCGCGGTTTCGCCAGGGGGGTGATCCTGAGCGCGACCGTTTGCGGCTCTCACCATACCTATCACCTCGATCTCTGTATTGGTTACTTGAGGACATCGTGGATCGGACCCGTTCACACGTACGTGGGGGGAAGCGCTCTATCGAGGCGAGCGAGTATGACGAGTCGAACGGGGATGGAATTCGATGTTTTGTTGTGACGACGTTGGAGCGAGTGGCCCAAAGCTTCGTTGGCTTGGCGCCGGTGGTTGCGGCTCTGCGGGAAGCATTGCCCCCCGTCGCATCCACCGCATTTATCTCAAACCCCGTAGACGCTCTCATACATTGATAATTCTGATATCACGGTCTATTATACTCAAGAAGTATATACAAAACTAGAAATATACATACTTATATTATTACTTACTTAAGTACTTAAGTAAGTACGTAGACAATCATAACCCACGCGACCGAATCTCCCTCTCCACCGCCTCCATATCCGTCGACCCTTCAATCCTACACTCCAAATATAATTAGAAAAACCATAAAATATACTCGAAAGAGTATGATATAAAATTATTATTCACGTACGCTTCAAATCCTTCGTTAAAAACACTCCAACTGCTCTTCTCACCCGCCTTCCTCTTCCCGGTATTGGCATACATCATCCACAGAATCCCCACGCAGAAAAACACCAGCCCGACTTTATACCACGCCGCCACAACCTGCAGCAGCAAATACGTGTAAAACTGCTTCGACCGTGATAAAGCGTGGATACCCCGGGATACGAGCAGCGAGAACGACTTTTGGTCTTGTTGGAGTTGGTAGTCTTCCAACTCGAGGTCGGCGCGTTTGATGTGGTAGGGCTTTTTGGAGGCTTTGTCTTTAGGTTTGTCCTTCGGTCGTTTCTTCGGAACGGAGGACATGGTACTTGGGATATCGATCTCACGAGTGTGAGATATCGAGACCTGGATCTGGATCCGTGAGATGAGATGGGTCTAAAGATGCAAGATGTGGCCCATTTGCGCCTGTTGGACGTCCCGGAAGCGGAACTCGCGTTGCATCTTGACCTCTCGCAACACATCCCACCGGACTCTAAACTCCTGTCAGTCTACGACATACGACAGAAGACAAGTCCGAGGCCTCGATGCCTTTGCGTCTTAGATATCGAGCATTGGATATCGGAACTAGCTATCCATGGCCCGAGAAAAATATGATCCGAGGTTTAGATATACCAAGACAGATCCACAAGGTTCAATAAGTCCCGATTTCATACACGAGTTCCGAATCTCCTCCTCAACCAGACCCAATCCAATCATTACTACCACCAAAAACTAACCTATCAAGAATAAATAAACCCCTTCTATAAAAACCTATCATCCCATCATAATTACGCCACCAAAAAGCCCCACGCCTAAATATACCCATGGATCCCCCACCCACATGTCATACCGCATGCACGGACCCCCCTAAACCAGATTGTCCCCCAAAGCACAAAGATCATGACAGCACGGTTACACCGCATAGCCCCCCTCCTAAATCCTCCGATCCTTCTCCACATCCCCTCTAAACCCAGATAATAAAAAACCCCGCACCCTATCGCGATATCGGAAACCAAGATCCTGATGCGCTGGCATCTTCACCCATCTCTCCATTTTTTATAATGACTAAATAACCACCCCGGTTGAAAAGTGAACCAGTCCGAGCTTAAGACATTTTTGTAGGATAAAATAATGCGATGTATATCGATACCTGTATCTAACATCCCGGTTATGTACAGATCATAATCATAATCCCGGTATGATCCACCACGAACGCACTGATCGTGGCCGTACCACAGATCTGTGCGTTAATGCGTAGATGTCTCGCATACTTAAAAGTCTTGACCGCCTCATTATATCAACGACGGAGCATCTCCACCAATGAAATCATATTCTCCCAGACAATTCCTTCGAATAGACATCCGATGACCTTTTCCCCCCAGTTATATCACAGAGCTCCTCTAAATGCAACTACGCGTATATACCTCCCAGTCGACAGGAATAATCTAACTCACCACTATCCAATCCACACTAAGTAAATACCCACCACTAGCCTCCGCAAAAAGTAGTGTAAACCACACCGCTACACAACAGATACCAAAATCCACTAACCTGTCACCAAGAACACCCCCCTGTCACAGTCCACCCACCCCCCAAATGCAGTACAACATCACCCACCGCATCCAATTCAATCATAAAATCTAAGCCTCATAAATGCCGTGTAACGCGACAATTGTACTATAAGCTCTTGTACGACCATTCTAGAATGTCTCACTACGTACATGTCTCACATTTCCCATACATCCACGAAATACGAAAATCTAACCCAATCCCGTGAGATACTCCGGTCTCGCAGACATTCTTGTGGACATGTCAGCTGACTATTGTATCACAAGCTCCACAAATCGAAACTAAGGCTCAATCAAGATAATTAGTCGTATACCCAACATTGCTTCAAAGAAACCCATATATTGCAGAAATCGTTTAGCTACCCCATAAAAGCTAATCGTAAAAGTCAGAACAAGAAGTAGTGCAAATGGCTAAAATACCTCATAAGCTAAACGAAGAGGGAAATCCGTGGACTAGACGAACCAAGGAATACCGTAGATGCATAGGTCTGAAGAAAACTTGAACCCTTAAAAAGGAACAGATGCAAATGTGAGAAACTGGAGAGACCCAACCCACTATTCTGAAAGAAAGCAAATGTGATGTCAAACCTCCCCTTGAGAAGGCTGGGAGATCTGACGCCCTAAAAATATAAGATTATCCGATGTTCTAGCGAATAGTGATAACAATAATCAAATAAAACGAGTTCAAAACGGGCGACTCATGATTTTAGACTTGGATCTAATCTTGTTCAGTGAGCTTTCCAAAACAGTAGTCTCTTGAAGGAAAAAAGAACAAGTCAAAGAAGAACCTTGGGAAAACCTTAACCACAAACTCACACTTGGAAAGAAAATTATTCCAAATGTGACATCAACGTCTATATCCATGTCTCCTCAGCAACTCATCCTTCTCTACCCTCTCTTTCTCACGACGCTCCTGAGCAAACATTGCAAGATGCGGCGTAGTCTCAGCACTAATGGGAGTTCCATGAGCGAGTATGTAATTCATAACAGACCCTTCCCGCGGATAGCGAGTGTGTTGCTGCGGTTGAGCCGGATATGGAGTCGACGGAACCGAATGGTTATTGTGTCGATTGTGTCCGGGATATTGATGCATTTTGTATAGCTTTGTTTGGGTACGAGGTGAAACCGGCTTCGGCTGATGAATGGCATCGTAATGAGGTGGGAGGCGGCTAGCTGGGTGCTGGGCAGTTAGCTTCGATGTTTTGAAATTGAACTCCCATTCATTTATCTCCTTGAGCTTTTTCGGAGAGCTTTCGAATTGCGGTGACTCGCTCGGGGGGCGCAGTCGATTAGTACCATCTACTGATTGGTATTCTAGTGGTTCGTCAGAGCTCGGAGTTTCATCATCATCACGATAGTAGGTGTCTGGGGCTGAGGCGGCCTTCTTTTGAGGGGAAACAGATTCACTCTTGCATCTGATAGGACTGGGATGGAGCGGAATAGGGGAATCGGCCAGCGAGAGGGACACTCCACCCTCATCGCTTTCTGCAAGGTTGATGTTCTTGACATTTTGCAGATTTTCGCTGGAGCTGTTTCCTGATTTCGGCTCGACTTTCTCGGCAGCAGCTGGAGATTTAGTCACTCTCTCGGAGGACTTCTCGCCGCTAGCCTGCCCGGTGAGGTCACTTGGACAGGAATAAACAGACTTGTATATCGCCAACATTGCTCGCGTAACTCGTTCGATATTGTCATTGACGAGTTTTCCGATCAAATGGCGCCGTTTCTCGGGAAGTTCAAGTCTATTGTTCTTCTGAATATCCGTGGAGGTAGCGCGGGAACTGCTCGGGGCGCTATGAAGAACACCCACAGAAGAAGTTCCAGAAACCACTCTTGCCAGCGGAGATGCTGTTTCCGAACCGTTAACCGGAGGGCTTTTAATAAACTCGAGCTTTGCTATCTCCCTCTTCGCCCGTTCTTTGGCAAGAATCACGTCCCATTTCTTAAAGTACGCGAATAATTCTGTACAGATCCTCGCCTCATCCAAGACGGGAGCTCTATCTCCGAGCTTCTTGACCGGATGGAATTTAAGCATAAAGTCAATAAAGGACTCGACGTCTTCCCTCCGGAGATAGGAGTCGATGTCTTGGTTGCTGCGACGGGATTTGTAGTAGGAAATCCATAGCTCGAGTTTCGTCCAGTCTACCTCGGGACAGATTCTCTTCAGGCCTTGGATGAGCGGGATATAGAGGAGTTTCGCAACTTTATAGCATCTGTAAGACTCGTTATTGTCGACCCAAATGTGCTTGACGTCCTGGAAGATATCCTCTCCTGGGTTTCCTGGTGGAAGTGGCGGGAGAACAGGCAGAGACATTGGCAGTCTAGGGGTGCGTAGCTCGGGCGAGGGAGCCTGTCCCGCCGCAACGAGATTGACCCTTGACCCGCCCGCTGATACCTTTGGCGACAATGATTTTAGTATCATGATGCTATATCAACGATGAAAGGGGAGTCTGGTATGGTAAATTACCCTCATTGTTGCAATTTTATAGCTGGCGGATCGGACACGGTTGATGAGTTGGATGGATTGGAGATGGACTGAGGAAGTTGGTGAGCAATCACCGGTGCAAGGACAAGCGCGTCTTGCAGTTGTACCTCAACTTCCTCACAAGCGTACCTGTAATCTAATAGCTAGAACTCGGGTGCATAAGCGAGGATGAAGAGATGCAAGCTTCCGTCCGCATCCCCCAAGATTGCTCTGGGGGGGTTGACGGGGTGCGGATATATTGAGCGGGTGGACGTGAGAGTGAATGATGGAGAGTATGGATGAGAGGATGGAGGGAAGAACATATTTATATGCACGCTCTTATTTACGTGTATTTTACATCCCCTCGACCACGGTCGTCCTGCCCCCCCAACAGCCTTCGTAGACGGAATATGGGCTCTCGGCCAGTAACCAGACTGTATATGCATGTCCATATTGACAGCTCCATAGCTAACAGTAGCTCTCTCGATGGGATGCTAAGGTATATAGTAAGTGGGTAGTGTAGTGTATTGCCAAGTAGATACTGCTGTAGGTGAGTATCATGGAGCGTGCAGCTAGAACGTCGATATGTTTCCATCGTCGACAGCAAAGAGCGCTGTCTCCAATCCATCCACATCCATCTGTATCTGCCACGTTCCAGTCCTCAATAAGAATCCCCAGTCAGCTTCCCCGATGGACAGACGTCTGTAGGATATACTTACTAAGTAGCTAACGGCGGATTAATAGAGAAACGCCCTTCATTACTACGGGAACGTTGCTGTCGACATGGCGGGTCTCTTGCCAGTAAACACCCCTGATCACCCCGTCGCTCCCCATTTAATTACAATCAATTCTTACCATCAAATATATATACAGCTTTATCGTAAAAACATCCCTCTCGCAAACATCATCAACGGATACTGCCGTCCTCTGTCCATGGGTCCAGCTCTCTTCGAAGACGTCATCCTTCGAATCCTTCCAGAAATGCGCACCCGCTGTCAAGTCGCATTGGAAGCCGAGCGCGAGAAACAAAAAGACCTTAAGCTACAAGCCGCCAACGAAGGTCTAACCGACGTTCGCCCAGAAGACCAAGCGGCCTGGGATGAAACCGAGGAAGAGATTCTGCGATTGTCGGAGCAACTCTCCATAATTTCCAAGGGAGAGGTCGGTATTCCTTTCGCTATGGCTGCGACTGTCTGCAGGTATCTGATGCGCGCGAAAACCCGATTTGGTCTTGCAACTCCCGAGTTCAAGGCTGTTTTCGAGGAACGCCGCACCATAGCTCAGAATCTCGATAATTCGTGCGGCACTTGCATTTGGCTTGAAGCTACGAGTAATCTATGGTGGTATGAGTATTTTGTCATCAATGACGGGCAAGTAGAAGACGAAGTAAAAGTCTCGTCTTCCGTAGAATTGTGATTCGATAGCTCTAGCAGTCCTTTCTTCATTTCCAAGTGGAGCTATCTATTATGGCATTAATTTATTCATCCTGTCCTTTTGTTAGAATGCGGACGTAGTATTTATCCGGTATACGAGGTATATCAATAGCTGATTCTGCGCCTATCTTCAAGCTCGTATGGGGAACAATACAGACCCCTCGCAAGTATGTACATACACTTCTTCTCGCAATGAGACTAATGTCCCACTTATATCCCATCTGAGTTCCGAGATTGCCCTTGACGGAACAGTTGGTTTGACTTAATCAACCAGGCAAATGATTTTACCTAGTGTCCAGTGTTAGTTATTGTTTCCCAATGATTGGCTGGCTCGTAGCGAGAGTCGACCACTCACCTTTTGTCTGATTAGACTCCATTAACTGATGAGCTTGGATAACCTATAGAAATGTGAGCTTCGAAAGAATATCCAAAGAACAGCTGGAAACTTACGTCTTTCCAAGAAAATACTTTCTCAATCACAATGTTAAAGCTATCCTCTTCAAACCGAGGCATAGCCTCCTGCACCAACCTATCTCTGAGCAATTGCTGATACTCGGGTGACCGACTTCTTAGAGTGCTCCCCTCAATCCTGATCCTCTTCCGAAGTATCGAACCCACATCAATCCTATCATCACTCTTCGCCCCGCCCATAAGCGCCAAAATCACAATCCTGCAATCGAACGCCGCGCATTTGATATCCTTCTCCAGATACCCTTGTCCGACAATATAATCCACGATGACATCAACTCCTTTCCCATCCGTTACCTTCAATATCTCATCGGCGAAGTCTTGAGTTTTATAGTTGAATCCCGCGGTAGCTCCAAGTTCGTTTACGCAGAAATCAATCTTTTCTTGCGACCCAGCTGTTACATATACCGCCGACGCACCCGCATTCTTTGCCAATTGAATGGCCGCGATGGATACCCCGCTAGCACCAGCGTGAAGAAGCACTCTCTCTCCCTTTTTGAAACATCCGACGAGGAATAATGCTTGAGTAGCGGTGATCCACGCCTCAGGAACACCCGCGCATTCCTCCCAACTCATCTTAGAAGGTTTATGGATGATCATTTTCGCGGACACCGCGATCTTTTCCGCGTATGCGCCACCGTAAGCTAATCCGAACACTTCATCTCCGATCTTAAAGGATTCGATGTCTGGAGCGTCATAGTATATCTTTTCGATAGTTCCGGAGAATTCTACGCCCAGGGTTTTAGGAGCTTGCGGCGGTAATGGGTATTTCCCTTCTCGTTGGATTAGATCCATGCGGTTCAAGCCGAAGGCTTTGATTTTAACCAGAACCTGGCCCGATGAGAGGGTTGGCTCTGAGATCTCGTCCATGAAGAGAGAAGTCGCGGGACCTGTCTCATTTTTGATATCTATCAAATCGAAGTTTAGCGCATGGAGTTCCGTATAATTGACGTCAGTGTGCAGATGGGGCACTGACTAATCGCTCGCATTTTTGATTCTAGTACCGTCAATTGGTTCAATTCTTTGCTCTAACAATATAAGAATGCAGGATGTTTTTTAGGAATTATGGAGATTGAAAGTTTGAATGCTTTTGAAGTTACCAGCCGGGGTTTCCAGGTATATATACTGTGGATTGAGGTCCCGGCTAGCTAGCTAGCTATCGGCTCTGGTCGGCTACTGGGCCGAAATGTGGAGGAATGTTGCATTCTTAGCCGGCAACACAAATGCTGTTGTTCGGAGAGATCTCTGCTGGGTTGGCCGATTCAGTCGGTCTGTCTCACTTGATGTGTCCATGTTGTGATATTCGAGTGTATTTGTGTGAGGTCTCATCGTTTGCGATATTATATATGATAGGTCTTTAAATACTTATTCAGAGGTAAGTCTTAGGTAAGGATCACGATTTTCTCCCACCTTTATCATTGCACCAGAGCGTTCTCTCAATCACCTGTTAGACTGCACTAATAATTCACTTTCATCGGTACGATATATTGTACGCACGCCCATTACGATGCCAGAAACTCAAGAGGAAGGGATTCCCATTCTCGCACCCGAAGAAATCAAGGCGAAGTCAAGTTCAGAAGCTCAGGAAGGGTCTGAACCCGTGCACAGCCTTGACAAACTACCAGTAGAATTAATTTGTATGATCCTTGAGTTTGTAAGACCGCATAGCCTTCCCCCAACCATTTGAATTTCAAAAAGATTTACTGATAAATCCAAGTTACCGAACAAAGAGCTATCACGGGTTGCGAGATGCTGCAAGACGTTATCCCAGGAAGTGCCGCGCTACCTCTACAGCACCGTCAAGCTACGAGCGTATTCCATCGATGGTGTTATTTTCTCCCCTCATATGCTAGTGTATGGGATCCTTTCAGCACCGGGAAATAATCTACAACTCGTTCAAAAGCTTCGAGTACTCCCGATTGCTTTAAACGATATACCGAGGTTTAGGAAGAAGGATATCTGGGGGGCGCCGTTCGAAATTCATCTTAGGCTAATTCTCCGATCAATTCCCAGATTGAAGAGTTTCAAGTATGTGAACACTCAAATTCGACTTAGATATTATTTTCATAGCCTTTAATTCTATGTTTATATGCTGACTTGGATTAGATGGAAAGAGTATAACTTTCGGTATCCAATTGATCTGATAGAGGATATTGTCCGCAGTCAAACCGCGTCGTTGCTTTCCATTGATCTCGTGCTTTATTACATGATGAGTGGTGGCACAAAGATTATCCCGGAAGGTCAATGGGCAAGATTTGTGAACTTGCGAAAACTCAAAGCCCAATGCATCAAGGGTATGCCTGGACTTCACCAAACACGCGAAATACTCAGGGGATGTCGATCTCTTGAGAGCCTAACGATCCATTTCGCTGGGGCGTTGAAACTTACATTAGAACAGATACAAAGATATAGCAACGGTGATGATCCGCATGGCAGAGATTTGCCCGCGGACTTACCCGAACGCGCGCTATTCGATGATGTCAAGCCGCTGAATTTGAGGGAAGTATCGCTCTCTCAATGGTTGATACCGGCTTCTCCGCGGGTGACGGAGGTACTCGGATATGGTGAAAATCTCCAGAGTCTATCTTTGCGCTTCTGTTTACACGTTGAACCATATTTGAAAAGGATCTCTGTTGAAAATCTCAAATCGTTATCGGTCGTGTTTCGAGCTGAAAGAGGGACTCTAGTCAACCGCTACGCTTCTTTTATCAAGCGTGTCAAACCAAACCTACGCCACCTCTCTGTACTGATTTCGGAAGCGCCTGAGACTCTGTTTGGCATACGATGCGGCCCGATCTCTCTTCCTGCGGCGCTATCATCCGATGTGACGGACAGACTTGTATCCATGAATTTCATAGTGATGGATAAACGAGACAAAATTTGGATCCCTCCACCCCGTGTTGCCGAGCATCAAGCAAGAAACTGGTCTTCAATAGAGCCGTGGTGTAGCGATATGGTGAATCTAGAAGAGTTGACGATGGTCGTTCCTTTCTATACGGAGATAAGCAAAGTAAGTTATATCCCAAAGCTTTCGCTAAATACGAAAAATGTTTCAAACAGGGTTAGCTAATGAGTCTTAACCTTGAACTTTCAAGTGGAGAGCAGAGCGGATGACTGATAAAATTTGGGCCATCGCGGAACTCAAAAGTGTCAGAGTTATTACCCTGGTCGCCGAGTCCGGGGATATTCGGAAGAGAATCTTTAGTCTTTCCGATGAACTTATTCTGCAGGAAGGTCGTACAGTTCTCTTGAAGTTTATCGAAACGTTCGCTGAGATTTATGTTGACGCGTACACATACAACAATCCTACCCGGCCTCGATCAAGGCTAAAATGGATACTTATGGGAATGAAGGGAGAAGGACAGGTTTGCTACAGGGTGAAATATATTGATGAGCCTCCACCTACTAAGGGCCATCTTCCATATTATCCGGTGGTTGAGGTAGTTCCGGATCTAAAGGCGGCTTTGAAGCTCGAAGCAGACCAGATACAGTATGTGAAAGTTTTATCCAGCAAGACGCCCCTTTAAGTTTCAACATTTGAAATTCTTATTAATCATTTATCTAGTTCTCGAAAAGTGACTTTTGTTGATCTTTCGAGGTTTCGGCAGCTTCATGATCCTGCACTAAGCGACGCCCTTACTTATCATTGGAGGGAGCGATTAACTTGCTTCTCTTAGGCACGGATAACTTTTGGAGAAGGGTTTTGGATCTGGATGTATTAAAATTGTAGTGTAAGATAGAGCAATAGTCGGGAAATCCGAACTCCTGACACTAACAGGGTCACATTATGGAAATAAGATGGGGCATGCATCGAGAAAGAAACAATGTAAGATATTAAGGCATTAAGAATCGTGTCCGAAAAGAAACACAGCCAGCTTGGTCATTTGACTGGCTAGTAACAACTCTTCAAATAGCTGGTCAACCCCTCCCGCGATCTCAACCGTAGCTATTCCGTCCCCGGTAGCCTTGAAATCTCCCCAACACAACCGTTTCCCGATAATTTTTGGTTCTTTCTTGCTTGTCTGGTTCCTCATATCTAGCCACACGCTTTCCGTCTCGTATAGCCCTGGTAACTGGAACCCGTTTACTTCTTCCGGTGTAATCCAGACGAACTGTCTACCGCCGTACGTGAAACTCTGCGGTCTAAATGACTTTTCCGTGTTGACGTCCGGGACTTCGATTATTGGTCGAAGACTGTTAGATGTGATGTATTCGATCGGGCGAGATTTATGGTCTAATGAAGGTGATGGGATAGTATCAGTCGGTTCCACCGTTGCGATGTTTATATCAATGCAAGGTTTTGAGAATTCTGTTGAACGGTAGAATTTGAGGTTATCGATTTGTTCTCCGTTGCTTCGGAGATGGTAGAATACCTGGTCAGGGTATTCTTCCGTGGAAGCCTTTAGACGGTATGAATATGCTGTGGAATCCGCATCGAATGAGATTTTATATTTTGTGGAGGGGAGAGTTGGATTTAGCGTGGGTGTGTAGGGTGGTACAGGGGATTGTATGAGGTGTCGTATTTGGGAGGGTGGAGCGAGGTCCGGGTTTTCGAAGACGTCGAAGAGGTATCGTGATAGCAATGGTTCTTCGAGACCGATTGCGGTTTTACTTTTATCGTTATTCAAAACTGAATCTTCAGCGGATTGTGATGTTGGGAGGAGGAGGGGGAGGGTTTGTTGTTTTTTGGCTAGAGCTGAACGAAGAAGGGGGATTCTGCTTTTATGTATTTCGGATTGACATTTGGCGATGGAATTGGTTTCTTCATCGGTAGAATTGTTTATGATGGCTTCTAGAGAGGTTATTGCTGTTTCGTGGAGTGATAGTGCTTGATCGAAGTTTCCGTAATGTTCTTCGAGGAAAGCGGATGTGCTCAACTGGGCAATTTCGAACTCTCCGATGTGCGCCATTTTTATTCAGGAACGTAATATAGAGTTGAAGTATTAGATAGTAGTAAGAAATTTTACGGTGACAGAGGATAGACTAAATTGATATCTAGGAAATGAATATCAAGTTATTCTAATTCTTCGACACCAGAGCAGAGGTCGCTCTTAGGACCTGTCAGCAGTTTATATATTTCAACTCGATATTAAAAACAAGGAACAGAAACACGGCATCAGAAAACACCGATATCATAGTTATTTCCGGCAATACTTGCAGTATTCGTATCAAAAGAAACCTCACTTACTATATCATAAATGCTGGAAGCCTACCAGATACCTACCCCCGTCCGTCCCAGACCGTGGATGCATAGCCCCTCGCTGTTTCGCGGGCCTCATTTCGCTTTTGTGTTGGGCAAATGACGAACGGCGTGCATCGTTAGCGAACCCGAGCGAAATAGGTTAATACTTGGCAAGGTTGGTCAGGCGATTTAGTAAGCTTCTTCACCAGTTTCTTTCCATTTAGAATGTATGTCGGTATAGATTGCGTCCAAGGCGCGTGCGTACGATAGAAATCCACAGTTTCCTTTTTTTCATGGATATATTACTGGCTCATTGGCCAGGATCCCGGTTTTGGTCCTAAGGGATGTACAGTGTGTTGACAAAACAAACCGCCCACCGCACGTACTGGCGCAATAATTGGAGCACATATTTTATATTATATTGGTAATTATAACAGCACCAGAGTAATATAGGGTGTGAAATTAAGTAAATAATAAACAATATTATTAAATATTATAATCTTAAATTTAATAATTCATTTACTAGTCCTTTATATTAATTATTGTTTAATAATAGTCAGATATTAATTAATTTAATAATTATAATAATTTATTATTTAACAATTTTTAATAATATATAACAGTATTAATAATAATAAATTTAATAATTTAAAACCTTCCACTAATAATATAAAGGTCCAAATAATATTATTTAATTAATTATTTTAATAATATTTAAATATATTTAATAAAATTAAAATCCAAATTATTAATAAAATAAAATAATAATTTTATATTATTATTATTAAACTAATACTTTATAATCTTAACTATATATATAAACACATTATCCTATAAAAAAATAAAAACAATATATTACTTATAAAAATCCAAATAATAATTTAATAATATAATAATATAAATTTATATTATAATATTTTTATTATTAGTATTATTAATATTAATATTATTATAATTTGATAATAACTTTATATATAATCCTTTTTTTATTTTAATAAAATATATTTATATTATTTAATTAATAAATTTATTAATATATTTATTATATATATAATATGGTTTAAAATATTACCTAATTAATTTTTAAATATATTATTAGTAATTACTATAATTTATATTAATTAAATATTTATTATTAAAGATTATAAAATTTTATTATTTTAAAAAATAAATAATATATTTACACATTTATATTAAATATATTATTATTAATTATTTATTTAAAAAAAATATTTTATATTAAAATTATTTATATAAATATTATTTGTATAAGTGTTATTTAATAATATATATATTGAAATTTTATATATTATTAATATTTATTAATAATATTTATTTATATTATTTAGTATATATTATTATTATTCTATTATTATTAATGTTAATAATATATAGGTATTTATAAATATATAATTTAAAATTATTGTTGATAATATATTTATTAAATATATTATAAATTATAATTTTTAATATACTAATAATAGTAATAATATTATTTTAAAATTTATTAAATTTTATTATATTTAAAATTATATTTTATTAGGAAGGTGTGAAGTATTGATTTGGATGTTTATATAATATTGGTATTTATAATATTAATAAAAATATATTGTTGTGTGGTTGGGGTACCGTATTAGTATATGCGGTGGGTGGTTTGTTTTATCAACACACTGGGTATACATTAAAATATTCTTGTGTGTTAACAAAATAAACCGCCCACTGCATGCACTGGCGTAATAATTGAAATATATATTTTATATTATATTAGTAATTATAATAATACCAGAATAATATAAAATATAAAATCAAATAAATAGTAAATAATATTATTAAATACTATAATTTTAAATTTAATAATCTATTTATTAACCCTTTATATTAATTATTATTTAATAATAGTTAAGTATTAATTAATTTAATAATTATAATAATTTATTATTTAATAATTTTTAATAATATATAATAATATTAATAATAATAAACTTAATAATTTAAAATTTTTTATTAATAATATAAAAGTTTAAGTAATATTATTTAATTAATTATTTTAATAATATCCAAATATATTTAATAAAATTGAAATTTAAATTATTAATAAAATAAAATAATAATTTTATATTATTATTATGTTACACCTTGCCCCAACTACGTCTGGACAAGCTTGTACCTCTTTATACTACTGGACTCTCACTCTAAAATACCTATTATTCTCAGAAAAAAAAAGTATACAATCACAAGTAAAGTAAAGTGGGAATAGAGTGTATAATAATAATAAGTGCTAAAAACATTCTTTAAATACTAATTATATTTAAGTTAACCAATAAAAAACAAAATTAGAGGTTTATCTTCATCAATCCTAATAATAATAGTTATATATATAATAATTATACATAGAATGAAGATGTTTGTAATTGTTCGTCGTTTGTTATTTGTATTTGCTCACTACTCATTACTCGTAGTTAGGTAAACAAAATAATCAGTGAGCATATCACATAATACATGTTAATCACAGAACAAGGTTCAAAATCAAGTAATCAAATTTGTAAACATAAATACTAAAAATAATTTAAAAGGGTGCGGCAGAATAGGCAGGATGCCTTATTCTCCTTATACTATGGACTTGTGGGTACAAATTCTGCACTATCACTTAGTGTAGACTGTAACACTATCTCCTCCCTTCAAAATTTCCTATTTGTCCAAAATGTAATTTAATATTAAACCAAATACGGTGTAGGCTAAACTACTGTACAAACCAAAAGTCTATATAATATTATTATCTACATAATTAGGATATCTGTATAAACTGAGCTTCTATATAGACTTAGGTTCTAGGTAGAACTAACATCTGTATAAATAAAGTTTCTATATAATCGGAAATTCTGTATAAGATGAATGTCTATATAATCAAACATTCTGTACAAATCGTAAATCTGTATAGAATAGGGGTCTATGCAGATTTCTTATCTATATAGAGCAAAAATTTATATAGAATTGAGTTTTGTGTAAACATTAGATAACATAATCAGGGTATATAAATAGGTAGTACATAAATCAAGATAGCAAAATCAAATTTAAATTTAAAAATATTTTTCAAAAAACAAGAGTGATCAATACATCTCTAAATTTATTCAAATGCTGGCAGAACGTTGAAATCAGTTTTCTTATAAACATCATTTAGAACAAACTCATCGAATTGAAAAACGGGGAAGGAGATTTCAAATAGCTTATAAGTTTTGCAAGAAACATAATTTTTTGTACATAATTTTTTCTTGTATTGGTACAAAATATGCTATTTGCGTCTGTTGTGGTCGGAGTTATGTTTTTGTGGGCGTGAATAAATAATTTTTTAATTCTTTTTGTTGCTGATTTTTTTACTAATTAGTGTAATAGACCATATTCTCCATCAATTGGATTTAAAACAAGCAAAGCTTCATCAAACTGAAGATGATCAGGCTTCTTTTTTTGCTAAAATGGCTTAAACGTAGGCAAAGGTGGTACATTTACATAAAAAGGTGGATGCAGTTGGGGAGAAGGTGAAGGCTGCTTTCGTCAAGGAGGAGTTTTTTATAACAGAATAAGAAAATACAAAAGATTTATTAAATAAACAAACTGTTGATTTTTCTTTATTTGAGGGTGTGGATTTTTAATAGTTTATGGAGGATAATATTGTTTTTTTAGAATAGAAAATCAATCAATTTTAATTTTTTTTTGGTTGTCTTTGTTTGTGTGTTGTAAGTTACAGTGTAAATTCATAATTAAAATAAGTTTGGATAACTTCTAAAAATATGTTGTTTTTTGGTTCTTATGAATTGTTTTAAGGTTTGTAAGAAAATAACCATCGGATTAGGTATTCATTTTTGTCATTAGGTTTTTTTAGGATTCTCTCAAATTCATATTCTATATAGTTTTTGATTTTAATTTCTTCATCTTCTGATGTTTCTTTGAGGCCGTCTGGTATTGGTTTGAGAAATAAAACATAGAAGCTTTGGTGTATCTGAATGGGTTTTGGGATTTCTAGTTCGAAGGTGTTATTGCTAAATTTTTTGGTGATTTTGTAGGGTCTGAATTTCTGATAATCCAGTTTTTTACTAGGTTGTCCTTTTCGTTTGATATTTCTAGTAAGTAGGTATACTTTATTTCCTTCCTTTAAAAAAGGTGTGTTTGATTTTTTTTTGTTATAATAATATGCCATTTGTTCCATAACAAATTCTAAGTTTTTCTGTAGGTTTTTATGGAGTTTTTGCATTTGTTTGATATGTTTTTCTGTTTTTGGTACTTGATTTTTCAGTAGTATTAATAATAGTATTGTAAGTGGGTTCCATCTTCGTAATGTTTTGTAAAAAATGTATTTGGTTGTTGAATGTTGTGAAGTATTATATATGAATTTTGTATGTGGAAGTAAGCTGGTCCAATTGTTTTGGGCCATATTTAGGAAATTGCGTAGTTATATTTTTATTGTTTGGATGAGGCGTTCAATAGCTCCATCTGTTTGGACATAACTTTTACTAGTTATGTTAAATTTGGTTCCTGTTTGGTTTCAAATTGAATTCCAATATTTACTCAAAAATAGTATATTTCGATCACAAATATATTTGGTCTGAATTTTATATTAGCTGAATATTTGTTTATTATAAACTTATTCTAATTCTTTTATCAACCATTTAAAATTCCATAATTCTATGATTACAACTTTTATAAACTTGCATGTAATAACTAGAATTTCATCGTATATTATATTTATCAGGGGATCTCTAAACGGGGATAATCCTTGTATAAAATCGTATAAAATGACTTGGAAAGGGGCTAAAGGAACATCATAAGGATATAACTTTCCATAAGATGGGTATCGATTTGGCTTATTTCTGCAACAAAAATCGCAGATTTTGATATATTATTCAATCTATTATCACATTTATGGCCAAAAATAAGTTTTAATAATAAATTCTTAAATTCTATCAATACCTAAATATCCATATACCAAAATATCATAGTATTATCTAATTAACTATTATTAAAATTTCTTTATCAGAACATAAAATAATTTGTTGAATAAGATGATTTTGTTTTATACACTAAACTTTTCTGGTCTATTTGGGTTATTGTTAAGTATTCTTTTGGTGACAAAATATTCCTAGTAACTTTTCTTAAATTCTTCCGCAAACTCATTTTTCAAGGTATATATAATAAAATTCAGATTTCTATTGATTATCAAAATCCCTCCTTTTTCTTATCTAAGAATTGTTCCTTTGTCAAGTTAAATTCCTTTCATCAAATCAAATCATCAACTAATGGCATCAACTTTTAAATTATCTTTTCCTTTAAAATGTACTATTTTCATATTATATTCGCTAAAAATTTCCCACCATCGAATTTGTTGTTAATTTAGTTTTTTGGTAGTTATGAAGAATATAAAGTTCTTATAATCCGAGTACACTATAAATATTTCGTTTATCTAAAAATAAATTTTTTATTGTTTATAGGTTTATACTACAACCATTAGTTCTTTGTCGTGTATAAAATATCGTAGTTCGGTAAAGATGAATTTGTGCGATAGGTAGGTGATTGGGTACCATTCATTATCAAAATATAATTAGCATAAACATACTCCTAATACAGCATCAGAAACGTTGGTTTCAATTTTGATTGGTAGTTTTGGGTCATATAGTTTTAGGATTGGTGTGGTTAAAAATAATTTTTTTAAAATCTGGAAAAATCTTAATCTTTCCAAGGTCATGTTGAAAAATATTTCGATTTTCGTAAGTTCCATCAAAGCAGTAACAAGATAATTGTACTGTTTGATGAATTGTTGGTAGTAATTGCAAAGTTTTAAAAAGGTTTATATTTCTTTGATTGTTTTGGGTACTGGCTAATTTTGAATTGCTTCCACTTTTTTTAGGTCCATTTTGATTCTATTAGTGGTTATAATTGCGCCAAGGAATTCACATTATGTAACTTCAAATTCCGTTTTTTCAAGTTTTACTTTAAGGTTCCATTTGTTTAGGGCTCGCAGAATCATATTGACATAATCTTGGTATTCTTCAGGGTTTTTACTGTAGATTAGGATGTCATCAAAGTAAACTATACATATTTTGTCTATATAATCCTTAAATACATAATTCATAAAGGTTTGAAATGAAGCTGGTACATTAATCAATCCAAAGGGCATAACTAAATATTCGAAAAGTCCATATCTCATGCGAAATGCCATTTTCCATACATCTTTTAGTACTATTCGCAGATTATGATAAGCAACAACAATATCCAATTTGGTGAATATTTTCACACCTTATAGTTAATCTAATGATTCATCAATTCTGGGAAGGTTGTTCCAATTTTTTATCATAATATCATTTAAACTTCGATAGTCAACACAAATTCATAACTTCCCATTTTTCTTAAATACAAATAAAATAGGATGTCCAACTAAGGAACATGAGGGTTGGATATATCCTCTTTTTAGGTTTTTTTTGATATACTCCCGTAATACTTCCAATTCTTCTTGTGTACAAACATAAACTAACATAAATTTTGGGTTAATACCATCTTTAAATGGGATTTTGTTCATGAATTCGTTGAATTTTGGTAATACATCCTTATCTGTAGATATCTTAAAAATTCTTATTCCTTTAGCAATCCATTATAAGATTTTAAAGGTAACAATGTTGAGGAGGTTTTTAATTCATAACCAAATTCTTTTTAAGGTGTTTGGCTTTTTTTCCATTTGATGTCGTATTTTTTTGTCAAATAGATGGGTGGTAAATCATAAGTGAATTTCTTTCACTAATATATATTTTTTATATTTCTTCTTTTCTGATTTCTGATGGTTACATCAGGTGAATTCGACAGTTTTTGAGCGGTAACTCATAACTAGGTTATGCTTTTCTAACCAATCATATCCTAAAATCAGGTTATGATTTTGCAAATTTAATATGTCAACCATTCTTTTTTCTCGGTAATTGTTAATAATTAAACTAATCTTAATTTCATAATAGACTATTCCAATTAGATCTCCGCCGAAAACAACTACATTATAAGTAATTTTCTTTTTGATAATTTCAAAGTTATTTTATTTAACATATTCTTCTAAGATATAAGTAGTTTCTGTGCCATTGTTTATTAGGACTAAAATAAGATTTCCATTAACATTACAGGGGATAACAAATTATTATTTCTTGATACTATGAAATATTTTATCAGATTCTTTCTTAACAAAGTTATTACCAAACCATTCAGTTTGTGTTAAAGTCCGAAACTCTATTCATTTAAAGTTTCTTTTATAAAATCAATAACATTTTATGAGATTTCTTCCTATATCAGGGGGTTATGGAAGATTTGTAGGTGGTCTAATAATCCCAAATTCAAGTGATTTACCCGTATCCTAAAATTTCGTTATCATTTTAGGAAAATTCTAATTTCGATAGTGTTAGTTTTTCGTCCCTTTTTTGAGTTAAATTCTTTTATGTAGGGGTTTCTTGTTTTTGGTGTATCTATAATTCACCACCAATTTTATCAGTATGTTAGTGTAGTCCAATTTTGTGTATGGTATTCGCACATAATTAGCTGCTCGGCATAAGCTGTGTAGATTAATCTTCGGTTACACATCAAACATTTTTTAAAAGGTTTGAATATTTTTCTGTTAATTACCATCAACTTGATTTCTTATTTTTAATCTTATTGTGTTTTTATAAAATACCAATATTAATTCCAATCTCATGTAAATTCAGGTCCATAAAAATCCATTATTGTCAAATAGGTCAAGTATTAATATCACTGATGTTAACTTTTTTTGAAATTCTTCACAAACATATATCCTTCCATTAAGATCTGGTCTATGCATATTAAACATAACCATTGTTATTCTATCTCTTCGATTTAATAAATTCCACAAAGCAAACATCTGTTATTCCCACATTCAATTAAACACATCTCATAAATACTTGGTTTGGAATCATCCCATATAATAAATCCATCATTATCTTTTAATTTTCCAAAATTATTACAACTTCCTAAAAAACATTGTGGTTTTTCTGGATTTTTTTTATCTTCGTCCGTACTAATTTCTTCATATAATTTTTTGAAAAAGCTATTGTTTACAAGTAAATCTTCTTCACAAGTCATTACTCTAACTTATTTAAAGATAATTTTAGATATAGGAAGTATATTATATTTCAGAACAATCCAAACAAGGCATATTCCATTTAATAGGTATTTTTCTCTTAGATTTCCGGTAAAGTCTCTAACTAGTCGAACGCAAATTACAATTGTAAAAAGTTTATGATACCAAAACCAATAATATTTGTATATCATTAATTCTATAATAATTTTTGGTTAAAATTCTTCTTCCTTAAACAAATCTTGTGGGGTATCCATATCAAAACTTATAACGTCGGATATATCTTCTTCTTTTTTTTCCTTTGATTGATCTGCCAAATATTTTCCTTTAATAGTAGCTTAATAGGTGTACATAATTCATTTCATAATTATGTCGAAAAAATCTTCGATTTCTGATTTATTATCTTCTTCTGAATTTTCTGTGGTTTGATAAATGGTAATGTTGAGTTTTTTTGTTTGGTAGGGGTTGTAAATAAATTCTGAACAAGTTGATTTAGTGTTTTTGTTTTTATTGTAGTTTTTTTTGTTGTTATCGTTATTTCCAATGTTTTCTATAATTCTGACATCTTTGCGTTATTTGTGTGGTTTTTTGTAGTTTCGGGATATATGTTCTTCCTTATTGCAGTTGTAGCATACTATAATGTTAGATTTTCGTAGTTTATTGGGGTTTTTGTGTTGATTTTTCATTGTTCCTAGTTCCATAGGTGTAGGGCCGTAAATTTCTTTTAAAACAAATCCTCATCCTTCCTTTTTCCATTGGTTCTTTGGTCATTCATAATTTTTATTATTTCTATATCCATTAATATTTTTATAAAGGATATAAAAAATACATATTTTAAATAAATTAACCTTATAATTCTGGTAATAAACATCGTCTAGTTTAATAATAAAATATTGGATTTTGTGGTAAATGAAGGCCTTATTGATAGTAATAAATTCAATAACTTTATCTCACCATTAAAACTTAAATCATTCTTTTACATGGTAAAATAATTATTCTTCATTATAATCAATAAATACTGCATACTAATCAAATTATTAAAAGAAATTTTGAGTGAAACCTTTTTACATTAAAACATAAAATTTTCTCAAAGCATCTTCTACCTTATTCTTATATCCACAAATTTATCATAAGAAATCACTAAAATAAATAAAATTGGTGAGGGTTCAAATGATTTCTGATATAATATTTAATCGGTATTCTAAAGGAATGTTGTTGTATTTATCTTTATAAACATTATAAGTATAAAAAAAAATTCCTTCGAAGAACATAACCACAAAGCAGACCTTATCCTCTCCATTAATAAATTAATCACATCAAAAATAAAATACATCTTTAAATTATCAAAGAAATTAATCAAATTTCTCCAGTAATTTTTCAAATTTAATAGAATCAGGGACTTTAATATTTTTGAAATTTCCAACTCTAAATAAGTTAGTATTGGAGGTAAGGTTATTATCACTATTACTTCTGTAGTCACTCAGATCCTCATCAAAATCCTCTGGATTGCGCATTGGTTCCTTGCCTCTCTTTAGGGCATAGTGGGATTCATTTAATCCTATTATTCTTTAATTACCTCAGAAATTCTGGTTTCCTTCGTAAATTCCGCTAGGGCCTGTGTATCCAATATCTCCTGATACTTCAATCAGGTGTTTCTACATTAGGACATCATAATATTCTTATTCAATTTTAAAATAAGTGGCCATTTTTTTGAATATATTAATTACAATTTTTAGGTTCTGTGATTATCTAGCTAAATTAATTGGTTCAATTTCTGATAAGTTGTCTTGATAATTTATCGTAGGTGAAGGGGGTTTGGTCTGGATTTGTATTCCAGCGTAAATATATAGGATGTTGTTGATGAAGAAAAAGTTTTTTTCTTTAAAAAATTCTATAATTAGTTCAAGTTTTGGTAAAAATAGTACTTCTTTTTTCTTCTTTCAATAGTATTTTAAAATTTACATAATAAAATGGATGTAGTTAATAAATAAATTAACTTTTGGTAAATCAAAATTTATTTTGTAGAGGTAAGCGGATTTGTCATCAACTTCTATTTTGTAATCCGATGCGTTTTCTAACTCCTAGTGTTTGGGGACAATTGCGCGATAGATGATATTTAAAGGGAACAGGTCGATATGTATATACCTCTTCTTCGATTTAAATGGGATCGGTTAAAGTGTTACACCTTGCCCCAACTACGTCTGGACAAACTTATATTTTTTTATACTACTGGACTCTTATTTTAAGATATTTATTATTCTCAGAAAGAAAAAGTATGCAATCGTAGGTAAAGTAAAGTGGGAATAAAGCATATAACAATAATAAATACTAAAAACATTCTTTGAATACTAATTATATTTAAGTTAACCAATAAAAAACAAAGTTAGAGGTCTGTCTTCATCAGTCCTAATAATAATAATTATATACATAATGATTATACATAAAATGAAAATACTCGTAATTATTCATCACTCATTACTCACACTTACTCACTACTCATTACTCATGATTAGGTAAGCAAAATAATCAATAAACATATCACATGATACATGTTGGTCACAGAACAGGATTCAAAATCAGGTAGTCAAACTCGCAAACATAAATACTAAAAGTAATTTAAAAAGGTGCGGCAGAACAGGCAGGATGCCTTATTCTCCTTATGTTGTGGACTTGCGGGTACAAGTTCTGCGCTGTCACTTAGCGTAGACTGTGACATATTATTAAATTAATATTTTATAATTTTAGTTATATATATAAATATATTATCTTATAAAAAAATAAAAGTAATATATTATTTATAAAAATTTAAATAATAATTTAATAATATAATAATATAAATTTATATTATAATATTTTTATTATTAATATTATTAATACTAATATTATTATAATTTAATAATAATTTCATATATAATCTTTTTTTTATTTTAGTAAAGTATATCCATATTATTTAATTAATAAATTTATTAATATATTTATTACATATATAATATAGTTTAAAATATTACTTAATCAATTTCCAAATATATTATTAATAATTATTATAATTTATATTAATTAAATATTTATTATTAAAAATTATAAAATTTTATTATTTTAAAAGATAAATAATATATTTATATATTTATATTAAATATATTATTATTAATTATTTGTTTAAAAAAAATATTTTATATTGAAATTATTTATATAGGTATTATTTATATAAATATTATTTAATAATATATATATTAAAATTCTATATATTATTAATATCTGCTAATAATATTTATTTATATTATTTAATATATATTATTATTACCTTATTATTATTAGTATTAATAATATATGGGTACTTGTAGATATATAATTTAAAATTATTATTAATAATATATTTATCAAATATATTATAAATTATAATTTTTAATATATTAATAATAGTAGTAATATTACTTTAAAATTTATTAAATTTTATTATACTTAAAATTATGCCTTATTAGAAAGGTATAAGATGTTGGTTTGGATATTTATATAGTATTAGTGTTTATAGTATTGATGAAAACGTGTTGTTACATGGTTGGGGTATTGCGTTGGTGCGTGCGGTGGGCGGTTTGTTTTGTCAACACACTGTATGTACGTGGGCCTCTCCGCAATCGATCATGAGGATGCCGCGCACAGCTTGCGCATGAAGCCCGCTCGCATAAACTGCTATTTTTCTGATCTAAATCAAGAATTCGATGTTATTGATTAACCGCCTAACCTTGTATCCCGCTTCTTTCCCTAGTTTACTAGTTATCTTGGTACTTTGATCGTGGTACCAATATCAGCAGATTTCACTAAGCCGTCCCGCATGTCTGCGGCACAGCGCAAGATATCCTGCTTTTGAAACGCAAAACTTACTTCTTGGAAAATAAAAAAAACAAGGATCTAAAGAAGGTGTCGATAAATTCGATCCGCCTATCAGAATACTTGGTCCAAAAGATCTCCGGAGCGGGCCTGATTATCGAGACTTAATGCTATTCTCACAACTTTAGCCTACAAATGCTGCGGCTCCGCGTAGACAACTCGTAACCGATGTCGAATTTTGAACGCGAGCTCTCCACCATTGCCCGTTTCGAAACGTTTCATGGGTGACAGCGATTTCCCTGGTACAATCCACATCAAAAAGGCAGCTATCAAGATCCAAGACACACAAATTTCCCACAGAATAGCTTTCGCATTACCATGACCCTCGGTTCGTCATAAGCTTGCGCAGTTAAGAAGAAAAAAAATTTAATTATAACCTTGCTCCGTGCCTCGAATACCAATACGACTATAAAGGTCGAGCGCGAAGCCTCCCAAGAATTTTTAGCGAATGATTTGCGACCTATAATATCATCACAAAATTTCTCTTCTTGACGCTCATTTTATTTTATATAATTATCCCAGAAATTTCTTTAGAAAGCTTCAATATATAAATATATATATTGTAACCATGAAGTTCTCAACCTGTGCCATTTTCACCGCCTTGACCGTCGCCGCACAATGCGCTGTGCTCCCCCTCGCAGGACTAACGCTCGAACAGTGTGAAAACGCTGCGAACACGGCGGAACCAACAAACGCCCAAGCGAACGGCAAATGTTCGGTTCTCTGCAAGCGTAGGAAAACCTCACGATCCTTCGTCCAAGATATAGCAGCTTATGCCTAGATAATAAAATTATTAATTTTTCTTTTTTCAAAACATAGTATGTAACTCGTCGAACAGCGCCGACTGCTGGAAGTCATTCCACGAATTCTGCGGCATCTCGTTTACACCGCTCCCCACCACGACTGAGCCTTCATCACCCACCGGATCACCGGTCGGAAAACAGTGCGCTCAAGCGAAGAGCCGTGAGCACCCGGAAAACGCGCAATCGAACCAAGGTTGTGAATTGATGTGCATAAGTGAGTAAATCTACTCGAAAGCTTCCTGATCCAAAATTGCTGAATAGTTATTTTCTTCTTTTTAGTGTCTACCGAGCCTAGAAACTGGGACCAATTCTGGAAATATTGCACGATGCCCTAACTCGGATATCAAATCGGAGGGATCGCGAGATAGCGATTTCAACCCGGTCGGAAAGCATACGTGTATCCGCTTTGTAAAGTATCAATGTAATAGTTGTTATGTATATACTTTAAAAGAGCTAAAAGCCGGCCTTTTTTTTTTACTTTTTTGGAAAGCGTAATCGCCTTTTACTTCGTAATTCCTCTAGTGTTCGAGTAAGCGGGCATATTAAAGTCTCTGAACAAGTCTAATTAGGAAGGTGCGGGGAAAACGCTGCGTGTTTTTAAGATCTTAACGAACTGGATCTCACGAAATATTCGAAATGATAAGCGGCCCGAATAACTCATTCCTCGGGTTGGGTTGCAAGTAAGGAGAGTGGATACTTGATATAGACTTTAAGTACAGAGTCATCAGGTATAGTGATACAGTTCGACTATAGATTCAGCGACGCTAACTACGACCACGACCTTGTAAGCTGTGCAATATCTGGTAAGATAACCATATATCCAAACTTAGATCTTAGAAATTCGTATAAAGATACTCTTCGCGAGAACCAGCCAACCCGATTTCTCATTGGAAAACTACCAAGGTTCTATTGGTAGGGGGGGTAGATAACGGGAGCTTATTTTTCTGTATTTTTGATGTGGGTTTTCGAAAGGGATTGCGAAATTTGAGTTGAAAAAGAGTTGTTCGGAAATAGACCATTCGCAAAGGGAACGTTTTGCCGTTGCAAGGTGCGCGAAAACCAAGCGGGGGTGTGCGTTTCCCGTTTTAGAGGATTTTGATCCGAGACCGATGCAAGCAAGTCAGGTTGAGATCAAGATCGTATCAGAGTGTTTTTTGGCAAGCCCCAACTTAAATTCCAAAGAGGTTTATTAATACTAGAAACTCGGAGTCCATGAAGATTAAGGAAATCCGAATTTATGCCAATGCTTGACGTCTTCCTTGATGGTGCGGTGTCACGGAAAGAAGGGCTCGAAGGATATCAGTCAACGCCCAGGTGATGCTTGATTTTCTACATATCTACTCGATTCGGGGGTGTGACTGAGCTATCTTTTAGAATTTGTTCTAATCGCCTACAGATGAATTCTACTGAGCTTTTGAGCGATAACATGGCATGCCCAAACGTCTGTTCAATTATCGATGTGGCCTTGATTTCCGACATCTCGCGGCTAGAACACCGTGTAACCCTACCATTTTTAGGACTCCCACTACCAAACTCGTCAAAACTTAGCCGTATCAACACACCGCTAGCTATATCGAGCTTGATGCAGTGTCTCCGTGACACCCTCTACCCTGAGCTCCAGAAGGTGAAACTACGTCGAGAACGTTTCAAGGGTTCTTGGGGAGAAAGAACTATTTCCGTTTTGTTTCCCACCACACCCATATGCCATATGGGACAAATGCAACTTTCGCATATGGGAGAATTAAGAGAAATTAGCTAAGCTGTATATGTTTGTTTCACGCAGGCTGAGGCAAGTATCGTGATATGTACTCCGAGAAAGGGAAACATAACAGCGAGCAAAGCACCTGGATTGCGAGACGGAGGGATAAGGGACACCCGAAGATGGTAAGAATAATCGTAGCCATTTTAGACGGTTCTTATGCAGAAGAGTTACAATAAATGTACAAGGTCCCCCACCCGATAATTCGGCTTGGCCGATTTCTCTCGTTCTTTCTGAACGCACGTCTTTTAATCATTCATTCTTTTTTTTTTGCAGCATACATCATTCACGATGCCGTCTTCGACATCAGGCTTCAAAACGTCATTGCTATTAACATATCTTTTAACATTCTCGCAGAAGGCGACAGCGGGGATTTTGAGGGGGCGAGCTCCGGCGGCACCGCCGCCTAGCGTTCCACAATTCGTTCTCGACTATGCACCGCTTGTATTTCTACACTCCGATGATCCGTATCGACCTTCAGATATCGGTTCCATGTTGGTGAATACCCGGCCGCACGTCGATTTTATACTCGCTCAAGATGCTCCTTCGGGGTTAAATTTACACAATCTGGATAAATTGAACGATTTGAAAGATGGAGGGCAGTCGGTTTATCTCACCGCGCTTAAGGATGTCGCGGCGGATACTGAGCAGCCGTGGTTGAAAGGTGTGACCCCGGATGCGACTGGGCTTACGAAGGATGCTGTGTCAGCTGCGGTTATCGTAAATCAGAAGGAAGATGATATCACGGATGTATTCTATTGTTATTTTTACAAGTATGGGTGTCCTAGCATCACTCGCCACGTTTTGTGGATTTTGCTAACTTGACTCTTAAGTTTTAACGCTGGACCACCGATTAAGATATTCGGAATCGAGTTGATTTTTGGGAATCACGTTGGAGATTGGGAGTACAATATGATTAGATTCAAGAACGGCGAACCCATGGCGATATACTACTCGCAGCACGCGGGCGGTCAAGCTTTTACTTACGGCGCAACCAGGAAACATGGCAAAAGAGTAAGTATCAAAATATCAAAAAGTCATTTTTTTTATGGATCTTCCCACTAATACATCTAATTTTCCAGCCTCTCACATACAGCGCGAAAGGCTCCCATGCGAACTACGCAACAGACGGCATCCACGACCACACGATCCCGCATCTCAACCTCCCAGGCTCTTTATTCCTCGTAGACCACACCAACTCCGGCCACCGCTGGGACCCCATCCGTTCCGCCTATTTCTACAAGTTCAAAGATGGGAAATTCACCGCATACGACGATTCCACACCTGTAAACTGGCTGTATTACAAGGGAAAATGGGGGGACCGGGAGCACCCGAAAGACCGGCCGAACCAGATGATGGCATTCGGACACGCGAAGTTTGGAAGTGGCCCGACTGGACCTATCGATAAGGCGCTCCAGCGGAAGGAAATCTGTCCTGACGGAACGAGGGCGTGCTGGATCATGCCCTTCCTCGCCGCGTAGGACGATAGACAAAGGGAAGGTTGAGGATAAAGCATCGATGCTCGGAATTGGGAGGTTCAGTCCGACCCGAATGCAACAAGTTGGCCCGATTCGGATGCGACAACACAACGGATAAAAAACATCGCCGAAACGGGAATTAGCTCCAACTAGCGAACGTCGATGAAAAGGAACGGATGTCTGTATTGAATACCAAAAAAATCAAAAAAGAAGAGAAGGTTGACAACGAAGGGATTCGAACCCTTGCGGTTTCCCACTGCGATACTGAAAATCAACCAATCAGATCGATTCGCCTGAACACAGCGCCTTAGACCACTCGGCCACGTTGCCTCATACAAAACATCTGTCCGGTCGCAGAATGTCCCTTAACAAGCTAGCCGGGTCACTCGAGATACCTATGCGGGCCTCGCTTGTACCTATCGAGGTATGCTATGCTATTTGTATAAAAGTCTTTTACTATCATGTACATAATATATTCTTCTTGTTTGCAATATACCCTAGCGATATAAGTTTAGGTTCATATATACAGTGAATTACCATCTTACATTTACAACGTGAACATCAAGCAGAGCAGTCCAACCATGCCAGCAGCACCAACGGTAATGATCGAACCTCCAGAGGTCTGAGTATTACTGGGCTTCGGTCGAGTGGTAGTGCTGACATTACCAGCATTACCAGCACCAACGCTCGAGGTGATACGTGGCCCCGCGGTGGAGTTAGGACCAGCCGGGTAGCTTGAAGCAGGATATTCACCACCATTGACTCCAGTGGTCGTGCCATTCTTATAAATGCCATTTTCAAGAGAGATCGTAGCTCTTGTGGTAATATCAGACTCGACAGCCGCGCTAGTGCTACCAGTGGTGATCGGAACCCGTGGGGTTGCAGTGGCGCAGGCGCTGCAGATTACCTGATCGCGAGTATCGTCGAAATCCAAACACGTGGATCCCATACCACCTGCAGCAATGCAGTTGTACGCGCAGCAAGGGTCGTAGACTTGAGGACACCCGTACAAGTTCGAATAAGGGGTGCAAGTTCCAGCGGCGCTGCTGGAAGTAGCCGTGGAAGAATAAATCGGAGCAACAGCTGTTTCCGAGGTAGAAGATGCGGCGTATGTTGGTGTGGAAGATGCGACATATGTTGGAACGGAGGGGCACTGGCTGCAGATGACTTGATCGCGGGTGTCGTCGTAGTCAAGACAAGTGGAGCCCTTGCCTCCGGCAGCGATGCAGTTGAATTTGCAGCATGGATCGTAGACGGCTGGGCAGCCGGTCAATAATGGGTATGGGGTGCAAGTGGTAGCCGACTGAGCAGAAACACCAATGGCGAGGATGCTATACAATATCAAGTTAGGACTGGTACTTTGTTCATGTTTTCTGTGTCTACCGGAATGATATCTCTTACCCAGCAGCGACAATTGGTTGAGCGAATGACTTCATCGTGAAATATTGTATAAAACGAGCGAATGATTATGCTTTCAAGAGCAAGATTGTGAACAGAAAAGATGGCACTTGAATCGAAATCTTGAAATCCCAATCCTCAGCCAGTCACCGCGGACCTTAAATAATTATCAAGAAATCGCAGCTTCCCACTTCAAACAGTACAACTTAATGTTGGCCTCCGGATTATCCCTACACTGACGAAAATTTCCTCCGAAACGTTACATCCCGCGCGACTAGCATGTTGACAAGTGAACTGGTCCATGTTCAATGTTTCTCGAATCACAACTCAAGATGGTGTTGGTTCAACCCATGATCCCTGTTCTGGCGAAGTGCCCGACACAAGCTTTTGCCATTGTAAGCAGGCGAGTTCTCCTCCATTTGCCATGTCTCAGTCCCGCTTTTTTCAACTTGCCATTCCCTATTTCCCCATCTAGGAATTGACGGTCCGCTAGCACGGTATTTTATTTTTATATCTATATTTTTCCATTCAGGAAACAAGGCGCGAATGCTGTTTGATTCTGTTATATTACAGGTACGCATTGAAACGTGAGCAGTCCCCATCCCGAACGTAGCTTAGCCGAGCGAAAGCATGTTTTGAGCCCGTGCTCGAGACATAAATAGAATGTCCATATGTATCGAAATCGATGAGCCTGTTGTAACGAATCTAGGTAGAAAGAGGAATAGGAAACCAAAGAATCGATACTTAGGGCACGATAGTAGGTATCGTCGGGTCTGCATTTAGCACCCAAATATCCTTAAATTATGATAGAAGGTATCTCAAGTAGCATACACAACCAATGCACAGCCGCTGGTACAAAACTAATCAAACATCATCCTTATCCTTCTTCGTGTCATCTTTTGTCGCACCAACTCCCGCCGTAGCGGCGTTGATAGCGACACTGGTTCCAACAACAACATCTACGAGCGCCCCTCCAACATTCGCACCGGTTTGTCTAGTCGTATCCGCCAGTCTCTTAGCTTCGTCACCGTAATCGTGTTCAGCGACCTTGGACGCAGATTCGCCAACGGACGTTCCGACGGTTTTGATCCCCTGGTAGGTTTCTCTACCCGTGATAGCCGCGGCTTCGAAGGTCTGGTCCAGGGTTTCTCTTGCTAGTGATTTCGGTTGGTCTTGGGTGGTATTGTCGGTTTGCACAATTGTGTGGGGGACGTCATTTGTATCATTCGTGGTGCTACCATCTGGCTTCAAGCCGGTTTTCTCGCCGACCCAGGCACCTGCGTTGTAAACCGCGTTCTACCAAGATATTAGCTGTAACTCAGATGAGTTTGTGATTTTTTAGGGATAATTCACCTGGATGGTTTTCCCGATAGTTTTCGTTGCTTCACCTAGCTTCTCGGTTCCCTGTTCGGTCGTTCCGACGATATCTTTTGTGATATCTGAGAATTCGTGATCTGCTTCTCGCGTTGGAGCCTGCTCGTTTCTCTCATCTGTCCTTCTGCTCAGATAGCTTGCGACATTGCTAGCTGTCTCCGCGATCTTCTTTCCCAAGCTATTCAGCATTACCCAGTATATTAGCATCACCTTCAAGTTATATCAGGATGGAAGCGGTCTCATACTTATCAGCATCAGCTACAATCCCCGTTTTGAGAAACCCATTATACACCATAATCTTCTCAAAATTCAAAGAATCCTCTTCGGAAAGATTCTCTGGGAATGCGATTTCAATCGTCCCTAGTTCTTGTGTGACTTTGAACCGAAACGTCTGGCAGAGCCCGGCTTTGCTGCCGAGGAATAGATCCGGATGGATGGGGAGCGTGAACGGAGTTGCATCGACCGCATCTTCAGGTGGAGTGATGGTCAAGAAGAGTTTGGCCTCGGTGGGCATTGTACCGGCCAACGGCTCCGTGAGAGTTAGGGTACCCGATTTTAGAGGGATCGGGGCTGCTCCTCCTGGTGGGATTTGAGATGCCGTGACATCTTTGATGGAGATTAACGGTGCTGTCGCCATTTTCGACTAATTTGTTGTTCCTTCAAGGTTACGATATGACAATGGATAGTAAGGATGATGATGGATTGAGGAACTGGGTCGATGAAGGAGCAGAGGAAAAAGAGGGTTTATCAAGGGACGTAAAGTTTAGAAAGGATCAGAGTTCAGTAGAGCGCAGCGCGACGGGGAGTAAAGTAAGAAAGTAAGATATCTTGTGTTGGGCGGCTTGACGTCACAGGCCGCAAAACAAGGTGCAGCGCTGCATCCTTCAGCCGCATCAGCGCTACCGGGACCCTGAAACATTATCCTGTGACAGTCTTGGATTACATACTGCGCCTTTGGTGGTGGTGGAAGGAACGCCTCTATTATCGTAGCGGACGTTGTTTGAATAAAGTATATATATTCATGAAGGAACATTCGATATTACAGTTGAACAATAAAGAAAAAAAAAAAGGTGGAAAAAGAGAGCCCATTATACGCCAAGTGAATATGTAAATGAGGATAAAAAGTGGCTTTTTTTCTTTCTCTCTCCCGTGACAATAAAATATGAAAGTCATTTCATTACGGCGTCCTTCTTGTGCACGCAGGGGAAGGTGGGGAAAAAAAAGGTAATGCCGAGGAGGAACCGGGTCGACATGCTTCGAGGAGGGAATTCCGGATGAGGTTCGGAAAGGTGATAGATTGGATCGGAGTACGAAGGGTATAGACAGGATTCTAAAACGTAAAAGCAGAAGGCATCAAAGAGCAAAATTTACTCCTCTTCCGCTGCCTCCAAGGTAGTCTGAGCGATACCTGTTACAAAATCAGTTAGCGCTTGCATACCAAAGCAAGTTCCATATCAGCGGGGAAACATACGATCCAAATCTCTTCGTCCAGTCTGGCTGATGCACCTTCCACCCTTCTCGCTAATCTCAAGAACACCAATCTTCTCAAGCGACTGCATAACGTTCCTGTCAACGCTTCCGGAAGCATCAACATGGTGGCTTGGACGCGATCCTCTGTTCTTAGTGGCACCGTGGACCTTTCTTAATCTTCCAACACCGACGTGCTTTCGGAGGTAGACGTGGCGGGCAACAGCGGCGGCGCGGGTGTAGTACCAGTCGATAGACTGAGGTGGCAATTCCTTCATGCTGCCGGTCTTGACGGTATCAACCCAACCTATAAACCCAAAAACCCTTCAATATCAGCCTCTCATGTCCATATACCATCTAAACTCTATTCCGTTGGAACATTATTGCATACCGGGAACTGGGAGCTTTCCCTGTCTCTTCAAGAAGGCGGCATAGGCCTGAATGAAGTCCTGGGCGGGGACCTATATCCACCAACAACCATCAGCATTTTCTTCCTTCAAATATCTCCCTCTGATCCCAAATTTGACCAGATTACGCCGAGCAAAATCGAAGATATCGAGAGAGCCCGAGCTGTAAATAATGTTGCTACGTACATCGCGAACTGAAACTCCAGGCATGATTGCGGTTGTTGAGGACTATTCGACCAATTCAATCGGATTAGCGATATCGTGTCGAGCGTAACTTTCCGCCGTGAATAAATCCGAGCGATTCGAAATTCGAGGAGCCTTACGTGATGGGATTGGAGGGATCGTAGGTGGTGATTTGGTGTCGGGAGGTAGGTGGTGGTCGTCGACGATGTTGGTGATAGGTTGCAGTCGGGGCTCAGATTCGAGATACAGCGAAATTTGCTGGGTTGCCTGCTCGTTTGTGTGAGAGCCCGGTCTAACCCGAAACGGCCACTTGGGGTTGAAGCCCTCTGCGGATAGCTCCGAAAGGGGCATGTTTGATGCGCAAACGCAACACATTTACAACACATCGATCTGAAATACGACATCTCCAACACATCTACGATTTATTCAATCCAGGAAGAGGTAAGGTCACGACTGGAACCGCTGAAAAACCAAAGTCTCGGAGTGCATGTAATGGCACTTGAGACAAGCAAATTTTAGCTTCCCATTGATATGCAATATATCCCGAGTCGTGAACATATCTGCTATTCGAACAAAAGTGTATACTCCACGGCTATGTTGGACTCTATTTATAAATGTCAGATAACCTGAATTATACCTATAGGTACCTAGGTATACAGTCGTAGGCAGGACTCATGGATATCTCAAATCTAAAACTGATTATACGGCCCAGGCGGTATTTTCACTACAAAGGCTTCAACAATCATTGTCGCCCTCTGCCTAAATAATGCCGCCTCCTCCGCTTGTTTCTTCGTCATACCCGAGTAATTTGGTCTCCCGATGGTCATCAATCTGGCCAGAATAGGAGCTGTGGATCCATTCGCGTACGCGAATCCAGGCTTCGTCGCCTTTTGATCCGGTGTGACCCAGAAAACTCCTCCGCCTAATTTAACAGATACCCGGCCGTCCGAGCCAACTTCCGAATCAAATGTAGCGTAGATGGGGTATATTAGGCTTGATCGGAAATTCTTAGTCGCGATCCTTTGGAAATTTATAGTCAAAAGATAGGGTAAACACTTACTCTTTGTCCCTACCAGCGCCTCCGCAGTCATCTCGCGCTTGTTTCATGGTTCCGATCCGTACGAATGCGCCGCCTACATCCCAGTTACGGCATGTGTACATGAACTTCTTGGTGCCCCATTGGTAAATTCTTCCATCCTGTGAGTTGAACTGCCAAACGCCTGGTTTTCGCTGCGCTGGTAGACTCGCTACGATAACGTCTGCTCCGTTGATGTTCCTCCCGGAGTAGAATGGGTCAGTGTCTGGGTCGACTTCGGTCAAATACCTATTTTCCACGTAATCCATTAGCAAAAAATCCCGAGCTTTCTTCAAAATCGGAAAATATACCAAGGCATTGGGTAAGCCCGAGGGGCAGATCCTGTCAAATGCCAGCATTAGTATAGAGTTAAGTCAAGTTACTTCACGATTAGATACTGACCTTGCAGTTGTATCGGCGCCCCGCCCAAGATATCCTTCACAGTCCATCCTTTCGCTACTGGATTCCCCGTCGGTCTTATATCTCCAACAAAGAGCCAAATAGCTCTCCCTCCCCCTCCACCTGCTGCAAGTGCGGTCTTGACATTTGAAGTAGGTAAAGTAGTGATCTGAAAATACTTCGGAAGCTTTATTCTATTATTCGCGGTACCGTAAAACTCCCATAGTTCGTCCTTAACTGGTTCCCTGACACCAAACAATCCCTCTTGATTTATAGACGTCATTTTCGGGTTATTAAATGCAACCTCCATTTCACCGGCGAGTATGCCCTGTCTATACACGGCTTTAACAATCTCCCAACCGGTGTAGAAGAACTGACCCTTAGGCCCATGGCAAGTTTGGGCAATTTGCGCAAAGTTATTCCAAAGGCCGAGATTAAATCCAGATCTCTCGCCGCTTACGTGACAGACGTAAGCAAAATAGTTTGTTCCGGCTAGCCACAATATCCCTTTTCTGACGACCCATCTGCTGAACGAGTGGTTTATGTGGTCGTATTGGCCTGCCATTATCGCTTGGCCGGTTTCGTCGATTAATGCATTCACTTTCTGCTGGTCGCTGGTTAAACTGCCCACCGTAATCACGAATCCTGCCGAGTACTCCGGATCTCCCTCATCCTGTTCGATGGTATTGATCGATGGTATGTTGATGTCAATGACGTCCTTCTCGGCCGTAGCTAAAGTGTCATACGTGATCATATTAGAATAGAAATTCACTCTAGGATTTTGGTTTGCTTAGCGTAACGACTTACCCCAGGCCAAAGGCCCCGAATTCATATCAACTGCTTTGACTTTATCCGGCCCGATATTCGCCAACGTTTGTCGACGAGTATCGAAAACAGGAATATCAAATTGTAAATCCTCATCAACGTCGAATACATTTCCTTCGTCGTCGTCCCCACGACTCGATATAGAAGCTGCATCGATCGAATTAAACCTTTTCGACGATAAAGTCGCGTATCCCTTATTAAGAGGTATCTTCGGCACTTCCACAAACGGCGACACAGTACCACGATCCACCTCGGGGTCCTTCACGCCCAAAGCTTTCATAGCTGTATCGACCGAAATACCATTACTGATGCGCAATTTTTCCAGATCTAAAAGCTGCGAAGGGTTGAAATCGAATGGAAAGCTGCTCCGTGGTGATTGGTTTGAGTCTGCGTAGATTAATTCGTCTTGTTCCGTCTCCGCCACATCCTCGCTATCCGGGTATGGACTTCCATGTGCTGTAGAATCCTGGCTTATCTCGTAACTGTGATAGTAGCTTGCCTTTCCGGGTTGACTCAATCTCGGATTCGAGTTTGGGGGAAACAAGTAGTTCATCCCACCAGGACTCAAATCTGAGGGCGTATACGTAGGCATGGGACTCCGAGGTTGGAGTTTGCCGGCTGCATTGACACCATGATAACCCCAGCTCAAAGCCAAAAGTGTTGATAATACGCTCCGGTTTGAATTATGATGTCGTCGATGCATATTTTTGGAACTATATTAATTCAACCCGATGGTGCGAATGGACAAGATTGACAAAATTTTCGCATCTCAAATCAATTCTGTATACAGCCAAATTTCTGAAACCCTATCATTGCGGTAAGCTATGAAATAATGGAAGCTCATATAATTAGAGGGGCGCATTCTACCTCTTCATGAGCAAGTTTCCAAACACGCACGCGGCGACATAGCCTATCTCCACACCATGTGCAGCGAGAGACCGTACAATAGGGAGCATGGCAATGTGAGCAAATTTCTGATACTTAGAAGGTGCCGCGTCTTTGCAAATTATTGTTTGGGATATCTACAATCGTTTCATTCCCGACCGGGTACTCGCAAGACTAAGCTACGGCGACGCCATTTATATTTACAAATATGTAGCATAGACATAATCTCCCAGAACGCCCAATCGTGAACAGAGCGATTTGGATACCTATCTTTAATGTAATAACTCGCAAAGATGGTTTATATACTCCACAGGAAGTGAGCCTAGCGTAGCCATAATCGTCAGTCTGGTCAACAAACACTTCAAGAGTGAATAACAAAGGAATTTTTACCAGAATTCATCTCCGCAACCCGTACGCAGGCTTCTACGGTAGGGGCATACTCGAACGGTTTACAATCCGGTAGTTTGAAGCTGTTCACTGTAAGGTAGGCTTCCTGGTCATACATCAACTGATCCGGGTCTTTGAATCGAAACGTCAGCTTCGACTCAATCTTTCAGAGATCAGTGGCTACTAAATCAGACTTCCAGGGCGGTACTCACTCGTCTGCGGCCACTTTCTCGTTGCGAGAGTGCTTTCGACTTCGGCGCTACAAGTCACAATGTTCCCTGAAATACTCGTGATCGGGACTCCGAACGCTGGAACCGCGAGGAAAGAAGAGATGGTGAGGAATATCGTAGAGATCGAAGTCTTCATTTTCGCGAGATTTAAGCTTGTCTGAGCGGTGGCGCCTGTACCAAAATACGGTCGAGGTTACTCGGTACGATTGATTCAGGAACGAGATGGTGGAGAGGTAATCGGTCGACCCTCTAGATTGTCTGACGATAGCTAAATATATATGAGCCTTATAATGAGTGTCGATGGATGACTGATCTTGATGTCAGATACCAACGATCAATCTCGAAGAATCTTCGCCCACAATTTAATACCCAAATTGAACATGGGGAATGACGTTGAGTAGGCGAAACTTTACCTCGGATCTCATTATTTTAGCCTTTACTAGAAGTAAGACACCGATAGACGTAACTTTCTTTCTTGATATTGAGTTCGATGTATCTGCTCGGCGTTCCATCTCCCAGATCTGGGTCCATCTATCTTGTTTGAATAGATCCATGCGTATATATATACGTCGCTGGGCTTCAGTATAAATACTAATATTCAACGATATAAATCGTGATCACGTTTTATGACTGAATTCAATCAATAGAACTATAAGTCCTTTAGAATGACTATTTTATCTCGACGGGTATCAGGCGAGACGTCTTGAGACATAAGCTCAGGCTAGACCTAGGTCCGAAGGTACCTTCGGAACTGGGATTATAATCCGGCGGTGTCTTCTAATCGATTAGAAGAAACCGCCGTGGTTATCTGCAGCGAATATCTTGGAGATCCGCAGATCGATCTCGATCGAGACTATCATGCTGTGTAACACAACTAACCTCGTACAACACAACAAAGTCGAAGTCTACGATTAGTTCACCACGACGATAGAATTAGCCAATGGAAAGATTAATCTCTTAACAATTTTTACCACCGACCCCCTTGCAGCCTATGCACTTAAGTAAAGATAAGGTTCCTCCAGGTTTAAAAATTTTTTAACAGGGAAAAAGGTTTTTGGCGAGCTCCCACACAACACGAAAATGATTCACTCCAAAAAAACTCTCCTCCTCGTTTCGAAGCCCGTGAAAGCAAAAGAAAATTATTCCAAAGGATAGAAACGAAGTCCAAAGATGAAAGAGCAAAAGATTAAGCCCAACGCGGGGCTCGAACCCGCAGCCTTAAGATGTCTTGAGGTATAAGAGTCTTACGCTCTACCGATTGAGCTAGCCGGGCGAAGATATCTTAGTAGATGTTGGAAAGGGCCGGAATTGCATGTTATCAAGGCTTTCGGGCATATGATTGACTCTATCAAAGGAATGGTCTAGAACAAATCTGATTTCCATATTCTTTCAAGTCCATTTTAACTATTATACCATAATTTCATAAGGATTGAGCCAAGTATATTCCACCCGGAATAGAAAAGAAACGAACCCAAAAAGCAAACCGCTGCTATCTAACATGGTCCAAAACCCTAACCAAAGGAAACAAGGATATCGTAAAAGAAGTAAAATATACAAAGAAAATCCATCCGAACTATTCAAATTGAGGTCCGAATTATGTTATTCCAACATGTCGGAAGCCGTGTACGCACTTGTGGAATTGTTCATTCTCAACCCTCTCCCTATCTCCTCCCACTGAGCTCAGTCTGCTCCATATCTCTGCTAGCTGCGCCCATCGGTGCGTTATATGCTGTGGGCATTTGGTGAACCGGTGCGTATCCTCCACCTCCCCAATTACCGCTCGAATACGTTTGCCCTTGCTGTTCGTAGACTCCGTTTCCACTGTACGCCATCGGCGCACCGCCGTATGGAGGTGCGGGAGAAGGTGGTGGCATGCCATGGGAAGCGTAACTCGCCCGTTTTGCAGCATCGGTCTGCATGGTATCGTAAGGCGTTTGATTCGGATATGCGGGTTGGGTGTGCTGTGCTGATGAGAAAGCGTATGCGTTTTGCATCGCGCGCGCGCCGGTTGTGTCGAGGTAGTCCCAGCCTGGCGCGCGGGCGATCATAAAGATCGCAAAGTATGCGCCGAAGAAGAAGAGCAAAGAGAATCCGTATCCTACGATGGTCCCAACAAGATCGCTGTAGTCGCTATAGTATGCCAAAAAGACTACTATCACATTGTAGAAAGAGTAACCGAGGAGGCAGATTATCAGAACCGGGATCCAGCTCGTAACACCCTATGAAACAATTTAGTACCATTGATTTAAGAGTATTGTCGTTGTATCTTACCGCTTTCCGCTCTGGCTTTCTTGCCACTCTGATCCAAGCTAGAATCAAGCCGACAACTGCGAATATACTTAGTAGTGCAAAAAGTATCACATACGCTTGCACCAGTCGCGCGTAGGCTCGTAGAGATGACCTGGATGTGGTATTTCCGACATCGTACGAGATCAAACCGTAAAGAATGACGTAGGCCGCCCAAATGATGGTGACAATCGAAAAGAAAACGATATTTAGGATCTTGAATATCCGTCGAATACTCGTAGAACCCGCGAGTTCAAATACCCGGTCAATGACAACGAATAGAACAATTCCGAGCATGAAGAGTTCGACGACATTGTTGACGACAACTGTCGCAACTCCGATTGCAGTGGAATCTTCGCCATAACTGTACAGTACGCCGCACTCGATCAAGGAAAATCGCACGATAAGCATGATAAATAGCCTGCAGGAATATTAGCTTACTACATCCTCAATAGCTTCGAGGAATAACCTACGCAATAATCAAGAACAGCGCGAGACCGTATTGGTACCACCGTAGAATCGATTTAGACTGGTGGTTCTTCTTTCTTTTTCCGGATCGACTAGCTGTGCAATAACTCAAAATCAAGAAGAATAGTAGGAATGCGCCCATTAATCCGATTTGTGCTTTCGCATAATCGTCTGAAAATGCGCCATAGTCGCTGCACTGGTTATCGATTGATCCACCACTCCCCCCTCGTCCCCCTCTCCTGGGTGCTGGTGCCATGTTTGTGTTGAGAGCTTTCGTACACCGCCTTTCGTATTCGTCGAAATCTTTACGCGCCGAATGAAAATCTGGAAAAGTTTGTGATCCTCGCAGATGGATTCTGGAGGGCGGGAAGAAGCAGGTTATTTAAGAGTAGCCTTGCGTGCGCTCAGAACCCTTTTAGCATTTTCCATCGTGCTACCCCCCTCAGATATATAGATATCGCTGAATTAAAGGGCCATTCCTCGCAGTGGATTTTAACCCGCTTGGGAAAAGAACTGCAGGGTAGCTGGCAAGGTGGGTACCTCTAGCTCCCAGTACCAGTTTTTCAGTTCTTTTGCGTGGGCCAAGCCGCGAGTGACTTTTAGGTAGCCTTCCCTAAGCCTCTGCAGTTCATTCTCCGGTTACCTAATACACCATTTGCATCATACTCCCTAGCAGATGCGTTCGGTCGGAACTTGTGAAAGTAGAAACGATGCGCTAGGTGACTAAGTTCATGCACTCATTGCAAGTCACCCGCTACATGTGTGCCTTGGCCGCCCATGTTTCGCATCTCAAGGTTTAGTCTTTTCGCCTTTCCAGCACTGTCCTCGTATGTTCTTTCTGGGTTCCAGCAAATCGCACGCGGGATTCACTAAAAAAGCCTGCATGGTTGTTGGAGCGCAAATTTGTCATTGCACCCTTGCAGCTTTGCATTTTGGGCCTTCGATCGGGGGACAGTCTAGCAAATGGTGTGCGAGGAGGCTCATAACGTTAGACCAATAATCTATTGGGGAAAGATCAAGGGGCCAAAGGGGTGGTGTGGGGATCACCTTCGATCTATCGACTCAGCCGCATGCACCACCACATGACGGGCAGAGTGCAAAAAGTTGTGAGTTCAGAACGGCAACTTCATCGAAAAAGCCCAGGGTGGCTCGGCTTTTTGCTCGCACTTATGGTCCACTCTCGGAAAGTCTTTCGCTATAATCCCTCAGGAACGCGTCAAAAATTGCCTTGCATCGCTGTTGTGGTTCGTATCTGTGGTTGAAGGTACTGATCCTTCCCTTTTGGACAAACCTTTGTCGAGGCGGTATCGCCTCAGCCGTTGGAATACGTGCCTTTCTTCAGGAAAGAATCGAGAGCATTGAAGGTTCCTCGTGAATGACAGCTACATATAGTTAAAATAGCTAGATCGTCTCTGTCAGGACCATAAGGCTTCTCATGATAATTTGAAAACTCGCTGCCTTGTTTTTTTCCAATCTTTCCAGATGTCAAAATAGCGGTCATTTGGGTTGCATGAACTTTTCGGGCCCAACCCATTTCGATGTCCACAAGGTTTAGCGAACTCGCAGCAACTTTTTGCCCGCGAGTGTTGGCGAGTTCCGACTAGAGCCAAGCCCAAGGTGGAGATCTTGCAGGAGCCTACGTTAGTCTCGATAGGCTCGGTTCTAAAATTAACCTCTTGATATCATGTCCACGGGTTAATACGCCATGCGTAGAGGGGAAATATTTATAGACATGTGGTTTGTTGTTCGGACGATACAAGTTGATGTTGGCTTTATAAAACCTACGCCACGACCATCGATAGCAACTTGGAGCCCACGGCTGCGAAACATGGAACATTGCTAGCAGAGCCATTATTGGGGGATTAATATGTGGAATCCATGTGGCCAATAATTATTCATTTAGCAATTGGCGACATTAACATTCAATCATTTACCTCTACGTAGAGGTAAATTCGTAGATCTACGAAGTCTATCAAGCCATGTTTTCCCATTGTATTTCCACTTCCCAATAATCCTCCTTTGGGGGAGTTTTTTTTTGTTCTCTTTTGTCGAGCTCTATCAACAATACGACTAGTCAATAATGTAAAATGGCAATATATGAGCATTAATGTAATGCATTACCTGTCGATCAAAAAGCCTCCTCTAGTGGAAGAGATTGATACTTATAATCTTTCTAGAACATTGATATCTTCATAACGTGAAAAGTAAATTGATAGAATTAACGACATTCGAGTCCGGAACACACAAGCCTGCAATAAACGAGACGCATCTTGCCAATGGTGAATGGGGGATAACGTTACTTGAGCCTCTTAAGGCAACTCCGTCCTAAAGTGACTCCTTTCGGGCCGCGCGCGGCTTACACCTTAATTTCCCCCTTACATGAAAATAATAGTTTAGCGATTAATATACTTAACGTTGTTTTCTCGTGCGCCTGGGCGAATATTCGTCGTATCTAGATCTTTACCCTTTATTGATGGTGCTGTGAATACTTTTAACCCCAGTCTACTAGATTCAGTCTGATACGAATACGATTTGATAAACCGGAAGTTATTGCTATGGATTTGAGTTCACTCTGTGCACGCTTGCGCATCGAAAAATACCAAAAAATTGCAGTCCCATTGTTCAACCCAATAAATCTCTATTTCTCATCTATCTCGCACCAAACCGGAAATCCATCTAAAATCATGAGTCCATAACCTAAAAGAAACGAACAAAAGAAGCTGAAGAGCTCAGAAATTCTTATAAACCTTCCGACTCAGAGTCGAAAACTACTTTGCCGCAAAACTACTAAATCTAAGGAAATAGTGTCGCCTACTAATCATCAAAAGCATCGAGAACAGCTCCACGACTGGCATCTGAGACCAGTCGCGCATATTTTGCCAAATGTCCTCGGTTAACCTTCAATGGCGGGGCCTTCCACTTCGCCAGTCTAGCCTTAATTTCTTCATCAGTGACAGCCATGTTGATGGTATTATTCTCAGCGTCAATGGTGATCATATCGCCATCTAAGGCCAACGCGGTTAGTTGGATAGCAATCATGATTGAAACATTAGAGATGGGTTTACCTTGGACGATGGCTATAGGCCCACCAGTTTGAGCTTCCGGAACAACTATCACACCGTTAGTATATTGGCTTGCGCATCATTTATAGGGATTCATACTATGTCCAACAACTATTTATCAACTAATGTTAGCAAGAAATCTCAAACGTGTATTCGGACAATAAACTTACTGAACCCGTGCGAAGCACCCGAATATCGTCCATCAGTGATCAGTGCAACTTGTTTTAAGCCAGCGCCAATCAAGGCACCCGAAGATTTAAGTTGTTCAGGCTGTTTCGAGATTAGCATCATAATTGTATTTCGTAGACTAGCAGATACGTACCATTCCCGGCCCACCCTTCGGCCCTTCATATCTCACAACTAACACTGTGGGTTCATTTGGATTCAATTCTCCAGAATTCAACGCAGCAGTTGCCGCTTCTTCTGAATTGAAAACTCTCGCTTTACCCTTAAAGCTCGTCCCTTCTTTACCTGTGATCTTTGCTACTGCGCCACCGGGAGCGAGGTTACCAAAGAGAACTCTGAGGTGGCCGGTTGTCTTCAATGGGTTGGATAACGGCCGGAGAACATCGGTGGTTGAAAAGTCAATCACGGGGGCATTCGCGACGTTTTCTTTGAGTGTTTTGCCGGTAACTGTCATGATACCTCCATCCATGAGACCCGCTTCGATAAGAAGCTTAGTTACTGCCGGAGTCCCGCCTATTTCGTAGAGATCTAGGAAGTCGAGGTTAACATCTTACTAGAAAAAAAACAAAAATCTAGTTCTAGCAGCTTACCTGACATGTAGTACATCCCACTAGGCTTAAGGTTTGCAATGTAAGGAGTCTTGTCGCTGACCCTCTGGAAATCTTTGAGCGAGAAATCAGGAATATCAGCAGCATGCGCCATGGCCAGGAAATGTAAAGCAGCGTTGGTGCTGCCTCCAAGAACCATTGTCATCACAAGTGCATTTTCGAAACTTCGCTTCGTGATTAGATCTCGAGGACGGATATTCTTTTCCAAACAAACACGAAGAGCAGCGGCGGCTTTCTCGCATTCACGCATCTTTGCTGGTTCGATGATGGCTTCTTGAGTAGGGTTTCCCGTCGCAGATGTAGCGGGCTTCATGACTAGTGCCATAGCTGGGATACTACTGCTACCTGGGAGGGTAAGACCCATGACTTCCATGGCAGTGGCCATGGTGTTTGCGGTAAACATCCCGGGGCAACCTGGATACGCCATTAGCATATTTGAAGACACATAAAACAGTGAGATGGTGCCTACCTCCAGGTCCCGGGCAAGCGTGCCGCGTAACATCTATCCAGCAGTCAGATCTTCGTTACTAGCGAACAGGGAGGGTGGTCAAGCACACACCGTCTAATTCCTCTTTTGTTGCATTACCATAATGGAAGGCGCCAAGAACCTCGAAGCAGGACGAGACATTGGCTCCTTTCGGAAATCTCGCCGTTTTCTTGCCGGGGAGGATAGTGCCACCATAGATTAAGAGAGAAGGACGATTATGACGGGCCATCGCCATGATGCCTAACGGGGTCTCAGCGATCATACAGGTATCGAATATAGTGCGAACTGCTTACACCCTGGCATATTCTTGTCGCATCCAGGAATAGAGATATTGCCATCGTGCAATTGGCCGCAGGTGGCGGATTCGATGCTGTCGGCGATGAGGTCACGGCTGGGTAACGAGAATCTCATTCCTAAAAGAACCCCGACATCAGTATTATGCTCACTCAATGGTGCGAGTATTTTCCACATTGACTGACCTTCGTGGCCCATCGTGATGGCGTCAGAGATGCCGTTTGGGCTATACAGCCAGCCGATACACCCTTGCTTTTCAATTGCATCCTTGCAAGCACGCCCAAGGTCAAGAACTATAAGATTGTGAGACACGCCGATTCCCAACCGTCTTTACGAAGTCTCCAATCGCCTAACTCACGATGCTGATGAGATGATTAGCAAGATGCCTTTAGCAAAGCATTGCCCTTTATTCACATACCGTGTTACATGCGTTCCCCTCCCACCAAACCGGCGAAATGCCTAAGAATCAGATCGCACGTGTAAGGAAGTGATCGGTGGCGGGCAATCGCCTTCAAAAATTGTTTGTCCACGCTCACCGATATGCGGCTTGGTCTTCATGTCCTGCTCATTCTTGATCCCGGCCGCATACAGCTGGGCCTGAATACCACCAAGACATGGGTTAGCGATTCCGATTTAGGGAAAAGAAGAAAAAGGTAGAAAGAAGGGCTTCATACTTGAGCTGCCGCGAATTCATGATCGGTGGTAACGGTTGCTGACCAGCGATTCAAAATGAGGGAGCCGTCTTCTCGTTTGGTCCCGTATGGGATCTCTTTGAACTGGATAAATCTACTTGGCCCCGCCATTGTGTTTGTTCGTGGGGCTAGCTGGCGGTTTGAAATCCGAGGTAGATTGTGGGGTAATTGGATACAGTGCGTATGCGGCGTATTTTAAGCAGATTTTGAAAAATACGAAGAGCAATGGTCGCGTGCGCGGGAGAGGCTTGAAAAGGACGAAAGATGGGAAGCTTCTCGAGAAATAAAATAGAAGAATGGCAATTCTTCCGGGTATTACAGAAGATGGGAATAGTCCGGCGGCCGAGCCATTGTTAGGCTTCCTCGAAAACCAGATCGCAACGTACCGCACTACGCCTATGAAGACATGGTACAATTGCTATTTACCCTGCCATTTTTCCCGGTCAGGGCAAGTAATTCGCTGTAGATTGGAGCTAGCTAGCCTCCAATTGTTCGCAGCACATTCTTTGAAGGGAACGAATGGGGAGACGCTCGTCTCGAAGTGGCGGTTGCCATTAACTTTATCTGCGGGTTGATCTGGTGCTGCCATACCGATAGTGGTTACATTGTAATATGCCTCCTCCCATTGGCCGCCGTCCACGACACTTAAAAGTGCGGCACTGCGGGTGGGAATCGAAAGGGTTTTCGGCTGCAAGGCAGTTTTGCTTCGTAACGAGAGAGAAAGAGATCCCGCTAATCCGTATCGAATGCTCGCTGATTCGACTGTCGGCAGGAGAGCCGACAGACTGTGCGACGAAGCAGCGTCAAGACTTCGACACTTTTCCGATAGCGGCTCATTCGTCCTGACGAATGAAAGTGTCTCTCATTTTACCCATCTTGTCGATTAATCCGTCTAGGTCTCCCGCCTTCCAGAAACGAAGGCGGGAGTCGGGGCGGCCTTTTACCCCGGATCCACGCACGGCGACTGGAGCCAACCGTCTGGGATTATAATATTTATAGACGGCCCATCTCAATATCTGGGGGTCACCCTCATGCTATTCTGGCAAAAACGACGCTGTGGTTTACCCCTAGGATTTTCCTTTGATTCTTTTTTGCGGGCTGGTGTGCTATCGGATCTTTTGCTCGAATAAGGCGAACGCAAATGAGAATGCCACTGCCAGAACAAGCATCCTGGTGGAGCACGTGGTAGAAACTTCCACTCTGACACGTTCAAATAAACCTGCCTCAAATCAAAGCCCGCGCGGGCTTCCATCATTTATTTGTTCATATCATATATCCTCATCACCCGGTCCAATAAATGCCGGCCGGGTTGGAAAAACCGCTTCAATGGCTTCCCACAGACGGACGGACGAGAAAAGAGCTGAGAACCGACCCAATGCCGACTGCAAGCGATAATTCTTGCTACGGCCGCAGAGAGCAGCTTTGGTATATGGCTAGGCTGCTTTCGCGCTTGTCCCTTGCATTCTGACGCAAATGCGATCCCCAAGCGTCGCCCTTGATGCGGAGGCGCACTTAGCCATAATTTGAAGTCTCTCGTCGATTATCCGAGTGCCGAATAAAAGAGATAAGCAACGGTCGAATGGTGAGTGCTCCCTGGAGCACGACAGCGACAATAGGCCCGGCTGGGAGGGGTGATGTCCTGGTTGAATGAATGTTTCCTTGTGAAAGAGAGCCAACAGTCGACCCACGTTTCTTTTTCCGCCGCTCTCCATCGCCGCCCACACCACCACCACCACCACCACCACCGCTTTTCAACGTCAGTTTCGAGGTACCCGCAACAGAAAGGTTCAACGTCGTTCCAAATTCCAAGGCAAAGGGGATGGATGTCCAGACCTGTCCCTCTGCCCAAGCACAGTAGAGCACGTACATCCGTGCAGCAATGTGGCTGGTGTAACTGGCTGGCTGCAGCCTGTAATCCCACGGTGGTTCGACCTGACCTCTGATAATTGACACCCGCCCGGGCTTCTATATTATATATATAGCATTTTGTACTCCCACCGCCGCGATGGCTTGCCGGGGCCTCCTACCTCCCCTTTCCTCCCGCTGTTGCACTTCATTCACCACAGTTGCTCTTATTTTCGCGGTGTTCGCATTGCCCACCTCCGCATCGAATGAAGGAGGTCTCGCGGGCGCAGTGCCTAAACTCGGTGTCGTCATAAGGGACCAGGCGTCGTTGTTTGCATCTCGGCTCTCAGCCATTCTTCATCTCAACGTTTCAGCAGATTGGTTCGGTCAGCAACGGCTGCTCATCATGACCCTCACCGCGCTCTGTGGTATCGCTCCCATCATACGCTGGGCCACTAGCAAACCTAGCAAGGATGAGAAGTTCGACGGTAGAATAATCAGTATGTCGCTCACTGGAGCTATGATACACCTCGATGTATATTATATGACGATAAGCTAAAGTAACCCTTCGCTAGCATCAAAGACCGTTGATACCCAGCACATCATTGACCATACCCATATCGAATCTTTTTAAACGAGCAAAAACACATATCCCTCCGTCAGGATATACCACCACCTTCACCGCAAGGCTGCGAAACTACCTGCGAGTTTACCGCTCATAATCTTCCTGCACGGTCTCGGAGGACAGATAGGACAGTTTCAGTATTTGTTAGAATACTTCATTAACGTTTCACATGTGCTGTCCATTGATTTGCCCGGGTGTGGAGGATCGGAGATGCTACCTAAGGACTGGGATGCGTACTCTACGGCGTCGTTTGTAGAATTGGTCGGCTTGATCATAGAACGATATCTTGATCCCGAACAGCAATTCATTGTCGTCGGTCATTCGATGGGATGTTCGATACTCGCTACCTTATTGGGGAGCGGGAACCCAGCCTTCGCGGAACGATGTATTGGATATGTGGGGATATGCCCAAAGGCGCAATTAACCGATCAAGAGAAGAAGCAGAAGGGCATTATCACCAGCCTGCCCCGATTCGTTTTTGATACCTACCGATTCATGGATCGACGGGGCGGCGTTGATTCGCCATCGGTGAAGCGATTTGTATCGCCGTCGTCACCCAAATCTATACGCGAATATCAGCTGCTGATTAATGAGAGATCGCGAACACCCACGGCTCTGAGGGTGCTTAGAGGATTCGTAACACCTTCGCCCGAAGTTTGGCAGAATATCCGTTGTCCGATCTTGCTTGTCACAGCTCAACACGACCATGTTACGCCACCCTCGAATGCCGATACAATCGCGTCATATTTTTCGTCAATGCCGCTAGAGAGAAAGAATAAGCTCAAGCAAGTGGAGCTACCTGATGCAGGTCATGGTGTGCTATATGAAAAGTACCATCATGTGTGCCACGTTGTTGCAGAGTTCTTCACGAGATTCGTGAGTGAACAGCTGAGTCTCGCTTGGCAACTGGAAACCTTGAAAGAAGGCAAATGGATACTGAAAAACGAGAAGAAATGGATGATGACCAGCAGCGTCAGCGGGCAAATTGGAACCTCAATGTTTAAGGCCATGAAAGTACGTCGTGATTGCTATTTCCGGACTTTCAGGTCAGTGGCTAACATTTTATCAGACGCTGCGCCAAAACGACCCAATTCATAACCCGCAGGCTTTCATTGAGGCCAATCCAGACGTCTCACATATTGTTGACATATCCTACGAAGACCCACCGTATCTTCCATCTTCCTTCGATGGCTCACACATCACATATCATAAATGTGCATTCCCTCAGAACAATCTCTCTCTCAATGCCAAATACTAACATATCGGGTGTAAAACAGTCTCAACAAAGTCTAAACAGCCGCCCTCCCTTGACCAAGTATCCCTATTCATAAATGAGGTCGATTCGATACTTGCCAAAAATCCTCTGCCACCAAATCCAACCTCTGGGTTGATCGCCGTTCACTGCCATTACGGATTTAACCGTACCGGTCTTTTCATATGCTCCTACTTGATTGAGAAGCTCGGTTACAGTGTTCAAACCGCGATCGATGCGTTCAAAGAAGCGAGGTACCCAGGTATCAGACATGCTCATTTCATCGACGAGTTATTTGTCAGATATGATAGCGGGCCGGACGGCATAAGGCGGGCACCAACTTTTTAGGCGCAAATATCGTCTTGGAATTCGCTTGCCGTGGAGAGCAGCCGGCGAGGAATTATTGTTCGGGTACCTATCTCTATCTTATTTTATTTTTATTTCATTCTTCTGGGTAGTGATTACGAGAAGCATTCTCATTGATATTTGTTGTAATTGATTGGTGGATTCAGTTCCAGGGGAGGCATTCGATCATTTGACATGAAGGTCATACATTCTAGAGGGCTATTCTATGATATATTTGGGCGTTTCTCTTGCTTCTTGCTTTGTGTTTTTCACAGCAGATAGGCGTTTCGATCTTACGTTGACGAATAGACAGGTTTTTGATAAAAATCACGAGGTATAATTAGAGATGTAGAACGCAAGGAGACACTAATCCCGTGAATGTCAATCCCAGAAAACAAGGCCAGGAGAGAGCGGGTTGAGTTCGAGAACAGAAGTGTACTATGAAGGTTCACAAAAGGTTATGTGGGTTTGATATTGCATAGGTTATTTCAAATGTATCAAAAGATTGCTTCCTCGTAAGAAGAAGGTCTGTTTTGATTCCCAGGTGTGCCATCCAAACCGATTTCTCGTACGCAAGACGCGAGGGGCGAGAAGGGTTGAGGAGTCTGTGAAGCCCGTCGAGACGGCGAGGAGACGGATGGCTGGGCCTATGCGAGTAGATATTGATTACAGCTTCATCGGGCGTGAAGGAAATTGAAGAAATAGATTGAATGCATTGATGTTATTTACAAGTCGATGTCCATGTTTTCGTCACGGTGATATGGGAGAGATGAAGGTGAGAGAAGATGAAGTTGAGAAAAGAAGTTTTTCGCTTGCTGGGATCCATTAGCCTGTGAGCTAAGCCCCGTCGACTAAGCCTCGCTTGCGGTTGTGGCGAGTGCCGGCCTCAACACACAAATTTGTTGTCTGCCCCTTCCCATCTCGCACTTTTCTTTTCCTTCAGTATTCATCATCACCGCCCTCCGATATCGTCGACGTACCATCCAGCGCTCGCGGACGCTGTCACTCTCGAATACTACACAAATAATATCCAGAATACTCTCGTCGCACTAGGTCCTATCTGGCAAGATGGTCTCTCGAAAGAAGCGTTCGCACAAGGACGACGCGCAAGAGCAACTCGCGCGTCCCTGGTGCTACTACTGCGAAAGAGACTTTGACGATGTCAAGATTTTACACTCGCATCAAAAGGCTAAGCATTTCAAGTGCGAACGGTGTAGAAAGCCGTTGAACACCGCGGGAGGTGAGTTACCCGCTCCACATTAGCCCCTTACTAGTATATTAAATGTCTAAGATGACTAAACTATCCGTCGTCGTATAGGTCTGGCGGTTCATATGACGCAGGTCCATAAAGAGACCCTCAAAGAGGTTAAGAATGCGATCCCCGGTCGTGAGTCTACCGACATAGAGATCTTTGGTATGGAAGGTATTCCTGAGGATATCTTGCAGGCCCACCAAACCAGGATCATGGCTCAGATCCATCAGAAAGAAACCGAGCGACGTGCGGCTCAGGGCCTTCCTCCTCTCGGTCAAGAAGGCGCAGCGAAGAAGAAGATCAAGGTTGACTCGGTTGACCCTGAGGAGATCATGAAGCGATTAGCAGCACACAAAGCGGCTCAGGCTGGTGGTCCAGGACCGGGAACTGGTAGCCAGAGTCCGACCAGTGCTCAAGATACTGGCGGAAATGCAAGTCCTGCTATCCCACCGTCGGTGATGAGTCCAGCTTTTCCTCCACCAAATGCGTATAATGCAGCTCCTTCAGCCAGCCCACAGCCATTCCAACAACCGCCTCAGCAGTACGGCGTCCCACCAACACCGCAATTCTCTTCTCCACCAGCACCCTACGCACAGCCAGGCCAACCGCCATTCTATCCGCCAGCCCAACCCACTTATAACCAACCGCCAACCCAACAGTTCCCAGGCTTTCCACCACCGCAGTCGCCTGGTTATGGAACATACCCGCCGCCACAGGTGCACGGCCAACCGCCGTATGGGGGGTACCAACCCCAGCAACCTCCTCAATCGTATACACCCACGCAACCCCCTTACCACGCACCCCCGGCCCAGAATCAACCGTCTTTCCACCAGCCACCACATTCACAGCCTCCACCTCAACCTACTACCATTGCTTTACCTCAGAGCATCCCAGGCCTTCCAGCAAGGCCGAACATTCCAGGTCTTCCTCCTCGACCCAACTTCTCAAGCCCTCCTGGCCCCACTAACACCTATCATCAACCCCCACCCAACCCTCAACCTTCATACCCAGGTGGCTCGCAGAACCGCACAATGTCCCCGGGCTCTAACCAGTTCTTCCCGCCTCCTATGCCAAACTCATACCAACAGATACCACCAAAGCCGTTTCCTCCTCCAGCTCAGCAGCAGCAGCAGCAGCCCAGTGGTAGCAACGGCGAAGTAATCATTAATGGGGACCAAGTTATACTTAGTGGTGGTAAAGACTGGACGGGTAACCCGATCCCACAAGCTGTAGTTCCTCCAAAGTCTGGAGAGGCCAAAGTTGAGTCCGCAGAAGCAAAAGTTGAAGAGAGCAAGAAAGGCGACAAAGAGGCTACTAAAGCTACTGAGAAGGAAGATACCGGCCGTCGTAAGGACAAAGATACCAAGATGGTTTACTCAGATAACGAGTACAGTCCGGTAAGTTCTTGTACCCCTTACACACGACCGGGTCGCAAATACTAATATTCCGATTCAATATAGGAAGAGAAACGTGCTGCCCTGGCGAAATACGTCAAATTTGGTGCGCGAATTGCAATTATTCCATCGGTGGAGGAAAAGGCGGATGCAGAGATGACAAGCAGCTAAGCTCTCACTCAAACACTAAACGCAAATGTTATTGTTATTGGGGGATCTCAGCCAAGACTCTAATTCTTTCGAGAGGGAATTTACAGACAGTCAAATATGCTCTTGATTAGATGATTTTCTCGATTCTCGGATCAGTCGGTGTCTGAACTTTGCGAAACGAAGAGGTGGCGAAAATACACGGCGCACGGTGTTATCGAACAGTATGTTTTTGTTCTTTCTGCCATTTGTTCTTTTCCCTTCTGAGCCCCTTCTCTCCCTGTTCCTCTTATTTCCTGTAAATGCTTCTTCCCTCTACAAGCGATGATTTTTTATTGTTGTTTTTAAAGGACGCGGTAACACAACAGGTGAGCTTTATAAAGGCCGCACGTCATACCAGTAAGTCTTTTGTCATCTACTTTCACTCTGTGAATTACATTACTCTATAACCAGATCCTCGAAGGTACCATCCTTCTTTTTCCCTAGTCCCTTTACGGGGCCTCTTTCAATACTCTTTTAGAGGTCAGTTTCTATTTCGAGCAATATGCGTACTTTCTCTCTCTCCTCTTTTTTGGCAACTAATACATCTTGATCGCTTGCCACCTGTCAACTACTGTGGCGGAGTTTCTTGATGGGGTTATCGGTCTACCGTAAGTCAATGTTCGAACATTTTGAGAGGCAAATAACCTTTATAGACCAGAAGATACTTTAGGGGTGACGTAGCTCAACAGTCCGTCTTCTCCGAATCTGTCGGGTTCCCCATCCGAACCGTGGCCTTGTGACATTTTAGCGTTTTTTCGTGAAAAGCCCCACTCATCGATTCGCTTTCTTACCCTAGTCTTTATCTAGCCATTCTTGGGATTTTGATGGGCCGAAACCAAAATGTGACACAAACAATAAGCTTCCCAGAGATTGAATGTAGGTGTCTTTTCACGGCCAAGGTAACGTGAAGGTAGTCAAAGTAGGTTCCTTTTCTGAGAATTGCTAGTCTATAGGCTTCTATGAATATCGAAGGCTTTCATACCTTGGATATATTTGAACTTTGCTTTCGCTTTGTACCGCTATCGTTTACCAATTGCCACACATTCGAGGAGGGTCAGTACATTTCATTACCGTACTAAGATTTGCCCTACAGCCATAAGGGTAACTCCGTAGGCAAGCTCGCAAACCTTTCCGCTTGGTACGAGTATACCAAATAGACAAAATGGGGGTCAAAAGGAATTGTATCTTGAGACATCAGATATTATGAAATATTGGGTCGTGCACACTCTTCGGCTATTCAACATGCTCACGCAACTAGCCTAGAGTAACTCTCACTCGGTACTCTCTAGATTGAATTCTCTCTTTTACTCCACCTATTTTACCTCTATCTTGGTACTTGTTTTTCCACAATATTTGTACAAATTCAATGAATATAAATTATATTATCGTAATATATCAAGACATATACTATAATTGAAATCAACCGCAATCGCTACGTATCAGGTAATCAATGGTAACTCTGTTTTCATATACACCTAAGGAGGTGTAAAAACAAACTACAAGCGATCTGATCTTATGGGGGAGAAGCTGTGTGCAATGCCACCAGCCAACGCACATACCACATCCCACAAAGCAAACCCGGATATAGGAAGGAAAAAATTGCGTCAAATTTAGACTACAGCTTCTTAGGAAGGGGCAGAAGTCTCGGCAACAGAGGTTACCCGTGTTTCTTCATATCAAACATCCGGATAGATTTATTCCCATTGGAAATTTCGATACATCCGATGATCACACGATAAAAACAATGGCTTTTTTTTTTTTTTGCTCGTGCGGTATATTAGTTAAGCCATGTAAGTGTCGGAGGAATACCGCCGCCGGAATGTGAAAATGCGCCTAGACTTTCCAAGACTGCTTTTTGTGAATATAGCAAGAAAGGGGGATTAAGGTACCATATCTTTTCCCGAGTGCTTTGGTAGAGTGGATGTTCGATCCGGGGAAATCTCGGTTGGGAAAACGGAGGGTAAGGGGACGAGATTCTAACGATGGGCGAGGCTAACTAGTGCAAAGTGAACGTTTTCAGGGGTTTCAGAATGCTTTTGGACTTAGGAGTAATTTGAGATCGAAAATATTGAACGGAATCCGTTATATATAAGATTTCAAAAGGTTTGGTACTGAGATCTTCGAGTTAGTCCCAATAACGCCCCATGTGTTCTAAATTATGCTTTGACAATGACTCGAACATTCAATGACTCGGGGAAAATTCGAAGGGAGGGAGATCGATAACAGAGAGTGAAATCGCAGATTGCCGTGTCAGCTGCCTGGAAACTTGCATCAGATCCCGCAGATAAGAGTATTGGCGCCAATGTATATGCTGGTCTAAATATCGGAATTGTGTGCCTTGATGTATAGAAAAAACAGGAAATACATCCGTACTATAAATACCGAGAGTTCTCATAATGCGTAATCAGGTTTTAAAGGAGGTATGCATGCATCTACGGAGTATGTGGGCCGTCTAGATCGAAATACTCGCTCATAATGTTAGCTTTTCGGTACGAGACTGATTCGGTAGAATTTCGCTACACACTCTGTGCACAGACAGGTACGCGAAACATATAATTTCGGTCAAAGGGACGAAACGGTATAATAGCCTAACGTCACAAGCATTGCCAAAACATCGGATGGGGCCTTGCATATGTCTATATGAAAGAGAGAATAGCCTGTAACCTTGCACCTTGGTTCATGACAGAAACAAGCTTTTCGATCGTCTGTTAAAGATGAAAACCAATAGGCCAAGAGCGAGTAAAATTGGTAGCTGGGTTACAACGTTTTTTTTTTTCTTTCCCTGATGTATTTGACAAAGCTCACAAATCTCTGACAAAAGTTGGAAGACTGGTTGTACAGGGATTTATATTGACTCGATGTGGTCTGACAGGACATTCCTTCCCGACATCCCGAAACTGCTGGGCAACATGAAACAGCCTGGGCAGCGAGCCGCACGATTTATATGCCCAACACATCTTTTCCAACAGCCCATTGCTGCGAACACCAGACGGCTACCGGAACACCACCCCGGACCCACTCTCCCAGCTTCACCACCACCAAGCTTCGCATTGAAATGGCTAACAAGAAAGAAAAACTTCTTGGAGGTTTTCTCAGCTTCAAGACCCCGGAGGAAGATCACCTGGATCTTTATACTGCACGTGGCACTTGTTACATGTTGACTCCGGCACAACTCTTGCCGGAGCTAGGTGTACTTGGCTTTGGGAATTGGGAACAGTTACGTATACGCTGCAATATCCGGATGCTTTTGAGCCGTGTGCACGCATGTACTCACGGAGGGTAACCTGGAAAGCGGGATGTACGAAGTGCTCAGGATCCTGCCTTACAAGTGCATGATCATTAATATCAGATGCGGCGTATATAAATCGTCATTTCCACCCTCGAGCATCAATATCCTAGCAGCAGCAGAAGAAAGAGGTACCGGCGTCTGTATAAAGGTTTACGAAGGGTACGACTTTTATAGATAAATCCTTTTTTCCCTTCCTCATTCCGCTTTTTTCTCCATCTGAGTTTTGATCAACTCGGAGCCTGACGGACATCTGTTGCAATTTTCCCGTCACAGATCGAAAGATTCGTTATATCATAATCCTAGCGATAGTTATTTCGATATGAAGTTTCTTGCTATTTCTGCCCTCTTGGGCGCCAGCCAGGTTGCTGGACACGCTATCTGGCAGGACCTTTGGGTTAACGGCGTCGATCAGATATGTCACCCCATTGGAATTAAATTTCTTGTATAGGGTATGCTGACATTATATTTTCTTTCTACGGATCAACCTGTGTGAGAATGCCACCAAGCAACAATCCAGTTACCGATCCTACTGGAACCAATGTTCGATGCAATGTTGGCGGTGGTAGTGGTGTCTCTGCCAAATGTGCTGTGAAGGCCGGTGATACTGTCACCATCGAAATGCATCAGGTAGGAATTAACACGAGACCTATGTTTAAATCATTCTACTAACAGTCCTTCTAGCAAATCGGTGATCGTAGCTGCACAACTGAGGGAATTGGTGGTGCTCATTGGGGTCCGGTCCTAGCATACATGTCGAAAGTCGACGATGCTTCCTCAGCTGATGGATCGAGCGGTTGGTTCAAGATTTACCAAGACACTTGGGCCAAGTACCCAACCGGCGACGGATCTGCAGACTGGTGGGGAACCAAGGACCTTAACTTCTGCTGCGGAAAGATCAGTTTTGGCATCCCAACCAACATTCCTTCCGGTGATTACTTGCTTCGTGCTGAGGCTATCGCTCTCCATGCTGCTGGTGCATCACCACCAAACGGTGCTCAATTCTACATGAGTTGCTGTAAGTTCATTCGTACTTGGGGATCCTTTTGATTTCAAGTTACTAAATTTTCTTCCTATAGACCAACTTACCGTCACCGGCGGCTCCGGTTCCGTTCCTCCAACTGTCCTGTTCCCAGGTGCATACGGCAATGAAGACCCAGGTATCCACATCAACATCTACCAATCCCTCTCCACCTATATCGCCCCAGGTCCAACCGTCATGCCCGGTGGTGCCACCAAGTCTCCAAACGTCCTTACCTGGTCCGGAAACTGCGCTGCTACTTCGACTGCCATCGGCGGCGGCTCAAACCCGACCACTTCCAGGACTACCACCACCTTGTCAACCACCACTCGTACTACCACCCGTACGACCACCGGACCTACCACCAGAACTACCACCGGACCTACTACAAGAACTACCACGACATCGTCGAGAACCACTACTACCTCTTCGAGGACTACAACCGGTAGCAGCGGTTGCTCTGCTGCGCTTTGGGCTCAATGCGGTGGTAATGGATGGACCGGTTGCACTGTCTGCGCTGTAAGCCAACCTTGATTTTTCCCCTAACCTCCGATTTCGAATAAAGCTAACTGAAGATATATAGTCTGGAGCTAAATGTAGCGTTCTTAACGACTACTATTCTCAATGCGTTTCTGCTTAAATAAAGTTACTACAAATACCGTCTAAAAGTTTACCCTTGACGGTGGGCCCATTGTGACCTTTTTTTTCAAACTCTTACCCATTCGTGTATTTCCTTGCTCAGCCTAATACGAATTTGGAAAGAATCTTTCAAATAATTGCATATTACTCGGTGTTTAGCCTGTCCTTTCTGACTGTTGAGCATTTGGGGAATAGTATGTTGTATTGTATATAGTAAAAGGTCAAAAATTGATATCAAAGTATTTGGTCTTCAACCATTCTCGTAAATAAAGTATAGTCTCACGCGTACGCGTACGAGGACGAAGGGGTGAGAGTTAGTGGTCTTGTAAATCAGACGCCACGTGAGGCACATCGTGGTAGTGGCTGGTTGTGTTGCTTTTGTTAAGTTTTACACGGTTCTTCGAGTGTTCGTAGGTTCAACGCTGGAAGGCTGCTAGTCTCGGTGCCCTTCTTACGGCTTGCGTTCGCAAGAAGGGGAAGGCTGCTGCATTTATTTATATGCGCATATGCCCACCAATTAATATTATATCCGTTTTAAAATTTTATAGCTACAAGAAGCCAAATATTCACAGTAAGCTTTGCAACTAGAAATTTCTATTTTACTCAAAAGTCCGGTGGTACTAAAGTCAATTTGAAGGTCTAGCCTTCGACTAACTACAAAATCGAAAACAAGCCTAACTACAGTGAAATATAAATAGAAACAACTCTCTTGTCATGACCGCCCAATTTGTAACTGCTCACTTCGAACTGACATCACCAGCGGCCTTGTCTGAAAATTCCACGCCGTTAGAAATCAGAGCCTCTTTCCCCTCAGGTAAAAGATCCACGCCGTTATAAAGCAGAGGATCTTTCCTGTCCGGCAATAGCCCATTTTGGATAGCTCTAGATAACAGGAAGTCCTTCATTCCAGCCGGGTCAAGCTTGTATTTATCACTTCTCCAAAGTTCATAAGCAAGCACACCAGCAACCAAAGGAGCCGAAAACGAAGTTCCGCCACTTTTAAACGCATTCCCCTCATTATTCAAGGCGAACATATACGTCCCAGGAGCGTAGATATTCACACACGGTCCGTAATTCGAGAACCCAGCCCGAACATCCTTGTGATCGGATGATCCTACTCCTATCATGGGTATTATGTTGGAGTACCCCACAGGAAGAATTTGACAGGCGTCGCCGGTGTTCTCATTACCGCCGGCAGCTACCATGTGGATCCCAACCTTGGCGGCCTTATGGAGTATTTCCGAATAAACCGCAAAGTATTCCGGGGTATATGTGTTATTTGGATAGTCGAGAGCAAATGACATGTTTACCACGGAGCCTTTAAAACCGGGTTGTTTTTTCCGTGCATTGTGGCGTGTTATGATGTAATCCATCGCATTGGTCACGGTGACGTGGTCATTCTCGTCGGATTCTGGGGCCAGGACTCTGATGCCGTAGATATTTGCGCCCCTGGCGGGCCCAAAGTGGGTGGCGCCGATGAGGCTAGCACACGCAGTTCTAGAGATGATATGAGTTAGCTCAGATAGTTCGGGAAATAAATTTTATACTAGGGATAATAAATACCCGTGTCCGCTTGGATCGCCTGGAATCTTGAGTTTATCGGTAAGTAACATCTTTGCTCTACCATCGAAATCCGGAGAGTCGGTAGCAAGACCGGTGTCCAGAACATAAGCATCAACACCCTTCCCAGGAGGCTCCATGTTCGAAAACTGATCGAGGTATCGGTAAGTATAGTCGATACCGGGATTCTTATCAATTGGGTTGCCGTGGTCTATTGGGGTGATCCTGGATATACGCTCGAGATGCCAGGGAACTCTTTCGAACTCGATGATTTCCGGGTTACCCCTTTTATCGAATCTAAAGCTTCTTTTTGTTGTGCTTTTGTTAAATTGTAGTTCTGCTGCTTGGGTTAATCCGGGTTCGGTTAGAATGGGTGTCCTGGGTGTCATTGGTCGCTGCATCGCAGCTACAATGGGTAAAGAAGCGATCCTGTCGGCATCTGACTTTTTCAAGTTCTTGATATTCGCCATTCGAAAGTTTTCTCCATAGGTTTGTATATTGTTGCCGTAATCGAATCCGAAAGCCGCCGGGGTCGGATTAGAGAGCTGGTATTCTGATTTATCCAGTTTCATTTCTACAAATATTTCTTCCCAGGAACGGGTCTCGGTCTCTGAGAGAAGAATTATGTATTCGTTTGGTCCGTCGGCATCTTCGGTACCGACTATACCAGCTTCTTGGCGAGGCTCTATTGATTTTGAACGATTTGAAATTGCTGGTGCGGCCCGCGCTGAGCATATAAGGAAGGAAAACGACCAAAACAGTAAAAGTAATTGCTTCATTTTTTAATATATTATAAGAAGAGCTTAGGTAAGAAAGATGAATGACTTTCTTGGATGGGTCTCGAATACAGATATGACCAGCTGGCATCGGGGCAGGTGGGTTTATATCGATAGAGGGGATGGGATGACAGCTTCGCTATCAAAATTTCGGTTATGTCAATTTTAGCATCATCAGCACCGATACATATCGATAAACTGAATTTCTAAATTCGCTACTTAGATGACAGCTGACAGAGAGACGGCATTTCTAAGATTCAGGTACGTAAGCTGGTCTATAAGTTTCAAATCCCAACGCTGTACAGTTCAAGAGGCTCGACAGGAACTCAGACAAACTATCCAACTCTTTCTATTTCTAGGATGTTAAAGTCAAGATGACTGAAAGTATCAATGGATAATTCTTCTTATAGTCGGATTTTCGAGGAGGATACGTGTATATCTTGCAGGAGTTCTCCAACTAAAACAACCTCATTCATTTGAAATATTTTTCACAGGAATTTACTTAAGGAAGTCGTTCCCGTGTTACAGATTCTTCTATAGATATATTATGTTGGGCGTCTACGAGTTTACGCCACAACAACATTGTCACGCCTCGCTAGGAAGACCAACACCTTTCTTGGTCTAACTGTCACTGCTATCGAGCAGAAACGAAAAAAGGTGCAGGGATATTACATAGCTAGCTTGTATTAGAGACCTAATTATCATTGAAATATACATAGCTACTAATACTTAAAGGGATATGGTTTGTGCTCGTATCAGATTGGCAAGCCTTGATATCCGTGTAGCAGCAGATGCGGTTGGGAATAGAAGATAATAGTACTTGTTGTTGTGATTCGACTTGCCGCTTCCGAGATCTGAAATATTCAGGTAATTTAGAGGAGCCGATTCTATTCCTCTATACGGCGAAGTGTGCAAGTGTGGTGTATTTTGTCCGGGTTGACTGCTAGTGTGGCAAAGATTCTTAAACAAAAACTTATATTTGCATACAACGCCAAAGGTATTTCGAAGCTGTTCGGGCACAGGCGGCGTCGATGGCATTATTCTTGTTGCATCTATTCACGAATCCAGACATGCTAAATGAGATGATTTTAAAATCATGTGATATTTGGTGAGATACTTTAAGTAAACTGAGATAGCACGCTATCCATGAATGGAAACTGAGCTTTCAGAGGCTTATCTGACATATACCTGTAACAATGTCATTTTCAAAATTTTTTTCAAAAGTTAATTTATTGACCTGCCAATTTCTCCAGAGTGCATGTATAGTTACATAGCGTGATCAAGACCCTTGGAATAGCTTGGTGTTGCCTCCAAAGCTTACCGATGTATCTTAATTGTACTTAACTCCAGATCAGCCTTGTGCTTGGTATGCTTAAGTTTACTTTAGGTCATGTGAGTCTATGGGTTACGAAGGGTCGCCAGTCGAGTCATACCAGGCCTGGGCGTCTCAGCCTAAGCCTTCTTATCAGCTTCCCTTCGCGATCTGCACCTCCGCAAAAGCCGGTCGGGTGTAATACGAGGTACGGCCAGAATCCGCAAAACTCAATCCTTTGATAGCATATTTAGGTAATGTGATTGCGACTGACAAGGTTTTTTGAGAAGGACGGCACCCCCCATGCTTGTGCTTGGGTATGCGAGCATATACAGGATAAGTATCCTAAGAAACGGGTTTTGTTTCCAAGGTTTGGACTCAAGCTCTTGGCGGTATTGTGGTTTATATCTTTGGTCGCTGGTTCTGCAGATTGAGAAAAATTTTCTATCACTTTGCATATAATTTCGTCTGTTTGAAGACAATCCGGTCAAGGAGAGAGTCGTCTTGCAGAAATCTCGATTTCAATTTGTGATTAGACACCACGTGCCACCATGAGAGGTCTTTCGGTAAGTCGTACTGACATACGAACAACTTGAAGAACACAAATGACTGTTAAACGGTTCAATGTATCGACTAAAATCGTATTAGAAAGGTCACAATGTCTCGGAAAGCTCTGCGGACGCAATGGTCGAGGCTTAGAAACCCGACTTTGAGAACTCCAAGGCATCGGTGAAGCTTCGACCCAGTCATTCCGAACTACGTTAGCCGCCCATTTTGCACATCGGGTTGTTTCCCATACCGGTGCATGCCGAAGAAAAAGGCTGGGGCAACATTCCCCGATGCGTAAATGCTCTAGTCGAGACCCCAAGCCCTGCACCTAGCCCTCGGCACTCGGCAGTGTCAACGGTTCGCAGCCTTTCATTGGCCGATAGGAGGTTGGGGAGAATCCTCCCCACAAGGTGTTATCTTGCACCGTCGACGTCTTTCCGAGAAGAGGATGGCGAAGGGCAAAAAGAGATAGAGCAGGTGTCGCCGAAGGTTTTAGACAGGGTTTTAGGAGGGTGAGATTGAGCATTGGCAGCATGTGGGAATCGCTGAGATAGATGACATCAATTTTTCTGCACTCGGTGCGTAGCCCGGTGAATGGCAGCAAGGAAAACTGTGATGCATCACAGTTTTCTGAAGAATGTACACATATGTGAACAAGATGCATACGATTGATCCCTCGTGCGCCCCAGATTCAGTCAATGGGACGAGCGATGTGATATCGTGAACACGGGATATTACTGCCAGGCGTCTTGGACTGGAAACGTGGGCCCATATCGTTCGATCGGCCAACGTTCCCCCCCTCGTGAGAAGCACGGATGGCGAATCGCCAGAGATACCGAAAGCATGCTTAAGCACCTTCCAACAAAGCAAATACTCCGACCGGGTCATCGATGCCAGCATTTTTTCTTTCTTTCGTAAATTTGCCCGAGCCACGAGCTCACACGAGCGATAGCCAAGCGAGGACCCAAGGACTTGGATGGCTCCGACTGAGGCTCGGCGGCAGACTTTCGCGCAGAGCACCCCGGTCCGCCAAGGCTGGAGATGCTTGGCAAACATCTACAACGGCGTCATGGTGTTGACCGCAAGCCGCTCCCAAGAAATCATCCAAAACATGGTCGGACCACTATGAACCAGGGCCCCGATGGAGGATGTCTTGGTACGCCCACCGATAGCCCGATGCTGGACGGGCTTCGGGATTTATAATTCACAAGATTCCTTTTCGTCGGGTTTATAAATAGGAATGGAAATCCCCTTCGATTGGGGGTCCGGTTTTGGATCAATCTAGATTCCATATCAGCAAACAACCAGCTCTCCGCACTCGAATCCGGTGGACTGGAACTTAAAGTTATTTTTCAAAATACACTCGCTGTATACGATTAACCTCCGTCGGGCTTGTTTTTTTATTTACCACCGTCTCGTTTTTAAACTTCACCGAGGAATGATTCCTTGGTTGACCAGCCCGTGAACATGTCGTCGTCACCCAACACGGAAACAAAAATCACATTCACATCGCCGCCTCATGCGCAATCATTCGAAGATGTTGCTGCCGAGTTGAAGACAGATGTTGATAAAGGTCTATCAGTCGTCGAGGCCAAGAAGCGCCTCGATCACTATGGATCGAACGTCCTCGAAGGTGGTGAGGGCGTTCATGTTTGGAAGGTCTTGTTCAAACAGTACGTTATCAACCTTTACAACCCTCATTCAAGATATCTGAGCTAATTTTGTAACCCCCAGGTTAACTAATGCCATGATTTTGGTGTTGGTGTTCGCTATGGTGTTATCTTATGCTACTAAAGATTGGATCGAAGCGTGAGTAACCCATAATTAAATATCTAAACTATCGATTGATGCTAATCGTGAACAGTGGCGTTATCACAGGTGTCATTGTCCTGAACGTCAGCGTCGGATTCTACCAAGAGTTCAACGCGGAGAAAACCATGGAATCGTTGAAGAATCTTTCGTCCCCTACCGCATCCGTCCTGCGAGACGGAAACATCGTCCACATCCCATCTATGGAGGTGGTACCCGGCGATATCATCGAATTAAAGACAGGAGATGTCGTTCCAGCCGATCTTAGAATGATTCCCGAAACTTTAAATTTTGAAGCCGACGAAGCTCTCTTGACGGGCGAATCCCTTCCTGTGAGTATCATATCAACCAAACCATAAATATAGCGCGTAATACATAAAGATCAAGTACTAATATATAGAATAGGTTGCGAAGAGTGCCACGACCGTCCTCGATACCGACATCGGCCTCGGTGACCGCATAAACCTAGCGTTCTCCTCCACAACCGTAACCAAAGGTCGCGGCCGCGGTATCGTAATCGGAACCGGCATGGAAACCGCAATCGGTGCCATTGCCCTATCGCTTCAAGGAAAGAAAAAGCGCAAGCCGAACCGCTCCCTCAGCCGAAAGAAGCACGGACCACTCCAACCTGCCAAGGGTCTCATTCTTCGAGCTTGGGATGCGATTGGAAAATTTCTCGGTCTCACAGTAGGCACTCCTCTTCAGAGGAAGTTGGCGAAGCTGGCGTATTTCCTGTTCGGATGCGCTATTATTCTGGCTATTATTGTCTTTGGTGCTAACAAATTTAATATTCCCCATGAAGTCGTCATTTACGCCATTTCCCTTGGTGAGTATATCATTGTTACGAGTTAATCTTGTGTTATACTTTGGGCTAATATTTTCATTCTTTTAGCTATTGCTATCATCCCGGAAAGTTTGCTTGCCGTTCTCACCATCACCTTTAGCGTTGGTATGAGGCGCATGGTCCAACGGAAAGTCATCGTTCGAAAACTCGATTCACTTGAAAGTTTAGGCGGTGTCACAAACATTTCCTCAGACAAGACTGGTACCATCACCCAAGGAAAGATGATTACTAGAAAATTCTGGATCCCGAGTCTCGGTGTTTACAGCATTGAAAACACCGCTGAAGCCAACGATCCCACATCTGGAGATATCCGTCACGAAAGTGAGGCTCCGAGATTAGGTGAAAAATCGGATGAGGAATCTAGCAAGAAATATAATATGGATTTAATCTCTTCTCAATCTGCTGTTGAGGTCTTTGCTCGCATTTGCGCGTTGTGTAATGTTGCCACGGTTCGTTACGATGAGGAAGGGAAACATTGGCAAGCTACTGGCGATCCAACAGAAGTAAGTTTACAGCTTATATAATGACGGTGAACGACGCTAATTGTTATTTTAGATTGCACTCCAAGTTTTCGCTCATCGTTTCGATTCAGGAAAGAAGCAGCTGCTTTCTAGAGGATGGGATCAAGAAGCCGAATTCCCATTCGACAGCGATATCAAGCGTATGTCTGTGGTATTCCGCGAACCCGGTACTGAATCACCTGTCCTCCACGCATTCACCAAAGGAGCTGTTGAGAGAATTCTCGATCTTTGCGATACATACGGCATCGACGGCGACGAACACAAAATGACCGAAGAATTCAAAGAGACCATCATGAACCAAGTTGAAGAACTTGCCGGTCAGGGACTCAGAGTTCTAGCACTAGCCAAGCGATCCATCTCCGGATGCGATAATTGGAAAGAAGTCGATAGAAAAGATGTTGAGCAAGGTTTAACATTTATCGGTCTCGCTGGATTATACGATCCTCCACGATTGGAATCCAAAGATGCCATCAGACTCTGCAAACAAGCCGGTATCAAAGTCCATATGCTCACGGGTGACCATCGTCTCACCGCTGCTGCTATCGCTCGAGAAGTCGGGATTATACCCGCATTCACCGGTCGTCTATCTAAGGAAGAAATCGACTCCCTCGTCATGACAGCATCCGAATTTGACAAGTTGACCGACGAAGAAATTGATCAATTGCCAACTATGCCGGTCGTCATCGCTAGGTGTGCGCCGGATACTAAAGTCCGCATGATCCAAGCTCTCCACAGACGAGGTCTTTACTGCGCCATGACTGGTGACGGTGTCAACGATTCTCCGAGTTTGAAGCAAGCTGATGTTGGTATCGCTATGGGTCTCGGTGGCTCGGATGTCGCTAAATCGGCTTCTGATATTGTATTGACGGATGATAACTTTGCTTCGATTGTTAACGCTATTGAGGAAGGTCGCCGGATGTTTGATAATATTCAGAAATTCGTTCTCCATTTGCTCGTTTCTAACATCGCGGAAGTCATTCTTTTGATTATTGGTCTCGCGTTCCGTGATGAAGATGACTTTTCGACTTTCCCTCTTGCTCCACTGTCCATCATCTGGATCAATATGCGTAAGTCTAAATATACTCCCCGCATAAGAATACAGTGACATGATACTAACAAATTTACGAACAGTCACATCTTCGTTCCCGGCCTTCGGTCTAGGCCTCGAACCCGCCAATTCAGACATCATGCGCCGCCCACCCCACAACAACAAAAAGGGCGTCTTCACCTGGGAAATCATCACGGACATGCTAGTCTACGGCATCGTGATGGGCGCCTGCATGATCGGAACCTTCACGATCATAGTCTACGGCATCGGCAACGGCGACCTCGGGCATAACTGCAACACCGCCTACAACGAATCCTGCGACCTAGTCTTCCGCGCGCGCGGCGCAGTCTTCGTCACCACCGTCTGGTTAATCCTCCTCTCCGCCTGGGAGTTCAAATCCATCCGACGATCGGTATTCCGTCTCGATCCCGAAGACGACCACCCGTTCCCGGTGTTCAAAGACATTTATCATAATAAATTCCTGTTCTGGGCCGTCGCGATCGGATTCGTCAGCGTGTTTCCGGTGTTGTATATTCCGAAACTCACGACCAATTTCTTCAAACATAAGGGGATTACGTGGGAATGGTCGTTACCGATCGTTAGCGTCGTGGTGTTTATCTTTGGCGTTGAGGTTTGGAAGTTTGTGAAGAGGAAGTTGCATTGGTTTGAGGCTGATAGGGGGATGTATAAGAGTAACCAGTTGGATAGATTCTTGTCGACGGATACTAGGTACTCGGGGAATAAGGTTTAGATTAAATAGTATTTATATATTTGAGAATTTCTGACTATTGATGAGGGTTTGGGTAAGTATTTGGGGATGCAGGTAATGGGGTTTTATTTGGGGGAATTTTTTTGTTACATGTCTACATTCTAAAAAAATGCTTCGCTCCTTTGATGTTTTGAGGAATGATTTCAGCTTTATCACGGCTATAACGACCTTTTGATCCTGGCATATTTGTTAATATCTAATGTTATTATTATCAGATCTGATCATAACTTTTCTCGTGGCTCAAGTTGGTGATATAATGTTTCCCTCACGCAGACTAAAGATAATTTGAGAGTCGTTGGTGTATGATTCGAATCAACAAAGAATCGATTGATTGTATCTACATCGCGCGATACAACAAGATTGTTACATAATACGATCCAGACGTTCCGGATCGAGTAAAACCCCGATTTCGTTCTACCAGGGTCCATGCGTTTTCAACATCTACAACACAAATATCCGGAGTTGTCGCGTTACATTGTAATGCTTCTCAACAATAGATAGTGACGCTGCAAGATATGTACTAGATACCCTGGTCAGAACTGGTACACGGTGATCGACAAACCGTAAAGCTTTCGTTGTTTCGTAAGTTTTGAATAGTAAAGTTGAAGCGAAGAGAGAGCATAGGATTCAGAGATCCTTGCGGTCGATATCAATGCGAGTTCGTGTTTGGTACTGATTGGTTATGTTATCAATACAACCTCTTCGAATCCCAAGTAATCCCAAATCTCCCGACGTGTATTCGGAAACTCCGCGGGGGTATCGTCAGAACAGCACTCATCATGTAAATATCTGCTGTACCTCCCAAATTCACGACCGAATAGCATAGATAAGAGCACGAAACAGTGAAAATGGATGAACTAACCGGGGAAGGAGAAATTATTCCCGCGCCAATTAGAAAAAAATTGTATTGGTCCAAACCGGTGGACGCATGTGTGTATTATATAACATGTCATTCGACAATTGACAAAAGGTGCGAGATAGCGATATGCGCGCAAGGAAATGTATATATGCAAAAGGGAATAACCGTGCCCTGTTTTTCCGAATTTCCCGCCCCTCCCATCCGTTTCTATATTGATTTCCCCCGTGTATAACCCCCAACAACCGAAGTGATAAAGCGATAAGGAAAAAGTTCAATGTTGAGGGTTCGTTTCCCCTCTTTGCTGGAAATGAGAATAAAACCGATGAACTCCGAATATGAATGATGAGAAAAGATAAAAAAGCGTTGTAGTGGTGGGTTTAATTAGAGTTTTTGAGTAATGGAAAAATATTTAATTGTCGCTAAGAAGAATATGAAGGCAATTTGACGGTGGCTATGATCGATCAATCAAGAAGAAATGATACGCCTGGTGAACTCCCGCTGGATAGAAAATGTGAAAACCATGATCGCCTCCTGAGTGGTTTGAGCATTCTGTTGGTACTGGAAAGATGCGTGCAAAGTGGCGGGAAAGAGAGGGCTATCTGATCCACGGCACGTTCATGAGTTCGGCGTATTTGGCCTCGTGTCGGACGGGAGGATTCCACCAGGGATGCGATGGTTCTTGAACCTGCGACTCCTGGGGATGCTTTTCGGAGAGGGTTGGAGAGGCGAGATTTGTTTTCGAGCGCTGCTCCTGCTGTTGTTTGTAGATTTTCTGGGAAGTGTAGAAGCTGGCGATGGAGACGCCGAGGATCGCGAGAGGGGCCTTCATGTTGAATAATGTGTAGGTAATATCTGTGACTAGTCGACGCAGGTTGGATGAATGAGTGAGCGTGGTTGATGGCAAAAAGGAGAAACGGTCGGGTTTATGTAGGCGAACGGAAAGAGGCCGAGTCTGTCAAAACGGCGTTTGAGAGTTGGAAACAACCACCGATGCAGCACTACGTGGACTGAGATATCCAGGCGGGGACAACGTATAGGGCAAGCGAAGGCGAAGAGCGTAGACGACAAGACGGATAGAAAGTGTCAGAGAAGTCGCAGGTCGAGACGAGAGTCCCTGAATAGCGCGCCCCCCGGCACGAAGGGATTCCTGCCAAGCAATAACACGCCGCTTTGGGAGGTCACGTGAATAAATATTTAATTGTATTCAAAAGTGACGTAGGAATGGGCAGGCTAATCTCTGGAGAAATGGCTGTCTCGCATGTGAAAATGGACATCTGAATAGCCTCAAATCTTAGCCTAGAATCTTAGCTGTGATGCTCTATCGTCTGCGACTGTTGAATGCGTGCGGTGGTCAACACAGTGCTCAACGCGCCGCCCAACAAGGCGGTTTGACGGAGCATCCCAACGACGCTAAGTGCACCAAAAAGAGTGAAAGCAGAAAGAGCGTCGCAAACGGCAGAGCAGAGTCGTCTCTTAGCAAGTGCAATTGATATGTGAGATACGTACGCAGCAGATGATATAACTAGTGGGATTGGCACGTGCGAGAGGAGTGTGTTGCGTGCGAGACAGATCGGCCAGAATGCGTTGGGATGGGCAGCAATCACCGTGGCAACCAGCAGCTGTGCGACGATAACATCAACAGCAACACCAGCCAACGTCAATAACACTTCGATCTCGCTAACCGCCCAATCGAACACGCAGCAGCAACAGCAGCAGCAATACAAGCTGGCCCTCTCATTTTAAAAAATCATCATCATCGCTGGAAACACCATCTACGACATCACCGTCGAACCATCACGCATCCTTCAATTCACCGCTCCCGTTTGCCACTGTCCCGAGTACCAAGGAGCTACTCGCTTTCGCATACTCTCTTTGGGCCGGATCGAGCTGTGTTCTCCCAGCTCTCCACCATATTCACATCCCCCAGCAGACCGCAGTCTCTGCCCTCCCCCGTCGATCCGCCTCGTCTTCATCGTCGCCGTCGTCGTCGGTCACGGCCCCGATGCCTCTGAGATAAGTCGCCAATAAACAGTCCAGAGTCATCACCCAGCAGGAGGGAATCCGCTCCCTGCTCTCCTCGTTAGATGTCGTCGTCCTTCAACATGTACCCCTCTCCCGGGAAGGACCGTCGTCCGACCTATCTCAATCAATCCAGCCTTCACAACCGCCAGCCCTCAACCTCCTCCATCGCGTCCGGCGTCTCATCCGCCTACGGGTCAAATTACTCCTCCCAATCCACCGGATCCATGCCATCGCGGGCCTCCACAAACTCGTCCGCGCCTTCTCTCTCCCGCTTCAACTCTGATGACATGACCTCGTCTTATTTGAGCAAATACTCACAACACTCCGGAACAACGTCACCTTACGCTCACCGCCATCACCAGGACCCTTACTCCCCTCTCGAGAGCCCTGGTCTCAGCCCCGCAGGGACTCCCACCAAGGGAATCGGGTACTACAACAACACCCGTCCTCTCTCTGTGTTACCCGAGTCCCCTGTCCGAAGGCTAGATTTCTCATCAAATAACACCACCCCTCGTAGGGACGAACTTCAGGGATACTTTACCCCCGAGCGGACCCCGACAGATCTCGGACTCGCAAACGCGATGTCAGAGATCACGATTGGGGATAGTCCGACCAAACGAACTATGGCCCAGCGACCTACCAGCATGATCCTAACCGACGGATCTGGCCTCACCACGCCCACCGATCTCAGAGCCTTGAAGTCATCGACCGTCAGTCACCTTCGAACACTATCTGAAACTGGAGAGCAGCAAATCGTTGCTGCGACCAAAGCCAAAGATGTCGTAGGTCTTCACGGTCGAAAAGCGTTCAAGAAAATGAACATCAACGATTCGAAAGGCCAGTGGTCGTCTGTCAGTTGGATGGATACGCAGAGGAAGTATCTGAAAGCGTATGAATATCTTTGCCACATCGGTGAAGCCAAAGAGTAAGTGACATTTTCTCAACACGCTTTGCAATCGTTAATTTTGTCTGTGCGCAGATGGATGGAACGGTGTATCGAGGAAGAAATCCCACCCATCGTCGAATTGGAGAATTACCTGCGTAACGGTATCGCCTTAGCGCAAGTCACGCGGAAATTCGCACCCGAGCTCGTTCCTCGTATTTTCAGCGACCCGGTTTTGAAATTCCGACATACCGACAACATTGCGCGGTTTTTCAAATTCATCAAGATGGTCGACCTACCAGAAGTCTTCTACTTCGACCTTACCGATTTATACGACAAGAAGAACATACCCAAAGTCATCTACTGCATCCACGCCCTCAGTTTCTTGTTACTCAGATTGGGCATGACGGATTTCGCAATCGGAAATCTCGTCGGTCAGTTGGAGTTTACGGAAGAAGAATTGCACAGCACCCAGAGAGGTTTGGATCAAGCTGGTGTTTCTTTACCAAGCTTTAGGGGTGTAGGGAAACACTTTCATGAAGAGCCACAAGAAACAGAAGAGGAGCGAATACAACGAGAACTAGAAGAAGTGGAAAGTTCTATAATAGATCTCCAGTCTCACATTCGAGGGGCTTTGATACGGGTTGCGCTCGGTTGGACGATGGATGATCTATGGGCTTGCGAACCTGAGATCTTGGATCTTCAAGCTCGAATTCGAGGCATGTTCGGTCGAAGCAGTTTCAATTACCGCTTCGAGATGAATGCTTGGTCTACCGAAATGCAAGCTATGGCTCGTGGTCTGTTGATCAGAAGATTAATGGAGGCCAAAAAGAGATCGCTCAAGCGGAACTCCAAACTATTCGCTAAATTGCAAGCCGTACAACGTGGTCAACAGGTTCGAGAGCACATTGCAAGGCAAAAGAAGGAACTTCAACGCGCCTCGTCCTCGATAACGAAACTACAGGCCGCCATCAGAGGGGCGGTACTACGACACCATCTCGCAGATTACATGGATGTTGTTTATGAGGGCGAACAGGATGTCGCGCAACTGCAAGCGCAGGTTCGTGGATTTATGATGCGCCGTCAGATCGCCGACAAGATGAGCCGACTACGCAAGGAAAGCGCGCAAGTCGCCAAACTCCAAGCCATTGCCCGCGGTAAGATGTACCGGAGCCGCAAAGCTAGTGTCATGAACAAGCTCCAGTCCAAGGCTGGTTCTTGGGAGGCGCTTCAAGCCCGGGCAAGAGGAATTCTATATCGGAGAAAACAGGCTGAACTCACCAAAAAGCTTCAAGCTGCTCTTCCAATGATCATCCGACTCCAAGCTGCGACTCGTGGTGCTTTGGTTCGACATGATATTATGGGGCATCACGATAACTTGTTCGATGAAGAGGAACCGCTCGTCGACCTGCAAAGCATCGTCAGGGGACTCCTCGCTCGAAAAGCCCACCAAGCCAAGGTCAACGCTGTCAAGGCTCAAACCAGCAAGATAATAGAACTACAGGCTCGTGGTAGAGGTGCTTTAATGAGGGGCACAAAGAATGTGTTTGTCGCAGAGATGGTTACTCACCATGAGGAAGAAGTCACCGGTTTACAGGCTCTTATTCGTGCGGCTATTGCGCGTAAAGCCGTCCGTCATACAGTTGAGGCTGTGATTGATGAAGAACCTGAAATCGTCGAAATACAGTCTCTTATCAGAGGTGCTCTCCAACGAAAGGTTTTCCACGGTAAACTCAATCACTACAAACAGAACATGGACAGAGTCATCAAGCTACAGAGTTTCGTCCGAGCCAAGCAGCAAGGCGAAGCGTACAGGAGTCTCATGTCTGGCAAGAACCCACCCGTTGGTACCGTCAAGAACTTCGTGCATCTTCTCAACGATAGCGATTTCGATTTTGATGAGGAAATGGACTTTGAATCGAAGCGCAAGACTGTCGTTCAGCACATCCGTCAGAACGAGCAACAAGAACAATACATCGAGCAGCTCGACGTCAAGATTGGTCTCCTGATTCGCAATAAGATTACTCTTGACGAAGTTATCAAGTACCAGAAGATGGGTGGACATCACGGCGTCATGATTGGCAACTCTGATCTCTCATCCACCGACCCCTTCGATCTTAAAGCTCTCAACAAGAACTCGCGCCGAAAGCTTGAACTTTACCAAATCCTGTTCTTTGCTCTCCAGACTCAGCCCGTTTATCTTTCTCGAATGTTCCAGCGTGTGCGTCAGACCGGAACTGCGGAGAAGGATCTGAAGAGACTCGAGAACTTGATAATAGGCTTATTTGGTTATGCGCAAAAGAGGAGAGAGGAATATTACCTGCTCAAATTGATCGGAAGAAGTGTCAGAGATGAGTTGGATGTGTGCAAAGAGCCACAGGACTACCTCAGAGGCAACTTTTTCTGGAGTAGGTTGGTTGTCAATTATATCCGTTCGCCCAGAGACAGAAAATACATGCGCGACTTTTTGGGACCTATTATCAAAGACCGTGTCGTTGACAACGACGTCTTGGACTTGGAGAGCAACCCGCTACAGATCTATATGAGCTCTTTGAACAACGAGGAGCTGAGCACAGGACGCAAGAGTCAAAGACGACGGGACATCACACCTGAAGAAGCGATCAGGGACCCCGACACCAGAGCTCAGTTTGTGCAACATCTCGAGGAGCTACGGGATCTCTGCGACTCTATTCTAGATTCCATTGAGGATAACGCGACCCGTCTACCATACGGTGTAAGGCATCTTGCCCAGGTATCACATGACGCTCTTTTGGCTAGATTTCCACAGGAGCATCCGGATGGTATTATGCAGGTTGTTGTTCACTTCTTTTGGCTCAAATACTTTAATCCAGTTATCCTGAGCCCAGAGACCTTTGGTATCGTGGATAGGAGCTTAGCACCTGCTCCAAAGAAGAATTTGACGACGCTCAGTAAGGTGTTAAGTCAAATTAGTGCTGGCAAGTTGTTCTCTCACGGAGAGGATGTTTATCTTCAGCCGATGAACAACTACATGAGCGAGGCTATTGGTCGATTGCTTGGCATTTTCCGAAGTCGTAAGTTCCCTAAAGTAATTTGTTTGGGTTTTTTTATGTGCTAACTTTTGAGTAGTCATCCAAGTTCCCACCGCGGAGAAGCAGTTCGATATGGACGAGTTTGAAGATTTGACGTCTCGTCAGAAGCCGACACTGTTTATCAAGATGGCTGATATCTTTGCCCTTCACGCTATGGTCTCGAAAGAGATGATGTTCATGGCGCCGGAACCAGAAGACCCGCTACGCGATTTGGTTCGGGAGCTAGGGAACGTTAAAAACACCGAGATGGAGTTGGCTAGTGTGTCTAGCAGCGAAATCTGCTTGACTTTGGACCCACGTCTAAGCAAAGTTGACGGTAAGCGTCAAGTCTACCACTGAGTTTTATACCAAGTGCTAACAATTAATGAACTAGACCCCGAAAGTGCAGTCAAGGCTCTTTTCACGGAAACTAAGAGATGCGTCTTGTATATTATAAGAGTACAGACAGGCACAGATCTTATGGATATCCTAGTGAAGCCGGTGACTGAGGAAGACGAATACAAATGGCACCAAGTTGTTGCCGAAGACGCCGCGGATACCAAAAAGCAAGCCGCATACTCTGACCACATTTCGTCTCAGCACACATTGAGCGATATCAGTCTGATGACGTATAGCGAGTTGAAGAAGACGGCGTTGGAGAATGTCCTAAAGTTGGAGAAGACTGGGAAGATCTCCCGGAAGAACCAATTTCAGGATTTGTTGAACGCTATTGCTTTAGATATTCGAACGAAGCATCGGAGGAGGGTACAGAGGCAGAGAGAGATGGAAGGCGTCCAGCAGACTCTAAGCCATTTGGGGGAGAAGGCCAAGTTCTTGGACGACAAGTTGCAGAGCTATAACGACTATATTGAGCAGGCCATGTTGACTCTGCAGACGAAGAAGGGGTATGTTTCAGCGTTCCAAGTTTGAATTGATTGACAGATACTGATATGATTTCTGCGAATATAGAAAGAAAAAGACAATCCTGCCATTCACCAAGCAGTATTTCCATTTGAAGGAGCTGCAACGGTCTGGAAGAGTGCCTAAGTTTGGAAGTTACAAGTATAGCGCGCACAACTTGATGGAGAAGGGTGTTTTGGTTGCTATGGAGGGCCAGTCACATTATGAGAAGATCAGCTTCACGATCAGCTCGGATGAGGTTGGAATTTTCCTTGTGGAAGTTAGTCAGGGAACCATGATGCTTCCTGGCGGAAGCGCTAAGATTCCTTTGGATGATTTGTTGCAGGTGAGTTCCTAAACTTGGGATTGGAGATGTTGTTGAGGATCCGTATTAACGATGGCTTGATAGGCGCAATATAACAATCATCAGTTTATGACGCTTTTTGAGGGTATGTGCAAGTTGAACGTCAACTTGTTCTTGCATTTACTGTTTAAGAAGTTCTACAAGGATGGTTGAGTGAGGCCTACGGGGGTGGGCTTCTTTTTTTCTTCTCATCAATTCTTATTATTATTTATGGTTGCTTAATTCCTTGACGAGTAACTTGTTGATGTTAAATACCTGTTTCTTTTCCCTTTCCTTTATGTTTTCGGTCATGTTGAACGGCATTCGCATGGAGGATAGATTGGATGATTAGCATCGAGCATGTTTTTCCTACGGTTTCTTTTTTTTTCTTTGTTGTTGATGGTTTTCTGCATCTTATGAGTGAACAATGTTTTTTCTTTGGCTGTCTGATGTTCAAAAACTTTGGCATTGCGATATCCTACTCTTTTTGTCTGTTTGGTTTGGTTTGGCTTGGCTTTTGAGGGTACTAGCGGGCGTTTTGTTTACTTTTTCTTTCTTAGCATTGGAAATCTGTTTGATGGCATATATACATATATCTCATGGTATACCTATTATCATTATCATTCACCGTTATTATATTTCTGTGGTACTTAGGTGATTTGTCGAGGAGGGTAGTCTGGTGGGGCGTGGGGATTGAGGTTAACCTGATCGACCACCACGTCCACCTCCCTCGCACGCGAAACACACGACTGGTGATTTGTGCGTATAGAGTGGGTATAAGGCAGGAGTGAGTGATCTTCGTGAGTGGCCGCGATCTTCTTCCCGTGGCGGTTTCCAACCCTTTTGCTTTTCAAGATTTTTGTTTATTTTATTTTTTGAGATGCGATTGGTGTGATATGGGATTTGCTGATTGATTTTATAGTTGTAGGTAGATCCAAGATGAGAAAAACTTCAATTGAATGATCGATTGTATCAAGTACAACAGTTCTTATATATGTCTAACCGAGCAGTTATAGCTCAGCACTCTGAATATCCTTTTCTCATTATGATCGGGCTAGCTTCCGCTGGATACTTATTTACTAAACAAAACGTGTATACATGTCGAATCGTATAAGAGTAACGCTAATTTATCCTCCCATCTATCTACGTGAAAAAGTCGTGTACTTTTTATATATTGGTGTTCGTTGGGTTTAATGAACACCGATACTTCTCGATGAACTGGTGTCTAAAATCTTGACAAGCCATCCCGGTTTCCGCTTTTGAATCCGACGAGGTTGTTCCCAACACGGAAGTCTCGAGATATTTTTCTCTTCCTCGTCTTCGTTCTCCGCTTTCTCGATATCCTCGATATCGTTCTTTTGCGGGTTTATTGTATCTTGCGGTTTTGCTTCAATTTTTCCGTGGTTAGTTATCTATTTAATCTTCTCCGCTTCTTTTTCTCGCTCGATACGGTGTTTTCGGAGGGTCATTATTTCTCGCGCTTCGTTCGCTATTCGTTCGTTTTCGAGGAGTAGTTGTTGGGATTTTTGGCGGGCGAGGTGGGATTTTGGGAGGGGTAAAGGGGAGAGGAGGTTGGAGAGGTAGGTTGTGTAAGATGATGTGGAGTATACGGGTAGTTTAGGTGATGTGGATTGTTTGGCGGGGTGGAGGGTTGGAGAAGGGATGTGTGTGGTTGCTGTGTAGGAAGAGGTGGAGGTGGAGGTGGAGGAGGAGGTTGTAGAGGAAGAAGATTTAGTGGATGCTATGCTGCTACAAGGCATTTTTTTTTTCTTTTGTCTCGTTATATAAATGAAAATGCTGTGGATGGGTGCTATAGGGGAAATTTTTGTCTGAAGTGCAGTATACGCTTCGATGCTGCTAATTTCTGGATGAAGAATATACTATTTGGGTGTAAGTTGACGAGATAGAAGGGATGAGGTTTAGGGAATTTTAGCTGGGGTTTTCGGTTTATATACATCAAGCATGAGAATTATTATTTTGAATGATGTGCGATGGGGCTGCATAATCGTCGTCTAGGAATGATTATTTCATGATCCTCGAGTCGCGGTTGGACTTCAACGATCTCGAGATGTGGTTAATATGGCGTTGATCACTTTGGCTATAAATCGTCAGTTCTAGCAATAAACTACAAAGTTTAGGGAAGAGACGAACATATCCAAAGCGTTTAGCAAACGTTTGCTAACATCTGTTGTAGGCATACAGGAAAGATCCTAGATTGAAGAAATCGTTTCGTATCATACCAAGTTCTTACGCACGATCACGACGAGTAGACTCGAACAACATGCATGTTGCCCGCAAAGTGTGAGAGAGAACCAAAATTGACTTTTCCATATCCCCAGCTGCCATGCACGGAACATATAATACCACCCAGATAAAAAGACCCAAAAAAAAAGGTCTTATTCATATATACAACAAGGGAGCACGCGCGTGCATAAACCCCCCCTTCAGAGAGAAGAAGCAAAAGCCCACAAGCTTTCTACATAAAGAAGTTAAAATACTACACCCCTCTAAACACGAAATCCTCCAAAGATGTTTATGTTATCTACGAGTACAACCTCTTCTCGAAGCTGTGAAGACCGTGGACGTTTCCTTCCAACTGCGCGCTCGCGGTTCGGACTTCGAACCTGACGGTGCCGTTCTTCACACCTTCCTTCAATTCGGCTATGCTCTTGACACCGATATCCTGCAACGAATGCTGCATACCAGCTTGAAGATATGGCACGAATTTCGTAACCGATCTATGAAGATCAAAGTTAGCTTAACGACTTCTCACTTGAAGGGGTTTTATATATATGCATACCCTCGATCGGCCACACTGCCGCTAACACCCTGCGCAACGAAAATTTTATCCGCCTCGCTAAAATACCTCCCCGTCGCGGCATTATCCCCAGTCTTCTGACTCTCCATAGCATCGATACTTCCCATACCCCTGTAAGCCTTAACAAGCTGCCCTTTCTCGCTCAAAAAGTACTTGCCAGGACTTTCGGTGGTACCCGCCAACAACCCACCCATCATAACACAGCTAGCCCCCAACGCCAACCCCTTGATGATGTGTCCGACGTTCTGAACACCTCCGTCAGCCATACAGGGGACTCCGAATCGGGATGCGAATTCGCAGACGCTGTAAACAGCTTGCGCCTGCGGTCTTCCGACCGCCATGACTTCTTGGGTGATGCATGCGCTACCGGAGCCCATACCGATACGTAACCCGTCCGCGCCAGCTGCGATCAACGCGGCGGCTTGCTCGCGGGTGACGACGTTCCCACCGATGACATCGATTTGTGGTAACGTCTGTTTGATCCATTTGATCATTTCGATCTGGTAAATCGAGTTACCCTGCGATGAATCAACGATAACGATATCTAACCCTGCGTCGACGAGTTTCTTCAATCGAACGCGATCGTCGGGTCTGGTTCCGACGGCGGCACCGCAGAGTAATTGTTTCGAAGCGGTGACTTTGGAGGCTAATGGGAAGTTGTGGTTTTTCATGAGATCGCTGCGGGAGAGGAGAGCGGTGAGGTTATCGTTAGCGTCGACGATGGGGAGTTTGCCCTTCTTGCATTTCTGCAGGATGACGTTGGCTTCGGTGAGGTTGACGCCTTGGTTTGCGGTGACGAGTTCGGAGCGAGGGGTCATGACGTCTTTTAGTGGGGTGGAGGGGTCTCTGACGAATTGAATATCACGCATTGTGACCATGCCGACGAGTTTGGAGGAGAGGGTCCCGTTTTCTGTCGACATTCATCAAGGTTAGCCATTTTTATCTCGGTTTATACGTGATTGAGGCCCGGCGAAGTGTCTTGAGGGTGTGTAACGCATATCAGGAGGTCTCCAAGCTTTTTTCCACAGGGACGTGAGTCCGGTTGCGGTTGAACGAAAGTTATTTAAAAGCAGAATGATCATCATATAAAGCGCCAATAAGACAAAGGTATAAAGACGACAAATTCGCGGTGAAAACCCAAATTTTCAAGGGAAAATGATGTGACCTACCAGTGATGGGAATACCAGCGAACCCTTGCTTCTCCTTCACCTCCCTGACATCCTTGACGGTATGCGAAGGGCTAAGAACAACGGGATCCAAAATGAAACCGTTCTCGTATCTCTTCACCTTCCTGACCATCTCAGCCTGCTCTTCAGCAGAACAATTGTGGTGGATGATACCGACACCACCGAGCAAGGCCATGTGGATCGCCATGTCCGTTTCCGTGACTGTGTCCATGGGCGAGGAGACCAGTGGGATCTTGAGGGAGATGTTACGGGTGATCTTGGAGTCAAGAGCGACCTCGCTGGCCGGGAAGCCGATGTAACCAGGGAGAACGAGGAAGTCATTGTAACTATTCGTGCGCGGGGAGGTTAGTATTGGGTTCATGCGAGTAGTGGGAAGTCCGGGGGCTTACGTTAGACCACCGCGCAATTTGGGGTCGAGGAGTTCGGTGACGGAGAGACCGTCGCGGACTTGGTACTCCTTGAGGACTTCGAAGGCCTTGCTGGCATCGAGGACTTTGCAGTCACCGTTTGTGACGCCGTTGGTTGCCATTGCGATGGGACGAGATTAACAAAGAAAAGGATGCGAAGATTGTTTGAAAAAAAAAAAAAAAAAAGTTGGAGAAGGAAAGAGAGAAAGATGGTAGTTTTAAACAAATATCCTGCACAATCGACTCGTAAAGAAGTGAGGATTTGAGGGGAGGATAAATGTGGAAATCGACGAGGATATCGAAGACAGAGAAGAGAAGAGAAGAAAAAAGAGGGAAACCGTGCGAGAAAATTTTTTCGTAGTCGAATTTATGTTGGCCGGGAGCCCTCGACGGTGTCTCAAAGCCAAAGCACCAAACTTTTTTTTTTTTCCTTTCCTCTTTTCTGTCTTTTTCCCCTGCGAGCTCGCCTGTTTTTCTGATTGGCTTTAACCGGCATGGGTCAGCAGCTTATCGATAGCGAGTTCTGTGGGGAAGCAGCCGCAGACACATTGCCGCTGCATCATCGGAGTTCAATCCTCAACCGTCAACCGTCTACGAGTGGCAGAAGCGTGCTTCGGTGCTCCGTTCCAGACCGACGGCCGCAGCGGAGAAAAGATCGTGAAGCGGTGACCAGAGTGCGGCAACACATGTAATTCGAAGAGCCCCGGAGCGAAGCATTATCACACGACGACGACGAGGACGAGGACAAATGCATTTTCATGTCGACATGGCGCGTATAAAAGAACAGCATCATGATGCAGATAAGACTTCCTAAGGGACACGATGAACCCCTCCCCTTCCCTCCCAGCTTTTGCACCTCCGTCGCGTTCCAAGATAGTACACGTGCGCGTTCTCCCTCCAGCAGAGGACGGTAGATGTCGATAGGCTTCTCTATATATTCACAGCCAGGGTGCATCGCACCAAAACCCATCTCGTCATTTCATGTTTTTATTGTCTCTTCCCGTCCCATTCTATTTGCTGTCCTCTTTCTTTTTGATCGCGGCAGCCGCGGCTTCCGCAGCTATCGCTGCCGCCATCGGCGGTGGCGCCGGTGTCTGTTTCTCCTCCGGCTTCTTTTCGACAGTGGTGGTGGTGGCAGACTGCGGAAGGGCAGCTGGAGCAGCGGGGGCTGCCAGGCCGAGTTTTTGCTTCAGCTCTCCGAATTCATTCCATTCTTCGACTTCCGCGAGATCCTGTGCGTGTTCCGTCATATCAGTCTCCAGATCCGTGCTTCAGTACTGCTTGCTGAGGTGTGCAAATTTGACAATGAAATAAACATTACATGCATCCTATCGAGCACTGGTTAAAGGGGAATGGGGTCAATCCTCACCCCGAGCACCGTTTCGTCTTTGACCAGCGCCGGCAGCTTTCGTCCGCCGTTCCTCCGGTTCCAGATCTTCTTCGCCCTCTCGTCAGTCGGCACGTCGACGCCAACAAAGGGGATCTTGTTGGCTTTCAATATTGTCTCCATACGGCTCGTCTGACTGGAGTTCGCGAACGAGCCAGTGGAGAGCGACAGATATAGGTAAAGGGTATTGCGGTCCTGCGCCGAAGACGCCATGTTTTCGTCCTAGCGTATTTCGATCAACGAAAAAGTCTATTTCTTCACGGAAGGTTGCGGCGAGGGGCAGAGAGGTTTGGGAATATGCGGAGAGTAAATGTTCGCGTGAGTGAGACGAGGTTCGAGCGGAAGTGCAGTCGGAGTTCCGAGGTCAGCAAGCTAGCGAGAGCTATCCGGCGGGGCGAGTCAACGTTTAACTTAACCTCTACCACGGGGAGGGTAAATCTGAACGGAGAGAAGCAGGAGGTGGCGTGAGAGCACTCAATGCATATGCACCGGGGGCCTATATAATAATTCTGCGGTGGACGAGCGAGAATATCCGGTTTGCCTGAGCTTGAAAATTTCGTCGAATGTGCGATTTCTCAGAAAGGCGCATGCCGCGGCTACAACACATTGATTCACTCCCTCGCACATCCAAGGATACCGGTCAAGTCAGCATCTTGGGATATTTTATTTATAGACGGCCAGGGTTCTAAGCGATATGCCCTAGCGTCCACTACGTTGCAGGAGGGGGAAGGTAGAGTTGACTAAGCACCGTAGCCGTAGACGATTCGGCCTGAAGGTTGTCGCGAATCGGACACACTGTTTGAATGCATTGCATCCGGTGTTACCCATTAGACCGTCAAATGCCACAGACATATGCGAATGATGCCATGCCATTCAAGGCTGTCTGCGCCGTAGATTGGGCACATTGCATACTGAGTCAGCGATTACGATGAATGGTATAAAATTACCAAATGCCCACTTCGCAAACTCATAATGCATTATAAGGAAGTGGGAAGGCCGACTAGTACACTTTTAATCCTGCTTTGACCCTTTTATAACTCTATCGTGCATCCGCTTCGTATAACTGCTGTTCCTTCAAATTGTGAAACACTTTCTGCCCGCCTACGCTCATTACAATCTATACCGCACTCTCAGGTCAACTTTTCAAATAATTATTCATCCACGAGTATTCAACTAGAATTCCAACATTTGAATAGTCGGCCGAAAGATGGAGTAAAAGTAACTGCTAACATATTAAGATATGGATCACAAATCTGACTTTCTCCTTTGTCAAAAAGCATGATAAGCAGCCTCACATCCACGCATTTCCCACAGGCGGCCGCCCGTTTCGGCACATAGCGGCATTCCTATGCTCCGACATGCGAAATTCATTCTCAATTGGAAACAAGACGGAACCTCGATCGTTCCCGCAATCCGAACACCGCCTTCCAAAAGTGCCGGAGGAATTGGTCTTGGATTCGAGATTAGTTCGAGTCCGCACGTGTGAAGTCCGCGGTACCATCGCCATCACGTGACGTAAAATAGCTGAATAATCCGGACAGGGATGTTCGGCCGACAACAGCCCCAACACATTGCCGCAAACCGCTGCCCCGACACCTCGAAAAGAAACAGAATGCTAGGATACGACTGGTGGAACCGAGTGTTAGCATACTAGCATGGCATGGCTACTATGGCAAACTATCGGACGGCGGGGCGGGTTGGTAATCCGATCACTTCCCCGAATATGCGGTGGCATTACAAGGGCTCGGTGGGAATGTTACCAAAGCGTCTGCACGATTTGCGACCCGGACCCGTTCTCGCATCACGGCTCACAGACACTTCGCATTAACATGTCCATTGACCGGATACTTTGTCGTTTGCCTTCTACTTACGAAGTATTCCATAATATGTACGTTACCCTGACAAACGTAGTCAAACCTAGGATCGATATTGGTAAACATGTGTTAACATATCCATGTTGTTTTTTAAGCAATGGCTTAGCTAGCTATAGCTACTGTTGCGGCGCTATTACAGGGATAGCTCAATCGAAGGGGTTAAACTATGGGTCTCCAATTAGTGAATCCTTATACCGAGTAGTCGGCCGAATTAGCCGATTTTTAATCACCTGCGCGTCGTTGAAATCACATTTCCCGGCGTCGTAGACTTGCGCCGCAATCCTCCTATAAATCCACCTCGATTCCAGCTTGTCCTTAATTACATCTTCCACTTCCAACCTGCATCAACAATCATAACACCTCACAACCTCACCCACCTCAATATCTCTATCTTCTAATTACCCAATTGATATCTCAATTCGCTATCACTCTTCCAAAATGTCCTCCCTAGCTCCCATCAAATTCTACGGCCACTTCGGCATGACCCCAAACCCCCCCAAAGTCCTCATCCTCCTCAAACTCCTCGGCCTCCCCTGGGAATTCGTCGACAAAGCCATGTCCAACGACCCCACAGTCGAAGACGGCATCAAACACCCAAACTTCACCTCCATCAACCCCAACGGCCGCGTCCCCGCCATCGTCGACCCGAACCAAAACTCCCTCGCCGTCTGGGAATCCGCCGCCATTCTCCAATACCTCACCGAAGTCTACGACTCAGACCACAAATACTCCGGCAAAACCCTCGAGGAGCGAACGTTGATTAACGAATGGATCGCGTTTCAAATCTCCGGACAAGCACCGATGCAAGGACAAGCATTCTGGTTCTCCTTCGACACCCTCCATTTCGCTAAATATAAAGAAAAGGCACCAGACCACGTCATCACAAGGTTTAAAGAAGAAGTTCGAAGAATCTACGGCGTCGTAGAAGCGCAATTGGAAAAGCAGAAAGCGAAGGGTTCGGATTGGATCGTTACCGATAGATTGACGATTGCTGATATCGCTTGGATCGTTTGGGCGAGGATTTGTCCGCTTGCCGGGATTGATCTCGAGGAACTGCCGTTGTTGAAGGAGTGGATTGCTAGGATGGAGGCGTTGCCGGCTGTTAAGGAGACCTACGAGTTTTTGAACCCCGCGCCGAAGGCTTGAGTTGTCTTTTAGATCTAGGAGAGGTTATTTTGTCTGTGAGGGGGAGGTATCGCATGGGTTGCATTGTGGCATTGTGGGGTTGTTTTCTTTTTGTTGATATAAATCGCATTCGGACGTTGGTATATTCGACGCATCCGAGGGAGTCCTTTTGTTACAAAACAATGAAATAAAGTTATTCATTACATTAGAAATTGTTTTCTGCTGTTAAAGTCGAAGATATGTGAGTTTTAAGCGAAAGTTGTCTCGTGAACCAGACGTAAGCACGAAGTGCGGATGCGGCCGCGTATGGCTCACGAGACAAAGCGAAAGCCATGTCGTGATCCTCGAGGTACTAGCTTACAATCATCACCATAATCCTAAATCAAGAAATAACAATCAATGCCAATTCGCAATCGGAACTATAGCTACTCTATAATGCTAGTGTTATTATCAACGGGAATCATCGCTAGTAAACTCTGGGGTCGATTAGTAGTAAATAGGTAGTACGGGACACAATATAATCTTTTAAATCAAGCGCTGACAGCAAAGCTGGAAGACATAAGGCGTGACGAGTCTTAATATAGATCAACGAAGGTGCCCGCAAACCCATCTTTAACTTCACCCTTGTCTATATCAAAAGTTCACTCTAAACCTAGTACGATCCGAACTAAGCTTAGTGATATTTTTCTCGTACATGAATCTGTGTGACTGCTATATTTAAACCCCACAGAAGACCCATCAACAAAACAGTGACTCATTTCAATATAAGGTCTAGAATTACTATCGATTATTTGGTTTCTATGCTGTATATGCTATAGCTAAGATGCACTTACAAGCATGCATATGCAATAAGTTCGGGCCCTTCCGAACCTTCTATATGTCGCATGATCAAAGATAAGCGAATGGCCTGCACAAGGTTTAAGCTTCTTGCGAATCGATGTCGACTTGCGACTAGGTATCGAGCTCAGTCACACAATACTAAGACTAGGTTAAGGAGTAGCGATCCAATGTCATAATTATAAAATTATCATCAATATCATTCATATTATTCATGACCGGGACACCAGAAGAACATGGCAGACGCTTCCCCATAGCCCGGTCCCCGGTCCCCCTTCGGTCTAGGTGAACAGAGATAATTGGTGTCCGAGTGTGCCCGTGAACCCGATTGACCTCCCCCAGAACACCCAGCCATCGGGATGGGTACCCTGTCAATTCGTTCGCATACGGCATAACTACCACGGTCAATTATGACGACGATGCGAAGCATCGCGCTCGGGGTGTCTCAATGCCGTTGTGATAATCCCTCAGTTCCATCGAATCACGGAGTCGGAGTAGGGTACCCCCAGTGGTAACGGGTGAAAAAAAAAAAAAAGCACCCGTGTGAAGAATGGACAAAATTTCATTCTCCATTCTTTTTCGCGTATTGCGTACGTGATTGGGGAAGATCAGATCTGAAGGGAAGGTTGGGGGTGGCGGTGGGTTTTTTTCTTTTCTTCTTCATTTCGACTAAACGTTTTTTTTCTTTAGTGTAACCCCATGCAATGCACGCGCATGCTGAGGCGGAAATTGGTTGAACAACACATGTGGAGACGAAAAAATACCACAATTGTAGCGCTGGAGACGAGCCACAGTGCGTGTAATATAGTATATACTTATATAAGTAGGTATGGGGTATGCATATTTGTATATTACGAATTTCGGTTAAGCAAAATTAAATTTGGGCATTCTTGAATTTTTTCTTTCTTTCTAGGAGGGTTCCACAAAGAGGGAGGGGTACTATAGATGCGTATGTGGGAATTGTTACTATTCGCGTTCGAAGAGAGTTCGAGCGGGTATCCGAGCCCTCGAACGACCGCGAGTTCGCGGGACCAAGCAGGCTCAAGCATCCCGAAAGACGACCCCAGTATATGCACGCCAGAAGCCAACAATTTAATGTATATGTATATTCCACGGTCTAATGAACAAGTTTTCAACTGAATCCTATCGTCGGTGCAAGGGTCACCGATGTGGACCGTCAAATTTTGGAAATGGTGTCACAAAAACCTTGAAGTAATTAAAGTAACGGAATAGACGAGTGTAGTAGTATATCCGAAGCATCGTTTACCATTAGGTGGTGCCTTAGGATCATGCACATATACGTCTATACTTCCCGAAAACCGAGTTTATGCTTATTGCGAGTGCGAAGCGGAAAAACCGGCAGAGTAAGGTGTGACATGTGTGGGAAGCCCAGCACGTAGGTATGCAAGCCCTTTATGATAAGACGTCTAGATATTGCTTGATAAGCATGACGGAGAGGAGGCAGGTCCAACGGAGCTAATTCCAGTTCGGAAGTATGGACTTTATTTTTTTTTTATGGAGGTGGCCCATTTGGTTGAAATGTATTTTTTAAAAGACACCAGTGGGCAAACCCGCCTAAGATTATAATTTAGTTGGCTTCTTTTGAGGTATCACAGACCCAGATTCCCCACATCGCTCCCACGCCGCCTCCACAATTTTGCGTGTCTTTTGCAGCTATCAGGACCCTGTTAAACTGCCTCAACAGAATAAATGATGAGCGCGTGACTGGACGGCTCTGATGAAAGGATTCCTTTTGCAAGAGGCGAGCTCGAGTAATGGTTGAAGCCACAAAGTTGTTTTTCGTGCGGTTTTTCCCCAGCGCGAACTTCATTTCATTCATGGCGCGAAAACACAACTATCAAGTCCCTCAATGTCATCATAATCGTAATGAGAAACTAGTGAATAGATTGCGAAACTGATTGTCTCTTGCCCCAGTCACGACCCTTGAAGATAAGGAGCGGAGATGATTCAGGCACAAATAGACATCAAAGAGGCTCTGTAGGCGGCGACGCTATAGCAGGGCAACCTTATTATGGTAGTCTACCTGCAATCGCATGCACAACCGTGGCTCGAAACCTGCACTGAATCCCCATATCAATACTAAGCGTGGAGAAATACAGTCTTTCAAACAACTCTTATCATATGATCCCGCATAAATGGCTTCTTAAAGACAATCATGCCTAAATGATTAATTTAGGAAGTTCAAGACCTATATGCATATGCATGAGCTACTCCAACAGCGGTCCCGAAACTCGGTCTACACGGTATGAAGGCCAAATATTTCTTTTCTTTCGAGAAAAAGAAAAGGAGAAAGATAAGTGCTGGTTTTCGTCAGAACACCCATGTAGCGACGCGTTACCATATTGGCAACCTCCGTGGCGACAATCATATATTCCATGCCTAACTCTTACTCTGCCGTTCTAGGAGATATTGCAATGTGGAAATAGAACTCGCTTAGAGGATATATCCTCTTTTAGCGATGTGGGGCTCGTCCCGTGTGTTCTGGACTTTGAACTTAGCAACACCTAGGCGCCTCTGAGAAGAGCAGCTAACTTTGTAGGAGCAAATTCCTTAGTATTTTAAGCCGGTAGAAACTCTAATCCTTGAGGATGTAAAGTTCTTTTGCCACTAGTGATGATAACCCCTTACTGGTAATGGCGATCAGAAAGTCTTTCGCCGAACGGTGAAATGCATCTAAAGTCGACGTTACCAATGTTGCGTATATCATACCTGTAAGCGGAATACGGCGAAAACCTAGCCCCTCTTTCTTCGGCCCGAGAAAAGAAATAATACCGTCCCAGCCGGAATTCGTTGGTGCGACCTTCAATTATATTCGTGGCTTGATCAGGCAGGTATGGCGAAGGCGCAGTAGTATCCGTCGAATGTCGGAACCTTAGGGAGACGGCAACGCGGAAATTCAAGCTAGCGAGCATTTTTACAAGAAAAAAAACGTTCGGCATCTTTGTGCTACAAGCTAGTGAAAAAGGAGAAAGACACGGTTCGACCTTCTCGAGGAAACTGCAGCATGAACATGTGCCGTCGTGGGGATCCAATTCGACGGTCAACTAATTTTTAGTCTGCGGTGAATTTCCCACTCAATCTGCCTGCCAGAATAACCTAGACGCAATAGTGATATCTCAATATTACCGATGCGACTCTTCTTGAACCTGGGTTAAGATTCTCATTTATAATATCTGTGAGGGTCGATATCATATTGAAGATCAATTTTTCGAAATTTACCCCCTCGCTTTCGACAAGAGATACTCAATGAGGGTGTCCTGAGGGTCGATCTCCCGGAACTGAAGCCTCCACGCAGTCATAAGCCCATTGTTGAAGTGCCTGGTGTGACAGCTGATATCATGCATCGAGTTCCGACCATTATCGGGAACGTTTCCTGTTGGACTTGCTGCTTTCAACGGTGAGCGGGGCTTCCCTCTGGAGGTTTACTGTCCGCTTGGGGGAAGATTTTTGGTTTAATTCTCGTGTGGGCGAAAACAGTTGTATCGCAGTTGGAATAAGCACTGGGCGTTTTGACTTGCTCTCCGTTTGAGAGTGGGGCGTATTGTGAAAGTCTTGCAGACGCCTCCTCGGACTGACTCGGGGAGAAGAAGAAAACCGACTTGATACTTATCAAAATAGTGATATTTTGAGTTCTCCGAACATAGCGCTAGAACTATTGCGAAGTTGTAAAACGTAGTCGCCGTTGAGTCGGAGATGGTTTGAATTTAAGTCAAAGCATTGGAGGAAGTGTGGTCTGGGTCTTTGCACATCCCCATTCACCGCCCCGACCCAACGCTATGGTTAAGAAGGATCATGAATAAGGTTTTGTGTAGCTCTCCACAGCATTTCCTCGTGGAGAATGGCTAAGTTGCGGTTAATTTTTGACATTGTCGATACCGAATCTAACAATTAATAACAGTGCGGATTAAATCCTTAAAATGAAGGAATATAGGAAACGGCTCGAAGCAGAAAGCAAGAGGCCCCCCCGGTGCCACCCCCAGCATCAGCTTAGAACCACCCGGTATTCCACGTTCTGCGAACCCTTGCGCTTGCGAAATTGCTACCAAGAATTCCCGGGGAACCCCGAGCGCCACCAGCCAAATTAACACAACACTCCCAACACGCTGCCATCCTGAGCGTTCGATAATATAGCTCCCAGGTCGATGCTATAACCCCCCCAGCATGCTAGCACCGATGTAAGATTGCAAAGAAATCGCCAACCAATCTATTGAGATTGGCTATCCCGGGGTCACATCCTCGTGCGGAAAGTCTATTATTTTCCTTAAAATAAGCATGGCATTTGACCAAGAAATAAAGATTGTTTATGCAATCTGACAAAAAAAAAAAAAGACTGGCGCGCACATTCCACGTCAATCGCGACGTTTATATCTGCGGCTCTCAGAAAATAAGTGGGCCAGGAAAGCCCCTCTCCTTGCATGCTTGGGTACTCCGTACCCCAGCCCAACTCAAGTCTTTATATTTGCGATGCACTAATTTGGTCTTCATTTCACACCTGAAATTTGCAGCTTCTCCCTAGACTTGCGACGATAACCAAGGATTGCTTGTCCGAGTATTGATTCCTCTGTCAGGAATCGCAAACAACTTGTTATCAAAGCAAGTAATAAAAGGAAAAATGAAAAATGAGAAATTAAACAATGAACGAAGAGAAGAAAAAGATCAAGTAAAAGCAAGAAAAATTCATTCTCTCCAGCCAGAAGGTTTCAAGGTTGAGCACACCCCAGATGTGGAGTTTTTCCCTCCAGTCTTTTCCCCATTTGGGTATTTTAGACCGTGGCCGCTTCTCAGCTTCGAGTTTGGCCGCACTTACGAAGCTGAAGCACTTTCAGAATTTCTGCACGGCTATGGGGGTTTCTCATAATTGTCCGCACCATGGCGCATTAAACGGTCGGCACCATGTCAACTAGCTGCTCATGCTTGTTCCTTACTGCATCAGTATAGGAGGGATGTCTGCCTCACATTTTTTCCAAGTCGAGAACTTTGCGGATACAAAAATTCGACAAGACTTGTGCGGAACCAGTGTGCAAAGAGGGTTATTTCTCCGTCTTTGCACTAACCCTTTTAACCTTCAGAAACAGGGAGATGGGATTGAAGTTTGGCTCTCAAAATGCGTATATGGCAAAGATTCTCGAAAGATCCGCGATTCCAATGTGAGTAGACGCTGCTCGTTCGGCCACCAACCTGAGTGGGTTGGGTTCGAATTCCTTCATGGCAAAAGAAGTCAACCCTGTTGGCTGCAGCCAAGAACCGTTATATGGCATGTAATCCACATGTAGCGGCAGAAAATGAATTCTGACGAGCCACCTAACTGAAATGGGCGGGTTGGTGGTGGGCTAATGCTTTCTTCTTTCTCTAAATGTTTCCTCAACTGCTTCAAGTGTCGGAAAGAGTTGCATGGGCTAGCGGGGGACCGGGAAACATGCATCTGTCACCAGTGAAGAGGAGTTGCGAACTGGCAGGATCCTTGAAAGTGTCGACGAAAGGTGGAGATCATGGCACTACGCAACATTCGCGAGGAAAAAAAAAACAAACAAAGACTGATACTCCGTCGAAAGCAGGATCCGTTTTGACATTGAATCTGCTTTCGTCGGTTCAGTGAGCAACAAGACTTGCCAAGGACCGACTTTGACATCACAGTGAATAAGCAGATTTGACGATCATATTCAAGCTCTCATATCACAAATTTTACATTAGACGAAGTATGTTCAATAAAACGATAAACACTCTCGAATCCCTTTGATAGGCCCAAGCATCTAGCTGAGTTGACGGAACAATTGTCTGGTATGTACTGAGCTGATGGCGGCGTCGCTGAGCCCAAGTTCGATGCTGCACAAGAAAATGAGCCAGAATGCAAACCTCCTCTGCAGAATGCCAGTGGAGAATGGGGTGTCGGCGTTTGGTCCTGTTCAGTCACGAGATGCACGCAAACGGATTTTGATCTGACATGCTCCGTCGATTGGAGACTGCAAGGATCACGGATCTCGCTCTTCGTCCTGTCTGCGCGGCCGCAAAAGAAAAGTCTCCTGTTATCGGGTGACGAAAAATAGCCAATGGGGTGGGAAAGTGTATCTCCTTTGTCATTATCATCCCGCCTAACCGGAGAATGTCTCGAAACTAGGGGCTGAACCATCGAGCCTTGTTGTTACTGGCAATGTTTCTACGAACCTGAGCGGTTATATTTTTTCGAGCAGGCTGAGGTGGGAATCCCATGCCCCTGTCTGTAAGAAATTTGTCTCGTTTGTCTCTTTCTTATTTCTGTTACTTTTGTTCCTCCAGTTAGCTAGTTCCTTCACTCTCTGTCAAGCAGAGCTCAACGTAGAAGATTGATGAACGAGCAAGATGTGTCGAGAGGCTACAATCGAAGAGGCTGGAGACAATTAAGCAGTATAGGTGGGCATCTTAATGCTAATATAATATTATTTTAACAGATATTAGTAGTTGACGAACTTGATCCTGATCGATCATTCGTTTTCCCATTTCTACCATCGCTTATGCAACAAAATCATTGAATCGGAAGATTTAGGCCCGAGGTAGACAAAGAAAGAACCAGGATTTTCTCGTCTATAATCTCAAATTCGATCATAGTGAGGACATCGGCTTGAAGCTGGAAAATTGGCAACAGGCCCCCCCGCCCTTCAGCCTCGAAGGCTAATCTCAATATATCATTGTCGTATCTTCGGGGCTCGGGCTGAAATTAGTAACCGTGGGCTGGCATGATGACGACTTGTGAAAACTGTCGGAATCGCATATGTAGTTCCAGTTAGTATAAGTCGGTACGATTTTCATACACCAGTCCACAATAGGTATATTGAAGTGGCACAAATTTATAAGTCTTTACTTAGAATGAAATGATTCTTGGTTTAGATCTTGGTAGATTTCCAAAGGGTATAATGGTTTCAGAAGGAGTGCTCTGCTTTTAGCTTCCTCCTATGATACAGAAAAGTCGTTCGCCGTCATGCGCCGTCATAGCGACATGAGATATATCCCAACACCTGTAGGGGCTAAAATAAAAATCAAACAAGAGGCGGGTGTTATTTTTCCTTTCAGGCTGAGAAGAGAGTGAGAGTGAGAGGGGGGTAGCGTGGTAGCTAACGTGAATACCCCTAAAAACATCGGAGACGAATTTCCAGCCTCATGGCCTAAATGGATGCAAGAACTGAGAACTAAAAACCACAAACACATGCATGCGTATATCGACGAAACGAGAAAAAAAAAGAACTAAAAAAACTAAAGAAATATGCAGGACCTTGGGAGAATCAAATGATACAACAGTCAAAAATAAACGCCCCTAGCCCTGTAAGTCCCAAAAACAAAACAAAATGCACGATGTTCAAAGTCGTAATGGGTTGCAAAGGAGCGTGCGGTGCACGTGATTATGCATACTCTTTTGTGCCAGAGAATGAAAGGTAAAAAAGGGAATTGATGCGATCGGGTTCAGATTATTGCTAGTGGATTTGTATCCAACAAGATTTATCTCAATCGAAGATTGACCACGGTGACAGGAGAAATTAAGAGTATATTTATAAACAGCTATTCGAGAGGCGTATTTCGTGCTAGGGATGTGTGTGTTTTGGGAGTGTCTGGTAAGGCGATTGTAGGTTCTGGTACCTCTCCGGTGTCGAGTCGAAAGGTAGTGGCAGGTGGTGAGGTACTGGCCCCGCTCGGTGTAGCGGAGGTATTAGCGGTTGCTGGTTTGGAGGCTGCTGTGATAGAGGCTGCGGCATTGACTGTGGCATCTGCTGTGACATTTGCTGAGACATCTGCTGAGGGTCACGGTTGTCGTTTTGGTTGTCTCTCTGGTCGAATGAAATCGATCCCTCGTTATCCCCAACGGGAAATCCTTCATGAGAAGGGGAGTAACTCCCCTCCTCGGACTTCCCGTCGGGGTCGGCTAGTCAAATGCTAATCTCTTTTGATTTCTCCCTGCAAGCAGCTGGGGAGAAACCATTTCCGACCTTAGCAGAGATCAGACGCCATCTATCATTCTCATATTCCTGCATCGCATTTCGTAGTCTCTGGATCTAAGAGTTTATTAGTATATCAAGGAATGATCATAAGAAATTTTATATTGATTAAGCATACCGTATCCTCGGTCCACTGCGTCGTCTTAGCCTTCAACTTTGTGCAATACCTAACTTGTAATGTACCCGACGATCTTCCTGGAAAGAATTCCGCAATTTGCTTCCATGTCAGGGCTCTATTCTCTTTTAACTCCAACAAGAGAGTATCATCTTCTGGCGTAAACTTCAATTTCGGTCCTCTCGGACGAGGCATCGGCATCGGCATTCCAGGCGCACCAACAGCCGTTGCCATAGGAGGGCCTCCATGCGACATATGTGGAGAGCCCGGCACGGGTCCTAACATAGGAGGACCTCCTTGGCTTTGTCTTAGAGGTTCTATAGGCGAAAGATGACCTTGATTACCTAGACCCCCTGGTCCGAACATCTGTGCTGGCGGTTGGCCAGGTGTCTGCAGTGATGGAGGTCCACCAAGAAGGGAGCCTGGTCCGCCCATAGGCATAGATGTCCGTCCAAGCAGATCTTCAAAGTCCGCCCTCTGAATCTTGAGAGGGGGAGGCTGATCAGGTTGGTGATGATACCCATTGTGGTTTGGTAGCTGGTGGTGATGGTGTTGTGAATGCAAATGCTGATTCTGATGGTCTACGTCCTGTACATCGTCATCTACCATATCATGAAATGTCCGACTCCGGGGCTTCGTAGCCGAGGTGTGTGGTGTATGAGTCGGTGTGAGAGTATAGTGGTCGGCATGAGGCATATGGCCGCCCATGTTACCATTGTTGGGATGGGGAGCTCCCTGGTGGTGAATAGGTTGATATTGCATTGAAGTAGTGCTGAACTCAGTCAGAGGTATTTGACTAGGAGGGCTGGTGACGTTGGCCTTTGGGAAAGAAGGGCTGAAGTGCTCGTTAATAGGTGACCGCCAAAATTCTGGCTGGCGAAAGCTGTAGAGAGGCAGCGGCTCTCCTCGAGATATTTGGACAGCCAGGTTTTAAATTATTGGTAAAGTCCACCAAAGCCGAAACTTTGGCCGACTTAATATGTCTTACGATTGATAGGGAGGTCGATGCGTGCCTGCAAGTCCAGAAAGGAAAGCAATCTTCCCTTCTCAACCAGGTATCAAGAAGAAACTATTGAACAGTGTCTGATTCGAATAGTCGGACCTGATCAAGCGAACACCTGTTTGAGGGGTTTTCCTAGTTATCGTGTTCCGTTTGTAGCAGAGAAAGGTAAAAAGTAAGTATGATGTCGTTCGGGTTCAGCTCTGCAGTAATGATGCCTATGTGAGAAACAAAATAAAAAACAGAATGTTCCTAAGCAGGTTCGGTGTAGACTGTCGGCAAGAAATAAAACAAAGTATCAAATGGTATATCGGACGACGAGGTCTTGGGCGTATTAATGGTAAGGATGGCAATATCCAAGGGAAGCCAGCAGAAACAATAAATAAGTGAAGCTCTGGAGGTCGGATCAGGAAGTACAAAAAATAAGTTTCGGGGACAAGAGATGTACTATTATAGGTTTTCCTTTTATTGTGTATAGCACCGAAAATAAGCAACCAGGAGATCGAAGCGATGCTTAAGTTGCGACTGATAAAAACGGCCGCGGGAGGCTTTGTGCGGTTTTTGTGTGCTAGCTGCTTTTTCCTGTTTCCCCCCGATGGTGAAATATGTATATTGGCTTGACAGCCAGCTTAATTCGAACGGCAGGCAAGAGGAGCAGGGAGGGCAAGGAAGAGCAGGGGAGGGGGAACTCTAGCACCAGTTCCGTTTTACTGTGTATGCCAAAGGGGCCAAAAGGGAGGGCGACTGATACCGTTTCTTTCCTTTTGTTTCTCTGCTGTCAGGAAAAGGAGCCTAGAGGTATAAGAAACACTTCTATAGTTGCTCGGCCCGTTGGTTTCTCCACCTTATGCTTGCCACACCAAAAGCCTTTTGGTACATGTATCCGCAACTTGACGAACACAAAGACAGCTTTTCTGCACCAGGTTGGGGTCGATTTGCCGGCAAGTGCAGGATCCGGAGCAGAAATAATGCAATTGAGCGTACCAGGGATGCCCTTCCACGAATTGACCGGCGAACTGAGATACCGGGCACACTGTCACCAGGGGACAACCTCTTGCTCCGGTGCTTGGAGGAAATCACAAGGCTATTCGTTTAGAAAACTGATAATATTTGGATCCGAATTAAGACGCTTAACGACCAAGCGAATAACCTGGGCAGTTTAGCTCCACTAAATTTGGGCCCAATCTATCAAAGAAGGAAGCTCGGGATCGTGTGAAGACTTTGCTCCCTGTCTATTTCATCCAATCTTCGATATAAGAAAGTGGTATTCCGCACAATTCGAATTGCGCGACGGGGGAAGGTCCGGTGTGGGAATAAAACGCGTTGTTTTTGAAGATGGTGGAACACTCTAGAACTCAGAGAATACTGGGGATAAATGCTCAAAGTATAGACCATTCCGCGATCCATATTTCTATCAGTGCGGCAGGCGACAAATCGCAAAACTTGCCAATCTTTGAGGGGTTTTTTTTGGGGAGCTTACGGGCGTTGTAGGCCAAAGCTTTGGGGACGGTTAATACAAAAAATGGGTGTGACAGGGGCTTCGGTTGACACTAGCAATATCAAAAACCGCGAGGAAAAGAAAGCCTGGAGGCGGAAATTCGTTATCCAATTGGGGTGGGTCGCAGCGAACCCGCTGCCTCAGGGAGACCCAAGGTACAGGGGGGTAGGATGCAAGTGAAGGGAACCTGTCAAGGTTAGGAATGCCCACAATATCAAGCCAAGCTTGCTAGTTAACGTTAAATATTGAGCTAGGAATATCCTGTATCAGTATTCGCTCAAATAATTGTGATTGGGGGAAAGGCCTCAGCTTGGATATATCAAATTCTTTCGTACTTCGTATCAACTCAAAACTTTGAAGCCCAAGCAAACCTAGATGAAAAAAGAATGAAGGGCGCAAAGCTGGCGGAACACTTGGCCTTACGAGAGAAGAGCGCTCGAATTTGCCATCGCCGTCCTGCTGGGTGCCGGCTTCGAAACCACTAGCTCGCTGAGCTCTGACCAAACCTTTACAAGTTAAGATATCTCTTGAGAGAACAACGTGCTTCAACTGCAACGCCACGAGCGTAGCGTGCTGCGTTGCCGTTGCAGTTGAAGCACTGCACACCTGAGGAATGTTTCTTCTCTGTCACTGGTTGCAGATTGATCCGATTTGACCTGCTTTCGCGAGAACATCGAACAATTGTCCCGTGGCAAGCCGATCCTTTGGGAAATGGGGGGGTAGTGGATACGATAAGCAAGCCGTCTTCAGGTTATCATTTGTCAATTTGGTATGGCCTGGGCGGCTGAAGCTTTGCAGGAGCATGGCATCAACTTAGTTAGTTTCTCCACAGGCAACTGGAGAACGAGTTGAAATCAAACATCGCTGCCGATAGACGCTACGGAAGCAGGCCCCAGATCATATTGAAATTTGAGGACTGTGAGCTTGATGGCCGATGGATTCACTTAAACATGCTATCCCAGTGATAGTGATTATACTGAACAATTTCGGTGCCCGATTAAAATACCCGAAATGATATAATGCTCGGTTTGTGTAGTAGAAACACCTCTACCTTCTCGAAGTTCAACAGGAGTAATGGCAACTGTTCTCATGCAGGGCCCCGGCGCTCAGCTGTTGGAGAACACTAACGCTCTGGAAACCCCCAGGTTCTCACCCAAGGATTCCCCCCTCAGTGTTTGGCCAATCTTTCGTATGTGATGAGTATTTCCGGTAAAAGCACGGGCGTCCGTTTGAGCGGGTGGATTACCACATGGAGTTTGGCTGCCAAAGCGGTACGCTGGTGGTGCCAATGAGTAACGGGACCATTTGCTTTTATGGGCGTTCCAGCACCCTTGTTCCTGGAACTCCCACACCAAGCACGGGTCACCCTTTGCGTGGGCGACTTGGAAAATAACCCGAAGATAACTGGAAAAATGGCATGGGCTGGTGTATGAGTTTGTGCCGGAGATTTGAACTCTCATCATTCGTTTTTATAATTTGCTTGACCAACGAAAAGCAATTGTTTCGTTTGCGTAAGAACCACAACTCTGGGCAGGCGGTTGAAGGCGAAATTGCACCTAGCAAAAGGCTGCAGCTTTCGGCGGTCACGGCTAATAGATGATCAATTCACAACCGGGTGCAGGTCGATGGATTATTCAGAACTTAGCAAGCAGCCCGCTACTAGCATCCGCCCTGGAGATCAGGTTTGCGACTATCATGATCAGACAACCTCGTCACCACGATATCGTGAAATCACAGGTTCAGACTTGCGAGCCGTCAAATTGTCGAGTAAAGCCCCGCTTCAACTCTTGATGGATTTCACGAAGTCAGGCCTAACCATCTCTGGGTCGTCCTCCGCATCGGTCCGTTCTTGTCACTTGAATTTTTCACCCGCGTTATAATTTTCGCCCGGTCTCGATGATGTTGTTTGGGGCCGGGTGGAGGCGCACAAGGACATCCACGTTATTCCCTATTTCCATTCCCTGGGTGCCAAGACTCGGTTTCTTCCTGGCTGCATGTCTCCATATCGGGTTATTGAGTTACGAGGCTTGATTCGCACTAAAATATGTAGCCCTTTCTTCTCATGGCGCTCACCAATAACGGTTTGTTTCACAGTTTGCCGCTTGACCAAGACCTTGGTGACTTCTTTCACTGCGCGAGCACAGACCTGTGGCCCTCTGCTTTCCTCTAAAGAAAAAAAAAAAAATACGGCAATTCCCTTGAAACCTGGAATGTGCTAAGAGGAGAGAGAAGAAACTTCTAAGTCGAGAAGAAAAATATATCCCGCTCCCAGGAGTTTGTCGTATGTGATAGCCCTACTTTTGAGAGTTTCAAAAGTTCTCTGGCATCCTGGTTCGGCGTCCGTTCCGCCTGTGGCATCATCTGACTTGTTCTTGACTCCTGATTGATAACAAACTTCAACTAAAGACCGATTCTGCAATAGGTTATGCAGGAACAAGAGCACAGTGAAGGTTAAAACAGCCCGTCGACGCATAATAGACTAAATTATACCGAAGATCTGGGGTTCATATTGCCTATAAACTTGTTTATTAAGAGCCGATGTTAAAGTACCACACAAACCAAATTAATTGAACCACTGGTATCGAAGAATGCTTAAACCTATACTATCTTTCGATTAAGCATAATCCTCCAGGGTAAATCATGGCATTTCTAGGGTGCTCCGTACATGTACATCTACAGATGCATGTCATGGCCGCACCCCGCCCTTCACTGTTTGACGGAGCCGAAGTTGCGACGATATAATCTAAGGTTTTTTTTTTATCTCTGTCTCATTCATCCAAACTAGATTAAGTTTTGAGTTTTGAGTTTTGAGAATACATTATCACACCGTAATCGTTATCATAAGCCTTTGGTTGTGGCTCCTCGCTTCTTCTCCTTAAGACATCAATACCATGGTTTAGCTCTGCCTTCAAACAGAAGGCGCATCTCACTTTAAACACTGCATTTCTTTTTGTATTCCTCTGATAATTCACTCGCGTAACCCGCCGAGATCATCCCATTGCCTTAGAAATTTTACCAAGTGATCCACTGCAGGACTGTATTTTTTTTTTTAATTTTTAATCTTTTTTTTTACTCATGGAAATAGTAGCTGCTTAGGCCGTGCGCGAATCCAAAGATATCTCGATGAATCGATCCATCCCGGAGCGTACTTCATTTTCGCCAGAGGCTTGGGGGGTGCTCTCGGGTTCAGGCACGGTAAATTCCATTGAGCTAGTCTATCGAAAGTGCGGTCGGGTATCATGACCTCACCGTACTTCAACGGACCTGACAATGAGCGCCTTGATCAGCATACCTGTCTGCAAACGGGTTAAGTCGCGAGTTGGAGTTAAGTGGTTGATTCCAGGGTCCTTTTCTATTGGATTGGAGGAAAGAGCCGGCGCCAGGCTCGGGTGCCAGGAGGAGGTCGAGCGCCAACTCCCCCAAGTGGGTCAAGTCAAACCCCTAGGCTCAACACTTTCATTGTCGGCTCCGCAACAGCAAGAGAGATGTGAATAGACAGAAATATACGGTAGGCGAGAGAGCCCGGTTCGTTAGGTTGGGTATTCGCTACCAGCCGTCAAAAGGCTTACGTTTGGAACTTCCACCCCTGAAAACCTGAATTGCAAAAGACTTTAGGGAACTCGCGGCCAAGGACGATCTGAATATAGAAACATGACCAAGCAAGGCCCTTTTGCCTCGATCAACATCGCTTATGCAGGTCTTTGTAAGGGAAACAGGTCGTGGCGAAAAAAAACTACAACGTTTGAAGTTGTGTTGCAGAATGGAAACAGGTTTATATCCCCCACTTTTGTTAGACTATAATGACCAATTTATGGGCAACATTTGATGTTCGCGGGTGTGATATCAGATTGAGTAGCGATGGTACAAACGAAAACACCCCTCTTCGCATTATTCGAGGAACCGTTCGAAGTTTATCTTGTGTCATAATATAGAAGTGTTATGATATGATCTAGGGTTGTCACGGGTGGGTTGTCGACCGCCATACCCGTCGAAAAACGGGTTATAGAGCCAGCGCGTTACTAGAACCCGGTGCTATAGATGGAAAGGCCTGACGACGGAAGCGACTGTGGAACTAACTCGATCAACGTTATAACGTCGATGAAATGTAACGCCTTCAATCATCGGATTATTATGTCAGTGTTCTTAACTCGCATACCTGTCTCACAACCACATTATAATGTCAAGTCCCTCATTTAGAGTTTACGGTAGTCGTTACTATTAAATTATATTACTATATCGGCGACACGATAATTCACACCTTACATTCGGTCAACGAAACAGCTGGTCTACACTTACTCAGCACACCCTAAGATACAAATCCCAGCTCCTGATTTAGAATACTATATTCAATTTAAATCTTTATTAGATGATATTAGATGAAATTACCTATATATCCGCGAAGTTAAATAAATGAGGTCGCTCCACGGCTCTGCCAGCTTTCGGGGCGTCCCGGGGCCAGGTTCCCGGTAATACTTTTCATCGTGCAGCGAGGTTAGAAAACAGGATACAGAATGCTACGTCCGCTATTGAAACCATGATCGACTCTGCAAGTCAACGCTGCTAACCGCCTCGCATCGGGGCTTTCCCAAAAACTTTCATTCCCCAGTTTGCCTTCAGGCCAGAAAAGCCAGGATGTCCCTCTTCGCAGTCTTCTCTCAGACCCCAGACCTGCATTTGCCATCAAGAGAGCCCGTTGTAGCAAAGCTGCCCATTTGCAAGATAGACCTCATGTGCCGACCGTCAACTGCCAACTACTATTGCAGCGTCCACTCTAGGCTGCAGCGAATCCAGGCCCAATAGGAGATGTCTCCCACTCACCAGCTTGAGTGCTCTCGCGGACCCCACCTGCATATCTGTCTTACAACGGGCTGAGCTGGCCAATAATTTCGGATCGATAGCATGCATCCCGCTTAGCTGACAGCAAGAAAAGAAGCAAGAAGATGTCCCTTTGTGTGATGGTCCTTTTTTTTTTTTTTTTTTTTTCATGAATCCTTCTGGCCGACAGCCTTTCGACGGCACAATTTTGCAGATGCACTAGCAGCCAGGATCAATCCTCCCGTGTATACTGCCATCACTACTTGGCATACGAAGACCGTAGCTTAGAATCGAACCAGTGATCGGGGCAGCCGGAACACTCGGGAGATTTGAGCCATATGCGACATGGAGTTATAGTTACATTACTTGTTTGCATATTGAATGAAGTGCTTCGTACTTCGTATATATCATTTACCCTCGCAGCAGTCGTGCGGTTATTCTAGTTTGAACACCGTTTCTGGAATTGACAGATAGCACTTACTAAGTGCGAGTTTCGCGATTGTTTCGGCCCGCGGCCGTCACAGGAAAGCCGTTGAAAATATTGATGGTGAGGTAGGTGGTCGCAAAAGCAGACGGACAACCGGCTTGACAGGCTGTTTTGGCGTCCTGGGCGCAAGCCATGCATGCACATGTGCTTGCCGACAGCTCCAAAGCCCTTGCCTCGCCTACAGCGGAATATATATCAATGCGCCTTTCAAGATTCGCTCTCGGGACTATAACAACCGTACTCCATAGGGATTTCTGACGGTGATCGATGTCGCTAGATTTGACTTGAGCTGGACATTGGTTACAAGCGACATCTGTCAGCCCTTTCCCTTTCCCCCTAATCTTCAGCTTCTCTTTGACGTCGCTAGCTTAAGGCTATCTTCTCAGCTCAATTTCTTTCAGCTGGGCTGCTGCCTTGCGTCATATTGAAGGAAACAAGAAAAAAAAAAATACAAGCTGCCAATTACACACCCGAAGCGCTGGCCTTAAATTCGTATAATACTTCCATTAAATATTCGGATAATACTTCCATTAAATGACAGCTCTCTCGTTTTCTCGTGACTCTTGCTTGTTGTCATTTCCTTTCACTTCTGCTTAATTTACCCATCGAGCTGGCCTGTTCCTTGACACCGCATTCCGGGTATATTCTCACGCACATGTGCTTCGCGGGCAAGGGTGTTTATCAACCCCGCGCCGCAATCAGCACCGAAAGGGAGGGAGTTTTTGGGTATTTCTATTATCAACCGGACTACATGGGTATCTATACCCATTTGCAAAATTAAAAATCATGAGGAAAACTCGCGCGAACTTGGATGATTTTTATGCAACCGAGTATTAATATGGCTGGTTGCATCTCCCCCAAGTTGACCCAGTCTCCTAACCGATGCGAAGGCGCCGCGGGTTGCCGATATGATCGATACATCGGTGTCCCTGGAGAGATTGAAGAAACAGCCAAAAAGCTCAGACCCCATGTACGACCCAAAATTTGATGATATCAGCCATTCCTTGCGAGATAGCTTGAGCTGGTTAGTTAGCTATCGCGGAGCTATGATCCACCTTGCATTTCCCACACACACACTCACACACCGAAAGAGGCACTCACACACACACACAACCTTCTTTAACTTTTTTTGTTTTCCATTTTATCTGTGGTTGGTATCAGAAATTTCCATCTAGAACGTTTCAAAAGGTTCCTCTCCGACATTTTCAACTGGAGTTCCTCTGTTACAAACGAACCGTGCGCCGGAGCTGCAGAATTTATGCGAAATACGTTTCAGCTGTCATACTGCACTTGTTTTTCCGGATCTACCTGCAGAGCTTTGATCTTTTGTGACGGGACCTGTCTGGGGTATCGACAGGTCCATTAATAACACTCGAGCCATATAGAAAAAGGCACGTTCAGCTGAAGTTTGCGAAAGTCCTTCTCCTCGGGCGTAGGCGCACCACTGTTGCAGCTGTCACAATACAAACAAGTAACAAGTACCACCTTCTTGCAAGAAAAAGGATTCCAAGAAACAAGAATTCTTTTCTGAGATTCGGGAAAAAGAGGCGAGCCCGGTGTTTGTCAAACCGTTGACCTGTCGCGAAGGGGGGGTTGATTAGATTCCCCCAGCCCAGCGCGCTGCGGCCCTGACAGGGCTCCACCCCGATAACTGTTGCATTTGCGGGGTTCTACTGGAGTCCATGTGACTGACCTCGTATTCTTTGTTTTATTTTGCTCGCGACAACTATCAACCATCAAAACGCGGAGGCTGGGGTTTCGGCGGTATCACTGACAAGATATGAATCGCGACTTGTGTTAAGTTTCAGGTTTTGCGGATAGTGAGCCCAGGGAGGGGCTGTATTTGTTTCGATAATATTTACAGTTTTTGTTTCTCCATGTTGTGGAAAAACTCGTAATGCTCATGACAAAATGCAGTAACAGTAAAAACACGCTCCCGTTTGAAACGAACGCCAGCAATGCGATCAAATTTGCAAAATGCAAACACCTGATATGGGAATCCAACAAAGTAACTCTGAGAAAGGAAAAGAAATGTAGTGGGGCTAGAAATCCTCTTCCAACTCTCTCAAGTCTTCTTCAAAAGCCTGGCACAGAAAAGAGGAATTTATTTTCTCTTCGCAGTCTTGAGCAAGGATTGTTTCGTCTCCACAATGTGTATCAAAATCTTCCTGCAGTTCGTCAAAAGCAGGATCGGATAGACCGACTCCATAGGCTGCCTGACTCGAAGTTAGTCTAATCTCTTCGTTATCGTTAAGATCGTCTGGTTGGTGCATAGAACTCGTTGCAATCTCGCCATATTCAAATTCGGGATCGTCCTTTAGGTCGTAATCGTCGTCGAGATCATTATAATCTGTTTGGTCTCGGAGGGTTTCGAGGATCCTGTCATCTTCCTCGCATTTTGTGATCTTTCTTTCGACTTCCTTTTCTATTTGATCCAGTCTTGCAAGGGTCTTGGGTGTCAAAAAGTTGTCATCCCAATCCGAGAATAGATTTTGTTCATTTTCATTGGCGATAACTGGTGTCGAATTATCTTGAGGAATTGGTGGCGAAGAATCAAGGTTACCAGATTTCTGGCCCTTCTCTGCATCTTGATCCAGGTAGGTCGGGTTTTGTGGGCCCGCTGTTACTTTGACGTAGTCGCTATCTATAGCGTGCTGGCCTGCGGGGTTACTGGTTCCTTGATTTAAGGTGGCATATTGAGTGGTCGCAGCTCCGCATTTGTTATTGGAGTTGAACGATTCACTGGCTTTTGGGGGAGTATGGGAAGCGGGACCTCCATCCGATTCTAATTCAAGTTGGGGATCTTGGATTTCGTTTTCTTCGCCGTGGATAGATTCAAGATCGCGTCTCTTTGAAGATGGAGAAACGGCCTCAGCAATTGCAATCCCAATACATTCTTCGACTTGAGCCTTCAGGTCACGCCATCAATTTCGTCAGTTATTCGACTTATATATCGGTATGCCTAGTAAACTTACGTCGGCGGCTTCGGTTATCTCCTCAAGACAAGTGTCCTGCTCTCCATACTCATTCTCATTCTCATCTTCGTTTTCGTCTTCATTTAGGTCACTAGCATCATCACTTAGATTGCCAGAGTTCCTTACTCCAGCCAGGTCACCATCACCCTTAAATGCGACGACATGTTCCTTTCTAGCGACAAAGAACTTGCTTAACTCAGGCTGACTAGACGTCAACTTTACAAGCTTCTTGGGTCCTTCTTTTTCCTCCTTTAGTTTTCGTTTTATAGAATTTTCTTTCTTTCGCTGCTCCTTCTGCCGAATCTTCTCGGCTCTTTCCTCAAGGACTCTTGAACGCTCGATTCGCCGCCGTTCCGCATCCGATATAGGAGCTCCTTTCCGTCTACCGAATGCCTTTTTGACCTGTTTGGAAGTTTCGTATATGACTTTATGGCGAGGATTCGGTAACTGTGGCGATTCAATCCGCAGACTCTCCCGCGATAACCTTTGCATCATCATCGCGCCGCCGGGTTCAAGTCTCCCCGCGGAGGCCAATTCGCCATATAATGATAATATCGATTTTGACAATCGAGGTTCGAGGTATTCTTTTGCCGGCACATTCCCGTTCGCGTATGCCTTTCTGTGCCGTCAAGCCGTCCGTCCCGTTGCCGCTGGACCCTGGATGAAGTTGAATGTTTGTGCTGTGTCTTCGCGGCGCAGTCGTCGCGGAAGGTTCGCTTGTTCGCGACCGTTTCTTTGTTGTCATAACAAGGGGTCTAATCACAACACGCATCGCCACGTGAAACTGGCGACCATTCCGACATTCACCGGCCTTTTCACAGTACTAATTCACGTTTTCTTATTGAAACCTAAAATTCGTGGTATCAAGGTAACTAGAAAGACTAGCATTCGAACTTTTTTTCGTGTGTGCTCAAGCGGTTCCTATACTAGGTTGTGATTTCTTTAAGTAAAGCAGCTTGAGCAAGAGTGAAATCGATAGTCTCAATTAATCGGGCACTGATTGCAGGCTGTGTATCTATTACTAAAAGGTACGGGGCATTTTATTACTCGCACCCTCGAGCGATATCTTGAAATTTGCTAGATGTGGTGCACGAGTAAAACTACAGACAGGTGTTAGTGGGCGAGTACCGTAGTGGTGTCACAACGAAACCAAAGACCACGGAATTGATGACAGTTGCAGCTGTCGTATTAAAATATTGATACGAAAAATATACGATCGTAGTCCGTGTAATTCATTTGGGGTTACGGAGAGACTTTTAAGACTTTTGCGGAATATCTTCTAGAAGTTGATGGGTGTGCTATATATATAGCACATCTATACAAGTTCCCAGTATTAATACTGGGAACATCTATAAGATTCGGATCAAACTTGTTCGAAAATTTGTTTTGACTTTTCTTTTCTCGTGAATTATAGATATCGATCGTTGGCTTATACTAATGGTTCTCCGCACGACTAAGCATGATTAGAACACATGATTAAAGCAGCCCTGCTGAAGCTTCTTAATACGAGACTATGATTTAATGAAGTTTTCATATTTCATGGCAATGCACGTTTTACCCATTATGTTTATCAGAATTCTCACAAACGGTCATAAATTTCCTAGAAGACAGCTGTTTGAAAAGTAGTGTCTATAGGCGGCCTCCCACATGGCAGTTTGTCACCACGCACAAAAACCTGCCAACGAAACTTGAGACAAACCCCACAAACAACACCGAAACCCCCAAAAAAGACGAACCACCTTCTCTGCACCATTTCCTTATCCAAAAAGAAACACCTAGAAAATCGAATCGCTGACCTCTGGAGCTATCTCCATCCCTAGAAACTGCATCGCAAACCCCAGCCATCCCCGCATCTTCTCGCATCTCAGCTACACCCACATGCCGGAAGCTTCTCACCCCCACTAACAACTACGAACAAGCTATCTGAAGGAGGGGAGGCGTCGTGACCGCTGCGGCTCATCATTTTTCGGTCCCCCCCAGCATATATGCGCGATGGCGACGCAACCCGTTCCATTGAGCCCCGAAAACCTGCTGCAGGTCTTACATGCAGCGATATCCACCGATCAAAGCATAGTCCAACTAGCGAGCAAACAGCTGCAAGCGTGGGAAACCACACCTGGTTACTGGAGTCTTCTTCAGGATGCGTATCTCGATTTATCACTTGAGCGAGATGTTCGGTGGATGAGTGTTATCACGTTGAAATACGGTATCGATAGATTCTGGAGGAAGACGGCGACAAAGTATGTTTATACTGTTATCTTTCGGGCTGGATAGCTAGGTTGGGATATATATACGGGGTTATAAAAGAGTTAGATTTCTGATGGAGATTGTTTTTAATTTGTAGTGCTGTTTCGAAAGAGGAGAGGACGAAGATACGGTCGAGGTTGCTTGACTCTGTCAACGAGCCGGATAATCAATTGGCTCTGCAGAACGCTGTCATTGTCGGAAAAGTCGCTAGGAACGAGTATCCGCTCGACTGGTAAGTTCTCAGGCTACCTATCTTATAATATTGAAAGCAATACTAAAATATAGACTGTTATATAGGCCTGACGTTTTCTCCAAACTATTGGAAATTATACGTGCCTCCGCACCTCCACTCGACCAAACCCAAGCCCTCCCGGATACCCAACCATCAGTGCTACGCCTCCAACGCTCGTTGAGCCTACTTCTATATGTCGTGAAGGAGCTGTGTACGGGTAGATTACCGAGAATACGGAGTAACCTCCAAACCGCGTCTCCGGAGTTATTCCGGGTTGCCGCTGGGATATATGTCCAATACGTGGAACACTGGAGCAACGGTATCGAAACGAAAACTCAACCGAATGACTGGATTCACGACAGGTTAAATATCAGTTTATCTTGTTTGAAGGTTTTGAGGAGGTTGCTCGTTAGCGGGTTCGAGTTTGCGAATCGGTCTGAGGAGATCAGGCAGTTTTGGACGATTATTGGCGAGCAATGGAACTCGTTTATCCAACTGAGTATGTCAGAAAACCTCCATCTTGATTTGAGCTGGTGATATGCTAATATCATGACTAGCATCTGCTGAAGCCGCCGAACCGAACAAAATTTTGGTATTCAAGCATATCGTGGGATTAGGAAAGCTATACCTAGACCTATCGAAAGGTCAACCGGCCGCTTTCGCACTCATGCCGGATGTTCTGACGGTGCTCCAAAACTACTGGCAAATCACAAACAATTACGGCGATTCTCTGGCCAGCGGTAGCAGACAGGGTCTCGGCAAGCAATTTAAGAACAAGGCCGGCGTTGGCGTGTCTACAGAGTTTGGCGACAGAGCCAGCTTCTTGGAGAAGATTGCGCTCCAAGGGATGCTGCTATATAGGAATTGCATTCAGATGGTGTTCAAGCCTGTTCAAACATTCAAGTGTAAGCATGATATTATCACTATCGTCGTCTAGGTAGGTTGGAGGTTAGTTGTTTCGAGAGAGTCAAGAATTAGCTAACGTGAATTGATCTATGCGGGTGGGTTTGGATTGTAGATCGGCACAAGGAGGAGAAAGAGGAGAATACTAAAGCGACGGCGTTTATGAAGGGCCAGGTTTTGACGTTGGAACTGGCGACTATGTTTATGGAATTGTTGGTCACCAAGTACTTTGTCTTACGGCAGGACGATTTGGAGGCTTGGGAGGAGGATCCGGAGACTTGGGCTATTACGTGGGATGACCAAGCTGAATCCTGGGAATACATGATTCGGGTGAGTACTCGGTCTCTCTGATTTTGGTTTGGATATAAACTGATGATATCTCACTAGCCGTGCGCGGAGAAATTGTTTATAGATTTCGCTGTGAACTTCAAACACGAACTCGCCCAACCGATCGTAGGTGTATTCAACAACGTCGCGAGTATGGCATCCAATACACCTGAACTGTGGCGAGATGCTAACATTTTCTTTAGAGGTTGAAAACCAAGACGTTCTCCTTAAGGATTCAGTTTATAATGCGGTCGGACTGGTGCCGGCAATATTGGATCCGCATCTCGATTTCAACATTTTCCTCCAAAACGTGCTCGCCAATGAAGTTCAAATCAACCAACCGGAATACCGCATTCTACGCCATAGAATTCCCATATTGATAGGGCAATGGGTGGTCGTTAACATTGACCACCAGCATCGCTCGACGATATACAAAATCACCCAACATCTACTAAACAAAGCCGACCCCTTGAACGATCTCTGCGTTCGAATAACTGCGGCGAAATCGTTAAAATATTCCGTGGACGACTGGCAGTTCAGAATCGAAGATTTGTTACCGTTCGTTGACGACATCTTTGACAAGTTGATGCTGCTGATAGATGAAGTTGATGAAACGGCGACAAAGATGGCGTTGGTGGACGTTATCGGAATCATCGCTGAGCGAATGTCTCATAATGTGCGTTTTTCTCATTTATTCTTTCGCCATTTGAGTATACTGATGTTGGTTGAATAGGTTGCACCGTACGCTCACAGGGTTGTGAGTATTCTACCACCTCTGTGGGAACAAACCGGAGAAGAGCATTTATTCAAACAATCGATCCTTTCGATCCTGACCAAGATCATCTCAGCGATGAAGGACGAAAGCGTGAAATATCAAGAAATGGTGGTGAATTTGATCAGATTCTCGGTCAGTCCTGAAAACGGATTACAGATATATCTCCTCGAAGACGCTCTTGAATTATGGGACGCGGCGGTGGCATCCACCCCGACGACCGCGGCGCAACCGTTATTGGATCTGGTACCTTTACTCATCCCGTGTCTGGAACTCGATACTAGTTTGACGAGGAAGGTTTTGGAGGTGATAGAAGGGTATATCCTGCTCGCGCCGCAGGAGATGTTGAATCTTCACGCGCTGACGTTGTTTAACATCTTTGGAACGATATTGGGGAAAGGGTTGAAGGCTGATGCGGCGGGAGTGATCACTGATACGATGGAGATTATTATCCGGACGGCGGGGGCGGTGCAGGGGGAGGAAGGGATGAGCGCGGTGGGACAGGCGATGGTGGATAGCGGGGTTGCGAGGAAGATTTTCGAAGGGGTTTATGATAGTTGGGAGGCGCACGGGACTTCCGGGCCGAATAAGAAGTATCCGGACATCGAGCCGTTGGTTTTGACTTGTTATTTTCAGGTTCTGAGTAGGATTATTTTGGGGAGTTTGAATTGTTTTGTGGGGTTGTTGACTTGGATTGATGGGGGTGGGAGGAAGGGGGTCAGGGAGTGGTTGTTGGAGGAATGGTTTGCACACGTAAGTCTTTTCTCACCGCTGGGTTTGTAGTTCGAGTTGACGCTGACGGTGGATTAGTTTGGGAATATTGGCAATCCGAGGTCGAGAAAGTTGAATTGTCTGGCTTTGACGAAGTTGTTGGAGCTGGATGAGGATTGGGTCTTGGTGAAGATGCAAGACCTTATGAATGTTTGGACGGATGTTGTCGGAGAATTGGTGGAAGAGACCAGAGAGTGAGTACCGTCGTTGCAAAATCACCTAATCAAATGCTAATCGATTGTAGTAATCTTGTATACGATGCCGGAGCAGACGATACTAACCCGCAGACGGCTGATTCCGTCCGCCGGAAGGAATTGATATCCAGCGATCCCGTTCATACGATTAATATCGCGGAATGGGTTCGACATTACCTGCTACAAGCGCAGAATAAACACGGAGTGGAGGCGTTCAAGGAGAGATGTATTAATAACGTTGATAAGGACGTTCTGGCGGACTTTATGAAGCTGAATATCTTTTAGGAGAAGGGATTTCCAGCTCGTACGTGAAGAGGGCCAGGTTTTAGATCTGATATTAGATTATTATATTTAGATAGAGGGATTAAATCAACTATTGATTGTGTGGTGAATTATATTATTCTTCTATTTTAGATTGAGGACATGGTGAATGGTATCCGGTACGCTATTCACGGGGTAGGAACGACATGATGTGGGATTATTGTGTCACTTTTGATCCTGGCTCTGGCTGTCGTAATATTCATCCACCGCGATCTGGACATCGAACTCCCCGTCCCAATCACCGCTGTTATCCACGGCGAAGGCTAAGATCCCGTTATCTTTGATCCCAGCGGACGCGATGGTTCCCTTCCCGTTTTTGAAAGTCTGGTCGTCGAGGGGGACGAAGCCCTTTTTGGGGTCGGTGGGGTCTTTCGGGAGACCTAGTTTTAGGGAAGTGGGAGAGGATGGTGGTGGGGATGTTAGGGAGGATGGGAGATGGGCGGAGTTGGAGGTTAGGAGGTCGAAGAGTTGGTATTGGAGGTCGGAGAGGGGGGCGGTTTGTTGGAGGAGGATGAAGAAGGTTGCGGTGGAGGATTTGAGGAGGAGGGAGAAGGGTGGTGGAGGCTGCACACATTTAACAGTTAGAATATGAATAAGTAAGATGGGGTTTTTATTAATAACAGAGAATACTAGAGATAGGTTACGGGGTGCTTTACCATCTTGAATCTTGCTGTCGGTGGGAGCAAGAAGTGGTGATACTTCGGAGTTGATACTGGAGTGGGTTGTCGCGTAAAGTGACTTTTACCTGTGCGCTTTGGGACCTTCGCGTCTACGCACCGCCACGGGGGCAACGCAAAAAATCCAACGACGTCGATTGAATTCACGGGTAAATGTCTCAAGGGAGCATCTACAGTTCAGGGAGGTCGGAGTGTCAGGTGTCTTTGATATCGAGACATGGAACGAAAAGTGTCGAACTGCCTGTGCGGGCTGGTGGTGGTGGCTGGTGGCTAGTGGTGGATGTGGCTGATGAAAGGACGATGTGTTGGCGTGTTGTTCGTTGTTGGGGAAACGGGAGATCGGCTGCAGGTCGTGAGACAGCTCAACACCTGCAACACACAGCTCCAGCCACACACCAAAACATCAAAACAAAGACACCCTGCGTTTTTAATAAGAGCGAAGTGCCCGGTAACAAAGGCTTCACACATTCCAACGACGACGACAACCCGCCCTTACTAACAATATCGTATACAGCAGCCGCCAATCTATCCGACCCTCCGTCGACCTTCTATTCTTCTGGTTCTTCCCTCGTCTCTTTTTGTTTCCGGTTGCTGTTCTCGCGTGGGCGAATTCTCGACGAATAGCATCCCTTGATTCAGATTTCAATCACAAGCCCCCCTTTATGTCCAGCTGTTCATTCAACCCTTAATACACCCCAGCCATCTACGCATCTACGACAGCCCACGACGAGCGATTCCGACACACGGTGAGGATACCGCTGTCATATTTTGTGCGTTTTAGTTTCGTCGTCTGCTGGATAGACAACTCTCGACAATTATGCAGTCCAGTGCTTCGTCGATTCAGGTGACGGGTGCGCTATCTCCTATCTTGCATTGTTATGGGTATTCGTTGGCTAACGAAACTTTTTTTACGTCGATGCATAGTCCGTGTACGGCCGTTCACAATCCGAGAAGCTGCTCAAATGTATGTCGAGACAACGTTACATATACTCCTGGAGAATGGATCGAACTAACGTTTTCTCAACAGAACAAAAATCGATGACGGCCCAACGTTCTTCGGCGATGGGAACCTAGCTGGTACACCTAGACCGTCGCTGGTCAATAAGGGTATCAGAAGGGTTATCAAAGTCGTAGATGACCAATTCTTGTATGTGCACAACCATCCGCTCTCAAATCTCAATTCCTCGAACCTCACAATTAATCTTTCAATGGTAGAATATTCGACCCTCCTGAAGAAAACCCAATCGCCCGCTTCGGTCAAAAGATCATTGGACCCCGTGGAAAACAGCAGAAGGATATGCGGTTCGGTTTCGACAGGGTGTTTGACGAGAATGCCACTCAGGGAGAGGTGTACGAGCAGACGACGAAGAACCTCTTGGATAGCGTCCTGGATGGTTTCAACGCCACCGTTTTCGCGTACGGTGCTACCGGTTGCGGCAAGACTCACACCATCTCGTAAGTCTCAAAATCATCATTAGTAGAATTTCAATTGCTGATGTGGGGACTTAGTGGAACGAAGCAGCAGCCCGGTATAATTTTCCTCACCATGGAAGAGCTGTTCCAGAGAATAGAGGAGATTAGGAACGAGAAGACCGTCGAGTTATCGTTATCTTACCTTGAGATATACAACGAAACCATCAGAGATCTGTTGGTTCCAGGCGGTAGCAAGCTCGGTTTGAATCTGAGAGAAGATTCGAATTCCGGAATCTCAGTTGCCGGACTATCGACGCATAGACCTGCCAATGTCCAGGATGTCATGGATATGATTGTTATGGGCAACGAAAACAGAACAATGTCACCCACGGAAGCCAATGCTACATCATCTAGATCCCACGCTGTGCTGCAGATAAACTTGGTGCAGAAGAACAAAACCGCTGGATTATCCGAAGATGTGTTCTCGGCAACATTGTCGATCATCGATCTTGCGGGTAGTGAGAGAGCTAGCGTTACGAAGAATAGAGGAGAGAGGTTGCTCGAGGGTGCCAATATCAATCGATCGTTGCTCGCCTTGGGTAATTGTATCAACGCTCTATGCGATCCATCGAAGAAGAATCACATTCCTTACCGTGATTCCAAACTCACGAGGTTGCTCAAGTTCTCTCTAGGAGGTAACTGCAAGACTGTCATGATTGTTTGTGTTTCGCCGTCGAGTCAGCATTATGACGAGACGCACAATACACTCAAATACGCAGACCGCGCCAAAAAAATCAAGACGAAGGTTTCGAGGAATATGATCAACGTCAATAGGCACGTCAGCCAGTACGTCAAGGCAATTTATGATTTGCAACAGGAAGTTGCAGACCTCAAGAAGCGGTTGGGTGATTCGGTTAAGGAGGCGATGGATAAGATGAAGAAGCAGAATGCGTCCCGGGATACTGCGATGAAGGAAGGAGTTCGGCGGATTCGTGCTGCGTATGATTCCTCGATTGACCTCAGAAAACGGAAATTGAATGATCTCGGTGGTATTCGATTGATGGACAGGAGGATTGCAACGATCAAGGCATGGGTTTTCGCTTTTGACGCCTTCTTCGCTGGTGGTGCACTGCCGTCTGAGAGCTTGAGTAATATTCGGGCTCAGGCTGAAGATGGGCTCAAGGATTTGGAAGGGAAGAAGATGTGGGTTATGCAGAGGTTGCAGAGCGAGCCGTGGGATAGAAGTATCGATACCGCGTTGAAGAGCGCCGTCGATTCTCTGTCTAGGCTGGAAGGTGGTGGGAAGGAGGAAGATCTGGATACTCTCAATCGCGAAGCTAACATGCAAAAGGCGATGGGAGAGAGGGATATCATGGACATGCTGCTGCAGGATGAACTCGATACCACTGCGATTGAAGGGTTGACTAAGGCTCACTTTGAGTCAATCGTGGAACTCGAGAGAGTGAGAGGCATGGAACCGGAGCAGGCTTTATCGGATGCTCCTTTATCTCTGTTCAACCTCATTCAATCTTGTACGATCGCGACGGGACAGGTGATCACTCCTAACGGACAGATTGCTGTTCCGGAATACGTCGCTTCGACGCCCGGGAAGAAGCGTGTGAGCAGCAGCGGCTACGGATTTTCCTCACCTGCCAAGCGACCCAACTTTGCACCTGCTACAGGACCAATATCGGAAGAGTTGATCGTCCCCAAGTCGCCTGCGCGGGGCACCCCGAAAAGAAAGGTACACACTCCTAGCAAGAAAAATGTCACATTCAAGAAGCGTGTCAGGTGGCGCGACGACGTGGTCGATGTCGAGCAGAACGAGAACTCGCTGGTGAGGAAGTTCAAGAAGCAGGAGTCCGAGCTGCAGCAATACATGCAGCAGCAACGGAGAGGCGGGTCGCCCCCTCCTCCTCCTACTTTATCGGCAGATGCAGGAATCGGTGGAACGAATACGGCTAAGAGGGCGAGCGTTCACGCCGCGGTGGCTCCCTCGTTACACGCACCCGTGGAAGTTCATGTGGATAGCGATAGCGAGCTTATGCCTCCTCCTCCAGCTCCTCCCGTCCGAGCGTCATCATCGACTACTAGCGCGCCGCCGGTCCGCAGCAGCCGAATGGCAATTGGTTTCCTGGCCAAGGAAGCTGGGGATGGAGGTGCTAACTCGTCGTCTTCGCCAGATTTCAAACGTGCAGGTAATGCTGACGGCCTCGTCGCCAACGGCGAATCACCACCAAACGGAGCCGGTAGCGGGCATTCTCCACTTCGAGAAACCAATATCGGAAACGCCATCAACAGGGCAGCGGGAGCAACCAGCCGAGCAGCCTTCAGCAGTAACACAAATTTCGCCGCCGGAGGACCGTCTGGCGTTACCACCTCGCCGCCTACCAAGGGCAGTCCAGCAGCAGTCAACCGCGTCGCCGCGACGGCCCTCGCCGAGTCCAACGCGGATTCCTACTCCTCGTCAGACGAGCAACCCTCTTCGTACCGGCCTCCTCGATTCCAACCCCCCAAGCTCACGGGAAGCGTTCACATCAAGCCTTCGTTTAAACGCAACTCAGTTGCAAACTTTGGCACAACAGGAACAGCAGGAAGCAGGGACGGGGAGCCCAGCGGCGCCCGCGCTGCCGGTCGCGCCTCGGTCACGGCTTCTTTTGCCGCTCCGACAGCAAGCGTGAGAGCGCGGAGGAAGAGTCCTATCAGACAAGCGTCCCCTGATGGATCAATCATCAACCCGAAGAGCGGGAGCGGAGCTAGGAGGAATATCAAGGAGGTTCAGCAGAGTCGAGCTCTGAGCCCTAGAAATTCTGGGGTTGGCGTGCACAGATCCGTTAGCGGTGGAAGTAGAAGGCTTACCGTATCCGGTGCGACTGGAGATCAGTTGCTGAACGCTCTGCAGAAGGAGAAGGAGAATGTAGAGAATGGAGGGGTATCCAGTGTTTCCGTTAGTGGGTTGGAAGTTCCGCCGGTTAGGATGAAGTAGAGAGAGGGATGTTTCCTTTTATTCAGCTGATATCTTCATGTTGTTTGCGCATTGTTGTTTGATTTTGGAGTTTGCGTAATGGATGCTTGGGGATCGATTAGAGTGAATGATGGCGTTCTTTCAAGTTGATCGATGCTTTTTCTTTTGTCTGATATGTATTTGTATTGCCGTGTTTTTTTTTGGTTTCTTTCTCTTTTCATCCTTCGAAGACGCCGACAAGACGACGAGATTTGTCGATATATTTGCGGTGTGAAGGCTTTCTTTTCTTTCTTCTTTCATGTGTATTATTACCTTTACGTTTTGGCTCTTGCATATTGTTTCTTTGGATATTTTTGCATATCTGGCGTAAACCGCTGGTGCTACGACTGTGGATAATAAATGTCAAAGTACGTTTCCATATTGATTGCGTTATTGAAATACACGAGACTCAAAAATAAGAAAGGGTGGTATGTGAGAGTTGTAGACGCGGTGCGGTGGCCAATGTGCGTGATGTTTTTGTTGGTGGCTTTGGCGTAGACACACCGCCACACTTTCACTTCAAGTCTTCAAGATGAGGCGTCGACTCTGAATATCAAACATCCCACCATATCTTCGAATCTTCACCCCGCCATTCTCCATTCACCATTCACGATGCCGCCGTCGCAAGTCACACCTTCACCTATAACCGGATACCCCCTCCCCGCGGCAGACCTATCACCTTCCCAACTCCCACCATCCCCCCCGCCATCATCCACCCTCCCATACCGTCTCGGAATCCACCCGTTAACCCGACTAACCATCGCCAACATTTTCGCATTCACAACGGTCTTTCTTACCGCCGCCGCGAAGAGCGGGAATACCGCGTCGTTACAGTTTCGAGCGGAGAACGCGCATCGGTTACCGCGATCGCAGCGGGATTGGTATTTTTATCACCGGTCGAGGAATTATTATGCGTCGAGGGCGGGGATCGGGGATGGGGTTAGGAAGGGGGTGGGGATGTGTGGGTACGTCGGGTTGTTTTTGATGGTTGAGGGGTTGGTGGATGGGGTTAGAGGGAGGGTTGATTTTGGGGGGACTGTGGTTGGTGGCGGGGTTACCGGGGCGGTTTTTGGGGTTGTTCGTGAGTATATTTTATTCCTTTTATACTATGTTATGCTATACCATATTATGCTATGTTATGTTATGATATAGTGTGGTGTTTTATGGTATATGTATTTGAGGGGGGGTTGTTGATTTGGAGTTTACGATAGGAAAATTACCGGCTTCGACGACAATGTTGACGGTGAGGAAGGGGTTGTGGTACGGGTTTTTGTACGGGGTCGTGCAGGATGTTATGCTGGCGTTGGAGGGGAATAGCGTATTCTGGATCGACCCGTTCGTCGGGAGGACCGGGGAGGTTATTCGACAGAGGAGGGGGGTTGGAAAGGTTTCCGAGGAGGTGGGGAGTTTGGAGGATCGCGGACGGTGATATCATCGAGATATTGATATTGATATATCTATGTTGAATCATCTTTCTTGGGTGAATATGGTGGTATGGGATATTCCGGATACACCTGAAGATACGGATACGATTTATGAAGGAGGGGTCTCTGCGACTAAGGCGCCGGTCGCCGACTGGTTATCCCGACTTGATGAAGGTTCGATGACATTGGAACGTTTGGGGTTACACGAGACCAATCATCTAGAAATATTTAATGAGAGCAAATCTCGTGGTTTACGACGAGATGCTCATTTCTTAGCCTCATTCTTCAGCGGTATCAAATTTGTGGAATACCGCTTGTATTATACTCTCCTCACACCGAGGAACCATCCATTTATACAATCATCGCTGTACAAATCCTCAAACATATTTATGTTACTTACTGGACATATCCATCCCTCAAGAAGTAATATCACCTTCTTCTAACACCACTCCCACCGGCACCATCGCCTTTATCACCAGTCATAACCACACTCTCCGTAACACCCAACTCCTCCAACTTTCTCTCCTCCTCTCGAACTTCTTCTCTAACATCCCACCACCTCTTCTCCGCCATTTCAAACGCCGCGGTTCTAATTTCTTTGACAGTTGTGGATTCCGCCACGCTGACCGGTTTGAATCGAAGTTGTTCGACGATTTCGGATTGGAAGATTTCGGATGTTCGGACAAAGTATTCTCTGAGGGTTTCGAATGGGAGGGGGGTGGGGAGGTGGGATTCTGGTTCTGTTGTTTCGGTGGGGATTGAGGTGTCGGTGAAGGTTGAGGTAGTCGGTGAGAGGGGGGAGAGTGGCGGTGGTTCCGATTGTGAGCCTTTTCTGAGGGCCTGTGTAAATATGATGATTAGTATTTTATGTTCGGTTGTGTAAGATGGAGCTAAAAGATATACCTTTGCTTTCCGCCCTTCTTCTTGTTTCTTCTTTATTTCTTCTGCTTTGGCTTTCTTTTCCTCGTCTTCATACTCGTCTTCATCTTCATCCTCATCATCATCCATCTCGCTGTCTTCTTCGTCATCATCTTCATCGTCGTCCATTTCCATCTCCTCGTCTCCGCCCATTGCGCTCTCTCGTTTAAATATCTGTATCACGCCGTCTAATTTATCAAGGTTGACTTTATACATTTCGTCAAACGTGACTTCGACGTCTCCTTTCTCGAACGTTCCACCGTACATGAACAACCAATCACCCTGTACCGCTAAGGCACAGTTGAACCTCGCGGCAGGTAACGTCAACGACGGCTCAACCTTCGCCAAGGGGTTCTTAACCTCCTCCTCTTCGCTTTTATCCATCTCCATAGGAATAACGACATCATCGTCCCGTTCGATACCGGCTTTACTTTCCAACAATGCCAGATTTTTCAATAATTCTAATTCATCCTGTTTCCCGCGATCTCTCCTCCCGCCGCCGCCGCCACCTGTCTCGGAAACATCTTTTCTCACCACCTTTTTCGCTTTTCGCATTTTAACCTCCCAGAATCTATTTTGAACGACGGCGTATACCCACATATCCTCGAAAAACACCGAATCGAGTGCTTCTTCGGTATTTTCGACATCGTAGACTCCGCCAAACATCACGCCTCGACCTCTGTGATGCGCCATAGTGATCCCGACTCGAGTAGCGGGCATATTACCGGGTTTCTTCCGTTTCTCCCACCGAGTTAACTTCGGATCGGTGGCGTTCATTCGTAGTAACCAGGAGTCGGCGTGGTAATGTGGTAAATCTTTGATTTTTGGGCCCATGTTTTTTTTCTTGTGGGATATTTGAGCGGTTGTTGAAGAGGTGGCTTTGACGCGGCTGTAGCCGCCGAAGAGGACGGCGCCGTGTTCGTGGGGGAGGAAGGAGAAGGAGGAGCGCGGGGCTGGGTGAGAGAGGTAGGATGCTGGTGGGGGGATCGTTGTCCAGGTGTGGGTGTTCGTGTCGAAGAGGTAGAGGTCGTTTAGGTATTTCGTGTTTACGCTGGATGTTGCTTGGAAGCCGCCGAAGAGGATGATGTAGTTCTGTGCGCTGTTAGTATGGTTGGGTTGATTGCGGGTGGGTTGGGTGGTATATACCTTCCAGTAGGTCATTCGGTGGCCGCTGCGGCCTATGTCATAGCTTGTCAGAGGTTTGTGTTATTATATATGGGTGGAATGTTTTACCATTCGGAGAGCCTTTGGCTTCAATTTTGGTCCATTCTCTGCTCGTGCAATCGAGTTTCCAGAAGTCGGCGTAATGGTAGAATATTCCCTGTTTGGGACTGCTGAATTCTCCGCCGAAGAGCCATAGTTCGGGTTTGCCTTGACCTCCCATCGTCATGGCGGCGCCGGAGCGAGGCATGGGTGAGTTCGGAGAGGTGTACGAGCGCCATTCGTTACGCTACGCTTGAGAGGAGGTGTTTATCAGTCAATGGCTTTTTTTTTTTAAGAAAGAGGATTGAGATGGGATAATTGGTGTATACTTCTGTGTGATAGACGTAGAGGTCGTTGTAGAATTTGGCGACGGGAGGGGAGCCGGTCCAGATCTCGCCGCCGAAGAGGAAGAGTTCTTTGGAGTTTGTGGGGTGCGGCATGAGGAGGGAGTTTGCGCGGACGGGGGGTGGGTCGCAGACGGTTTCCTGGATGGCCATATGCAGGGCTTGCTGGGGCATATCAGAATCACATCTCTTCATATAGAATATAGATTATAAGTACCTTCTGCTTGTACTCCTCGAGGATGGCATCGATGTCCTGGTCGTCGGAGTCGGATTCGTCGCCGGGACGCTTCTTCGCGACCTTCTTTTCCTTTTTGGCGGCCTTTTTGGAGGTCTTTGCGACGGTGCGGGCCTTCTTCTCGGCGGCCTTCGCCTTCTTGTCTTTTGCCATGGCGGCGGGGGTCTGGTGTAAGTTGTATCGCGGATGTAATGTCGATATAAAACATGGGAAGGAAGTGTGGGGAGTTGGGAAGAGGTTGATGTTGCACCGGGGACCCCAGAGCGCCCCGGGAGTTGTCCCCGGTGAGGGAGCTCCACCCGGGCGCTCCCCGGTCTCCCCGGGCGCAAAACTGTTGAACTGCGAAACGGCGCTGCGGACTAATGTTAGTGCTGCTGCAACCAGTTAAACAATGTCCTCTACGGCTCTTACGTACTCACAAGTATATTTCATACTAATCTCTCAGAGCCGATACCTGCTGCGATTGTCGGCGGACCGGTGCACCCGCCCGCCAGTCGAATTTTTTTTTTCCTTTCTTTAATAGCGCCGTCCCCCGCTGACGTATTCTGCGGAAGCATCTCAGACATCCCTCTCCAGCAAGTACGGAAAAGTGCGTGTGTATGTAATGTATGGCTGGTATGCCGGCATTCCTCGCTCGTCCTCTCGCCAGATCCGCCGCCTTGCATCATCTCCGCCTTGAACTGGTCTTTTAAAAGAAGCTTGTTCTGTTGGAGTCGCCTGCTGCTGGAATAGAATAATAGTATCCGCCGTAGTGTCTTCTGCCACACATAAACGTCATTCCAAAGTATGCACACTGACCTCCTCCTCTCTGACCATCTCCACCATCGTCATCTCACCAAACCCTCACCGTTCTCTCTTCCCTCCCCGCAAAATAAACATACACATAACGCACGTTCACGTTTCTCACATCGTTTTCTCCGTCGCAGTGTTAGGATCATACACTTCCTGGACCTCCAGCATGTTTGGCGGCCACGGTCCTCACATCCCGCACGTCACCGGCCGCCGTCGCGCATCCACCACGTCCAGTACGGCACTCCCCTCTTGACGATTTGCTCAGATTTATCGCTGACACTCTCCAGGCCGTAAGTCGGAGGAAAGCGACCATGGAGATCCATCCGGCGAAGATGATACCACCGTTGTCGACGAAGGCGAGAAGAGCAGTAAGCGCATAAACCCGTATCCTCAAACCGGAACCTCTGTTCTGACCTCTACGCACCTCGCTCCAACCGGAGCCGGTGTTCTTCACCACAGTGCTGCTCGCCATCATCTCTCAGCTGAAACCCGGCGCCGATCTAAGCAGGATATCCCTTCCGACATTCATCCTCGAACCCAGGTCCATGCTCGAAAGAATCACAAAGTCCGTCCACTCTACACCTCATCCTCTATACCTACGCTAACCTACCCCCCAGTTTCATGCAGCACCCCGAAACCCTCCTTCCCATGACCACCATCGATGATCCCGTCGAACGCTTCGTCTCCGTCGTCAAGTTTTATCTCAGCGGATGGCACCTCAAACCGCCGTACGTCCTCTTGTAATGAATATCCAGATCAAAGCTAACAAACTCGCAGGGGCGTCAAGAAACCACTGAACCCCATACTCGGAGAGCAATTTGCCTGCTACTGGGAGCTTCCCGACAAGACAAAAGCCTACTATATCGCCGAACAGACATCCCACCACCCTCCAAAGTCCAGTTACTTTTACATGGCACCTTACCACCACGTCCGGATAGACGGAACTCTCAAACCCCGATCGAGATTCCTCGGAAACTCTGCGGCCAGCATGATGGAGGGCGTCAGTCTGTTAACGCTGATGAATAAGGGCAAGCCGGGAGTCGGAGAAAAATAGTATGCATAAGCTCTGTCAATGTTTAATTTACTTCTGCTAACGGAGAAACAGCATCCTAAACCAGCCAAACATCTACGTCCGCGGTATCCTCTTCGGTGCGATGAAGTACGAGCTCGGCGATTACGTATACGTCAGATGCCCGGAAAACAACCTAGTAGCGGAGATTGAATTCCGAGTCAAAGGTTTCTTCACCGGCACTTACAATGCGATCCACGGTACAATCAAAAATGAGAAGACTGGCGAGAAGTTGTACGAAATCTCTGGCAAGTGGAACGAAGAGATGATCATCAAAGATGAATTGGTAGGGAAACCATCGGATAGCTCTGTTTAATATATGTGAATGCTAACGGTGGTATAGACCGGAAGGACGCAGCCGCTCTTTGACGCTACAAACGCCAAACCGTCGCTACCGCTCGTCCGGCCGATTGAGGAGCAGAACGAGAAGGAGTCGCAGAGGTTATGGGCACCTACCATCCGAGCTTTACTCAAGAAGGATCAGGACGCGGCCACTGAAGAAAAGATTCGAGTGGAGGAGAAGCAACGGTCAGATACAAGGAAACGAGAGTCGGACGGTATCGAATGGGTACCGCAGCTTTTCAAACCGACTGAGGAGTACGGATTGGACTATATCATTCATTCAAACATGTAAGTTTGCCTCTATCTATTTCGCCACAGCACAGGGATGGAGCTGACCAAACACGACATCTAGCGACGGAAAAGATCCTGGAACGTTGGAGAAGCAAATATTAGACATCACACCGATACTACCGGGAAGCCACTCACAAGCTAAATTTGCGATCCCGCCGCATCAGACGCAACCCACGCAGCCGAACAACATCACGGCACCGGACACTGGGAAGGGGTCCACATCTACATGATAGTTCACCGTCTCCGGGGGGTATATTCACCATACACCGGGACCACAACCAACTGCCAGAGAGTCGGGAGGAAGTCAACTGTTAGCACGGAACACCTGAGACGTCGGTCGGTACATACATTACTTTTCTTTCCTTTGCGGAACATTTTGGTGCCTCATAGGGAAACTACCACGGCTAGTATTTTTTCACATTTTCCAACAAATCAACCCAACGGAGCATACCACGGATCATTTTTCGAGTAAATCCCTCTGTGATACCAAAGCGCAAAGGCTACCAGAAAAGGTTATTATAGGAGATAAGCTTATTACCGTTCCGGCTTGGTGTTTTCATCTTTCCTTGCACATCCTTCGCCTTCCTCGAATCCGGATACCTTCGGATCTACAACCTGACGCCCGGAAAGGAACACGGAGGCTCGGAAGTGTTTTCGTTCCGATGGGTTGAGCCACAAGGGATTCTCTGCTCCCGGGACGGATGGATGTGGAGTTTCAATTTTTCAATTCTTGTTTTTTTTATGACCTTCGGCGTCACCTGTGCTCCGTGCTATCATGTTCTCCCATCCTAGGCCCTTGGTGGCGCGTTCCCCCCGGCTGGGCCGGTGCGATTATTCCCAACCCCCTCCCTCCCTCTGACTGACTACCCCGGCACCGGTTGTTGATCGTTCGTTTGGATATACGTAAAGTTACTACTATCGAACTTTCGCTTTGCGATATTTTGTTCCTCCCTTTTTACATGCGGGACTGCGGTTTTTCTAAGTTTGTACCTTTATTTGATGCTGTGCTGCATAGATATGCGGAGCCCTTTTATTTTTTTTCTCTTATATCCCTTTTTCGTATTGGGTCGTGTATTCTTCAACAGGTTTCTTTCTCTCTCGATTCATTTTTATTTCTTCAAGCTCTTCAACTAGCGGTTTTATTAAAGTCTCATTTTGTGGGAAGAAAAATCATGGTTCTTTTTTTTGTTTTTTAAAAATACAGAAATGCAAAGAGAAAAAAGGAAGACGATAATCATCATTTTATGGTATAATGGACAGCGGGCGAATGATTGTGCCGTTCGAATAAAGTCTATTGATTCGTACCGATTGATTGTTGCTTTTTGCTTACAGTGCTGGTAATTATAGACCTGTCTGTCGCATTACGCTTTTAGATATACTAAGGTATAATAAAAATGCGGTCTTCTCATCCATCCATCATCATTCATTCATTTCTCATCAGTCATTTTATATTTTTCGTCAACAGAAAGATGTGCGTATTAAATAGCAAAGAGCCGACTATGAATGCTTTCCCAGATCCCGCCGTGGTAATAACAAAAAACGTTCCAAATAATTGATTTCCCACCGTATATATACCCTCCCTGTCTCGTAAACCAGAAAGCATCAAACAAAAGTATCACAAAATCAAACCATAACGTTCCACAATCAAGGCGGTAAATCCACCATCTCGCTATCCTCGTCTCCGTGCATATAACCCCCGCTCACCTGCGTCTGCGTGTTAAGAGCAGCAGCGGCAGCACTCGCAGCCGTAATCCTCGCATACAAATCCCGTAAAAATTCCCTGACCAGCACCCTCTCCCTAACGATATCCTCCGCGACCCTAACCGGCCACTCCTTCGCGTCCCAACCCTGCAACATCTCAACGATACGTTGGTTATAAACGCTTTCGTCGAACACACCCTGCGTCACCACTGCCTTCACGAAATTCCACAGACTCTCGTGACCGGGGGAGGTGTTATGGCTGTATTTCAACACGATGAGGAGTTGGTTATACCTCTCGTCTTGGATCTGATTCCTCGGTCGGTTTTGGTGGGTGTGGGTCGGGGAGGAGAAGATGGAGTTTCGTTCCAGGATCCAGAGGTGGGAGAGGAAGGACCAGCCGGATGTGTCGGTGGGGTGTTTGATGCACCAGGAGATCAGGTCTTCGTGGTTGAAGGTTATCAGGTTTAAGTGGACGAGGTGGCGGGCGTAGGTCCACGCGTGGTAGTTTTTCGGGTGGGATTCGGCGGCGCGGAGGATGGTTGAGATTTCGTTGCGGGACCAGCGTTTTAGGAGTTTGGAGGATGATGAGGAGGAGGTTCCCGGGCGTGATGATGATGAAGAAGAAGATGATGATGATGAGGAAGATGAAGGGTTAGGGGGGTATTTTAGGGCTGGGTAGTTTGTTAGGAGCCATCGACGGTGGGACCAGAGGTGCGGGGATTTGGTATGGCGGTGTAACGGGGAGGTTAGGATTGATGTGAGCAGGGTATATTCTGTCTGCGGGGTCACGTAAAGATCCTGTCCGCGGCTGGGACCTTGGGGGAACGGGGTGTTAGGAGGGAACAAGGAGAGTAATAACCGTTTACGCGTGTTCAAAGCGGTTATATGTTCGGGATCGTGAAGTATCAAGATTAGAGAAGTGGCGATGAGGATGGGGGTTATTTTGGTGATGCTGTCGGCGGTGGAGGAGGAGGATTGCGGGACGGCGGAGAGAGTGGTGAAGAAGAGGGAGCGGGCGTATTGGAAGGCCTTCCAGAGACTCGATTTGGGGATGCCGAGGGAGGTGGAGTCGGTGAAGATGTGGGTGTCCGGGACCGGATAGAAGGGGAGGATTTCAATCTGCCTGTCCCTTATAGTCAGTCTCGTATATTTTATATGCAATCCAGGTCTGTATAAATAAACGATTCAAGATATAATAATAGAAGAACTCACACTTCCTCGTTTCGATATTCGTGGAAGAACTTGGAGATGCGAGTGTACACCTCCCGCTGCACCTCCTCGCTCGCCTCCAGCCTGCTCGCCATTTGATCTTATCCGCTTTAAACTCCAGTCTTTCAACAGCTACCAAATTGCTATTGCTATCGTTTGGAATCGCAGATTATCGATCCGACAATGTTGTATTTTGAGAGTTGTCCAAAATCCTTCGCCTCGAACTTGAAATCTGCGTTGTGAAGAATAAACAGAAATCGTTGCTTCAAAAGACCGTAAAAGACGATTGTTAATATTTGAGCGTCTGAAATATCCTTTCGCTCAAGAGATATCGCGGAACCAGAGCTCTTATTATAAACGTCCCTGTTACACACGCCACCGGATATAGAAAGACAATCGTTCTATACGCAACAGGCGGAACGTTTCGAGCTACCCAGCTACCCGCTCGCCTCAATTGGAACGCCTAACTTGCTTGCCAAACCTGCATGCTCGTTCTCCCTCAAATTTTATTCCAATTGGGACAGTTTTTTTCTTCTCAGCGTCCGCCGGATCCCGGTATCTGCAGTAAAACAAAAAACGGCCCTATAGGATCAACCGCGCGAAAGTCTGGGTCCCGAACAGCTGCTGCAAGGTAAGGGCAAAAAAAAAACAAAAAGGACAAGGTAAGGCAAGGTGGGACGACAGATATTGGCCAATTCGATTTAATCGATTTGATTCGCCCTTTTTCTTTCCCTGGAAAATCCTCTCGATATGGAAGCCAGGTTGATCCGTTAGCTATGGTTCTCCGGTGGAGCTGGCAGTAAGCAAATTTGCATGTTAAAAAGACTGAAAAAGAAAAAAATGGAAGGGGTGGGCTTTTTTTTGCTGTTTTTGTTGTGGAGCTCGAGCGAGCTTTCGAAGTGGGTAGCTCTCCAGCTCCAGAGGAATATATAAGCTGGACTCACCTCGAGCTAGCCTAGCTTATCTACTTCAAACTTGACAGCTCGGACGTCGCTCTAGACCGCAATGGCTTAACCTCCTGCACGAGGGAGCGAGAGCGCGAGGAAGATTTCAGGGTATAACGCTGTTCACGCTTTTCAACTTTGTACGAAAAGAGGAATGGAAAAAGCTGGTCGATTTTTTTTTTTTGCTTTATTCTTTGCGCTAATGTAGGCATGTTTTTTCCGTCAGTGGTGTGTCTATATACAGAAAAATCGACCAGGGAGACCGTTTCAATATCGCGTGTCTCTGATTCTCCATCGTGGAGTCCAGTTCTGGATACCCATATCTGCGTAGCTGGCAGGACATGTTAGCGACTGGTTACTCATATATCTCCGGTATATATCTCGAAAATATAATCCCAAGGTGTTTAAAAAATTCGATCCATATAGAATTTTCGAAATCCGTAGTGGATCGTTTGTCCTGCCGGAACGCCGTTTTCATGCAATGTTCTCCCTTCCATCGTCGCCATCGATACCCACCCAACCAATAACCATCAAGTTCCTCCTGCGAATCGAGAAACATGATTTAGGTTTTTCTCGTAATTTCTTTTCCACTCTGGCCAATTGTCAATTACCGAATTTTTTTTGAAGAAAACGGTAAAAGAAAACCAGAAAATCCAGCCGACAGCCGGTCAGCCGCTCGTTCAAAACTCAGCCAGCCATTTCTCAAAGTACACGCAGTTCGCTGCATTGATCGGTCCATCTTCGTGGCACAGGTCGAAAACAGGGCATCTCCCACACGGTGCCTCCGTAAACCCTTGCTTGACCTGTCCCTCCAATTTTCGGACCGCCTTGTACGCCGTTCCACCTATCACCTTCTCCAACTTTCCGTCATAGATCAACACATCCAACAGAGCTTTGATGTCCGCTTCCGACAGGTCCACTTCGGTCAAATTGCTGTTTTTCACCCATTGAGTGATATCGGAGAGGGTTGGGTAGCCGGTATATCCCGCTTCGAATGGTATTATCATATGAGAGGTGTTCGGCTTCTGTTTCGGAAAGCTTCGCGATGCAACGAACCGTTCCACGGCGACGAGCAGCGCGTTGATGAAATCCGCGTCTAATTCGGCGTCGGTGAACCACGGGCCACCGGTCACTTCAATTGTCGGTGTGAGGTCCGATACCATATAAATCTTGCGAGTCGGAAACTTGACGGACTTGATCGCTTTGATGTAGCGCTGTTGTTCGAGGGTTTTCAAGCAACGTTGGAGGACCGTCGGGTGTAGATTCGTTCGGGTTTTGAGCGTCTTCGTCCAGATTCCCTCGCGGGCCGAGGATTCGATGTGCTGAAAGACGAGGGCTTCGTCTGAAGTGAGGGTACGGGTTCTATATCGCACATTGTAGGTTTAGACTAGAGATCTGGTTTTGTATTTGGTGTGAATTGGGTGTGTACCTGTCGACGGCATCTTTGGTTACGAATCTGTATACGTAGGCGTCGCCTTGCTTGAGCGTCTTGAGGTATCCTCGACCGAGAAGCTCGTTGATAGTGTCTAGCAGAACCTGGGGGTCGCGTTTTGGTACGAAGCCTAGAATCTCATTCGAAGTGTACAGCTTCTGGTGGTTTGGTATGCAGGCATCGTAGACGGACCGCGCGACTGCCTGGAGGTCCGACATCTTGATCGATAATGAACGGGTAACGAGGTATCCTGCTATCGTTTGGGGAGAACCTCTGGTCGAATGAGAGGCGGTGGCATCTAGAGCGCCGGTGGGTAATAGCGACGGCGATGTCGACGGTCAATGTTGAAGTTGAAGGAGGTTGACGATGAAACGAGTCATTCGCGCCGGCCTAAATTTTTTGGCCGCACCGTGCGACCTGTGCGGCAGCAACGCAACGGCATTATTTTGTGTGACGATGCGGCAGTTACAACAACAAAACGACGACCCCCAAACTCGTTTCAAAATGTCAATCGATATCCGGAACGCGGGCGACATTAAAAAGAACTCCAAAGAGGATCGATATCTGCTGCTCTGAAGAGATAGCGAATTAAATACGGTAATTACAAATGCACTGGCTATCATTCCGACTGTGGTTTCCCACCCGAGTCCAACTGCAATTGTGGATTCTCGGGTCACCTCGCCGAACTCAATTGCTCCGCTTGAAACGTCGCCGATGAACACGCATTCCGTCATATCAGCCGTGACCTATAAAATAGATCCACCCGATACTTCTCCATCGCGTATGCATACGGATCAAAATATCGGCCGACAAAATGCCATATTTGCCAGAAAAAAAGAGGCCTGTTGCAGATTCGATTCATCTTCTTACCAGTACCCAATAGAATTCTAGAACTCTCAAGTACACAAAAATAAATTTATCCCGCTTGATCACCGTAGCACTTCGGTATGCCCGGTCGGAGAAGCACAAACCGCATTCCTTTCGTTTCCCAAGACTGCTCCTGCAGTTAGATACGTACATAACTTCACACTTAGCGATGTTTCCAAAATGCTCGCGAGTCGCAAATAGGATCTTCTCGGCGGAAGGAAATGAACCCGAATGATCAGAGCAGATGTGGCTTACATCTTATAGCGAGACTGAATGTATCTATCCAATTAGCTAAGATTATCGCCATATATGACGAATAAACTGAAAGACCACGAGCCGTATATATAGAAATCTTATGCGTTCGGAGGACTTTTTATGTCATGATTCTTCAGCTCCGGTCTTGCCAATTAAAAATTGCGAGCATACCGCGAACCCGAGTCAGACATCCACTATCAGTAATTCATATGATCATGTCGACGAAGCACGAGCGCTGGTTGAGCCGCAGGGCATGGTCTACGGACTGCCATATGCATGCGAGATTTGTTTATAGACGTCGATGTCTATAGGTGGTTAAGCATTCGCTGGAAACGAGAGAGATGCACCCAGAGATGATGATGATGACTTCAAAACAGACATCTCGGCTCTCGAGCATAGCCTATATTGGCTTTCCTCTCTCTTTCCTGTCTTTCCAAGAAATAGGATGAATTTAATTTTTAGATTACTTGCAACAGACACAAAGTCGTGCAGCATGCAGGGCATAAGCATTGCAGATTTGCAAACTAACCCTGCCCGGTTGCTGGGCCCAATCCCAACTCGACATTTCGCCCTCCTCCACCACACAACCGATCGTACCGCACATTACGTTCGTATACGCATGCAAAGCGTATTATCACAAAAAATAAAAAAACGTGGCCATGGAAGGAAGGGAATGGGAGGCCTTATCATCATGCATACATACATTCCCATCGTACATATGCTTTTTCGCCGAGCTATCGTTTCATGATCAGCCTCAATTCTGCAATTTCAAGCGAAAGAAAGAGAACGCCCAGCTTCGCATCTCGAATTTCCTTGGTTCGTAAACAACACATCCGAGTGGGTCCCTGTTGGATTTTTATGGACGAAAATTGAATTGCAGTTCAGTTTTCGTAACTGTGGGTCCGCATTTTAAATATCTCTGTGAGGCTCCGCCCGCCCCTCCCCGGCATGCCGCCCGCCGCCTTTTGTGGTTGAGGCTCGAGAACCAAGACTTCTCTCGCTTTTTTCGATCAGGTCTAGGCTACCACTTTTTCTGCTGCTATTTTCTTTGCGTGCATCACGTAATGGTTATGGGTTATGTGGATATTTTTATATATCCCCAACGCACGTGGGAGGATTACTCACGACCAAGATCTCTGTCGATTTGACATTTCGCACATAGCTTTAGCTTCACGAAAGCTCGCATGCTGCAGGTGAACGAATTCCCGCCCAAAATGGTAATATTTTTTTTATTATTCTTCTCTCGAATTTCAAAAGGCGCAGCCAAGATCAAGTCGGTAATCGGGGTTTCATTTACCTGTAACCAAAATGGGCATTTCAACCAAAGTACTGCACTTAAGTGCGCAATGATGCACGGGGATCAAGCGAAAATCAGCCAATCATTGAATACTCAGATCTGCATGCAGTCGCGCCTCTGTAGTTCAAGGCACACGATTTCAACTCCCCCCCTGAAGGCTCCCTTGTCCAATCTAGCTTTCTAGAATCTGTAATGGAATTCTTGTACATGCATCGCGTAATTTCATATTTCGCTCATCCACGGCACACTACCTGTTCCGCACGAATGGGGAACGGGGGGTTTGTGCATATGATAGCGATGCTAAAATTCTGTATGAAAAAGAGATATATGAAACTCGGCGCCAGCTCGGGCAACGTGTGAGCATGGTGTGTGAGGCGTACCTGCACGGCATTTACAGCAGAATCCACACCGTGCAGCGAGAAAGCTTAGAATATGGGGGAGGCTGTGGGGGGTGGGCCTAGCCAAAATGCAATGTTTCCGCCAGGCCTACAAGGTCTAACCAGCCGGCAGTGTATGAGAAATATTAGGATAGCTTTAGGAAAGAAAAACAATCACAGTTCCTTTCGTAACGTAAAAAAAACGCCTTTCAAAAGGCGTTTTCTCTCGGTTCAGTGGCAATGAATAATATACTAAGCTTCGCTAAACGCAGAAGACGTAAGCTTTTGCTCATCCTTAGATAATATTGATTCGCCATGGCCGAAACGGGAGATCGGTTCTTCCTCTTCTGTTTCTCTCGGGATTTACCATTTGGATGGACTTCGGGTGTTTCAATTTGCGAATTCTTGGGATCAGAATCCGAGTTGGGGAATCAATATGGTTCAGCTCGGTGACCCCGTGGACCCGGCCTCGACGTAATATTCTCGACCGCGACGTGGCAAGGTACGTTACGACATTTCTGGCCGGGGACGTATCGATACAGCTTAGCTTTGCCGACCAAAACGGCACGGCAAGGTAAAAGGACCTGGTGCGTTAACTGACTAGGATAGCCCATATTCACGTCCGCATTTGCAACTTGAGTTAGTTTTTTGGTCCACGTTGGATCATTAACCATGCTGCAGAAGATTTGTGAAACGGCAACCTCCATGGTACCCATTTGTTAAAACCCCCCAGGTAACTCGGCAGGAAGTTTGGCGGCCTTGAAGAATTTTAGGGTTATAGCTTCCAGAATCGACTGGAATTGGAATACTGACGATTTATGGCTGGACTGCCTGGAATTCAAGTGGCACCTATAGTCCGTGCTCGTCAGTTGAAACGTTAAGTTCATGGGGACCTAACAGGGAAAAAAGAACCAAGGATAGGCACTTCGGATCCTTTGAACTACCGAACTTAAACCTTCACATATCACATTGTCACATTTATTTCTATTTACCATTTTGCGTTTTCGGGGAAATTATCGGCGGGTCATTCATTCCCTGATCTCGGGATTTGCGTGACTTAACCAGACGTGATGTAAACAAAAGTCGCCGTTACGACGTCCGGATATAGCTCAAAATTACAACGTCAGCAGGGCTGATAAGTCATATACAGCATGAATGGGGAACAAAAAAAAAAACATATGAATTCGATGACTCTATTAATACCGTGTCGACTTTTTAATATATTAGGTCGGCGGCGAAGCTTCCAAGAGGACCTTGCGTCTGCTGCGGTAGCGCTACACCCAAGACTCCTGATTGAGTACCCTTTTTTCCCTGGGCGATAACTAGTAGGTATAGCTTGGCTCTGGGGCGGCTATCGGTGCTATCCCGGAACTGTAATCATGAAACCAACATGTTGGGTGTTATATTCTTTTCCTGCTCACGGGTCCAGCGTATCGAATGGGAAAAGAATACATGTTGGATGTGTGAGCGTGCATATATTCTCAGCCTAAATAACGCCGTACAGACGCACGCTCCAAGTTTTGGATGTTGGATCCCGATCTCTCGTTATCATTGTTGATTCGTTAGTTCCGCTTCATGTTTCATGTATGGCTCTTTCAATGACATCTATCGAAATATGCAAATGGATTTTTGACGTACGTGCAGATATGAAGCAAGTTGAGACCCCATGTTCCTTTTGCTAGCCGTGCGGCGGTTTGTATCAAAGTAGGTCGGCGTCGGTGTTATGTCTCGTTTTCGGGATGCATCATCGATGATGCAGACGCAGACGCACGAGAATATGCGAAAGGATTCCCCTTCGATGAAACAAATAGCGCAGAAATTAATTGCCTTTTTTTTTTCCTAATCCTGAATCCCTTCTTTCCCGTCTCTATTCAGCATGCTGGGAAATGTTGGTTCCGTTTGCCACAAGAGGCGGGAGACCAGTGATTTCGATATCCATGGTGCCAATAAGACCCGGTCGACAGGTTGAATCCGCAATATCAAGCGATATACGTGTTGGAATCAATCTCATTGACAGGTATTTGTTGCGTAGAAACAAACTGTTACGTTGGTTTTTCCAAAGAATGTTGGGGCAATGCTGGATTAGATAAGATGCGGATTTGCTTGGGTTTAAGCGCTTGAGGTTTTGGACGACAGCTCGGTATACGAGCTCTTGACTTTACTGCACGCTATTCTTGTGTGACGAAAGGACCCGACCCTAGCATCTGGTTCATGCGATAGGGCTATGTTGCTGGTTTTGTCGCAGCCTGGGTGCTTTTTTTTTTCACTTCAGTTTCAGAATATTTCATCCGCCGAAATGTTTTCTGTTCTATACGCCGTCACCTAACTTAACCGGCAAGGGCGTATTTCGATATTGTTTTCAACGTTTTGAATTATCGCGAGAATTGTACCGCAGCTTGCCCCACTTCGGATGCGCCCCCAACATAGAGTTTGAGATATTGAATGATAGTTTGAGCATTATAATAATAAAATGTAGCCACCAGAGAACATTACATTAAAGAAACGCAACCCAAGAATGCATGATATGACGCCTGATATGCAAAAGATCTAAATGTGTAAGAATGTATATAGAAGATCGCCAAAAAATGATGCGAGAAACCGTACAAGAGTGAAAGAAATTTTTATTTTTCGCAAAAAACAAACCCAAAGGCAAAGCGTTCCCGTAACCCATGCATGCAATGATGATGTAATAAATAAGACTCCTCATGAACGAACATTAACATTATATAAAGAAGAAGAAAAGAGAGCAAAAAAGAAAGTCTTTCCAGATATTGTACAAAGAAAGAGTGAACTTTCCGCTTACTTTGGACACCGAATAACTCCCTGGCCAAGGCGTTCCAGAAGTGAAAGGGTATAATATGATACTAAGAAATGAAAGTAAGGAATTTTTCCAGTCCCTAAACAAAAAAATAATTGGAATAAAGAATAAGTGAAAGTGTGATCAAAAAGCAAAAGCTCGTGCGTGAGTCCCATGTAGCTCGCAGGAGTTGGAAATCAGAAAAATCTAGTGCTGTCTGGTTTTTGTCCAATGAATCTAGGCATCCCCCACACAGGACCCACTTTGTGATTATGCCTCAGGCCACCCAAGAAAGAAAAAAGACTTTACCATGTTTACAGAGTTAAACGCGGGTCATGACAACTTCTGGGGGTGCGATCATGCTTTCAACGGAGATGGATCTGTGAGAACTGTGAGAGGATGGCCTGTTCGAGGTGCTCCTCTCTGGAGAATACCTTGACATCTCAGCAATTGCAACTCCAGCGGCAACAGCAGCAGGATGGGCATAACCCGTACCGCTGCCGTGCAACTCCGGTCCAAAGAGCTCATACCTCTTTCTTTCCGGGGAAGATGTGGGGCCCACTACTGGGGTTTCTAGTTCCCAGGGCCTGCAGCCTTCTCTGGTTGCCTTGCGTGGGTGCTGGTTAAGCGGATGCGAGTGAGATTGTCCTGGGGATACACCGCGGCCGGTTGCGATTTGTGCGGCTTCAGCGTGCGGGGAGACCATGGGAGTTGGTGGGGTGCCTGCAGGCTTTCGCTCATACTCTTGTCGGGGAATTTGTTGTCTGTTCCAGAGTGATTCGAGATACTCAGGAGTAGTGCCCTCGCCGTAGTCGGCTGCTACAGCTGCCCACATGTTGCGCTTGTGGTGTTCAACAAGCCTTTGAAGTCTGGAGTAATCAATATCTGAAGTAGTCTCGGGCTGTCGAGAGTTATAACCGCTGGGAGATGATGTCCAGCTCTGGTTTCGTGTGTGACTGGGAGAGAATGTGCTTCTTTCTCTGTATCGGAGATCTGCTGCTGGCGGTGTACCGCCAGGGCTAGCAGATCTTCTGATTATGTCGCCATAGTTTGAAGTTGGATAGCTTGTAGTAGCATAGAGTGAACTTGTGCTTTCACTGGATGACATGGACAAGTTTCGTCGACGACGGTTGCTACCACGCTGAAGCTGATGGAAGTGTAAGCGACAGGCAAGTTCGGTTTTATTGAGCTGAAGAGCAATCTTCTTGTAGGCGACCTTTTCAGCTCGCTTTTGGAGAAGGAATGCTTCTTCTTCTTCAGACCAGGCTTTGCCGCCCCCGGTGACATGGGCCTATTGATAAAATAGTTAGTTGAACGGTTCGTAATTGACCCGAAGAGATGGATGCGTACCTTAGTGGCGGAAACAATCTGTTCGTATTCCATTGTTTATATGTGATAAAAACGAAAGAAAGAATGAGAAGATGTTCTAAGACTAGAACAGTGTAGTGACTATATAGATCGAGATAAACGGATCTGATATGAAGCTAAGCTAAGTAGTAAAGCTTTTTTATTGCTTGCTGAGAAATAGTGTACGTATGTGTGCCGCTGATCTAGGAGAGATACGTATATGGTCGAGCGCTCGGTGTCGGAAAGGCGGCTCTATCTTATATTCCGCGGATAGAAGCAGGATATTTCAAATATGAAATGTCTAAGGCAGCACGTTGAGAATTTCCTAATGTGATATGGAAGAAAAGAAATCGCGGGCTGTGTAATAAATCCTTTGATTTCAAGTTTCGTAGGGCCTGGCCTTGTAATAAGTAGTTGGGAGGGGAGTATATGAGAGAGTGTGGGTATGGCCAGGGATAGTAAGCTCGGGCGTTGAATGAAATTAAAAAGCAAAAGAAAGGACGGCGTCCTGGGCTCGTTAAGAATTATAGAATTAAGAAAAGAAAAGGCCCAGCCTAAAAGTCATAAAAAAGTAAAAGTATATATATATAAAAGTGTCGTTAAAAAAAAGCGGTGGAATACCTGTCAAAGGCACCTACTGCTGCTAGGCCGGCTAGAAAGGAAGTGAAGAAGAGAAGGTGGACAGACCAGCGTCGCAGAACCTACAAGGTCCCTTCAATTAATTTTTCGGGATTGGTAATCGGGAATTTGGTAGCGAATGAGAGAGTGATTCTGGGATGAGAGACGGGCCGGCGAACTATACTTAAAGACTTTTCCATGTAGGTGTTCCAAAGACGCCGCTAGACCTGTAGAAGAGAGAAACTGCAGAGGGAGAAGGTTAAACGGAGAAAGATGGTGTTGCAAACTCCAACGCTCCAGATTCGATTCGAATCTTTCTCAGATACTGCAGCAGAAAAACTAGTGTTTAAGGGATGTTTCTTTTGCTCTTTCAAGTAAGAAAGGCCCGAAATAGTTTGGGCGGGTTTGGGGGAGGGACAGGAGGGGAATAAGAATGCGCCTAAAGGAACGAAAAATAATCAATCATAAGCAGGAAGCCACCAATGCTGCTATGCCACTTTGGAGTGCTCTCTGCCACTAGTTAATGCTGCTGCGGGGGGGAAGCAAGCGTGGTTTGGTTTAGTAGGTTTGGGTTTGGATAGTTTGGCGTAGTTTGAGGTGTGTGTTGCTGCATGAATTGGGCAGCAGCGTGGTGTGGCGGGTTTGGGACTCAGGCTGTGAGACTCCGCTGGTGAACGAGAAAGATGATACCTGGTGCTACACGGCTACCCAGACAAAGGTTTGCTGCTACTGCTGCAAAGGAAGGCAGTTGAAAGGAAGAGAAGGAAGAAGAAACAGCCTCGTTTCTCTGTCGTTTGGTTTGAAGATGCCTTTCCTATTCAAAAAAAAAAAAAATTGATTCTTCGAGTCTTGTTGAATCGATCGATCTGTGGCAGGAGGATGAGGAGGAGCAGGAAACTGTAGGAAATTCGACTCGCGATCTATCGAGAAAATAAATCTTTTCCTCTGTCTTGAATCGAAAGAGCCCCGAGGGATGCGTCCTATCCAGAGCCTTTTATTACTGCCAGAGTCTCGCAAGGCCGCCTAATGCAACCGAAACATACCTGAGAAGGGTACCCTATGCCGTATGCCAGGATACGGCCAACATTCATCTTTAAACGAGAGCGCCCCATCGTACCGTGCCTGGAGTCAATAATAGAACCTGTCGTAAGGCCGGTCCATCCAGAGAGAAAGTTAGGGCTCATACAACGATAGCCGGATTGTATCCGTGCGTGAACAAGAGATGCACGATGCACGATTCACGACACCCAGCCTGCGCTCCACGACTCCACACTATCCGCTGCGGTGGGAGAGAAAAGACTGCCAAAGGAAACATCGGGCTTTGCGTCCGTCAGCATGTGCAGCTCAATCCATAACGTCTAAACAAGTTTACGACGCTACGAGTGAGCGAATTACACCAAAATACCAATATCTGAGGCAGATAATGCTTTGGACCGACCAGGAGCCACATCTCCATTTCTCTGCCACGCCTTTCTGGAAAAAACAGAACGGAACGCCCTCACTGATATCAGAGATGCCTTACCGCGGGAACATTTTCTCGAGGGCAGGAAAGGGTGTCGCTCCCAAACGCACTCGGCGCAAGCCAAGACCCCAGATCGAGCGTCTGAAGCGAGAAACGTCGTCAGGAGCCAAGTGCCTCCGAACATTGTGGCCCCACCGCCGACAATGCGGCGAACTGGACTGCCGGATACGGCATATCCATCCCGTTCACAAGCGATATTCCTCATCGACGCTGCTGGCGATTGGAGGCTTCGGAGAATTTTCTATTGTTTTATCAGCGATCACGAGCTCTGGGGTTCATTCTCGCCCACTTGCCTCTTCAAGGCTTGTGCGGCGGCTGTGTCGCTATTGGAGCTGTTGCAGTGTCGCTCTGTTGGATCTCGGGATGTCTTTGCTGGTAAACTGAGACCTTCGATTCATGAATAGAGAACTTTCCATTGAGGAGAAAGGATAGCAATTGGCGTCACCGCATTAGCAAATTCGCCTGTTGGTTTGTCTAGTGCAACGGATCCATTCTCTCGGTCGGTTATGTGCATGTGCATACGCAGCAGCCATCTTGTTTTCTTTCTTTCTTTTTTCTTTTATCTCGATTGTTGGTGCCGTCTCTAAACTTACTATCGTTGGCAATCATTGATGCGCAGCACCCTCTGAGCTCGTGCCACTTACGTTGACCACCAAGGGTATCTAATTCGAGATTGTTTACGTCAAGTAACCAGCTTCTGCTTTCCAAATTCACAGGCAAATCTCATCTCTTGCCGCCAGCTCACGATCTCTTTCGTGGATAAATATCAAAAACATTTTCATGGTCTACCAAAGAGATTGGTGATGCCCAAGCGGCTAATTCCCACCCAGATAGATCTAGAGACCTGCATGAGCTTGCGTAACCCTATGGGGCGCCAAGATCGATAACTGCTATGTTTCTGTCGCTAGAAACAGCCAAACCTGTTCAGAGGCATCAAACCCAGGAAATGAGACGCACAAGGACGGCTATTTGAATCGGAACCGAATAAGATTATGGCTCGACAATCAACTGACTCGATGAGCTAATGCGAGGACTCTCTCTCTTGCCCCTTCAATTCAATTAATCTCTTGCTGGGTCGCAAAATCCTGCTCATTCTGCAAATTTGAATTGAGATTTCGAATTGTTTTTTTTTTTTTGTTTGGATTCAACATGCTTTTGATTACCTGCCAGGCCTGTCGAGAAGAAACGACCCAGTCGTGCTGAAAAAGTTTCGTTATTTGCAAGATCGCATGAAACCGGCGTGAGAACAGGCTCTAGTTGATGTTTTTTTACTCTCTAAAGAATCTGTTTACCTTAAAAGACTCTAAACGTTTTGGCTCCGCAGGAAACCATTCTGCAACCTGAAGCGCGTTTCATCCCCACCCTGAACCCGGGCGATGCGCTCACTGTTTGGCGTTTTACCTCATGGGTCGGCAACTAGCCCCACTCCAAGCCCTCCCAAACCATAGTCGCGCAAGACCTCCGCTCTTGGCAGTCCACCCTCCGATGAAGTTTGTTCGATCGTTTTGCTGGAAATAAAAATAATAAGTATTATTTTCTCGGAAAATACTTGGTGGTCTTTGCCAGAGCTTAATCCAGTCAAGATTTCAGTGGAGCAGTTCTAGGCGACAATCAATTAGATCCTGACCTCGAAATTAGCAGGTTTCCTGGGGTATGCAGGGCATCTGCAGAGCAAATAACATTATACTTGAATCGCTGCACGTGTTTCATTTTCTTGACATCGAAGCTTAGAGAGAGCTTGAATAGACGCCAAGCCTCCAGATGTCGGCGGATCTCTCGGATCAGTCACACGCATGTAATTTGCAACTTCATGCATACCTCCAGGCCGCCTATTAACGGTCTCAGAATCTATAGTACCATTTTCTTCGATTAAACCTGTCGCTTTGCTTACTTGGCGTATTACTCAGCTTTTGTCACTGAATACCGGCACATCAAATCGGTTTCTGACTTCGAGATACCGAAAGATGTCGGTTGATGCTTCATCGTACGAAGGTGGGGCTGAAATTGTGGTGCACAACGGGAAATGCCATTGCGGTCTCGTCCAAATCGCTTTCGAGGCTCCTCCAGATCTTATTTTCGACGAGTGCAATTGTTCAATCTGCTACACATTAGGTGACATCTCCAATTTCATATAGATTTCTTACCCGCCCGCGTATACCTTCCATTCAAATTGTTTTACTGAATGGTAAGAATAGGCTTGATTGGGATTGACATCCCAGCTTCAAGACTTGTAAAGTTTGAAGGCAAAGAACACCTGAAAGAATATCAATTCAACAAGAAAATCGCCAAGCATTATTTCTGTGGACAATGTGGCGCGTCTCCACTCCACGTCCCACGATCAAATCCCGACGGATACTCTGTAAGTCTCACCTCTCAGTTTCCAGGTGGGCGGGATATATCCTCGGTCCTCCCGCCACTGAGACTATATTTGTACCAATCTCCGCCACCCAGTCAGCGTCGGAGCTGTCGTAAGCTGGGACACTCTTCCGGCGATATAATGGAAAGAGTTCACGAGCTTCGTGTATACTAAAGCTCTTGGCTGATACCTGCTGCCGTCCACGCGAGGCATTTTAACAAAATTATAGATCCACTTGCGATGTCTTGACAAGTCGACCCTCAGATCGTACAAGATCATCCCATTCGACGGACAAAACTGGGAGGCATCGGTTGAGAAGGAGAAGGCAGCACGAGACGAAGCTCTCAGCCGACTTCAAACCTAATATGAAAGGAATATATCAATATATACGTGCGAATATTATGGCTATATAGCTTGGCGGTGTATTAGGAAACGAGCAAGCCGTCGCTGCTGCCTTGACGATCTGATACCGAGAACTTCCCGCGTCGACCGGTTCCTCTTGCTGTTTGGTATGTGGATTCTAAATTTGCTTCTGTCGTCTAAAGTTGAAATGGAATCCGAAGAATCTTAAGGTTATTGTAGTTTGAACCGTGGCTCTGTCAAGGACCCCTGGAAACCCGCTCCAGTCCTTAGGATCTGCATCTCTGATAGCCATTAAGCCAGGTATCGCCGCCCGGACTGCTGAACTTAATTTATCAGAACACGTCTCCTTGATCAATTGATCGTTGGAACTTCTGCGGATACTCTAATTCCGGTGTATATACGTATTGAAATTTAATCTCAGATTTTGGTTTTTGCATCCACATCGATGACGTGTCTATAAATCCTGTCATACGCATCAAACTGATATGAGTTCCATAAAGCGCCAGCTGTCGTCAACGATCAATCGGTTAGCTATAAGTAACTCTTCCATTTTCAGCTTCTCGGTAAGGAGAAATTGAGGTCCTCAGTACCCGAGCGAATGGGTCGAAAAAAGTCGCAGTCAAGTGCATAAGCCTACGACCCACAGCGGGATCGCCTACGCCTCTACGTACCTTGAAAGACCCCATCGTCTCATTTCTAATATATCTACCAATCAATTCGTCCGAAGGGTATGGCCGTTCGCCGGTCGAGCCCTAAAGCGTTTGCCAATTCGGAATGTCTTACCTCTCAGTCGTCGTCATCCCTAAGCTTGGCGACTGGTTGAAGCGCTGGCTGAACGCCTTGTTTACGTCGCTACTTGCCACACAGTCCGCCGTTATAGGAGTCCAAGCTCACAAACCAAAGGCAAAGGTTGCCAGTAATTTTATCTGGATCAATATCCTTTTGATTACTTCCTAGGATTAAACTTTATATGTGTTAAAAAAAATTTTGATGAGGTAACGTCGACTTTCAAGCTGGCGTCATAACTCTGGAACAGATTTTGGATTGGAGTTGCGATGATGCGCCGCCTCATTAATCAATTTTTGATTCTCTTCCCAGGTTCTGAATGCTCTGTCGAAATTAAGATTGGGATGGCTTCTTTTAGAAGCCTGTGCATAATGCTTTACTACCTAAACCAAAATTTTCACTCTGAACTAAAAGGTTCAAAGCTTTCATCTAATGAGTTTTATATCTGGACTTATAAGACTGGGAGATGCTGTAGGCTATAGATTTGACTGGTTCGATCTCTGATACATTGACACCATACTTAAGTTCACATTTGTCCATATTTACTCCATTGATATTGACCATTTGCTTAAAAAGGGTCGAGATGGCCGCGTGGACGCTCCTGGAAGCTATAATACCATGCTGAGAAAAATGGTTCACCATTTTCAGATTTGCAGCTTGTGAAATCTTCAACCCAGTTCATGTTTATGTTATACTGATTGCTATGAAAATTTCTTTTACAGCATCTGCATGGGCCTCCCTTAAGCTTGATAGCAGATTACTGAATCCCTAGCACATTCAAGAAGTACAATTTACTCCGGGATTTCAATTTCCCATCATTTAATAAATCGCGGTTTCATGGGCGTGGTAATATATCCACAATGTGTGCCATTGTTGAATTGGGGTTGTATAACATTTATTGGAAGTTTAATATATTTTACAGATCGATCTACACAAATCCTAGCAACGCTCCTGGTATATATTAATATGTTTAGAAAGTATGTTTCTCAATTATATTTTAATCGGACGGTAGCTATCGCTTGGTCTATGCAAATGGGTTTCTTTTGTACGATGTCGTGGATACAATTCTCAAGGAAATCGAGCTTGTAGCTCATTTTTGCATATTTATAGCTCTGGATGTTATATAAGCCGTTTCTGAGTAGTTTCTTCTCATACTCTTGCTTTTCATTGGTCTCCAACTACGCTAATGATACAAAGATGACTTTGATCTCATGCAGCTCGAAAATTTAATACCCTGACGTCAGAGTTTCTCCACTTCGGGATTGCGCGAGTAGATTAGTTGTGTTACCACAAGATAAGCTTATGATTCGAGACAGGACAAAAAAAAATCCTGAAATTTTCAATTTATGTTTTGGCCAAAAGTTACAAAACTCGAGATTGGATTATCTGGTGTGAATATATTTAAACCTCCTTCCGTTACCCGTGGAAAGAACCATTCCTGATCCGTTCGTGATCATCGACTGTCGACGGCTTCTTGTACAACCAAGGGCAACGCATTCAACTTACAAACTGCAACATCTCAACACCCGTCCCTCGTTAACGAGTCCGTGGACTTCAAAATGACGAACGAGCTTGTCGGCAAGCTCAACGATAAATAGTTAGTAGAACCTTACGAAATACCGCAAGGAAATATACTGCCACGTTTGAGTTGTAGTTCCGCTAGAATGATAATCTGACGAGGAACAGTGATGCTCGAGCGACATCTCCTATCCCCGCCTTTGAGGAACTTGAATGCGCACTTGAAGGCAAAGCCTTACTCACTAGCCCGCATTTCAACAAAGGAAGCGCTCATACGATAGAAGAGAGGCGAGCTTTCAAATTAAACGGGCTGCTACCGACAGCGGTACACTCTCTAGGTATGTACATATTTTGAAACGTTGCTATCCGCGCGGGATTTAAATTTCATACACTGCGGTCTACTTTGACTATGCCTCCATTGTTGAGTTTGTGATTTATCATATTGAATGGCTGATTTTATAATAATGGGGGAGTAGATGAACAAACGAAACGGGCATATGAACAGTATCAATCCTATGAGGTCCCAATCGCGAAGAACCAGTTTCTACAGAGTTTACGAGACCAAAATGAGGTCCTCTTCTACCGGGTATATTTTAACACTTTCTTTCGTTGAGAATCATGCTGCTTATAAGCTTAAGCAGACTTGGCTTTCTAATGCATCTCTTATAGCTCATCTCGGACCACCTCAAAGAAATGTTTAGCGTGATCTATACCCCGACAGAAGGTGACACGATCGAAAAATACTCGCATTTGTTCCGACGGCCGGAAGGGTGTTTCCTAGATATCGAGCGCGTGGATATGGTCGACGAGATTGTGGAACAATGGGCGCATCCTGACGATATAGATTACATTGTTGTAACCGATGGTGAAGAGGTACGCGTAAAATCCGTGGGTCATATAGTGATCAAAGCTCTGGAATGGACGCAAAATTGATATGAAAAATGCGGTACCGAATGGTTAGATTCTTGGAATTGGTGATCAAGGTGTAGGAGCGATTGGTATATCTACAGCAAAGCTGGCATTGATGACACTTTGTGCGGGAGTATGTGGCCTGAGTATTTCCCTCACAGGTGATAGAAATATATGTTGACATTATTATCTAGATCCATCCGAATAGGACCCTCGGTGTGGTCTTGGATTGTGGAACAGATGTAAATTTGCGGCAGAACCTTAGGAAGTTGTGGTGTGCGTTAACTTGTCTTCGCATTTAGAACGAAACTCTTTTGAACGACGACCTCTACCTCGGACTCCGGCAGAAGCGCGTGCGTGGGAAACGATATGGTAAGTTTTCTGTTCTCTGCTCCTGTTACACCCTTGGGGTCGTAACCTGTTACCAGCTTATGGGTTGACATGTTGCTCAGACCAATTCGTTGAATCATTCGTACAATCCGTTAAATCCCGTTATCCAAAGGCGTTTCTCCACTTTGAAGACTTCGGGCTCACGAATGCTCGCCGTTTACTCGAGATATACCGTCCGCAGCTCCCGTGTTTCAACGATGATATACAAGGAACGGGTGCCGTGACCCTTGCCGCCATCATGTCCGCTGTTTGGGTGTGCAAAATGGAGCTGAAAGACATCAGAATGGTAGTGTACGGAGCTGGCAGCGCGGGCACCGGAATAGCTGATCAGGTTCGGGATGCGATGGTGGAGATCGGAAAGATAGAAAGCGACGAGGCCGCAAAAAAGATATGGTAGGTGATATTTCGTTTGGATTTTAGAACGAATTAGATTGCCTGAATCGGCATGATTGAGACTAACCAAGCTTTAAAATTACAGGCTCGTCGATAAACCTGGCATATTGACAACCTCTCTCGACGGCCTCACCAATGGACAAAAGCCGTACGCCCGTCAAGACGACGATTTCAAGGACATAAACCATAAATCTCTTGTAGAAGTCATCCGCAAGGTCAAGCCGCACATCCTAGTCGGAACATCAACCCACAAAGACGGCTTCACCAAAGACGTGGTTAGGGAAATGGCCAAACACGTCGACCGACCTATCATCTTCCCTCTCTCGAATCCCACGAAATTGGTGGAAGCTGAACCTAAAGATATTTACACGTGGAGCAAGGGTAAAGCATTGATCGCTACCGGGTCGCCGTTCGAGCCAGTGAAGTTTGAAGGGCAGAAGTATACCGTTGGTGAGTAGAGTAGAGTCGAAACTCGAGGCCCAAGTTTGATTACCGCCATCTTTAATCAACCAATCGAATGCGATGACTGACAATTTGGTTTCCGATAGCTGAATGCAATAACGCCATAGTTTACCCTGGAATCGGACTCGGGTGTATCCTTTCTCGTGCGAGTACGCTTTCGGACGGCATGCTTATATCCGCGGTCCATGCTTTAGCAGCACTATCGCCAGCTTTGAAAGATTCCAACGAAGGATTGCTCCCCGATGTCGAAGATGTCAGAGATATAAGCATGAAAGTAGCTTGCGCAGTGATCAAAAAGGCCGTCGAAGACGGTGTGGCAACGAGCGGAGGGATTCCAGTGGACGACGATAATAGACTCGAAGAATGGGTGAAACGGCAGATGTGGGATCCAGTGTACAAACCGTTGAGAAAAGTTGATCCGGCAACCGCGTCGAGGGATGCGAAGGGGCAAGTCGGGTCAAAGAGCAGTCAGTAAGGGAAATGGAGGTCTAATATTCTGTGGCTGGGTGGCAAATCCGATTTTTTGTCCGTTTATCAAATTGCGATACGATTATGAAACGTAAATAGACGGGTAGGCGATAGATGCCTACGGTGCGGAGATTTTTCTAGCTGAAGCCTGCCATCTGATTAATCACATATCGAAATAACAAGAACTATAGTATTGCATATCATATCACGAGCCCGACTGTGTAACCAACATTGGTGATAACGTTATACCAAACCAATCGAAATTCCTGTGGGGATTCAACTAATCAAGGGTCCAGTCTGAACTGCATTAGCTTCGAAATTCAACAAGAGGCCGTCCCAAGTCCAATGTTTCCAGCTGGCCGCATTTTTTAGGTCGTTTCAGCCAACACAGACGACGTGTGTTAAATTTTGCAAGTAACATTAGACGGGGTGTGGGAACCAGGAAGGAGGCCAATTCGATAAGAAATTTCGCCAACAAGAACCCAAGCCGAGACTTGGCGGGAAGAAACTCGGCCAAAGATTGGTAGAACGGTGTCGAGAGACGCAATTTCTTTGTCATTTCTGACTGAAGAGACAGAGGGAAACAAGAAGGCAGACACCGCCTGTCGGAGTTTCTTTGGGAGAACAAAATGCTGAGGAATGTTACCGGGGGTCGGAGTGCAGCCAATCACGAGCTCAACGTGGAGAGAAGCTGGGATGCACATGGATCTGTTCTTTTGATGGCCCCACCATCCGTGAAAGGAATGGATGCGAGCTAAGGATAGGTGTGGTTGGCTGACAACCAGCATACTCCCTGGGAGGAAGACGCCACCATGGTCGAGATCGAAGAACAAAATATGGCTGGGATGTTGAAGCTAAGAGGAGGGACGAAAGTTCAGCCCCGCTTTTTGTATATCATCGCCTCAAAAATGCAACGTCGAGAGAGGAGCATTGGGCAGGAGGTGAGCAGAAGCTTAAAGCTTGTGTTATGGCAAAGTAAATATCTGTCGCTGAGGAATAGAAATGGTACTTTTAATGTTATTCTCGCACCAGCGTTCTCCCAGCCATAACTTTTAGCTAGCTTCGGAAACAGATCCAAGGAACACACAAAAGACGTCATGCGGTGAGGTCGTGAATGAGCGAACGAGAGAATGAGCGATTCTTTCACGTGCCTTGCTTGAAGACCAGATCACCCTGAATCCCTCCGGCGACGCCTCTTACTCGATAGTTACGCGAGCCCTAGAGACCTTTTTTCTTGCTTGCTGTTCTGGTGATGATTACCTGCGAGCTACCCAGCTCCACTTGCCTCTTCGCTTCTTAGCCCCGCGACCTCTCGAGTTAGGAACTTTAAACGGCTATCAACGACAATCTCACAAGTTTTTACGAGCCGTCGTAATCTGTCAAAATATTTATTTTCCTTGTATTCGGTTAGCATAGGTTGCTATTTGCTACCAACTTGCGGGTGAAGAACAGGACCGGCTTCCTCGAGGTTCCAGAAATTCGAAACGGGACCCGCAAAACAACCTCCCATCTTTTGACGGTCAACAAATCCTGTCGCCATAGGTTCCTGTACATCATTTGTCTATCGTCTTTCCTGTGTGCATACCCGAGAGACCGGCCTCGTCGACTATATGACTTGATAGAGCAGGGCGGATACAGTTATCATACCAGCCTCGCTTTCTCGCTTGATCTAAACCTTATCGTGTGAGCTGCCCCCGGAACCGAAATTAAAACAGGTCGCTCAAGATTCCAATATCGATAACTGTTTTATCCAGAATCCCGTCGGCTGATATCTCGATAGTCGAGTCGGAAGAAGATTTTCTGAACTCCACTTGTCTGTGAACTTTAGTTTTTTTTTGGCTGCAGCTGCAAAGGCGCAAGCACCCGCCACCCGTCTATAGCTAACTGTCGATATCGCGAGGATCGATTGTACATGTAAGTTAGTTTTTTTTTGTTTATTTTGGTTTTCAAATTGATACTCCATACTTGATCCTCATTAGTGGCGCAATTTTTTGTTTTTTGTTTTCCCTCTTGCCTTACTGCGATCATCTGATTTGGCCTTATCGGCCCTAACAGTTATCTCCAATTGCCTTCCCTGCATGACATTTCCATGGCTTGAGCTTGCTATCGACAATCGACAGCCTAGCAAAGCAGCAGGAAAGTAATCGTCATAAAATAGTCAAGTTGAGAAGAAGTTTTTCTCGCTTTCCTGATCGAAGATTATTATTTGATCATCGTCGGGTCCGCAAAAGGGAAGCTGGCTCGGCACCATAAGCCGCACGTTCCGCCACTCTTGATTTTCTGTTTTTGTTTTTTTTTGCTTCTTGGGAATTTTTTTTTTGTTTCCTTGCTTGCATTTTCGAATCCACTCTTGTCGCAACCTCACTCGCACCAAACCCTGCGGGCCAGACCTGTTTTGCCATCGAGCGAGGACTTCCCGTTTGTGGCTTGCACTTGTTCGCAAGGAAACAGGGAAAACATAATCAGAAGGAAAACCTTTTTCCCTCTCTTTCTGCTGGTCAACGAGAATAAGAAACGCCGGGGCGGTCGACGTTTTGAAAGTCTAAAGAGCAAGCCATCTGTACCTTTTTCATTTTTTAGCATTTTTTAGCATTTTTTTTTTTGTTGAAAGGCTTTTCTTTTGAAATCGGGACTTCCCAGGGCCTGCCCTTGCCAGAGAACAGACCCATTTCCCCAGCCGTTCAAACATCGCTCGCATTAACGTGAACCTTGCGGTGGTGGTGGTGTTGTTTACGATCCGCTGCCCAGCTTATTCGGCAAGAGAGGCTGTGACCGACGCTATTCCCAGGCTAGCACTCAAGACGGTCCCAGCCCAACATCGCAAAGAGGGCGAGGTACTTATTGGCCGGGTTCCTTTCCAGCGCCCGCTGCGCTGCCCGGTTACTTCTGAACTTCTCCCTCTGTTTTCTTTCGCTCGCTATCTCGTCCAATCCAGCCAACCGAATTCTTTGGATTTGTTTTGCCCCGTCGAATATCAAAACATTTGTGCGATTGCTGTGTGCATTCGGGCTTTATATCTTTTTTGGCGGTTCCTTTTGTGATCGAACTCGGTCGACTGAGATAGTATCGGACTCGAGACAACGTCGCCCGCCTATTCGCTATTCTTTCGGGCTTTGCATCGTATCCGCGGGCCCTTCTCTTTCATATTCGCCTAGCTACACTGCTATAATCTCGGGCTCTCCCAGCGCCTGGCCAAATCAGAGCTTGGTACCTGGCAGACACAGCTGCTGCTTGACACAAGCCAGATTCAGGCGGTCATCATCCTCGTTAATTTGCGGACGCTGCGCCGGGCTTTTTTCCTTTTTTATTTCTTGAAGAAGCCTGCCTTTTATATCTCCGTTTTATATCGCGGAGACACAAGCCATATCCCTCAGATCTTCTCCCATCGAACCGCCACTTTTCTGCTAGCGAGTGCCGTTTCCGTCACCGTTCAGCTATTGCGTCCGCGCGTATACCTTCGCTCACACAGCAGCAGCAGCAGCAGCAGCAAGCAGGAGATATTATACAGACGCACCCACGACTCCACCGTATTATTATTATTGTATACGATATATCGTTATCGTTATTCTGTTTGTTAATACGCTGCTCCATCTCGGAAGCACCGCGACCAGCTTGCCTGAGATCCAAAGCAGCCGGGCCTCTTCCTTCTTGTGCGAGGCTGCATTCTTGTCCCTCTCAGCCCTCTTTCTGTCATCCGGACCACCCGTCTGCTGCTACCCCGGCGTGTGCGTGTATCTCTGCCTTGGTATATCGCTATCAATAGCATACCGGGAATACCTTTGTCTTTCACCCTCTGCCACTGCGATTGATAGTATTTCTGTTGCATAACATAACACTCCTTCTACGGCTGTTGTTACTTTCGACCGCCGACCCCTCAAGACCCCTGGTCCCCTCCGTCGTCCCCTCCTCCGTCCCCCTCTCCTCTCTTCTACTTTCTTCCCTTCTTCTCTCCTCGGTGTGTTTTACTCGCCGCTGAAGCTCGGTCAGTCCCAGCGAAAATTAAGCCCACCCACACACGACCTAGCGACGCTACTGCACCAGGCACATATCATACACACATACGTCCATTAAATACATACATAGCGAGCACCACCGCCGCCGCCTGCCGCCAGTTTGAGATCCTCGTACTAGTGGCGCGTCTTGTTATTTTCCTTTCCCTTCCATGCATCTTTGAAGAAAAATCTTTAAAGGGATTTCAGATACTTTCCCATTTCTTCTGCTTCTGCACCTTCGAAGGCAAAGATAGAACGAAGGGACCATTCACCCACACCGGCAAGGGCAAAATATCCGAGCCCGATCAAGACATCAGAAAAGTACCAGTCCGAGTACCAGGCCGAGTGCAAGTTGCGGTTACAGGTTCGAGTCGAGGAAGCGTTGGGCGACAACAACGTTCTGAATCTCCCCGATCTCACCTCTCCCCTCGCTATCAAGTTCCCACCCCCCCGAAGAGGCCCCACGAGGACGAGCATCTCATCTCCATCCGCTCGCCCTCCCCCGCCGCTGCCAACGCTTGCCCACTATCGTGCCTTTTTGCCATCCGAGCCTCCTGCGGAATATGGGGTGTCGTTGGTTCGCTACTACGCTATCCCATTGACTTCATCTCCATTCCGTTGTCTCGCTCCCCGACCCGAGAGGAGAGTTAGCTCCCTTCAGCTAGTGCGACCTTTCGACCCCGTTCGCGAAAGGCGCATCGTCTGCTTCCCCGGCTTCCCGTTCGCTTCACTGTAACTTTTACTCTACCTTTTTTATTTCATTTCTTGTATTTGCGCTGAGATATCCGAGGATTGCCTGAATCGATTGCTTTTCTTCTCGCTCCATTCTTGCGTCGTCTCTCCGCCGCCGCTCTAATAATCTCATATCTCTAAATCATATCCTTCTTTCCTTTTAGCTCCGAGTGGCAATTATCTGAGGGAACAGAACCAGCCCTCAAGATGAGTACTGACTGGAGGGGACAGCCGTGGTCTTATCAGACCGAGAATACCATGCCTAACAAATCCCGGCCCATCAAAGCCCCGCCTGAAGAGCCGACGTCATTTTTCCCGCCCGACTTTACGGATCAGAAGCATTATGGCGCGGGAGATGCGTATTCGACTGGCGACTCAGACCTACATCACGGGACAATAGATCCGTCGCAGATGCCCTACGGGTCCGGCCTGAGGCACGTATCCGACCACACACAGTTAGGCGTCGGCCCGCCGCAGCATCACCAGCATCAGCCGTTACAACCCATGCCTCACCCAACCCATCAGACTACCCATGCACTACAACATCAACCGGCCCAGCCGACGCCTCAGACACAGAACACCGCACCTCCCGCGCCTCAGGCGCCTCAAGCTCCGGCTCCCAAGACTCCAACACAACCGAATCCGAAGAAACGACAGAGGGGGTCCGGCTCGTCGAAGGCTGCTGGAAATGCTGCTGGAGGTACTGCCGAAGCTGGTCCTTCGGGTTCGCCTCCGAAACGCTCAAGAACGAATACCGCGTGGACACAGCAGGAGGAGCAATTGCTTAAGCAGATGCGAGATGCTGGTGCGACGTGGAGTGAGATTGCCAAATCTTTCCCAGCGAGAACAGAAGGAAGTGTGAAAAAGCATTGGTATAAAGTAAGATCCTCGCGCGAATCCACGTGTTTACCACATTTTACAAACGCGATATCTAACAGCCGATCAATTGATAGGACATGCATTGGGCTGAATTTGGTGAAGAAGATGTAAGATCATATGATCCAAATCCCCAGACGCACATATAAGTCCGAAAGAGGCTAACACGTTCTTATAGAGCGCTCAATTATTAGCGGCGATTAAAGAATACGACGCGAATAAATGGAAATTCATTGGTGCGAAGCTGGGTAAACCTGCCAAGGTATGTTGTCTAAAATGCGGGGCTCTCGATGATGTGGCGATGTATCACAATCTATATCACATCACATCCCATCGCATAATCACAATCAAAACGGTATAGTTCGATGGCTAATTATCCGTGTCTAGGCTTGCGAAGCTTACGCGAAAGAGAAATTCACCGGAAAGATGTAAATTCTTTCCGAAAACGATAACACAACGGCTTCCAACGCGTCTATACTTCGGCGCTGGTCCTTTGTCAAGACAAGAACCATTCACGATTTGTTTGAATCAATGGATTTTTACGACTATCAAAAAGTTTCATTTCACGGTTACGATACGACATTTTCACGAGAAATCCTTCACATTCTCTCCCATTTTTGGTTACTTCCTCTCTGCCACACCGGGAAATGGACCTCATCAGAACGGCTCACGCATCACCCCAAACACTTCTTGCTCACTATCATCATCATAGTCAGCAACCATATATCTCCCTACCATGCTTTTCATTTTCGCCTACATCGAAACTCGTGGTCCCCAATTAGCGTTTCATCACTCTCGCCTTTTTATTCGCAACTACTGTAGCACTGTGAGGAACTTTGTTCCAACGGGTCTTTTCTTTCTTTCGATCTGGATATTATTTTTCGATTCAAATGGGCGCATGGCATTTCGGTCTTCTCCATGTTTTCATCTTTAATCAGGCTAGGTAATTTGTTTTGTCGAACTGGTATGGCTTTTTTTTCTCTCTTCTTTCGTTTGATTTCCTGCTAGGGTACGTTATGGGCTTTCATCATCATCATTATCACTTGTTCTGTTTGAGTAACAACGGGGAAAAATTGGGGATAAGTGGAAATATTAGGCTAGGAATAGGGTCTCTGAATTTATTATCATTTTTTTTATTCTCTTTCTACATCTTTCTGGGTACACGAGATTCGCGGGCCTTTCACATAACGCTCGACCGAGAGATTTTTCTCTTTTCGATTTGTGACGGGTCCCTTTATTTGTACACAGCATGTTTCTTTTTTTCACAAGGCAAAGTTCAATTCGTTGTAACTTAAGATTTTTCTAAACAAATTTTTCTCTTCTTTCATGGATGAATTTTTCATACCTGTCTTCCTTTTCCTTGCCCTATGGCCATTCTTTTAGCGATTTCCTTTCATGAGACGGAGCACACCTTTTGGGTGATGATGGATGACGATGTTCAATGATGTGATCACGAGATGGACGACGAAACGACGGTGAAGGTGATAGGACTGGCCCCACTTCTCAGACTTCTATATTATTCCTTATCTATAAGTATACCCTTATTCTTTCTACTTTCACCTTTCAAGCTTTTACCGGCCCTCGCCCCTGATATCACGATTCCTAGTTACTTTTTTTCTTTTTCTTTCCTGCAATATTCCTGGTATATCGCGAAAATTCAAACCGGAGTCAATCGTTCTTTTTTCTTAACGTTTCCTTTTCCTGTCATGTTATCTTTAAATTGATCTAGCACAGATAGAGCATATGCAGCACAAATCCTGAAAACAGAAAAGAAAAGAAAAGAAAAAATGATATATCGCACCAGCGGTTTTTATTCTTAACATGGCAAGTCTACGCCCGCCACTCCCCATCCTCTAGACGTGCAAAGACCCACACCCACCGCGCATACACACAAACAAGATGGATGAAAGCGGCACTGTGGTGGCTAGTACTAGACAATTATGACCTGATGTTAAAATAAGCTACTCCCCATGGCGCACCTGTGACCCATCTACTTTTGGCCAAGTATACCGAGGTAACTACATGAGGTGACATTTCTGGACAAGAGCCATGAAGGGCATGGGGAAATGCAGCCACCGGATGCGCATACAGCTGCAATAGCAGCGACTTTGCTAAGGTCGGGGTTTCCTTTGATGGGTATTGATTGATTTTATTTTATTTTTCTTGAGACGACGGTGGTACCTGAGGAAAGTATTGTATGTACCGACGCAGGAGTGTTCGATTTGGAATAGGCTTGTGGCTGGGTACTTGTTGTAGACATGCGTGTGGTGGATAAGGGGATGTGGGAGGCGGATGTTTAAATTTATATCCACTTGCAGGATGTTAATATTCGCCAAGAATGGAGGAGAAGTACCTGTACCTTGAACCGAGAATTCGATAATGTAAAACATTCGGTGACTTAAGATACCCCATCGTGCTCCACTTTGATAATGGATAGCAGAAGTGACATCCCCCCCTTACATACGCGCAGGCGAGAAGAAGTCTCGCGTGTTGCATGGCTGGTGGTTTGTGTTGTCCGATCAAGCCAACCTCTTTCTTCTGTTCGTTCGCGTTTTTTCTCACTTGCGGGCGACCTTCCTCCATACATCGATCCGGTATCGAGACATCCCACTTCATCCCTCTACCCTTGCGAGAAGACTGCGGACGAGAGCGAACGGCGATATCTATCATCGGTTTCCTTTGACGTTCCATCGGATCTTACGAATTTGCTCACGAATCATTACGAAAGCCCACACCGTGTCACTACCCATCGTCAATTCGCACACTTGTGCTACGATACGTATCATCACGTCGCAAAAGAAGAAAACGAGCGGCTGATACTTTCCTACCACACCCACTTTCACATCACACCTTCCGAGAAATCCACATCGCAATGGCCGACGCGGATGTTGAAATGTCATCGGCGGCCGACGCCCCCACCTCGACGAAAACAACAACCCCCACCCCCGTCCGGTCCGTGGAAGGCTGGATAGTCCTCGTTACGAACGTCCACGAAGAAGCGGGAGAAGAGGATCTCAACGATCTGTTCGCGGAGTATGGGGAGGTGCAGAACCTACATCTCAATTTGGACCGGAGAACGGGTTATGTGAAAGGATACGCGTTGGCGGAGTATTCTACCAGGGAGGAGGCGTTGGAGGCTATAGAGGGGATCAATGGGAAGAAACTGTTAGATCAGACTGTCAGCGCGGATTGGGCATTTGTCAGGCCACCGGGTGGCGCTGGCGGTGCTGGTGCTGCGAACGGTGGTGGGAGAGGGAGAGGCGGTAGAGGGACGGCGGGTGGTAGGAGGCATCGGAGTGTAAGTCCTGGAAAGGCAGAGGGAGGGGAGGAACAGTGAGAGTGGGCATGTTCTGTCATTTTCAGTCGTGTGCGAACTCCTGGATTGAGATGTCTCCTGATGGAAAGAGCCTCCTGGGAAGACCCCTAACGAATGAGTGATCGCTGCTTATGGAGGGGTTGAGGAGGGAGAGGAGAAAAGGAAAGAGGATTTGGAGCTTGGAAGAGAAGAAAAAAAAAATTAATATCACATTTTATGACTGCTTGATAATCCATCGAAGTGTAAGATAAACCCCCCTATCGATAGCTATCGAGGCTATTACGAAAAGCGATTGATAGGGAAAGAGATAGACCGGTCTCCGGAGATTGATTCCAGCTTCGCAAATTGGAGATAACCTCGATATCCCAAAAATGATATTCCGAGCGGAATCGGTTCCAAAATACTTGGTACCACGATGTCATCCTACGTTCACATGGCGAAGCGTCCATCCGAACGAGGATATCCACGTTCGCGAAGAAGCGGGAAAACAGGCTATGCCTTCCACCGAATTAAAACCCTGAATAAGCGAGCATGCGGTACCCTTTTGAGGTGAAATGTTACACTTTCACGAACTCGTAGACGCAAAAAGTCGATTATTTGAGACAGCCCTGCATCGTTGTTGAAACTGCGAACGTCCTCGTGGTTTTGTGCGCTTGCCATTTTCGGATGGGCTTTGACGAAGCACAGCGTAGGCTAGGATCAACTTCTCAGGGATTTTGGTAGGCATGTGCGATGGGCATAGTTGACGTATCAGTAATACGATATTCGTGGGGGGTGGGGGAGTAGTTTGTTCTTCAACTATAGGGATCCACTAATGTGGCTGCCTGACCTCGTTGAACATTTGGACATAGTATATCAAATGTAGCTCCCTGATCCAATGGTATGACGCGGGTGATACAACCAGAGAAAATTTTATATCGGGTACATCGGATGCCGCGAAAGGCTGAAAGGGTCCAAACGAAAGCTCGCATGAATTAGCAAATGTTTGCGGTTCTGTGCCGCGCTAGCGCATAGGCCGCTAATGGTCAAGGAGGGTTGTTGTACCAAACTATTCTCCGCCAGGGTCTATGAGCAAACTTCAAGGATTTTCGACGTCGAAGTCTTTGTTTCAATGTCCGTGGCTAAGGGTACCAAACCGGTCATCGTGGTTTTTATTCGTCCGAGAAACGGCCTCGCCGTGCCACCTTGTTGCATTCAGAGATGCCTAAGGATATATCCACATGTTGCCATGTTTTCTGAAGTGTGATATATTCCGGGTATCGGACTCTCAGCTGCGCGCAGGATTCGTTCGATTATATTTGCTTACCGTGGAACGATCTTTGCATTATATTGATTGCCTATCACGAGGAACAGAAAAAGACACAAGGGTGTCATCTGGTTGACACATTGGGTATTCGAAGTAGAATAAATTCTCATGCAGACGACCAAGAGCAGGATGTAAAATGATGCCTGATCCCTTGGCTACCATGTATCAGCCTCTATATTCGGACACTACTATACCCCGTTTTGGGATTAAATTTTCCTAAGACGGAAGAATTTCAACGTCGTGCATATGGGTAGGAGTGGCGCTCGAACTCCGACAAGGATCCTTCCAGAGCCTTTGGCGTCTGACTCGCTCAACTCACTGGTCTTTTTATGTAACAGGGTGTTCCGCGCGGTATCTACGGCTATTAGAATTCAGTGTCGCTCGCAGCGGTATGTAAATTTTGTAACACGTTGGTGGAGACATATGTACTTACTATCCACGCCATCCATGTCGAAAGAATCTAGACCCTTGCATGATAGATTAACTTGGCTGACGAGGTCATTCGATGATCATCTCAAGTCACAATGTATCTGACGTCTATAGGATGCACTGATATGATAAAATACTGCTTGCGAATGTGGATTGGTTTCATGAAGCCAATCCACCAAGTGAGTTACAGCTGAAATTGTGGATCCTCGTATTTGGGCTCTGTGAGAGATCCTGTCATGACTAAATTCTATTATTTTCAATGTTGAAATCTTTATGAAAGGCGGCAAGCAATTGCGCGCTAGCGGAGACACCGGAGCTAAATTTTCATTCCAGCTGGACGATTTTTGCAATGCCGTTAGAGTTCCGCTTAGCCCAAGTCGTTTATATTAGGCCTTTGCATCTTCACAGGCTACTTTTGTACCACCTGGCGGCACAGACACGCCAGTTTAAGGCGGGAAACGTGTGAGACAGACTAGTCAAAGCTGCAAGAAAGTGGTACCTTTTCGCCATGCAGGTCGCCTGGCACGTTCATCCTATTAAACAATGGGCATTGTGCACTTGCATTAGTGCGAGTGAGTTTGTGGGTTCGGCTGACTGGGATATGATATATTTCCTCGGGTTGCGTGATTGACTAGTCTATCTTAGAGAAAACTACGAGCATCAATTTTGTACGAGGATTATTTTCACTCGAAAATGGGTGGTCTAGCGCATCAGTTCGACTGCGGAAACTAATTTATAAGTTGGTGTATTTTGGCCAAATATTGAGGGACTCGGGAACTGGTAGTGATGTTAAATGGTTATTCGATCGTTAAGTATCCACGGCTTTCGCGGACCTAGTTTTTCTAGAAGATTGCTTGGACGAATGAGCGGCTTTTAGATACCGGCAACCGTTTGAAGAACCAAATACCCGTTTACGGGTGCGTTACATGAAGCAAATCGGCCTGATTTTTTTTTTTTTTTAAAAAAAAATTCAATGCTGCCACGAGGAAGTACTGGGCATAAGGCAGATAACTAGGATACACGGATGTACACACACCCTAGCTGACGGGTCGCCGCCGTTACCCATGTTTGCTGGGAGCTAAACTGTTGGGTCATCGGCTTCTAGATCCGCGGACAGGATCTGGACAATCAGTTGGTGTAATATCGTGGTCTGTACCACGCCGGTTCCCGTCTTTCCCAGGGTGTCATAACTCCAACAACGATCCTTTGTAATTCAATTGTGATATCGCATCTCCTTCGATGTGCTTGGCTTGTTTATGTGTTCGCATTTCTTATGGTATTCAAACCAACAGTGGTAGAGAAAAAGAGATTGGCGACAACTTGCATATAAAGAAGCGTCTTCCGCCGATATGAAAGTTAGGTTCTCGCTTTCATACTCACTTAAAGCAAGACTACAAGAATCTCTGCCCCCTTACTCCTAAGGATTGAAACTTACGTATCCTCTACCATATCCAACAACTTGTTACCCAAGATCAGAATTTCTTGGTTATACTATACTCCGAATTCGGGCTCAATTTTATAAACCTTCGAAGCCTTGCTCTCGGTATAAAGGCTCATCTTCACCATCGGAAACCAAAATAATACATATCGATATCAAACGTCTAACACTACGCTACCATGCATATCAAAATTATCCAAGGTTTATAAATTTGATCTCGTCTGAGAACGTCCGCGAAACTAATAAAATACATGTCCTAGCCCCCGTTATCAACGGTCAAACCCAAGTATGCGTTAATTGTGGTGGTACAATGTATAAAAAGACCCTTGACGACAGAGAAGTATGGGAGTGTAGCGCTTGCGGAAGGACTGAGCCAATTAGGGGTTGATGAAGATGGCTATACTACGCATCAAAGATGTGTTTTATCCTAGAAGAATTTGGTGTTAGTGATACCCCCGACGGGCATGCTAGGGGTGAGAGAGCTTCAAAGCTCAAGGAGATTATATCAGGAAAATCGGCTATTACATAACTAGCTGATTGGCTTTGGTATATCGAGAAACGTGGTTTTATTTTCTTTCTTTTCTGCTTAGTATACTGTTATTTAGCGACTCAATGGGTGGCTGTCTGATTACCATTTGGTTCTTTTCCTATTCCGTTTATCTTTGTTGTTTATTGGGGATGTATACTTAGAAAACACTCGTTTGAGGGGGCACTGACTGAAAAATACATGTACACAAGCTGGTTTGTTTCAAATGAAAGCTGGTTCTACATAGTCTTAGAAAGGCTTGCTGAATGATTCTTGAGAAGCAACTCATCATCTGCTGCGTTACGAATTGTGTTGTCGACGTTGTGATGAGGTTGCACGAGATAAGATTAGATGGCAGACCTCGCTGCAGCAGATGAGTGCAGCTCTCCGCGAAACCTGGACGTGTTGAATGAATCCCGTTCCGCAATCAACCAACTGCGATATCGAACAAGCACCCCGAGCTCACAGGCGGAACCAACCGCGGTTCAAAGCACCTGCTGTCGAGACGGTCAAAAATACGCGCAATCTCACCATGTTGAATAGTGATCACCACTGGAGCACGCCTGGGTTCCGTTGACATTACAGTTACTCGAGCGCCCGTTCGGCGCCCTCCATCTCGGTTCCGAAGGAAGCTTCACAAGCTATAACCCGGCGCGATGGACACATTCAGCACTCAGCAGGCGCTGTCTAGGGGTACTAGCAAGGCGACAGCAGCTATCCAACGCTTCATCGGAGGAGGTGTTACAAGTCGGCCGTCAACATCGGCGGGGCCACCGGGACATTTGACACCTTCGACCTCAAATCTAAGGTATGTTAGCCTGAACTTGTAGCAAAATCATTCCTTCTTCGACTAGGCAACCTTGGATATCTTTATCATTTATACCAGCGTCCCTTTTCGCGATGGCCGAAATATACATCCATGCTGATTCTGCTTCTTCCGCTAGTTCCTTTCACAGCTCTCGAACCGCTTCGCACGACCTCCAGGTTCCCGTACAATCTATCAGTGCTTCGCCGGATCAAGATCTCGTTGTGGTCGCAGGCCGAGAGGTTCTCAAGGTCCTCCGAGTAACCTTCCGAGGCGAGATCACCGAGCGCTTAGACTTGCGAGCTGGAAATGCTTCCAATAAGAGCGGGGCAAATAGCGATGTCAAGTGGGGGTGCAACTTCTCCAAGGATGTTATCGCCACCGCGAATACGTATGGAGACATCTGCGTCTACGATCTAAACCGTGGTGGAAAGCTGGATAAGGTGTTGCATGAGCACCAAAGATCTGTTCACAAAATTGCATTTAATCCAGGGAACGGAAAGATTTTGATTAGTGGTAGCCAGGATGGGTTGATGAAGATATGGGATCTGAGGCAGAAGAAGAGTACCATGACCTTGTGGGGGAAGAGCGAGGCTGTTAGAGATGTGCAGTTCAACGCTGCAAATGCTACTCATTTTGCTGCAGCATTCGATAACGGCACGATCCAGGTAGGTGAAACAGGAGAACTCCTGGGAGTAATGTAGCTAACCAAATTATCAGAAATGGGAGTGGCGAATGGGAGGGACTGCTCACTCATATCTCAAGAAGATTAGTGCCCATAACGGCCCTGTCTTTTCAATAGATTGGCACCCGGATGGCAAGTACGTCGCGAGCGGCGGTCGGGATAAGACTGTCAAGGTCTGGGATTTCGGAGATAATGATTCTCAGAATAAACGACCAGTTCATACCATCAGCACCATGGCCGCTATCGGCAGGGCTACATGGCGACCTCGCGGCATTTCGACCCGGGAGATAGCTACCTGTGCTATGTCGCACGACAACAGGATCACAGTGTGGGACATCAAAAGGCCCTTTGTTGGGAAATACGCGTTCGACGAACACACAAATGCTACATCCGGGCTTCTATGGAAAGATGAGAATACACTCTGGTCCTGTTCAAAAGATCAAATGTTTGTTCAGCACGATTTGCTGTATGCCGGTCATCCAATCAATGCTCTGAATCACTCTGCGGTCGCCTGGGCCCCCGATAACAGCTTCATCGCGGTCATGGGTCAGCGCCCTCCTCCACCCGCTAAGAGGGATCGCAATGTTAGATTTGAGATGGACGATGAGATCATGACCGCTGGCGGTCGAAAGAAATCGTCTGTAAGTGTACAGGCGGGGAGACTCCCTCCAAAGCCAGGTGTGCAGCAAAGCGGCATAGACACCTTGGTTGGAAAATACGTTCCGAAGCAGGCGGTCGTCGAGGTTGCATTACCGATGTTCAGCTCCAAACCCCTAAAGTACATGGCCAACAACTGGATCACAACTCTGTCAGACGGAATGACTCTATCCGAAGCTTGTCAAAGGAATTCAGATGTTGCGTGGGAGATTGGACAGTATCGTACGGCACAGACTTGGAAAATGCTGGACCTCATTCAAGGCTGGGAGATAGAAGCCAGAGAATTAGAAGAAGAGCGATTAAACAAAGAAGCGGATATGTCTTCTTCGAAAACTTATCCGGAATCGGGTCTCTTTGCAAAGCGGGCCCTTGCAGTATCAGGGACTGACAGGAAGAGCTCGAACGGTTCCGCTGGTGCTACGCCACTTGCAAAGCCTGTCGCTGATACTCCACAGCTCCAACCAGTTCTCACACCGACCCCAATCCCTCCTCCAAACCCACCAGGCAACATTGATGAAAGTCTCGCATTACCACCTAAAGCGTTTGGAACATCTCTTTCTTCTTCCACGGCATCCACGGATGGGGGTGAAATACTCAACCTAGCTTCTCGCCGAGTTTCCGTTGTTGAAAGCCCCCCTGCCATTGATGAAGATAAGGAATTTAGTCTGAAGCCAACGGACCAACAGGAAAGCGACGACAAGATCACACCACTCCGTTCCGAAATCTTTAGTTCATCACCGGAAACCACGTTTAACGGGACCAATAACAAGGGTGGCGCCAGCGATCTTGAAGTGCCTGATGTTGCTGCCTCCTCCTTCGATAAAGACCGTGAACGAGCTTCTTTGGCCTATCGAGGACGTCAGTATTCCATCGGACTTACAAGCGAACAGACCTCGAGTTCGTACGATGACTCGACTAACAGCTTCGGTCATCGAGCCCGATTAGGGACTTCGCATCCTTTCCACAAAGAAGCAAGCGACGATGAAGATGACGAAGACCATCACCACCACCATCTCAACGGCCACCATCAAGCGAACCCGTTAAATCCCGCCGCTCGCAACAACTCCTCTCATAATTTGAAACACCAACACCAACGAGATGTTGCAGAAGCCCTGGGCCGTGATATCCAGGAAATGGTCAAAGATTACGGAACTATCAAACTTAAGGGATCCGGATACGGCCGAATGAAGGACATTCCTTGGAATTTACAGAATTTCTTAACGGTCTTGACCGACTATTACAGTGACAGGGGTGAGGTGCAGATGTGTGCCACACTAGCTCTGTTGTTCGGTGATTTGGTCGAGTTTGATGAAAGAAGAATGGGTGACTGGATCGAAGGCTATGTTGGTAAGTAAATAGTCGCAAGCTTTGCTTCTTTCGGTTTATATCGTTTGTAGTTGGACGTGTGTGCTCACTTCCCGCTGGTTCTAGAACAACTTCATCGGTTCAAGCTGTATGTTCCAGCTGCAGAAGTTATTAAAGCCACGACCGTTGAAAACGTGAGTTCGCAAGCACTCACAAACACGTTCATATATCTTAGCTGCGGGAACTGCAACGCTCCGATGATGAGTGTTGGTGGCGGAGCTGGGGTTTCAGCAGCTGCGGATACGGAAGGGGAGGTAATCGATAGAGGGGCGAGCTACAAGGGTAGTCTGTATTGCGAGAGCTGCAAACGTATGGCGGACGGGTGCATGGTTTGCCATCAGATTGTGAGGGGGAGGTGGACGATGTGTCAGGTAAGCAAGCATCCCAACGTCGGGTATGGATGGTTATTTTCCAATGCTTTTTTTTGCTTACAATATCGTAATTTAGGGGTGCTGCCATGGCGGGCATGACGATTGCCTAAGGGATTGGTACTTGGAAGCTAGGATGAAGCAGTGTCCGAGTGGATGTGGTCATGATTGTTTGTGAAGGGCGATATCTAGACGACTTCCGATCCTTGCTTCGGAACACCTCAGCCCCTTGTGTTCTTTTTTGATAACTTTTAGCTGTTTTGGAATCTTACTCGATAATGGGATATGCATAGCGGACGGCGTCTGTATTTTTATTTATTCCTTTTTTTTTCTTTTTAGGTTAAGGCCCCCTCGAGACGCCGAATTAATCTAATCATTCGCCGAGCTGTGGCAAGATGTATTTATCTGGAGAGTTTGAGGGATCATCATACGTATGAGTGCCGGGCGCCATATCGCTGGTGAATCGTGTATCTAGACGCTAGCGTCCGCTATCACAAGAATTAACCAATCGATTGTTTCGGAGGCCAATCCGTCAGATATAAATCAAGATTGTTCCTGTTATTTAATAATCGTTGTTTTGAGTTCTAATATATACAACCGAAATATATACAAATTGGATCTGACAAACAAGTAGCTTTCCATATTACAAGCTTTGTAATAAACCCGATTAACGTGGAGGAAAATTCTTTAAAACGAAACCGATAGGAAAGGACGGAAATCAAGGAAACAGAGCCATTTTTACGCCATCAATGATAAAACCAGAAGTCCGAATACTAACAAAAGAAATATTTTCTATGCTAGTCAGACATAAAAACTCCCTGTCCAGTGCGGTATAACCCTTGCGTGTACATATAAATCTCGACTTGACTTGGCTTCAGGAAAGCTGTAAGTCTGTAAGAAGTAAACCCATAAACTATAAGTACTTTTGTAACAATTCGTATCGGGGACGAAAGAAGAAGAAAGAAGAATGCTACCGAGTGTGAACCAAACGCTCGATGGACCGGAATCCCGCCCCTAAAACTCCTCAGACACCGAAAACCTAGGTAAAAAAACGATAGAATCGTACACCCTAAATAAAAAAAAGAAACAAAATCAAGAAACGTCAGACATTAATAAACCCTCTCCAGTTCTTCTCGTAATAGTTTCAGCGTCAGCGGTTTTGGTAGGAAATGATCGCTTCCGGCTTCCATACACTCCTTCTGACTGAGAGAGTCCACATTCGCTGTTAAGCTGATAATCCTCAAGCGACCCGGTAACTGACCCGTTCGCTCCATCTCTCGGATTCTTCGACAGGTACTCGGCCCACTAAGTACCGGCATCTGCGAGTCCATCAGTACGAGGGAGTACTTTTGTCGGTTTTGCATAATTTTATCCAAAGCGACCTGACCGTTCTCCGCTACATCCACCGTTCTCCCCAGTTTCTTCAACATTTTGATTCCGAGCTGCTGATTCACCGGGTTGTCTTCGACTAAAAGTATGACGTCTCCGGTCTCCAAGATTTCTGGCGGGATTTCTAATATCGGACTTTGAGCGAGCGGACTCGGAGCAACGACTATTCTCTTCAACTCTTCCAGTGCCGGATTTCCTGTGATACTCGCTTTCCTCAATTGCGACGGTTCAACCCTCCCCATCGTCAATTGACTGATGAGAATATCATCGACACAGATCGGTCGTTTTAACAAAATTACGTGATCGAGATTTCTGAGTTCTCTGACGCTTTCGTCGCCGTGTAAAATAAACCACTTGATCCCCCCTTCGCTGGTCACAATTTCCGAGATAAGCTGTGGTGTAAGGCATCTGATATCCGCGAGAACCCTCTCAACACCTCTTAAGCCTTTAACAGGATGTACCGGATCGATAGCGGTAACCATGAAATGCGACGAAAGAGCCCATTGGACCACCGTACTACTCCTCTTACTCCTCAGCCAGACTGCGACCTTGATTTTACTTTGTACGGCTGGTCTCGTGGGATACGTGGTCGGTAAACCAGGAACCACAACGGTAAATTCCGAGCCCTTTCCTTCCTCGCTCTCCAAAGTAATTCTGCCATTCATCTTGGCGACAAGTTGGCGACAAATCGCAAGTCCTAGTCCTGTCCCCAGATGTTTTCGGGTAAGACTCGTATCGGCTTGCCTGAACGGCTCGAAAACGATCTTCTGGCTCGATGATGAAATCCCAATACCAGTGTCGCTGACTGAGATACAAAGCGAATCCTCGTCAGCGCACGTCCAAAGACGAACAAGTATATATCCCCTCCGTGTAAACTTCATCGCGTTTCCGACTAAATTCATGAGAACTCTCGCAAAATAGGTTTCGTCGACATTGAAAATGTCTGGAACATCTCGATCCATTATTACAATGATGTCGACGCTGAGCGTATTCGAAATCTTTGCCATGCAAGTTTGGAGCATATCGTATACTAAATCTTTGATTCGGACATCTGACGCCGACGCGGCGCATTCGGAATGGTCGTTTTCTAAGCGTGTAAAGTCGAGTACATTCTTAGTGATCAAATCTAAAGCGTGGCAGCTGCCCTGTATGGATCTAACAAAGCTCATCTGTTCTTCATTAAGTGGTGTTAGAGCTAATAGGTCGACGAAGCCGGTAATGGCGTGTAAGGGGGTGCGCAGTTCGTGGCTAGCAACGGAGATAAATTCGGTTTTTACTTTGTCGTTATGTTCGGCGGCTTCCTTCTCAGCGATGGCTTTCCAGAGTTTGCGTTTGGTTACAATCATCTCCGCAAGACGATCGCGGGATTGAGTTATCGTGCGTGCCAGGACCACGTAGGACATGAGACAGCTGATAATTGCCACAAACGCAACTCCAAGAGGTAGTACCGTGGGGATGGAACCTTGGTCCCAAGGTGGCGGCCGGGTGGTGTAAAATGTAGCCGCCCACATACCGGTCCAATGCATGAGATTAATCCCGAGTGCGGCGACAACCGCGAAGGCAATCTGACTGGTGCCATCGGACTCATTGGGGAGAAAAATCAACGCAATCATGGAAACAATGTAAGCGATAACCACGGAGAGGATGACCACAAAGTGGTTCCATTTCACTGTGCCATCGAAGTACATGGCTTTCATGCCGACGTAGTGCATAGCGCAGATACTCAAACTCATCACGGCGCCAACAATGAACACCCTGATGTTGAGCCCCCGTCGTAGGTGGTTGACGATGCGGGTGAAAAGAGAGGCACCATCATCGTGCATGCCTTTTGATAGCAATGCGCTAGCGAGGTTTAAGACCGTCCCCATCTCTGATGTCGAACTCTCATATTCCGGCGTATCGATTGACTTTCGTGGACCGTGTCCATTCCGCCTCGAGAGCCCGTTGATAGACATAACATGCTCGGATAAGTTGTCATTGTTGGATATAGGAAAGTAGTTGTCTCTTCTTCGTTTTCGCTTCTTGATCCAGATGTTGCTGGAGAGGCCGCCGAGACTACCCACGATTGCCACAACGGCGGAGAATATCGTCATCGGCAAGTTGAAGTTGATTGGGACACCGATGTCGAGGGCAATCATGGCGACAAAGTGAAAGGCCCATATAGCGCAGCCTCCAAACTCGACCGCGGCGAGAACGAGCCAGCCAATTCGATGGGCGGTCCGTGTTGATTGGCGGCATTGGACGTATAACTGTGTGGTTGTATAGGCTCCGAGAAAGCTGACAAAGAAGGATAAAACGATGAGCCACGGCCGCCAGCGCTTCTCGAGGACGAAGACCTCGGGCGAGGAAGGGTCGACGTCAGACATTTGGGATGGAGCGTGTTGTGGATGAGGTTGACGTGTGTTGTGATAGGTGCTGATCTGTGTAACCGGCGTTGTCGATGAATCAGAGCCGGTGCGTGCAGCGTGCAAGGATGTTGCAGCTAAGGACCTCCTAGCAAGCCGGCAGTAGAGGCATATTTCCCAGTCGTCGATGTTCTCTTGAAATGATATCCTCCTCTCCCGTTCTCGTCGATACTCTACAGGTTTTGTGTTTTGCTCCGCAAACCGTGTCGCTGGGTAGTGATTTTTGTTTAGGGGAGAGGTTGAGGGAAGGAGAGGAAGGATGTGGTCGAGACTGAGATCCGAGCTAGATTTGTGAGATCTGTGGTGGCGGGCTGGCTGAACAGCCTAGGCTGCTGGGGTACGGCTCCTTCTTGAATTGAAAGGGTCCTGGTGCATCCAGTTTTCGCTTGAGCAAGCCCCAGCTGCTTCCGATAGGTCGATTTATTGATTTAAACTCGGTCCCGATGAAGCGGGGGTGTTTCTTCTCTCTTTGCTTTCGCACCTTTCGTTTTGTTGTTCTTGTTCTCCTCGGGGTTGTTTAGTTCGCTGAGCTATCCCGCGATGCTTTGAGAAAAAGTCACACGGCTCCTGAGACTTACTTACTATAGATGACTGGAAAAGCGATGAAACCAATGATCTAACGTTTACCTTCGGTGAAATATACCTACTTGTCAGTTTGTAGTAATAACGGATCTGTTATACTGCTGGTAACCGTTGCACAAGAAAATCAAGGAAAATGCAGCAGCAGGCCTGGAAGCAAGGGGGCAGTTAGCAGGGTAAAGAGTATCGACGGCCTTAATCGGGGTATTTTCGTTTGGCGTGGTAGAGGGGCATTTGAGACGCAACTTCTCTTAGCTTGGAAATGAAGAGGAAACAGGCCGGGGGATTTTTCCTGCGCATCCAGATGAACGCGCTAAGGGGAAAACGTTGACTTCTCGGAACTGTTAAAAAGGAACGATGAACCTAGATGTCTTTGAGCGCTATCCAAAATATGATGTGGAAATTATGGCTAGACCCCAGCCGACCAAGATCTTGATCCACCAGAATTCCACCCGGGCGAATATCACTTGCACCAGAGCAGCCAGTTAGATTTTGGGTTTCGGCCAAAAAGGTGGGCACGCGTGCATGAACTCTCATACCCTGCCTATAAGTTGATAAAACCGCCAATTATTAGGATCGATCGGAAAGTGACGAAGGAACTCTAAATCGAGATTTCTCTCCGCTTTCGACTCCCTTGCTGCGACCCTAAGGAAACTTTAAGCTACAGCTGAGAACTCTCGAACGGGCCATCTTTTGCAACAGGGAAGACCCCAAGAATCAGGAACTGGGGAACCGTGAGCTTGAATGTCTCTGGATGCTAATGTTTCTCCGAGTGCGGAACGACGGGCAACCGTCTGTCATGCACTGTCACTCACGAAAATTTTCTCTTAGCCTCCCTAGTGCGGACGGAGGCTATTTCTTGGGGAAGCGGTTCTGGATCAGGTTTCCTCAGCTGAAAAACTGGGGCCACCCGAACAAATTTTAGCAGCATGCATGGGGGAGGTTTCACAGTTGAGAATATTGGGGGCAGGATGGCGCATGACAAACTGTGCAGAACCGTGATCATCTTGGCTTGTCTGGGCTGTGGGCCAGACCATATCGCTTCGCTCACGGGTAGATTGGCGGAGAAGCCATCCGGTCACCACATTATCAATTTAACATCCAACGTGCGTGCACGAGGCGGACAGGACCCTGAGAAAGAGGGTGGGCTTTACCAGTAAAGATTTGAACGACAGCGTGAATGGATCCCAATAATATTGGTGAAATGTCCCTCGTTATCTGCTGGCACTGAAAACTCGTTGGTAGATATTCGGGTCCAAAACGTGGAGTTTAAACTTGTCTCCAACCGTCGAAGGGTCGCTCGCTCGGGCATCGCCACGTTACGCGCGGATAGGGATATGTCCCTTTCCGTTAGTATAATGAGAGTCCTAATCTAGGCCTTCAACTTCAGGAACAAGAGATTCGGCCGAAGAAGAGTTGTAATAATCGGGGCGAGGTCTGAAATAAACAACATGAGACACGCAATTGACCGAGGTTCGGACTTCTAGAAGCGATGTTATGTGTTCGTTATTTGTCACTCGCTGAATCCAAACCCGTACGGCTTGTGTTGGCGGAGGCGTTGACAAGCGCTCGTTGTGGGGATTATATCATGGAATAGCCCGCATTCAGCCACAAGATCAAGCCATTGTTTGAAGTCCTCCAACTAACCATGGCTGTGAATTTCGTACGGTGTTGACAAACGCTTTGTGCCGAAGGATGTTCCCGTAGTAAGACTTCATCTTCAAGAGTTTAGCTCTGACGAGGCTAGCCTACTCAAATAACTTGCTTTATTGCTGTCCCATTGCAATGGTGTCAAGTCGAGACCAGTTGCTAGAATTGACTAAGTGACCTCGAACAGGTCATTAGCCGCTATTGTTAAAGCGGCGCTCCTAGGCCCTCCTAGGAGCGGCAATGACGCGAGGTTTACGTCTTCTGGAAGATGGGAATTCTGACGGATGATACGTCGATTGGTATATCTGTCCGGGTAACGGTTAACTGATAGTTGCGGTATGCAGTAACTCACCGTCCAGATATCAAAGACGGCTCATAACAATATATTTGGACGATGCAAATTCAAATATCACGTTGACGCTCTCGCGAGATCCCGTGTATAGCCCGACAGATTCTAACCCCCAAAAATGGGAAGCCTTTGAGCAGTGTTATTTCACATTTCTCCTCTTGAGAAACTGGATTCGATATGTGGTGCGGCTGACACGCAGCTTGCGACATTATCGCCTACGTTGGTGCCAATACAACTGCACAAGGCATTGCATATATCCGTCTTAGCGAGCCCTAATAATAAGACTATGACGGGCATACATCGCCGTATGATTGATGTTCTTAAAGCTGATTACATCGCATGCGCCTGGATCTCTAAACGGTCCCGAAATTGCACCGTCCAGCGATTAATTCCGACCCAGAGCTTGAAACAAAAAGGGCTTACAAATGATGTGCGTCAGTCCCAGTTGCCAGAAGCAGTCGGCATCCCAGACATGGAAAGAAACCGACCGGAGGGATGCTGTTCCCCCCCTTGGCCGAGAGCTTGTCTGTGCTAAAAAAGCCAGACTAAGCTCATGTTAGCAAGCCTAGGCGCTCTTGGCCCCGCATATCCAGCGGTGGGAATTTAAGCATCGAGCGAGTCGCAGGGACGGTGACGTGACCGGGGGGGCACTAAACGATATTCCCAAATATCAAATACAAATACTTCCCTGGCCAAGGTAGATAAGGGGGCCAACCGGCAGCGTCGCCCGCGGATTTGAATGTAAACGGCGTTGGAAAAACGGATGAATCGTGCGCGGGTGATGGTTCTGTACGTATACAAACCGCGGGGCGGTGTCCCCGTCGTCGTCTTCCTCGTGCGAGCGAGATCGTGATTGCAGGTACTCTGTCTACGTACATACATGTACTGCGCCGTGATATTAATTTGGTCGAGAAACATATCTTTGTAAGCGGACAAGGACTAGGGAAACATTCGAAACGGTGATGTTGCGCATAGCGCGGTGGGGACGGCGAAGATAAGATGGTATAAATATCCAACCGACGCCCCCAGCCAACTTCGCATCGTATCGTTCGTTCCCTTGTAGAATCCTGATCCCGTATAAATACATATCATCCGTTCACAGTCGCTTATAAAAAAAGACACTCTCGATTCCTATCCCCCTCTGAAGATACAAACTCGTGCACGCGACAATGTCGTCCTTCATCAACCGCATAACTCGACATTTCGCCAGCAGTAGCGCTATGGGCGTTACCAGCGAGGGCGGCGGTTCCACCATCCCAGCGAACGCCCAGAAGGCTACTGTTGCTGCCGGATGCTTTTGGGGTACGTATCTAATATCCGTAGCTGAGATAGAGAGCTGGGGCTGACCGACGGCGTGTTGCTACTACTCGGAACAGGTGTCGAACACATCTATCGCAAGCATTTCAAGGGCAAGGGCCTGATCGATGCAAGAGTCGGATACACTGGAGGAGACGTGAAGAATCCGTCCTACAACAAGGTCTGCGGCGGTGGCACTGGCCGTAAGTTTTAATTAACTTGCCCCTCCCCTCTTCGCTCCGTCTCACCCACTTTCCTGCTGCATGAATCTGACCTGGTCGTATATAAATAGATGCCGAAGCCCTCCAAATCGTCTTTGACCCGGAGCAGGTATCATACCGCACTCTGATTGAATTCCTCTACCGTGTCCACGATCCCACCACGCTCAATCGCCAGGGTGCGGACGCAGGTACGCAATATCGCTCCGGAATCTTCTACCACGATGAGGAACAGAAGCAAATCGCGGAAGATGTGACGAAAATGGCGAACGAGAACTGGTGGAACAACAAAATCTCCACCGTGATCATTGGCGCGGCGGATTGGTGGGACGCTGAAAAGTACCACCAGAGATACTTGGAGCACAATCCGAACGGGTATGAATGTCCTACTCACTACGTGAGGACCTTCAAGCTACCGGATGGATACCCCGCCGAAGCCGACAAGCCAGCTGCACCTGCCGAGGAGGCAAAATAGAGAGCGTTCATTCATGATATCACGATTTCTGGGGTTCAACGGCGGAGGAGAGAGCGTTCCAAGTGTGGCATGTTTTTTTAGCGTGTGCTTTTTTGATATTTCCAAACCGAACGAAGACCCGAAGTTTTCTTATATATCTATACTTCCCCGTCTCTTAATATATTTGTAGTAGTCAGTATAATAATAGTGTCAGGCCATACTCTCGCCGTGTCTACCCGTGTCCGAGGAGGAGGTGCATTGTGGAAGCTTCTAGAGACTACGCCCAAACGTGGGGCAGAAATTTGATCCTGCCAAACGCCCCACCAACACCAACCAGCATCCCCCGCGATATCGTTTTATACCCACGCGAGGCGCCCTCTTCTCTTCTCTTCCTCTCATCCATTCCTCTACCATATACCGTACCACAGAATGGCTGACGCGGTACGCTCTTTCCCACTCCTAAACGGTCAAATCGGGACTAACATCTGTTGTGCGCGCAGCTAAAAGCTCAAGGCAACGCTGCTTTTGCGGCTAAGGATTTCCCCAAAGCTATGTAAGTTTTGATATCAATGACCATCTTCGAGCTCGGGTGCTAACATTTCCTAGTGATTTCTTCTCGCAAGCTATCGAACTCGATCCTACAAACCATGTCCTCTACTCCAACCGTTCCGGCAGTCACGCTTCCCTCAAGAACTTCGATGAGGCACTTAAGGATGCTACAAAGTGCACAGGTACGATCGCAAACCTTTCTTTTTTCGCATGCTGGTCCTACAATAAGTCACTAATATCATATAACAGAGTTGAAGCCAGACTGGAGCAAGGGTTGGTCTAGGAAGGGTGCGGCCGCGCACGGCACCGGTGATTTAAGTAAGTCTCTCTCAACTGAATTTCAAACCGATATCTACCACTCTAACATGATTTTATAGTCGGAGCTATCGATGCTTACGAAGAGGCCCTAAAGCTTGACGCAAATAACGCCCAGGCCAAACAAGGATTACAATCCGTCAACGACGCTATCCGCCGAGAACAAGAACAATATGGCCAGCGAGGTCCCCCAGGTGGCGCCGGCGGCATGGGCTTGGACGGCCTTTTCGGCGACCCGATGCTCATTCCGAAGCTAGCGGCCAATCCAAAGACGAGGGAATTGATGGAGGATCCTGAAGTCCTGGCCAAGCTGCAGAAAATAAGACAAAATCCAACCGACATTCAGAGGTTCGTAGGCAAGGTCTCAAGACGGAAAACCACTTAGTGCTAACGTTGATAATAGTGTTATTGGCGATCCTCAGATGATGACAATATTGGCAACCCTTCTTGGTGTTCCCGATAAAGACGGACCGCCAGGGGCTGTCGAGAGGGAAGATACACCAGTAAGCATTCCTGCCATCAAGACTCCTAGAACTATTATTAACAAAAGTTGTAGATGTACGAAGCCCCGCCACCCCGCGCCAAAACCCCACCTCCACCCAAGGAACCGACACCGGAGCCCGAAGACGAGGAAGCAAAAGCCAAACGGGAGGCTAAGGAGGCAGCCGACAAGGAGAAAGCTCTCGGAAACGACGCCTACAAGAAACGCAACTTTGACGTCGCGGTCGAACACTACAATAAAGCTTGGGAGCTTCACAAGGATATCACATACCTCAACAACCTTGCCGCTGCCAAGTTCGAAGCCGGCGACTTTGAAGGATGTATCAAGGAGTGTGAAAAGGCCGTCGAAGAAGGTCGTGAAATCTATGCCGATTTCAAGTTGATCGCAAAGTATGTCCATCATTATACCCTGTAAATGACTTCATCCCGGTATACTAATACACCTCCCTTTTCATAGAGCATACGGCCGTATTGGAACCGCCTATCAAAAACTGAACGATCTCCCTAAAGCAATTGAATACTACCAACGATCCCTCACCGAACACCGCACCCCGGATATCCTCACCAAACTCCGCGCCGCGGAAAAACTCAAAGACAAGACCGAAAAGGAAGCCTACGTCTCCCCCGAGAAAGCTGAAGAAGCCCGTCTGGAAGGAAATGAAAAATTCAAAAACGCAGATTGGCCCGGTGCTGTCGCCGCATATTCCGAAATGATCAAACGTGCCCCGACCGACGCAAGAGGATACACCAACCGCGCCGCCGCGTTACAGAAGTTGATGAGTTTCCCCAGCTCGATCGATGATTGCAGGAAGGCTATCGATTTGGATCCTTCATTCATGAGGGCGCATATTCGACTCGCTCAGGGATATTACGGTTTGAAGGAGTATAACAAAGTTTTGGACGCACTCGCTGCTGCCACGGCTGCGGATAAGGATATGAAGCATACCAGAGAAATCGAGGAGTTGAGCCAGAAGACTATGAATACGATGTACTCCGCGCACGAGAATGAGACCGAAGAACAGGCACGGGAGAGAATCCAGAGAGATCCTGAGGTACGTCCGAATTTTCAATGTTATATTATCTTCGAGCGACATCTTATAACTGACGTTTTTCGTGACAGATTGTTTCGATCATTTCGGACCCGATCATGCAGACGATTCTTAACCAGGCCAAGAGCGATCCGATGGCTCTACAAGAGCACATGAGGAATCCAACAGTCAGAACGAAGATTCAAAAACTAATCGCTGCGGGTGTCATCCGTATGGGAAGGTAAAGAGGTAGTTATGAATTATCCGGAAATTCATCATTGATGATGTGATTGGAAATTGTAAGATGGGTTCGATCTTTTTTTTTCAAAGTTTTCAAGAAACAGAACATTTGCCTTTGCTACTCTGTTGCACGCAATTCTTTGATATTTTCGGTAGTCGAAGAGAGAAAAAAACCGCTTGTCATGAAATTGGTATTAGCGACAAATTTTACATTCCATTACAATGATTTCCTGGAAATAGTATTTTCTATAATCGAGATACCGAAACCCGAGGCTAATGAATGCCCGTAGATAAAGAGCTTGAAAAGAGTGCTGGTCGATTTATCTAAGATTGTGATGCGTGTGAACCTCTACAAGAGTTTATTGCCAAGTTTCCAAAAATTCCCGCCATCTAACCAAAACAAAAGTATACGCAATCTCGTAAAGAAATATAAAATGAGAAAAATAGGAAAGGTTTGCTATATGTACACTTACACAATCGTAACCTAAATGGATGGAAATAGAAACACAAAAACAACATGATCGTGTGTATGGTAGAAGAGTTTTTTTTATACGTCAAAATCATCAAACTATATAAGCCAAATATCATCCAGAATATAGAAAACGGGACGCCATAAGACATGACAGAGAAAACGTAGCTAGACATACACACAAGAAATATAACCCATAATCCCCAGGCTTTCAAAAGATACAAGGAAAGATATAAAAAGGAGAAACAAGAAAAATAAATACAGAGAAGGATGATTTTGAAAATCGGTTCGCACCAAGATAACGGGGGGAATAAAAAGGATATATATATGTACTCACGAAAAGTACGGCTCAAATTTTCTATATTTCCCAAGATATGATTTTTTTCGTCTTGCAATGTTTGTAATCACCGCATCCGATCTCCCGCCAGGGTATTCCTCGCCACGGTATCGAATCTGATATTCCGTTTCAACATCCTCCTACACCGTTCGACACCACCGCCTTCCAGCCATCTCGTGAGATTCTTACACTGGCTAACGTCGAAGCTTTCTAGTTTGGTGCATCCTTCGACCACAGCTTCGACACCGACGCCGGTAACTCTGACACATCCGCGAACAGATAATTCCCGGAGATCCAAAAGGTGTAGACTGATGGCTCGTAAGGATGAATCGCTGACCGCCGAGCCGCAGAAAGAAAGTTTGAGGGAAACGAGGGATTGACAACCCAATGATAAAACTTCGGTTGCCGTATCCGAAAGAGCGCAGCAGAATGACTATTTTACTCATGTTAGCTTTCATCTAGAAAGCGGCGATAAACCACAGGGAACCCTACCAAGTCAAGAACTTTCAATCCTTTCGCCGCATTCGTCAAAAACACGATCGCACTATCGGTTAAATACGTACAATCCGCGAGACACAAATGTGTCAAATTCGGAAAGCGTGTAATACTCCAATGCTGAAAGCCTTGATCTGTAATGGTCGTACACCTTGTCAAATCGACTCTTTCTAACCTCGCTGCGGCGTGCACTGCCAAATGCGACATTGTCCGGTCAGTTACGTGTTTGCAATACGAGAGCGTCATGTTCTTCAATTTCGCGCAACCGATGACTGTTCCCGGCGGCGGATAAAGCATCTCGTGTTGTTTTTGTTTGGCAGGGTCATTCTGGAACTGCATTTGCGCATACATAGGATGCATTTCTGGCACCACCCATCCGGTAACTCGAGCCAGGAGCGTATCGCTGACTTTTCGACAGTTGCTCAGATCGATTTCTTCAAGCCCCTTGGCTTTGTTGGACATTTCTAGGATGGCCTGGCCAGTGATATCCCACACGCTCTTCATTTTCCATATCCTCGAGTTTGGTGCGCAAACATTGGCGAGGACGGTGAACCCTTCGTCGGTGAGATGATAACAGTTGCTGATGTCGACAACTTCTGGGCGTGATCCAACGAATGGGACAATGACATTGATCAGGATCTCGTCGGTGACTAATCGGTTGTATGGCTTCAGATCCAGAATCCTTAGGATATCTCGATTCGTGTTCAAAACCTTTGCCCAGTGAGTAGAGACTTGTCGTAATCGCATTAGTTCATGGAGTTCCATATATTCGAAAACTTTAATGAGAACATCGTCCTTGAGTGCTCCTTTGTTAAACTGCGTCGTTCGCCTCTGGACGATCCTAGCGCGTTTGGCACTGGTATAATGCTCAGGCGGCGTTGTTGGGTGTTTCGATTTATTTGGCGAAGGCGAAATAGGCCTCTCGATACCTGTATCTCCAACAACACTTGGTACCGAGGGTGCTGGCGGTGGTGGAGCTAACGAGCCTCGTCTACTCTTCGCTCGCATAGAATCGAAATCCGCGGGTAGGAATGGATCCGGATCGAGGGGTTCAATGACGTTGATACCTGGAAACGTCGGTTCTGGGTGATCAGAAGTGGGGGCGGCGAGAGATTGTTTTAATGGAGAGTCAACATGCGCCGTTGTGTCTTTCAAATGTGTCGCCAACTTCGCTGAAGCATCTGCGAGGTCCATTCTAGATATCGAATAAGTTGGCGTTGACCGCCCGCTGTCACCCGCAGAAAGTGTATCGATTTCCATCTTGTCGGTGTCAACGGAATCTGCTGTAGATAGTCTCCTTCTAGCTGTAGACTCAACCTCTCGCTTCATTTCCGTATTCCATCTCCGCCATAGCTCCTCCAACACGTTTCCTTCTATAACTAAACATTCTACCGAGCTGATTGTCCTAACTGTGGCCATTCGTTTCGCTGTAAGTCCCAAGCCCGCTACTTCGCCAAAGTGATCACCTTTCCGTAGCTTTGCAACTACCTTGCCACTCTCTGGCGAGAATGCAGGAGTGTGATTTCCAGCTGACGATATCTCGGCGCTGTGGTCGACAACCTCAACTTCTCCCTGAATAATGAAGAAAATTTCGGTACCGGGCGAGTTTTGTAGCACAATGGGTGTGAAGGGTGGATATGTCATTGGCGTGGCGTTCATTCCGAGGAAGTGTAATATCTCGGCGGGCAAGTTGGCAAACAGCGGTAATTCTTTCAGGACCTGTCGAATGTTAAGCTCCCCCGTTGCAAGTACGGACTCGCTCGTTGTATTTCTCAGTGCTCCCGCAGAGACTACGAAGGAAGAACTCGAAGCTTCAGCTGGTACCATGGATGCGCCAATTGGAACCGCCTGTTCACCGCCACCTGTATGTGCGAGCCCGATTGCACCAGGAACTTTCAGCTTTCCTGATCCTCCTTCTCGCTTCTTTTTCTCCAAAATCGCTAGCCGCTCCATAGCTTCCTCCCGAATCGACTTTTCTACATCCGGAAATTTAGGTAGTTCCCTACGCAATGCATCCTTCGTAAGGACAACCAGGAGACATCGAGTCCTAGCAATGATCGTAGCCGTTCTCGGAATATCCATGAGAATACCAATCTCACCGAAGAATGCGCCGGGTTTCAATTCAAAATATGTGCTCTCACCATCTCTAGAAGTGACAGCTACAGCGCCTCGAACGAGCCAGTACATAGCCTTGGCTTCATCGCCTTCTGTAAGGATATAATCTCTCGAGGCGTGCTGCTGCGGTCGAATGTGAGTAGCAATAGCTGCTAGGAACTCTTCAGGTGCGGTCTGGAATAGCGGGAAAGATCTTAGTCTTTCGAGTAGATCTAGCGGCATACCAGACTGGTGCGTTGTTAACGGCGACGGCCGGACTGGTCGCGCTGGGTTCATCTCCTGATCAAACGTGTGTAGTATGCTCAGTGGACTCGACCCAGCGGTCGGTGCTACCGGAGCACCTCGCCGCCTCATGACTGCGGTTGGAGACTTCGATAACTTTCGTTTCGTTTTCGCTTTGTATGGGTGGGAATTATATGTGTGTCGGCGGGCGTCTCTAGGTCTTCGGACTGAAGCTTGCACGGTCTCCACGATTGCTGTAGTTTCGGAAATTTTGGCGGGGTTGTGGGGTTCGTGCTCTTTTGGGCAAGAACACCTGCAGCTGTTATGGGATCAGAAATATCTGGCTGGGGGGATTGGGTCGCAGGGGAGGGATCTGGCTGACGAAAACACTGATTAGTTGAGGTCTAAAAGCAAGGGATAGAACATAATTCTACTGAGATAGTCTTACAAGGCCAGGGGCGTAAATACCTTGACGTTAGAAATTTCCAGGGGAACTATCTGGTGTCCTACAGATATAGCTGAATGATCGTGAATGACAAGTCGCAAATTGGTTGAGCGAAGAGTATTTTCTTTGGCGAGTTTCGAAAATTTGAGCAAGCAGAGTTGAATGGAGCTTTGAAACCGTGGGCGAAGCAAGAAACAAGGTGAGCGAAAATATTTTTCCGATAAGTATTCAATCAAGGCGCATCTTGTCCAATTATATTATCCTTCAGTTCACCAGGCCGGGCCAAAAAGAGTAGGACTTTTGAGCACTAAGGTCTTTGGAAGACCAGAGTGGGTTCCTTCGTTCTGGCCCTCGCAGAAAGCAGAGTCAAAGCTCAGTTGTAAACCCCTTGGTACAATAAAAGCTTGCTCCAGCAGCTTTCCCACACGGCAGACGACGGTCCCATAAACCTCCCTACGGGCTAAAGCTGCTGTAATTAAAGTATGCTTTTATGCAGATGTCGGGGTGGCGGAAATGGGGCCCTACTGCGTGTGGTTGGACGGTTGGATTGTTGTAATTATTTTTTCCTGTCTGCTTGGTGTTTTACTTGCTTCGAAGCGACTTTCTAGAAGGATGTGAGACGAGGTGAACCCCGGGAGACGAGAGCCTTGGGCTGACGAATCGAGCGAACGGGTTTCGACTGCCTAGGCTACCAGCTTTGTTTCTGCTCCTTGAAGGGCTACAAAATTCCAAGAGACAACCTTATATTTCCTATTTTTGTAATTGAAGGAATTTTGGCCTCGGTGGAGGATTCGAAGTAGGCAAGAGAGGACGGGAGAAAGAAGAAGAAGAAGAAAAGCGGCTGTTTCCACCGACACAAAACGAAAAAAGTTTGGGTGGTGCGAAAATCTTCAGGCGGACGATAGACGAGAAGACACCACGCACGTTTCTGGTGTCGTGCGCCGTGGCGGAAAGTGTGTAGGCTGCGAGTAATCTTCCTGTCTATCTTGTTCCGCAGGACTTTTCCTCTGGAGCGGCTAGGAAGGCTCGATAGCTCACAAAGTGTATCTTAATTTAGAGCTTCGGGTTTGCGTTTTGATGACGGAATCGCAGCAATATGGAGGCACTTCGTTTGATATTTAAAAGGGGGGCTTGCTTGATGCGTTTCAGGAAGTTGAGCTGTATGCAATGCAAACCAGAGATCCACCGCGCACGGAGGCTCGTCCTAACGCTACGATTGATAAATTTCCTCGGTCTTCTTGGTGATTCAAATCTTTGCGTCGGGAAGATATCTATCAATCCGTAGGATCGGTGGTATCGATTGGTCGGAATAGGTGCGAGCGGTGTTTGTGCCAACTAAAAGTTCCATGAGATATCGGACGTTAGTATCCAAGGGAAGGATAATCCGAAGAGCGGATTGCCTGTAGGGAAATGGCCTTTCCCTTCACACCAAGAAGCCACCCAAGCCCGACAGCGAGGGAAGAAAGAAAAAGGGAAGACAGAGAAAAAAAGTAAAAAAATTAATACATCAATTTAAAACATAACCCGGCGTCTGGAAGTCGTCGGGCGTTTAAAGGTGTCTTTCTGGTGCTGCAAAGTGTGTGTGGACACCTATTCGCAGAAAGATCGCATGGCAATGAAAAGAACCGATGCAAGTGCACAGGGCGAGATGCGGGTTTCTGGATAATAATTTAGCCCAGGCCTGCGGCAGCAGCACCTGCAGAACAACAGTCGAAAATGTACATGCGAAAATGTACATGCGAGTGAATCAGGAACAGGAATGGCATCGGGAAAATAGCAGGAACGAGCAGGAGCAGCAGCAGCAGGAAGCTGGACAAGACCGGACCAGACCCAAGCTTAGAGACGGCCCCCCGCCGGTTCGTCCCCTCCTCTCGGTTCAGCGTTTTGCCTGGAACACTGAGGCAGAAGTAGAGCGAGTGTGGCAGCGGGAGTGGACGGGTCCCCTGCGAGGACGGCCAACAGTAACAATAACAGCCAGGCGACTGGGACGGGCTCGCTCGTTATGTTTCGTGACTTTTCGTCCCAACACTGCAGGTTGTATTCTGCGTCTGGGCTTTCCCAGTTGAGATTTAATCGTGCGAGGGGGTGCATAAGCTGATGGAACCGGTCGTAGGATCGAGTGCATCGACCATCAGAGCCTTGTTCCTGTCTCGCAGGACATCGCTGCTGGGTGCTCCTCGAGACAGTGGAATACGACACACCCTCTCGAGACGACAGAAGAAACCAGACGAAATTTTCTTCCTAGCAGAGACGACAGAGGCGAGAGGTGCAAGGTGCTGGGGCCTTGTCCGCAGAGGCGCTTGCCCAGTAAGAACCAACAATGCAGCTTGTCACGACAAGCTTGCCCGCCAAGATCGACTACTTACGAGTTAACGGAAATACCGTGCAGATACGTCCAGCTGGTGACCTCAGCAATTGGCTGAGACTGTTGTTGATGAACCTGGTCGTGTCTATTGAGAATGATGTCGAGGAAGAGGTGTGTTATGTGGAGGGTGGTGGGGCAGCGCAGGGACGTTCGTTTCGGATGAATTCCAATGAATCGCGGACACAACAATTCGGTCTTGGATGAACACCGACGACTTTGACATCAAAACGTCACAGCATGTTCAATTAAAAGGAGGGTACCGACGGGAACAAGCGTCTGCTATAATCTAACTTTGATAAGTTCACATTTCCCGGCTATTTTATCTTGTTTTACATTGAAGCTCGACTAGCTTGCAATTTGCCTCGAAACCTCGTTTGCAAACATCACAACTGGTCTGGTGACTATGACATGGCCCGCCGACATTATTATCACTTGATCCGCCTGTTACATTTAGAAGTGTACATTTGTTACTTGTACTTGTGCAGTTACATCTGCGCAACTAGATGATCCACAGGTACATGTAGCTGAAAGCTAGCGCGCCCCCAAACATTCGCTTGCAGACTTTTTAGCTCCAACTCCAGCTGTTCCCCTGAAGGAAGCATCTCGGGAAAGGAGCCTAAAGCCGTGATACATCTTCGGCCCCCATCATAAGTACCAGAGCAGCCAAATCCTCAAAACAACCCAGCAGAGCTACTTGGAGTTTGTACACCGGGTGGAGCAAACTAATACCCGGGGATTCTAGAAGCTGGAGTGGAACCTTCTTCGCAGGAAACCCTTGCAACCACGCAAACATTGCCAGACTTGGAAGTTGCGCACAGGTCAACTTGGAAGAGTGGCAGCACTTGGTAGGTTCCAAATTCTGCCCAGTTTATATCTACAAGCTCTCCGAAAAGAATGCCGAATCTATCTCCATGATCTCTTCGCATGAGCTGGACTTGTCGGGCTCCCAGGTCCGGATATACTCTTTGATGGCAAAGCTCACATCCAGATGTGGGTCTTGATCTGTCTCGATGAGTTCCAAGGCTATCATCTTCTTGCAAGAAGGCTCTGCTTGCAAAATCAAAGATATAATGTCGATTCGCTGGTGTCTTATAGCTGAACTCAAGGCAGATAACCCATACCGTGTGTCTTCGGTGTATATATCCGCCCCTTCTCGTAGTAAATAAGCCACCGAATAGATATTGTTACTCTCGATCGCCATGTGAAGGGCCGTGACTCCATTGAAAGTAGCCGGCGACTCGTTCACATCTAAGCCTCTTGCGACCAGAGCTTTGAGACAAGCCAAACTAGTTTTGGCTGCGAATTGTATAGCGGTAATTCGGAAATGATCACTGATGTATGTTGAAGGGTCCGCTCCGTGATCCAAGAGGTATTCCATAAGCTCGACATCGCCAGCTTGTATTGCTGGATGGAGAAGAGACTCGTTTCCAACGAAGCTGTAAGGTGCATTGCCGGCAACGTGTACAACGCCGCGCTCGAAAATAATATGTAGCAACTTGAAGCCGTCCCTTCGCAGCTCAACATAGTCACCAAGGAACGTCAACAAAATGACCAGAAAATGAAAGCTGGCCGCAGTGGTAAAAAAGCCATTTTCGCACATGGATATCGCAGCCTGAAAATCATGGATAACAAGGTGCTGATGAAATAACAGATGGTCCCTCTCCTCTTCTGTCAAAACATAGTCACTCGTGCCATTTCTTTGAAATCTGCGGTCCCAATGCTCTGGTTTAGATATATACTCGACATCCCGACGAAGGACGGCCTCCATGAACGGACGGGCAATGGTTTTCCCTGGTGTTCCTAGGCTTAGAAACCGATCAAGCGAAGCACCATATTTTATCAAGTAAGAAAACTGAAGCTTCATATCGAAGTTCAACGCGAAATTTAGCGGCAGGTCTTTCGCTGAACAGGTTTCTAAGGGTAGCGTGTCCATATCGACTCCCATAAGAATCATGCTTTCGAAAACCTGGGTCCTCTTGAAGCAGGAGTATTCATCGGTTTCGAAGTCCTCTATATGTCGTAGAACATATGTCAGAGAGGAAGAAAGGGGCGTGTTTTCTTTGCCATAAAATCCTAGCGGGGTGTATCTCCTTGCGATCTCTTCAAGAGTTACCCAGATATTGTATGAAGAGACATGTCCAAGTTGATCGCTTAAAGATCTAGCTATCTCCTTACAAGATTCAGAGGCGTGGAATCTCGCAAGCGTATGGAAGATATAAATTTCGTAATCCAACTCGGACGGCTGATGTCGATACTTGAGAAAGTTGAGTAAGAAGCCTATTGAGTTGGGGTTGAGGGCCATTAAGTGTCCAACTATAATAAGCTCCGACATCATACTTTGCTCGTATCCATATTCCAACAAAAGTTCAAGAATATCTGCGAAATTATGCCTAATTCCAAATATCGAGTCGAAATGTGCATCATCTATCTCATCTAGATCCCTTTGTAGTTCCAAATCCGGAATCAACTGTATAGAGTTTAAAACTGATAAGAAAATGACTTCGAATGTATCAAACCCAATTCCATCCCAGGTGTGAGTTGATATGGCTGAAGTGGAGTCGCTTTGAGAATTTGGTGATAGAGAATTTGAAGTGAACTCCGAAGAATTACTCATTTTACGCATGAATACGGCTGTAGTTTCATGATTATCCAGGATAACAGCCCGCAAAAATTCTTCCGCAAACATATATTGAAACCCGATATCAAGAAGGATTTGCAGTGAGCACGCGTTATTATTCGTGTCGAGCATATTTATCATCCTAATTTCGTACCATTCAACCAGCGAGTCTAACTTGGCGGCGTCCACGATTCGCATAAACCGAGGCAACTCAGATAATCGATGGCATGCTTGAAAAAATCTCCGCAATTCTTGATCAGTCTTTGGTTGAAGGCCACGGTCTTCTATGACGGTTAAGATTTTTCTTTGGCAAGTGTGATAATTGTGCACCGTTGATATCCTGAAGAATTCAGGGCCGGACATCGGAGACGATTTCAAAGTAGAAAATAATGAGATCGATTTGTCGTGGCATTCGTAAATATGGTCAATCAGCTCATTATCGTTCCGAAGGTAGAAAAGAGAGATGAGGTTTTCGCGAACTGCTTTTATAGTTACAGTATCTGTGGAAAGGAGTAGTTTAAGCGGTCGACGATACCCGAGCTCGTTCACCTGATCTAAATAGTACATTATAGTGTCATATGGTGCCGCGTTATTTGAAATGAGGAAAATAAGGGTTTTCAAGAAGCAATAGTATTTGTTTGTATTGAGAGTGCTGATTTGGTGCGAGCCTTGAGGATGTTTGAGTACCAATGGACGGAGAATTCGAAGAAGATATTCGCTCGCAATTGATATTGGCAAGGCCTTCAAAAATGATGCAGGGAAATTTCGACGGATTCGCAATGGGGGCCACACCATATCATCCCAAACTGGTGGACTTCGGATAATGAGCTCAGCTGACGTTGTAGGCACAATGGGAGATTGAGCTTCTTCTGTCTTTGTTATAGATGCTATATCGAGAATGATATCGTCAAAGACTATTCAGAAGCAATTGTATTTTGAAACCAGGGGTGCTAAAGAACCTTTTATAAATATGAGGTCGGACGCAGTGATATGATGAGCAATACCTCGACGGAGCTGCTTCTGCGATATCTCTGTGATGCCATTTAAGTACACCTCTGACTTCTTATCCAAACTTTCTCTTATCAGAAGTTCTCGTTGTATCAGCTTCCATTCTGCCTGTTTGAGACCTTTCCGTGTGCCCCATTTAACCAATCGGTCACGATATTGGCAGTAACTGTACACAAGACACCAAATTGTGAGTAGCTTTTTCGGTGATATGGAGGGGCATATAACATACGTCGCATTCAGACCGTAGGTACTATTTATACGGTCCCTCACAGCCTTGAGGGACAATCTCTCAACGCAATACAAAAACTCGATCTCTGTTTTATGCGAGTCAAGCTCGGGGCATTTCCCCGCACGTCGGGTGGCAGGATTTCCCAGTTTCTTGGATACCGTCATGGAAGGCATTTTACCGATGTATACTGATGTGACTTGTGTAATCGCGGTTGAAATGATGTTAGATATATCTCCCGGCTACGCTCCAAAGCCTTCAGCCTTCAGCCTTTAGGAAATAGGAGGGATTGATCTGAGTTAATAAGGATGTGGGAGTATTCAGCTTGTTGAAAATATTCGAGGAAACATTGATGTATCACTGGTTTTGAGGAGAGGTTTCGCGCTATATCGCCTGACAATGGGCGATGGGCGATGAGGGTCATTTTATACACAATATTGTGTAAATTCTATCCTTAGAATGGGTGTTGACTTTTCTGAATACGAACCTCATACTGCCCATGTACTGGAGGGTTGGAAATCGCAGTGATTGGGCGAGAAGATTTGTCGCCAAGAAAAATTATCGGTGACTAGGATTCAAAAGCGGCGTTTTCGCGCTGCTCGGGGGAATGCATGATGGGTGGGACTTCTTTTGAAGAATATCTGCGCGGATCTACTGTCCGGGTAATAGATTCTTGAATCGCCATAGTCGTGAAATATGTATGCCAGAGCTCAAAAACGCCATACACCTTTAGTATACAAGTCGACATTTTTGTGCGGTCTTTATTCCCCCTCGGCTTCCAGCTTTTCTTTCCCATACCTTCGAACCTCCTTATCCATAATACCTCTTACCCTGGCGCACCCACTTATGCCCACAGCGATCATGGCTTCTAATCTCTCGATCCGGACCTTATTCTCCATACTCAAAGCCACAATCTTCTCCGAATCTCCAACGGTTGCAACTGTTAACGATGGAATATCACTCTCCTCGAGATAGTTCACATCCAACCATGGATCCGGACTTGCTCCTTCGTTGTCAAAGATACTCGTGGACTGTCCGGCAGTGCAAGCGCAAACGTAGTCCGTCATCGGTATGCCGGCATCAATCAACGCCAGCGTTGCCGCATTAATACATGCCGCTAAAGTACCGCCGTCTTGCGAGAGGATGTGTATCGATATCGTGATCTCAGACCGCGCGAATAGATGCGTAAGTATCACCGAGGAAAAAGTCTTCTGTACCGCAGTTTGCAATTCCTGCACTTTCCTATTCGCCAGTTTAGCAATCATCGGTGTTTCAACTGGTCGATTCCGTCGCCTTCATGTATCTCATACTTATCGTTTCTGCCTCTCTTGATCCTATCCGTTCCACTGAAAGCCGCAAAATATACTTCGCAGCTAACACTCGCGCTGTCCTGTCGAACCCTCTGTCTGTTCGATGGCTCAGCCGGGCCTGTGACGTTGCATATTACTTTCGTAAAGCCCTGTTCAATATATGAGCTGCCATCGGCGTTTGTACTGCTGGTAGATAATTGGCAATGGATCCGCCGGAGTTCGTTCCATCTTCTGCCGTCGTTGCGGAGGCCTTCCATGATAATTGGGGAGGTGGTTCAGTGTTTGCAAGATTTGAAGGTTTGCGCCGCCGAATGTTTTGATTGTTAGGTGAAGCGAAATAAGCAAACAAGTGTTAGTAGAGAAATGCAACATCTCGTTCAACGCATGAGAGAACGACGAGGAGGTATAGATAGATGTTAAAGGATACAGTTTTAGTTCTAGTGTTGATTTATAGACTAATACATAGTTGTATAGACCCTATTAGTATTTGTCCTAGACTAGTACATAGCAGGAAGTAATTACCAGCACGGGTCACCTGTCACATCACGTAAATGAGTCTGAATTTCGAATATTCTTCATTTCAATATTGATTCACTATTTACAAATAAATTCTAACAGAAACAGAAGTTAGAAAATATTGAAGGTGTGATACTTGTACCTGACAGAGACTAAAAAGATTGAACGCCTCTGAAGTCTTGTGGAATGCACGACTATCATGCGTCGCAGTAGGACAAAACCAATCTTTTCACACACCAAAACTCAATCAACAAAGCTATTTTTACTCAAACAGGAGGCTCGTGCTTTGGAAGCTTTGGACCTGGCGCCTGAACATAATCCGCAGGATCAGTCCTCATCACCGACCCGTTCTCAGCCAAAATTCTCCCACCAAAATTGAACCCTCGAACCCAAGCGCCATTCAGAACGAAGGCAGAACAATGCGGGTTGCGGTCCCCGAGCTCCGCACGCAATTTCTTACAAGTCAGACGAACGGCACTCGCGATGTCCCAGACCTTATCGCGTTTTGCTTCTAAAGCGAGGTTGAAATCACAGTAAAGCAGCTCCGTGAATCGAGATGCGATTTCAGCAGGAACCGGCCAGAGTGTTGAAACGACGGTTGAAGCACCTGCTTGAAGAAAAGCCGAAACGAGGCCGTCCGGAATATTGGTCATGGTAGTCCTTGTTGGGAGTGTATCCGGTTGCTGTGAGATAAGTGAAACGAATGGAGAGTTTCCAGACAAAAATCGAAAGTTGTGCGCGATTTCATCAGCGGACAAATGAATGCCGGGCCCAACGGTGACGGTGCAGTTCTCGGACTTGTTCTCGCGGGGGTTAGTTCGAGTGTCACCCATAAAATGGATAAAGTCGCAGGTTTTCATCAACCGATCTTTGACCTCCGCCTTATTCGCACCGTATCCGTCGAAAATGTGAATCTGTCCGCCTTTAAACTGATGCCCGACGGTTTCCAACGCGCCTCTGGTTCTCTTTCGAGTAGAGGAAGCGATACCTGGTCCGGAAACAGCGCACAAAGTCGCGCGAGCCATACCGGTAGGGATTTTCGGTCGTTTGGGATAAGTACTGAGTCGGTCCATGCAGAGCTTTGTGACGAAAAGATTCGGGCTGTAGACGACATTGACGTACTCCCCGAGTGTATAAGATTTCCCGTTCTTCCACTTTCCAATCGGAATGGCGTGGAATGGGATTCGACTTGTCAAGTAGCTGGTACCAATGATTACAAGATCACCGATCCTGGCGAAACCTATGATAGGCCTGACCAACTCTCGAGCCATCTCTAGGTCATCCAAGATATTCCGTCCGTGGAGGGCTCGGTTTAGGAGAACGTCCGTCCATTCTTTGACAGATGTGTCTGCAAGCTGCAAGGGGAATGAGCCGGTTTTGCAACCATTCTTGTTATATTTCGACTCGACGTTCCACAAAATATAGACCTCTTGGTCAACGACCGCATAATCGATCAAGATGATAGAACGGCCTTTAGTATTGTATCTGCGAAGAGCAGTCATATCCGAGCTCCTTGGGTGAGTACCAGTAATCATTGAAACAGGGGCACGAAGTGTGTCGTCCTTGAGTACTTCATTGATGGAAATCTTGAGCTGTATATATTGAAGATTCCGAGAGTTAGCAAGCTCATCCCAGCGCATAAACCATTTCCCATGTCCGCTGCTAGTTGTTAAACAGGTAGTGAGAACGTGAGCCCATGCATCAGCTTCGCCGTCGAGTGGAGGGTTGAATGTGATTGCTTTCTCTAGCTCGTGGAGGAGGACGGCACGGTCTTCCCAAATTGTCTTTCGCCCGACGATGTTGCGGAACTCCTGGCCCTTGCGAGCTTGGGCCCATTTCCATAATTGAACGTCTTCAGATTCATCTTGCTTTTCCTTGGCTTTACCCTTTTCTTTCCCTTTCTTTTTGGAACCTATTTCTCTCAATTCTATTCCGTCTGGCCCTTCAAAAGCCATCGATGGTCTGGGTCGAACATTCGTTCGCTCTTCCCTTTGAGCCTCATCCCGAGACTTCTTGTTCTTAATCAGGAGTTTGTTGCCCTTCTGTTGGTTCATTTCGAATTTCCCACATTGCAAATTGTAACTTCTCAGAGCGACAAGACATGAGACGGCACGATCGGTGATATCCTCGTATTTTGCTCCACCCATAAACCCGGGAAGGTAATAATTAGGCTTGACAGTCGTCAGACCATATTGATCCCGCTCGATAAAATACTCGAAGGCGCGATTGTAATACCCTAAAGCCTCCCACCAGTGAGACCTAATCTCACACAAGTGACCGATCATGAAGTTCAATGTGGAAGCTTTCTCGGTGTCGCCTTGAGTTTTACAATACCTTTCCAATTCTTGGACAACGGTCCAAAAGGGGCGATGATTGTAGGTTCGAATTTCTCGTCTCCTTCGTAAGCTCCTTTGAGCATCGACTATGACTTCGCGCCAGGTCTGACAATGCATTATGATGTAAAGTAATTGCCAGTCCGCATGTATCTTCCTTTTCTTCTCTTTTTGAATAACGGAGTAGGCTTCCCGTAATTTAACTCCGATATCCGGAGTCAAAGCCTTCTTTCTGACTTTCAGCAAGGCAACATCACGGTGTCCGACGTAAAAGTCTGTGAGACATTCATAAAGCTCCATCAGCTCCAAAGTGTCTCCCGGAACGTTCAAAGTGAATATCTTGTTTTGTTTGAGCTCAGAAAATCTCGTGGCGGTCGTCAAAATCTCTGTGATACCATCTTTTGGCTCCTTCGTGTCCCATGTATTCGCCATGAGGCAACCCCACAAGACCGCTTTTTTCATAGCCTCTACGCCAGTAGGACGCCAAGATGGGTCCAGGTTGAGGTACTTGTCGCATTTTCTTGCCAATTCCTCAATATAGTCATCCCGCTTCGGCGGTTCAACTTTGTTCATCAATGTGGCCTTGAGAAACAAAAAATCATAACGTGCGCTTGAAATATCATCCTTTCTACCCTCCTGCTTGGTCAACCTAAGCAACTCTCTAGCTGTACGAGATCCCTCATCCAAATTCTCAAGATGCAGACAAGCACTCAGTTTAGTCTTGAGAGCATGGCGCTTATCTATGTATGTGAGATTCGGTTTTCGCAAATAAGCCGCAACCGCACCCAGACAGCTCTGGAAATCCAGCTTCCTTTCAGCAAGCTGAATGGCAGTCCAATAAGGTCGGTTTCCCCGGCGACTACCAGTAACCTGATGGTAATGAGCCCAGGCGGGCGTGAGAAGACTATCCCATCCTTTGACACCGGTCATTTTGAGAATACTCTGTAATTGCTGAAGACCAGCGCTGATACGTTCCGCGTCATCATTCGCTTTGAAAAACTCAAAATATTCATCCGTGAACTTATCTACCATGTCATCGTATTCATATTTGAAACGTAAGACATCTTTGAATCCTGAAGTATGGTGGTCGATACGTGCCGCTTCAAGTTTAATGTTTTCGATAAATATGTATTTGAGCCAAGCGGACTCAGCGATCAGAACTTCGTCCCCAGCAGTTATCGCGGAGTCGTATGCGTTACACCAGAGGTCCCAGACTAAATTGATAGAATCGGCTTCAATGGGGCCGTCCTTGGCAATCTCATCATGCATGTTCTTCCCCGCAGCTAAGTAGATTTCCGCGATTGTTTTATTCCAGAGTGTCCGTGTGGGCGGTCTGTCATCGAAGAATTCCGCGAGACACTTGATGAGATTACCGAGCTCGAAAGAGGCGGTAACATTCTTGATAACGTATCGAAGGAGGGTGTTACAAGCGAAGAAATGTCCTGCTTTGATAAATTTTTCAATGATTCGAAGAATGTTGAATCGTTGGTGTTCAAGAAGTTCTAGGGGAACTGGCGCACTGGCGTGAATAACGTGCTGATACTCCAAATAAATACGAAAGATATCACACTACAGGCCAGATTAGCCTAATGTTTTCTCAACCTTCCTTGAGTACAGAAATAACTCGGAAACTCTCTGACTCAGAATACTCACATGGAAATATTTAACAGTGTTCGGGTGGCGGTTCTTGACGTAAAGCTCATAACACTCCTGAAGATAAGTGCTAAACTCCCCACCGGGCGGTGAAGACTCATCTCCACGAAGTTGAATCAACTTGAATAGAGCCCTAAGAACCATGGAATCCTCGTTGGTACACAGGAAAACGTTGGTATACCCGATAAAACACTCATGACCCTTTCGACGGTGAAAGGCCGCGAGGCTGTGATACCCCTGTTGAGCTCGAATCCGAGCTCCGATGTAATGAAACGACGGAGAAGAACTAGCCAAAATAGGCCATTTGCGACTGATATGCTGCATTTCCATATGGGCTTTATTGTAAGCTCCTAAGAAGAGATGCCATTCGATTATTCGGAAAATATGGGTGAGTTCCCAAAAGACGGCGTCATCGGAGCCAGCGAGAAGATATTTAGTGACATTTTCCGTGACGAAAGGATGGAAGTTTTTGGGTGCTGGCTCGGATGCCGCGATTTCTTCTGCGATCAGAGCAGGGCGGCGGGCGATGCGTTCTGCTACAGATGGTGCGAATGTCCAGAGAATCCGACGGATGTCATCCGTCAAAGATCCGCGAGGGACATAATCGTCTAGGAATTTAATGTCATGGCCAGAACCCTGATCCATATTAGCGGTGAGGGGTTCGAAATATTGAGGATTAAATTAAAGTGGGATGAAGTGGGATGAAGTAAGATGGAGGTGAGATGGAGGAAATGTCCTTTCGAATAAAATTAGAGCAGGATGATAATGGTGAGAATCCTCAGCAGACGCTTGAGGGAAGCTTATGAGTTAACCTACAGCCGAGGTCTTTACATCCTTCATGACTACTATAATACAAATAACAACCGCTCTCTACATGTTTCTAATGATGCATTTAAAGATAAGAACATCAATATAGGAAATTCCTTTGCGATATAAACCTCTTTCTACACTAAATAGTATACCAACTTACCAACCCTTCACATAGCCATCTACCCCTAAACCCAGCTTATCAAACTTATTACATCAAACCCAAGATTCCGCCTGATTAACACCGTCACCAAAAATCACTATCCCATTGTCGATATCTCGCGCTCGCGTTGACCCTGTTGTATAATACCTCCAGCACCAAAAACGGGAAATATCCCCATATGGAACAATCCTCCACTCCCAAAAGCTCCCTATACCTCCCCGAATCCCAACCTATATCACAAGAAAACGGATTCCTTCTATTATATCTATGCTTGAATATAATATCCAACAATGCTAAGAATCTTTTAGACTAAATTATCGCCCGAAATAGCTAAATCATCCCAGTCTAGATTAAATCTATTCAAACTCACAACTACACCTGCCTTGCTGCACGAAAGCTTACACTTTCCTCCTATTGGAGTATTGATCCAGTAATGCCTGATATATTCTATTATAATATTCGTATACCTTTACACAAAAATGCAAAAAAAGAAATATGCCGAAAAAATCGTGAAAATGTATCTAGTATCGTTACACATTACCAACCAAACTAAAATGCTTCTCCAACCATAAGAAAAAGGAAAATATGACAAGACCAATATGTAATGCTGTTTTGCTGGGTGGTATATATACCCCAAAAGCCAAAATGAGTTTCAACCCCGCTGAGTACCTTTCAAAAATCAAATATTTCCCTAAAAAAGGAGAAAACCTCGGATGAAATAGCATTCCCTCTGTTTACTCCATCCTGCGCACCTCCCTCTTCTTCACAGGAGTAGTAGCAGTACTTTTCGTCCCATCGACTCTCTCCAAAGCCACACTCGGCCCATCCCTCATAGCCACCAACATCGTAACAATAAACCCCATAAAAAGCTTCGTCCACAACACCACCCCATTCTCGTTCGATAATCCCATAGCCTTCAACAACCCACCGTGGTCCATCTCCTGCCTGAAAGCCCTTAACTGACTCTCCGGAATCCACAGCCCTTGATTTCGTAATCGTTGTTGCTCATCGTCGCTGGAGCTACTGATCTCTCCAGCGGAATTCTCCGTCCGCCATCCGTCATCTTTAACACCCCTTCTGAACTCCGGGTATTCAGAATACGGCGGCGGCATTCTTCCTTCACTAATTCCTAATCCCCTAGATGAGGTCGATCGCCGCCCGTGTGGTCGCTCGTGGACTTCCTGGTGTGGTTTAATCGGTAATATCGGCTTATTTTTACTATCCTGTTGCTTTCCACTCCGCTTCCGCGGCCTGCAAGGCGTATTCGGATCGCTAACTTGATGTGCGTGATCCCTCTTCCCACCGGAAAACACAACCTGAACCTCCTCATCACTAGTAACCTGTCCCTGTTGCTGGTGCTGAGATGCCCTCCGTCGAGTCCGTCGATTCAAAGTACCTTGGGATTTATTCGGCGGCGTGATAGCAGTGGTCATTGAACCAGTATTATTCAAAATCTAACAAAATAGAAATGAAAAGAAACCAAGACCCCCAACGAATTCGCGGAGGCGTAGGAAATTTTCTCGAATTAACAAATTGCTATCCCCGTGAGGGCGCTCGGGAATCGGTAGAAGAAGAGTCTTACATCCTTAAGGTCGATCGACAGGCCGGTACCATTCGATCTAACGGATCCAGTCGACCTGGGCTCAGGGGAATTGGGCATCAATCTCTGCCCACCGCTCCGGAGATGTTCGTCGTATTGATCACCGAATAATATGTCGGAGCCGAAACTTTCCTCTATTTCGCTAACTTCCAGGAGCTGATCCATAGCACGCTGTCGCATATCTCTTAATGTCGAGCGAGGCGACAATACGCCTCTTCCGAGTGTTGTTATTACCGCTGATGTTACCCTAAACGGAGAGTATAAGACATAACCAATGCCGCTACCCAGGCGAGCTGGAGTCGACTTTGTAGATGAGGACGGAGAAGCACGAGATTGTGGTGATGAGCGAGAAGCACGAGTTGCCGGCGAGTCTTCCGAGTCACTTGTTTCGGTATCGGTGGGGGATGTGGGAGGGGATGTAGAGGGTTCGTGGTGTTCTTGTTCTGCCTCACTTACTTCTGCTGGCACATGCGAACCAGCATTCGAGATGATGTCGTCGTTGATATTTGCGACCATTCCGTCTTCTTGTAGTTTTTCGAGTTCCTCAAACAGCGAGTTACGTCCGCCGCTAAGTCTCTCCAACTTTGGACTACCCCAAGAGCTACTAGCATTTCTCGAGTGACCGCGAGTGAATTCAGCGGATGAACGTCGGGACGAAGATGGAGACAGGATGAGCTGTTTCGGCGCCGCTATTCCAGATGGAAATTTCCGCATCTTTCGTTTTATAGGAATGTCGGTACTAGTATTCGACGTCGTGGGGCTAAGTGTTTGCCATGCAGCGTCACTAGCCATAGGTGAAAATAGCGATCCCTTGGAAGCATCTATTGTTGTCCCAGTAGGCATGTTGAGTTCTGCGAATGTCTCCAACGACCTTGGCTTTGGCGTTACATCGATCATGAGTTGCCCCAGCGTCCTGACTTGGCTGTTATACATATCTTCCTCTTCTCTCTCCTGTGCCTGCGCCTCTAGCTCGGCAATCTCTCCGAGAGCCTTTGTGAGCGCCTGCGCAAGCTGTGCGTTATCCATCGCCAGGGCTTTCTTTTCCGTCACTGCAAGAGTCAAGGCGGTATTCTGCCGTCTCTCCAAGTCCAAGTCCTCTTCCATGTTTACTATGTTGGCGTTTAAGGTTTCGATCTGTTCTCTCAGTGACTTGATCTGGTTGGTGTACGATGTCCTCTCTCGAGCGTTGATACGTTCAGTTTCCCGTATTCGTTCGTCGAAAAGGGCTTCCCATTCGGAAACTTGGTTTTCGAGACTCCTGATTTTGCCGTTGAGTCGCTGCACGATCGCTGCGTGTGATGTTTCCGAGGTAGGATCAGTATACGACCGTAGCTTCAAAGTCATATCACTAATCTGCTTCTCAAGGTGTTCGATATATCCGGCCTGCTCAATCGACGGCGTCTTACGGTGTCGAAGGGAAGCGTGGATGGAAGGGAGACTGCCAAAATTACTCGAATTTCTCCTGGTCGAAGTGATCAAATCGTCGTCCGAAGCGGTGAGATCGGATAATCTTGAGGAAACGGTGCTGGCCTTGCCTAGCGATGCGAAATGCTTGGTCCTAAGCGCATTCGCTGCTCTGCTCAGGCCTTTGACCTCCTCTGGTTTTACCGAGCTTGCCATCGGTGTTGCTCGCATGTGAGAGTTTCGGAGTTGCAGGCGTCGTTCTTGGAGGGTCAGAGGGAAACTGGTTGCCGGCGCGGTATAACTTCGCTGTATCGGGTCCGGCCCCGGTGGATCGAAGAGGGCCGTGAGCGGGTGGGCCGAGTCCCATGAATTCATATTGTCGTTGTTGTAGTTGAAGTTATTATTCTCATCAACGGCAGCGGTCTCGCCGGCTTCGTCAAAGGGAGGATACAGCCGACTCTGGAAACTCAGGGCAGGATTGTCGAGACCATTGACAGGGTCGCTTTCCAACTTATATCCGCCATTGCTGGATTCATTCCAGTGACGGTCGTCGTCGGCCGTGAAGAGGGTGCCATTGCCGTTGTATGTGGTCCTACGCAAAAAAAAATGAAACAGTTCACCATGTCAACAACAGCATTCCGAATACATTTATTTCCCTCCCAGACGACGGGGTGTCCAAGATACGGCGAACGTACTCTTCTTCTTCTTGAATTCGGGAGATGAGGCCAATCTCCTGTTGGCCCATGGATCTGGGGTCCTCGCTGGCATTGTTGGTAGGTCTATTAGTGGTGTTCAGGGGGGCCGTGATGTTTGTGTTGCTGTTGATGTTGTCGTCTCGCACGACGAGCGACTTCGCTATAGCAGAGGTGGCCATGTTTCAAAGAGAATGCTGCTGGGCATCGCCATCAAGATGAGCATTCCCAATGTTCGCTGGACGGTGCGGTTGAGTTTTCCAGAGGCATATAAATCCGGGGAAGCATACTCGGTCGTTTCTCAGAGGAGGGAGAAGGGAGGAGCTGGTTCGGCTATGGGGCTCCGAGAGGAAGGAGACCATTTGCCCTTCTCCTCTCTTGTTCGCTAGCTCGTCCTATTGAGGTTTTCAGATGCTCCAGACGTGTGACCAGCGAATGGACCAGGTCCGTCCAACCAGAGCCGGGTGAGCTGGCTGCATGCGCATACGCCCATATATAATGCATGCCCGCATTGCTGTCCGTATCTTCGGGTGAAATGTTCAACTAGCTGTCCGCTGGCAAATGCGGAAGCTCCTGCCAGCCCTGCATACGGCCTCGTTCTGAAAATTTTCACTTAATTATATTTCACAGAGTGAGCACTACATGTCTAGCCGACAGATATGAAAGACACTGTTAGGGAATCCACTGCCTTATTATTTTACATTGTGCTCAGGGAACATGCCTGCCGACCCGGTCCAACATGTAAGCTGCCGAAATCTTGCGTCTGACAGGCCCTTGCATCCATGTTGGTTGGTTGGCTCTCAAAATGCACATTTAATTAGCACAGGCGTCTAACGACGACCTCGTTTCTACGACAAGAAAATGTGTCTATAAACAGGAGTATGTGATATCTAGAACATAGTATGCTACAGCTTCGCGACCTCCGTCGTCTCCACTATTTCCACGTCCGCAGGCATACCTCCCTTCCCAAACACCACCAGCGTCTTTCTATGCGGATCCCCTCTCGGCCCATATCCCAATATCATCCGCCGACCATCTTTTGTCTTACCCTCCGGTCTTGGCTCAAAAACATATTCCCCCACCCCTTCGGCTGCCATCCACTCCTTTATAGCATCCCTCTGCTGCTGTATACTCAACGATTTATCGTTCGTGAACTTTAACAATCGGGTGACTAAATATGCCTGCGGCGGGAATAATATAATCGACCTCGCTTTGAGCGCTGCTAGAATCTCCGCTGCTGACATGAACGTGGTAGAGACTGTCTCAACACCGCCGTCCGAAGTCGGGAGAGTTATATCCTCCTCCACATTTCCGGATGATAACGGTAGAAATGTCAAAAACATTCTCGTATGATATCTCTTTTTCATCGTAGGCGGTGTGATCCATGTCGTATACGGTATCAAGCTGTCCACATCCGCAGACAGCTTATTCGAAGATAAAAATTCGCCAAATTTTAACTTGCGATTGTGTATTTGTTTTCGAATTTCGGGGAATGTGGACGCCAATGAACTCGGAGGCGGTGAAGTCGTTAACAGCACACCCGTTTCTTCAAACGTCTCACGGATCGCGCAGAATTCCGGCGATGTATCTTCTGCATCTTGGTTTCCGCCTGGGAAGACGTGCGCATCCGCAAAGGATCCGATCGTGGAAGTCCGATGCGTGAGAAGAATGCGATTCTGAGAATCCAGCAATACCAAACTATTAACTTCGTGTAAGTTGATATTTCTTCTCTAAATTTAAGGAAATGCATCCACGAACCTGGCACTTGGACGAGGCACAGCTACTCCCGTAGGCTGCACTGTCGTATAAGAATGAGGATTGACCTTCGGCGTCGCCATCTTGATATTCAATAACGATGTGTTGCGAATACCTGGCCGGGTTCGATTCAAGATGCTGTCGACGGGGGAGAATCGCGATACGGACGCTGCACCAACTCTGCGGGCATGAGATCGGATAGAAATAGAAAATACGGCATGCATTGCGGTCCCTGACCGTTTCCCCAGTTTTCTATGTTTCTTTATCTGTGGAGCGCGGTGGGTGCCGTGGCCTCGGCTCAATTTCGCGGGGACGCAGGTGGTCACGTTAAAGGTAGCTGGGCCCGAGGTTCCCACAGCCTTTTCCAGACTCTAGCTCTCGCGCGCCCATGCGAAAGCACTCGAGATAATAGACAGACGGACCTGAATTAATCGTTCCAACGGATTAAAGATCACATGACGAAGTTAGTTCAGTTCAGGCATGGATGGGACTGGGATTCGGTGTCTCTGTCTCGCGAGTCGAACAGAATTTGGTTCATTCTAAGAAGCTCCATGGTAACCACGCGAGCGCCTATATCACTGTAGAGACAGTCACTGTTATGATCGAGCTGACGGCGCCTGGCTGGATGCCCATTTGGCGTATGCGAAACAATTTCGAGATCCTCGCTGAGGCTAAAAGCGCCTGTCGATACGGAGTACATGTCAAGCTGCCGTGCATCAACGGAGGGTATTTCCCACTCCGATGAAGGATCTATTGTAGGCTTAGCGGGTATCACAGCTGCGCCCATAAACATAAAGAGCTATGAGTGATTGCGAAAAGACGCCTTGACCATGCAGAATGCTACAATGTCGCATCATGGTAAACTATAGACGCTAGGATGCTATAGCTATAGTATCTCGATCTTCACGCGACGGGTTGATTGCAGAATAGTCAACTAGTCAACCCCGAACGGGTCTCCACAACCGCTGCAGCTCTCAGGTGTGCACGCATCTTTGGAAGCAAGGATTACTCCTGCACGAGCACGAACGTAGACCAGAAGATGCAAGCCATGGCCGTTACCTCGCGCCCAGTCGAGCGTATGATAAAAAGATGCAGCCCTCCTGCCAGCCCCTCCGGAAAGAAAATTAAAGAAATTACCATTTCCTTGTCACTTTAATTCTTCCACCTCGTCGAAGTATACCCGCGCGATGGTTACAATCGACCAGGCGATAGAACGGCTCAGAGATGCGCTGAACAGCGAAGGCTGGATCGGTGAACTCGCCGGTATCCTGCCCCTCACAGGTTTTATAGACTTCATCGACACGCCCACGAAACTGCATATATTCGAATTATTCGGCGCGGTTCCATTATGGTGCTGGCCGATAACCCCAGGCGACATCCGTCTCCTGCTCTCCGACGCCTACCTCCAAAGCATCTGCTGCCTCGATCGGTTCGGTTCCAGTCTCGCCTGGCACGCCCTCGACGGTCGCTGGGGTGATTCGTATCCCATAATCAACCCGGAAACCACCCGATTATGCCTCGCATCTCAGCCCGTCAGAGAAATCCCCAACGAACATGAGAATATGAACGAGAAGAAATTGAGGGTGCAGAGACTCCAGATCGTTCATGTTACTCGGACGCCTAACGCTGAAAACGGACGCGAGCCGTCCGAGAATTGGTTCCGATATCTGTTCCTCGATCCGTTTTGGATGTATTCGAAACGATACTTTTTCACGTCTTTTACTGGATATTTCTTACTCTCGGGTCTGATCGTGTTCGTCGCGATATACGAATACTGGATCGCTCTCACGTTTTTAATAATAATGCCGATAACCGGCCTCATCGTTTCTCTGATATTCGGTAGCAGACCGAAGGGACTTCTCGTCGACGCACCCAGTCCGTTCAACAGAGCCGTCGTCGTCGCAGAACACATGAACGCGACTGAATGGACAGTTTTCTACGGCGAGAGCAGCATCGTCAACTCATTGCTTAACAAGCAATTAGAGTCCGGACGCGCACCTCTTTCCAGCAGATCGTATTTCTTACTCCGAATGTGGTTGAGAGTCGCCACCCTCGGACAATGGGCGATGGTTATCGCATCACTCGCGTTGAAAGATATGAACGCATTCGTCATCGCGGCTTGGATCATCATGTGCGTTCTAGCGCAGACGTTCATGTATCCTGCTGAAAGTGCAGCAAAGGCGTGGATGAAGTCTGTCGGAAAGATACAGTTGAAACGATACGAGACTACAACGAGCTCGCGGAGAGCGCTTCTTAATACCATCATGGCACTCAATCCCGATACCTTTGCGGAGGGAACCTGGGAGCAACTCTACAGCGGGGCTTTGAAATGGATTAATCCTATTTTAGAAACCGGACAGAGCCGGACGGATTGGGAAGAGGCTACTAGAGCGGCTATGGAAGAGGCATCTCGTTCTAATATCGACGATTTGGCGACTTCGAGATCGTTGAGTGATGAGGAGGGATTCTTGAGTAAAACTTGGAATGAAGCGAACGAACGGTTTTATTGGAAGAAGTTTATTCATGAGGGTATTTATCTCGCTAGTAAGATTATCAAGACGGCGGATCTCCCAGGGCGGAGAGTAACTCCAAGGTGAGTGGTTGAGAATCCTTCATCACATCTCAATATACGTATATACGTATATATCTGGTGCGAGTGGCGCTTAGCTAACAAACTCAAGCTCCAAGTGAGGATACTGTTCTTAGACAACGATCATAAGCGAAATTTGAAAATAAGTTAAATCGCTATTTGGATTGCTACGGGTTTAAAAAAGTCTTGGTTTTGGTTGGTTACATGATATCACGATTTGGGTATGACAATTTACGAAGGGAATTTGTAAACTAGGAAAAGCGGTCCGGAGCAACTTTCGTGATTTCTTGCGAAGTAATAAAATAGCGCTATTTTAATGAAAAATCCATACTTTCCCTCTAACATTATATTCACTAAATTCATTTCAATCCTCGGTATGTCGTCAACTATTCCCAAACCTTACGGTTGGCGAACAACACTGCCTCCGGAACACGTCTGTACTTCCAACAAAACTCCTCCCCGGCGGGATTCCGCAGTGCCCCTTCAGGCGTCAAGCATAAATCCATAGCATCGTTATTTAAGATCCGATATTGAATGTACCGCCAATCTTCTCTATCCATGGTACCCCCGACTTTTACCTGAGCCAAATGCGGAGACTCGTCCGGTGACGCAGCGGGTATAAATTTATTCAACATGGTAAAAACTTTTGAACCGCGAGGGTGTTCCAGTACCGCGCTTGTAAGTTTAACCGCGTAAATATCATCTTCGGCTTCGTGGATGAAGAGATGGAACTCATATCGACCATCGGGAAGGATACCTATATCGTAACATGTCAGAATATATCTTTCCCAAGATGGTTATTCGGTAAAAACTCACAAGCCCAGATTCCAGATGCAGGTTTCGTCTCCGAAACCTCTAGAAGTCGCTTTTCAAGAGCTGCGTATGTAACCGTCTTGTCCAAAAATTCCATTCGGAACATATATTTTGACGGTCTAATCTCCAACCCTTCTCTGATATCCCTGATAAACATCTCACTCGTGGTTCTTTCGTTGGCCTCCAAACTCAACGGCGGCCAATAGTCAACGACGTCGATGTACCTTAAACTCGGAACAGTTTTAGCCCAATGATCGTTAACCCCATCGATCTGTCCCCTCGCTGAAATGGAGAAAGAAAAATCCTTTGTGGCGTCGATTTCGAAGCTCCCGGATCCGTTATCCTTTACGTCCAGATTATGCGCCGCCCACGCGTTAAATGTCGCTGGTAAGCCCAAGAATGGATGTGGAATCGCTCTTTGTCGAAGCACCAATAAATCCCCGGTGACAGGATTATCACCAATATAAACATGATCTGTCGAGAAAGTCCATTCAACCTGCTGTGATATCGCGAATGTTCTAGGAACTTTCGTCATTTCAAGTTGTGTCGCGAATCGTTTATATATGTCGGTGTCGTTATATTTATCCGGATCACGCCCGATGACGAGGGTACTCTGGACCAAAGCATCATAATTTCCGGTCGCATAAGCTTCTTCATCTCCAGCTGTCTGAACGGTTCCTAAATATCTACACGCCAGAAATTCCCGCTGAGGAGTAAAGGTTATCGATGGGAAATAAGTGTCGTTTGGTTCTTCTGTTTCGACGAGGATGTATGGGCCTGGGTAGTGGCCTACTATAAGACAGTTCTGCCAGTTTTCTAAGGCTGCTCTGAGTCTGGAAATGACGAATGGGTGGGAAGATAGAGGAATCACCCTTCTGCGTAGGAAGTCGTCTCTGTTTGCTCTTCGGCAAGGGAATTCTCCACATACGGCGCCGTAGTCGTCGATGAGACAGTTAATGCCCGTCAACAGGGTCTTTTTAAATTCGCTGGGCGGTGCTGCTGGTAGGTCGTAAATGTAATTCGGACACCAAGACCAGCCCCCTGACTCAGTTACCCCCGTCTCGTTATGCAATAAGCTAGCATGATCGATGTTGCGAATCTTCTTGAATACTGCCTTCGTAATGGTGGAAGGCGACATTGAGTAATCCACGTTGTCGACACCAGCCAGCAATGCAGCAATGATCATTCGGTCTCGAGGCCATGAAGTAACTCTCGGCTTGAGAATTGCCAAAAGATTGCTCACATTTTCTATTGGTTCACGCAGACGTCGGATGATATTTGATGCGATCCAATGGCCTCGAGAGCATTGACTTGGGTCTTTAGCCAAAATATCGTCGTCAAGATCTTTGATTATCGGTAAACCAGTCTCAGGGTCTTTATAAACCACTTTGATCTTTCTTGCCATGTTGCATTCCACAGCCGTCCATCCGCGTGAAAACCAAGGCGATAATATAAGTGCTAGAGCAGGACTCCCGTCATCCCTCCATTCAAACTGCGTCAGATAACTATCATGAACCAACGTAGCCTTCGATTGAAAATAGTTGTTGTGCATTTTCTGAATCGTCGCGGCTCGCAGTTTCGGATTCATAGGGATGGAGATTGAATCCCACCACATCGCTGTATACCCGAGCTGTTTCACCAGACTGGCGAAGTATTCGAACAGACATTTGTTCACATAGCCCGGAGTCCCAACACCCACGCCTGTTCCATCTACCCAAACGTGAGAGATGGTAACGTAGGGTACATCCAAGCTTTGCACCTCGAACGGTTCACTAATGGACCAAGTCGTCCCACCTCCGCCTTCGATAGATACCCGAAGTAAATCCGGCTCGAAAAATAATTTCGGTCCACACCCATCATCCGACTTAGATCCGCACTTGTGGAGTTGTTTCATCCTCGTAGCATCAACAGTAGTAGAACCGCAATACGAAGCCGTGCAAGATTCGTGGCCCTCGTGGCGGAGTTCTTCATACTGCTCCGCTATCCCCATAATCGCTGGTAAATCGTGCTCTCCACGATCACTAACCAGTGATAAACCCCAGATCCGACTGAGGCATATCCCCTGCTGACGAGCTTTCTGGGTTACTTTTGCGAGAGCGGGAGCTACGACTCCGTGAGGTATCATTGTATTTCCCCATACTAGACTAAGAAAATTATAGCTGCTGAAGTGCATTTGAATGCATATTCCCCAATATAGAATCTCGCAGATGGGGAATAGATCGATACGACTAGTTTCCCGAGCCGTGTCTGTATACCCGCCGTGAACGACATGTGTGCACTTGAGCAGCTTAATACCTTCGAGGAGCCAGTTGAGGGCGAAGATGGCACAAGTGAGATGAGAAAATTCTCTGGATTCTCGATCCGACTCTTTGGACCCTAGTTGACATGATGCGATCTGTATCACCCAGTCACGGAAAGATTTCCACTCGCACGAAGGTAGTATGGCGTTGAAATGTTCCATATGTTTTGCACATTCTGGGTTCTCGCATTTGTATATTTCGGCCGCTTTGCATATTGGTGCGATGTGATTCAAAACCGGCCAGTGTGGATCAAACTTGTTCTGCACGTCCTGACCGATTCGTCTGAGCCATTTGTGAGGACGATCTATCATATTTTTGCAACCTCCTTTGGTAGATGCGGAATCATTTCCAGACTCCGTTGTCTGGATGAGTAACGACTCGGTGAGATTTAGCGGCACAGGTGCCAGAACCTCGGGGTTGGGTATAGGTGGATCGCTAGCTTCCAGCGCAGCTTGACGTTCCATTTTCTCAAAAATATCCATATTGCTCGATTCATTTTGTCGAGCAATCTCCTCCTCAGAAGGCGGCTTCACCGCAACCAGTCCGGTTTGCGGATCGATAAAAAGCATGGTGATATCGATATTATCGAATACCCAGTCGATATAGACGGCCTACCTAGCGCAAATGTTAGTTACCTAATTTCAGTCATTCGAACCGGCCCTTCTACTCACAAAATAACTTTGGTGTCGCAAATTTTATGGAAAGCGCCCGCTTTAGTTGTTTTGCGCTGTGCGGGGTTCTAGATTTCCTGATATGGGTCGTATATAGCGGCATGGGCAATTTTGTGGTTTTCTCGTCTGGAGATGCCCAAAAGGGCTGACTTGGTTGGGTCCGTTTATGCATCTTTCGTGGAAAAACACTCGGAACATTTTGCGGCTAGAATTGATGTATAGGCTTTGTGGGGCTCGGAGGCGGGATCCGAGAGTAGCTGTTTAGGCATTGAGGATTCTGGGTCGACGGTCTAAGAGTACTTTTACTCCAACTGAATGCGAATATTCACTTCAGTATCCGTATGGAGTATTTATAACGTATTTAGGTATGTTCATATATAAATGGTGAGATTACACGGGTTTAGTCTTTCTCTTCCTCTTGATAGAAATAGTGCACCGTTTCGACCCATGGTGGTTTCTCAACTTCGCAACTAGTATAGGTGTATTTCCGCCGATTCTTCCGCTTCACAAAATGCCTGTCATCGCAAGCGAGTGTGGGTCCATGGCTAAAAGGTGGGATGTATTTAAACGGAGGGCTGGATGGTGGGGTAACCTAACACGATCCTCAAGCTCCGGCTCCCAAATTGTAGAAACCTCAAGCTTGGTACCGGAAAACCCGCTACAGAGATCAATCATATTCGGTCTTGAAGTCGCCAGAGTGTCAAAGTCATAAACCGAGCCATCACGTGAGGTCTTGACTAAAAATATCAGACCCAAGTCAGTCGACTTACATGACGTACGCCGGCCTGTTTCATAGCTCAGTAGCTGCCGGAATTAAGAAATATACTCTGGTGGTGGTGTGAGGGAGGACGCTAGGATTTTGAACCAGTTTTTCTAGGCTGGAATAGCTCTCGCCGGGCCGTCCAATTGGCGGACGTAACGACCAGGCGGTAGAACAGTTCCAGACTGAAGGCGCAGTATCTGTGGCTTGCATCTCACTTGTCGGGTACCCACGAGCTCTGCCAAAAGGCAAAGGCAGAAGTGTAGGTTTGAGTTTCGTCATGGCACCAAGCCTGAACGACGTCAAAGTCGCAAGGAAGAAGCTGCAGCAGATTGGCAAGGGTACCGAGACCTGAGATACAGCGTACAGAATATGTGCTCGCCATTTGCATACGACAGGGAACAGGCCCGACAGGAGCTGAGCAGATAGGTCGACCCGGCACAGAAGTCAATTGGAGCGGGAGATATCGATAGTGGAATGACCCAACAGTTCGACAGCAGTGGATCTGGCACTGTTTTCGGGTTTTATTTCCCCACTTCATTCAAAGAGTTTTTTTGGGGGATCCAAAGGTGCGTCGATAGCTCCTCCAATGGGTGCCTGGCTGTCGCATGTATCCAATACTTAACTTCGGCGTATTAAGATTGCGTAGCACATGAAAGGAAAAGCAACCCAGATCGGAAACAGCGATCGAGGTACAGAGGTACGGACCAGGGCTGTAGAACGTGAACCTTGATGCGGTGCCCAACCAAGATCTTGATTTGGCGAGTTTGGCTGGATGTCGGCATGATATATGAAGCGAAGAGGATTCCCACCAGCGTATGCGGATTGGAATTGAGTCTTTTTTTGCACCCACTGGCTCTTCTCGGAGCGGTTCCTATCATTTTTTCATTTCTTTTCCCCTTTGGCGGCTTTGTGCGGGGGCCAAGCGTGCGCGGCTTTATTGATTCTGTCGATTGACCGGGGCTTCATGCGAGCGTACATTCCTCAATAGCTCGGACTAGTCTGTAGACCCTCGGAAGTCTGCTTGTCGTCGATTGGATCTTTTCCGTCAGTTCAGAGATCATTCATTCCCGGTCTGCTAGCGCTGTTTCTGTCGCAATTGCATCGTGCATGAGATTGAGGAAGATAAAGGGACATCTTTGGCTGCCCCCCCTCGCTTGAAGTCGAAGTTGATGAAGAAGAAGAAGAGCCCGATATTACGTAGCATAACTATATAACAACGAGTGCTCCCCACGCTGGCGGAGTAGAAAAAGCAGCCTCCAACCTCCCCCGTTGCGAAGCATTAATTGCATTCCTGTTCCAGAGAACCGTCAGCATTGTCGTGGGAGCACGTCGGGTTGACAGAAGCGAGTTAGTTGAGTTCTGTTTGTCCTCTCAACCCAACTCGGGTTGAGCACACGCCCGCCGACAAGATGGAAACCCCAGCCCCAGCACCAGCACCAACAACACTACCTCCATCACACTCTCCAGCTACACCTCCTGACACTCCTTCCAGAGTCAAGGCACAAGAGATCAAGATGTCGGGCGAGATGATCCAGGAGGAGATCAAAAACGAGGCCATTCAGGCTGGTGCTCCTGCCTTCAAATTCAATCCTAACGATTCCCCAGAAGAAAAGGCGGCGGAAGCGAGAAAGGTATTTCGATACCGCGAATGTTTGGGCATATATGAAGAGAACACGGTTAACCATTCACACAGGCAATTCCGGAGGGCCTCAAGCTGCAACCGAGCACGAAGGCTGCAGCTGTCATCGATCCTGTGAGCATCTCATCTCTCTCCTCATTGCTCTTCGATGCCCTCAAATTTCCACAAAACAAATGTCTAATATTAAAATTTCTAGGATGTTGCAACACCAATTTCCAAAACTGCACCAAACCCGCAGGCTCCAGAGCAAAAAGATAAAGACGGTTATGTAAACGGCCATCCCAAAGCTGGCGACGGTGAATGGGGTCGGACAGGCTGGGCTCCTAGATTTGGTACCGGCATCGTGGAAAACGTTATGGAAGAGTTCGATGTCGACAGAACAACATGGCTGGAGAAAAGGCTAGACGACAAGTTCTTTGGAGGTGAGCTTCAAGACTGCTAAGCGTACATGCCATGGTGCTAATCATCTCATAGACTGGTATCACAATGCCGGAATCATCGTTGGAGCTTGTATTATGAGCTGGTTGGTCGCGTTATTTGGCGGTGGACTGGCCTGGGTTATCATTGTCTGTGCAATCTGCATGACTTACTACCGAACTTCTATCAAACGACTACGCCGAAACATCCGTGACGATTTAACAAGAGAAACCGCCCTTCACAGACTTTCCACCGACTCGGAAAGCTTAGAATGGATCAATACATTCATCCTCAAGTTCTGGCCAATCTACCAGCCCGTGTTGGCTGCGACTGTGATCAATAGTGTTGACCAGGTCCTCTCTACTGCAACGCCCGCATTCTTGGACAGTCTGAGACTCGAAACCTTCACGATGGGTACCAAGCCACCTAGATTGGAACACGTTCGATCATACCCGAAGACAGAGGACGATGTTGTGGAGATGGACTGGAAATTCAGCTTCAACCCCAATGATACTTCGGATATGACGTCAATGCAGCTCAAGAGTAAAGTCAATCCTAAGATTGTTCTCGAAATCCGTGTTGGCAAGGGTATCGCTAGCAAAGGCCTTCCTGTTATTGTTGAAGATTTTGCCTGCTCTGGAGAAATGAAGGTCAAAATTAAGCTTCAAATCAACTTCCCTCATGTCGAGAAAGTGGACGTCTGTTTCTTGCAGCCCCCGAGACTCGATTTCGTCTGCAAGCCCCTTGGTGGCGATCTCCTTGGTCTGGATATCGGCCTTATGCCTGGTTTGAAAACCTTCATTTTGGATATGGTTCACGCCAATCTCCGGCCCATGTTCTATGCGCCCCATGTCTTCACCCTTAACATTGCACAGATGCTCGCTGGAGCTGCAGTTGACACGGCGATTGGTGTTCTCGCTGTCACGATTCACAACGCACAGGGATTGAAGAATCCTGACAAGTTTTCTGGCACACCGGATCCATATGTCAATCTTTGCTTCGACGGTAGAGATGTCCTTGCCAAAACACATACGAAGAAAGAAAACGCAAACCCAAGATGGAATGAAACCATTTATCTCATTATCACTTCTTTCAACGATTCTCTCTGGTTACAAGTATTCGACTACAACGAATTCCGCAAGGACAAAGAACTTGGTGTTGCTTCTTTCCCACTAAAGAGTCTCGAAGAGGGAGCACCTGAGCAAGAAAACGTGCAACTTCCTGTTATCGCCAATGGAAAGTCCAGGGGTCTTATGCACTGTGATTTCCGCTTCTTCCCAGTCTTGGAAGGGGCAAAGAATGCAGATGGTACCACCGAACTCGTCCCTGAGACCAACACTGGTATTCTCAGATACACAATTCACAGAGCCAAAGAGTTGGATCACACCAAGAGCATGATTGGACAACTTTCTCCTTACGCTACTTTCGTCATCAATGGTAAAAAGATCAAAGAAACCAAGATTGTCAAGCGAAGCAATGACCCGATCTGGGAGGAACATCTTGAAATTCTCGTCAAAGATAGAGCTCATTGCAAACTTGGTTTGATCATCAAGGATTCTCGCGATCTTTCGGAGGACCCGACAATCGGATACTATCAATTGAAACTCAACGATATGCTTGATGCCACCACGAAAGGTCAAGATTGGTTCAACCTCTCCGGTGCGAAGAGCGGCAAGGTTCAAGTCAAGGCGCAATGGAAACCCGTCGCTCTCAAGGGTGACCTTGGCTCGGATGGAGGTTATATCAAGCCTATCGGTGTACTCCGTATCCACTTGGTTCGCGCAAAGGATCTTCGTAATGTCGAAAAGCTCGGAAAATCAGATCCATATGTCCGTGTCCTTTTGTCTGGTGTTGAGAAAGCGAAGACTGTTACATTTGAAGAGGACCTTAATCCTGTATGGGATGAAATTCTCTATGTTCCAGTTCATAGCAACAGAGAAAAGGTCACACTTGAAGTCATGGATTCTGAAAATATTGGCAAGGACAGAACATTGGGTCAATATGACTTTGATATTGCTCCATATATCAAAGAGAGTGACGAAATTGAAGGAGAGTTCTTACCACATGACGAAAGAAAAGAACAAATTGTTCCACTTATTCTTGACCGATCACGACAACAAAAAGGCACTCTTTACTTCAACGTTTCTTTCTATCCTACGATGAACGTCGCCGAACCAGAAGAGGCTAAGGAGGAACCAGCTCCTGCTCTGGAGACAGACCCCGATCTTGAAGTCAAAGTCCCCACTCCAACAAGTCCGACTAATGGATCTGAAGTTGAGATGCTCGACGCGGCTGAAAAGGAGGTTGAAGGAGAAGTACCACAGAAGAAGAAATCTGAACCCGTCAAGCTTTCACCAGAAGAACTACTCGGCCATAGTAAGTTTCCGGGACAATCAAAGACTCTGAGCAGTTTACTAATTATGCGTAGATTCGGGATTGTTGGTATTCAAGGTTCATGATGTCGATTTAACCGAAAGAGACTGTTACCTCCAAGTCATGATGGACGATTTCCTTTTCCCAGCGTTTATGTCCTCAAAGATAAGATCTAGAAAGGGCAAGCTAGACGAGATTGGTGATGCTTTCGTCAGAGAACTTGAATTCTCAAGAGTCACCCTACGATTAGTCGAGCACCATAAAGACAAGGCGGACAAGGACGACATCATCGCAGAACTCAAGGGCAACACAATCTCTATCTTGAAGCAATGCTTGTACAAGCCAACGGTCCTCACCATGAAAGGCAAAGACGGCGCCAACAAAGTTAATGTGACTCTTCATTATACTCCTGTTATGATGAAGCTAGACGAAAGAGAGAGTATCACAAACATGGGAACACTCCGCGTGGATGTTCTCGACGGACAGGATCTTCCGGCTGCCGATAGCAACGGAAAGAGCGACCCCTACGTCGTGTTTGAGCTCAATGGGGAGAAGGTTTTCAAGACAGAAGTACAGAAGAAGACACTGCACCCAGCATGGAATGAATTCTTCCAGGTTTCAATCCCGTCAAAGGTTGCGGCTGAATTCAAATGCAAAGTCATGGATTGGGATCTTGCTGGTGAAGTTAGTTTTTCCCCCTCCCTTGCATCTTTGTCCAAAATATTTTGCTGACGTTTGACGATAGGACGATTTCCTTGGAGCTGCAAGGATCGATCTAACCAAGGTTGAGCCTTTTAAGAAGAGCATTGCTACTGTTCCACTCGACGGCAAATCCGGTTCGATCAGACTCGCCTTCGTTTTCACACCGAACTATGTTGTCCGTCAAAGACATACTACCGCTACCTTCCACGGTACCTTTGCGGTCCCCGGGAAGATAGTTACGAACGTTGCCGGTGCACCTATTAAGGGAATTACCAAGGTCGGAGGCGGTGTCATTAAGGGTGCCTCGTTCTTAGGAAAGAATGTTCTAGGACGAGGCAAGAAAGATAAGGAGGATACCAGCGATGATGGCAATAGTCTTGCCCCGAGCAACCAGAATCTTTCCCTTGGTGACGTCTCAGTCGCTGACGACGCTCACAGCAGTGGAAGCGCCTCGCCTCCCAGGTTGAAGACTCCAAATAGGGACTCGACTAGTTCTATGGGCGGTCTCAACCCCTTCGGCAGCCACAGAAGCCAGAAGAGTATCAGCGGAGCCAGTATTGTCCCGGAGACCGGAGTGGCTCAAATCATCTTGGTCAGAGCACAAGGATACAATGACGGTCAGAAACTATACGTCCAAGTCTATCCGCAAGGCAAAGACAAACCAATTCTCAAGAGCTCTGTCGAGAAATTCAACAATGGCCAGGCCGCATGGCACAATGATGAGAGAGCTGAAATCCAGTGCACGCCAGATACGGGCTTCAAGGTCCAACTTTGGGATGATACTCATAAATTTAGGAAAGACGACATGGTCGGTGAGAACCTTCTCATCTTGGATGAAAGTTCCACCCCATCCGAGAAGACCATCCAGATTGGTCCGGGAACCCTCACCTTCAAAACAAGCTTCAGACTCCAAGAACAAGAGAGACCAAGCTCAAAGCATGGGAACAGGAGAAGTCTCTTCGGCCGTAGTAGGAACAGCAGCCCGCCATAGAGTGGCGGCCCGTTGAGAAACTTCAGCCTTAGTAACATCATGGTCAAACCATCCGATACCGGCAACCGCGGCGACAAGAGAAGGACAAGTACAAAGTCGATTGATTGATCAATCGCAGCGTCGATTTTTCGTTTCTTTTCTCTTGAACAGACTTGCAGAAAACGAAGAGTCTGGATTATGGAGAATCCCTATCGTTATATTTTGGAGTTTTACTTTCATTGGCTTTGGAAAAATGCGTCCGTTTTTGTTGAATCAGTATTGTTTCCGTTTTGAATACCCGGATGCATTCTACTATTCTTTTTTCCTTTTCCTTTCTTACTATATTCCTTTCGTTAACCCTCTCACAATTAATTCTCTACGCACATTATCCTTTCCCTTAAAAGCTATTATATTCAAGCTGTTGTTTAGTTTGTTTTCACTAAGCACCCGCATAGCCTTTTTGTTGCTCAGCTTCTGATAGCCTTTTCGTTTGCCTAATTTTACTTCTAAGCGTACACATGACGGTATTCTTTCTTCTTGTTTCGTGCAAATAACAAAAAACCTAGGTTAAAATTTCCAAAAACTTTTTGCATCATACGTGATTTACTGTATTCGTTTCGTCAGCATATACGAAGGTTTCCAAGGGAAATCAAGCCCAATTCCAAGTTATCGTCGGAGTGTTGGAAGTGTGGTTGAACAAGAAAATTCTTTCTCGCTTCAAAAAATAACAGGATTTCAGTGGTGGCCATCACCGAGGAATACGATGAAGCGAAGTATAGTTTTGATAACAGTCACCTGTCAGCAGAGCCACGGTACAAAGCTAGGCCGTTCTGATATTTATGCATATTATACTTGAGTGATTGCCCAAGCGAGACTTCAGCTAAACGAATGAGAAACCGTTTGATATAGCGATTTCGAAAACGATGGATGGTAGTCTGCAGACGTCTGGATAGGGCTGACGGCAGAAGTCTTGGGGGGTGTAGGGATGTCGTGATATGCGAGCGGAAGGTATTGTGGGGTCACACGACCAGAGAATTGGATCCACAATCCTGAACAGCTTGGTTGACTTGGATTGTGATCTGGAATTTAATAGATGCTATCGATTTACCCAATGAGGAAATCGGATACTCTTAGATTACTTGAAAATTAGCAAAGGAATGTGGCTTGGAGTTCTAGCTATGCTAGCTTGGGCTCTGGCTTGGATCGACGTTGTGATGTTGTGTGTTTGACGGTGGGCGAAGAAGTCGCAAATGCCTCCGAGGTGTGAAATTATATTAAATATATCTAATTTACACAAGCTAAAGGCTACTAAAATTCGGGTTTATCGAGTATCTTGAGTGATTCCCAGCCCTAGAATTATTGATTCCAACATTTTCGAGAGTTTATTCAAGAATATTCTTACTACGTTGCTCGACGTATGAGGCAGGTTAACTAGCAAAAGTAAGATTAACCTTCAGCATTTGTAGAGTATCTCCGGTTCGTTTTATAACTAATGGATCAGCCTCACGATCCATCTCGATGTTGATTGATCAAGAGTTCAAGTAGCTACCAGCTGGATTTCGCCATCGGGTTGCCGCCCAGACCGGCCGGAGAAATTTAGCGAGCCAACCAAACGGTGGCGGGCGACGACGTCTCGTCTCGAACAATGCACATGCTTGCCTCATGCACGATAGGATCTTCTCCCATGTCCGCAGCTGCAAGCAACCCTTCACGACATGGCATGGTCGTTGAAACCTGAAAAACAAAAGAACCTCGTTCGAATACTCAGATAAAATACTGGTTCTCGCCTCTGCCGTCCCGCTTACTTAATAAGAGCTGTTGAGGCATAAAACGGCCCCACTTTTCTCAAAAGGAGAAATGGTGCGCAGGTGACAGAATTCGTATTTTGACTAGAGCTCTGCGGATCCGCATCTGAATCCTCGATGTTTTCTAGTGTGCGAAACTAAAAAGTACATTCATGGTACTTAATAACACTCGAGCCGGGGCCGTACACGATGAAAGGCGGTGGTTTCAGAACGGTACAGGCCTGTCCGGCGCCATCTGGATATACGGCACCTCTCAGACGTTGACGATATCGTGCCACCCTCCAAAGGCCTCAATACGTGCGAGAAAACGTACTCGCAGCGTTCCACAGACACTGGACGTTCGAAAAGTCATTCACTAGGACACAGTGCTACCTGCTGCATGTCAGATTTTGGCTGGCTGTTGCGACACCCTGGCCATGCACGGGAAAGGCTCTTGACTTACTTACAAGGCTACGGCTAGACTGCAAGTGGATGCTTGAATATTTTTCATTGCGGAGTTCGGCCGCAATCCCATTGCATCCTCCATCCCATGTTCAGAAATTAGACCCACCGCCGTGTAAGAAAAAAAGTTCAATGATCTTCCTCGTTCCGCAGCACATGATGGACCCATTTCCAATTGGTTTAAATACCTTCATCTAGCTCTTTTTTTTTTCGCCTTGCCCTGCATCTTGACTCTTAGCTGTCGACATGTCGCGTAGAGAGACAGGAAACTCGAATCATCCTTCGTTCTAGCACCGTTTGGTTAAGCCTTTGCCTAGAGCGTTCGCCTGTGCATTATATTTAGATATCTTCGGCCGCGGTTTATTTTGGGGGGTTTTATTCTTAATCCTCAAAATATTCCAAGCTGTTGGATTTAAACCTACGACAACACTCTTTGAACATCGATCTCTAAATCGATACATGAAATTCCGAGATCTTGGAACTTTGCTATAACTCAAGGATGGCGAAGATGTCGTCCGAAGAAACGACACCCCTGATAGTTCGAGATGATGAAAGACCGAAGCCGAGGTTACCGACCAAACAGCTGGCGATTCTAGGTAGGGAATCTTTTACTTCGCCGACTATCATCGCAATACTCTTGCTGATACCGTACGCTCGCGCGATTAGTAATATGTCGACTCTCGGAACCCATATGCTTGACGAGCATCCTTTCCTACTTGCCACAGATGATCCGTACATTCGGGGTCCCGGAAAACGATGTCGGTTTTTGGGTCGGTGAGTACATACCATACTCCCCTTCACCCGTCCGAAAAACATATTTAAGCTAATATATATATCTGACAAGGCATCACCGCTTCGTCTTTTTCCGTAGCTCAGTGCTGCACGGGTATCGCCTGGGGTAGACTCAGCGACCGCGTCGGCCGCAAACCAGTGATCCTCGCTGGCATATTAGGCATGCTCACCTCCGTTGTCGTCTTCGGGTTCTCCAGCAGCATCGCTATGGCTATGATATCCCGCTCTTGCATCGGTATTCTAAACGGGAATGTGGGGATTTTACGTACCGTTGTCGCGGAACTCGTTCCTGAACGGGAGTTACAGCCTCAGGCGTTCAGTTTACTACCTTTGACGTGGAGTATAGGTAGCATCGCGGGACCCATAATAGGTGGGTTTCTGAGTGAGCCTGCGAAAAAATTTCCGGTTGTATTCCCGCCGGGTGGATTTTTCGACCGACATCCTTTCGCTTTGCCGAATTTGTTTACGGCGGGCATACTGTTCTGCGCTTTTATATTCGGTACCCTCTTTCTTGATGAGACTTTGGTGGGCCAGAGACACCGCTACGATCCCGGACGTGAGATCGGGAAAAAGATAGAAGCGGGTATAAACGCTTCGTTCAGTTGCTTCAGCGGCAAAGACGACGAACCGCATAAACCTTCAGCTATCACGATCACTGACGAAGAATCTACACACCTTCACCCTTCCGAGACTACATATCAAACTACCAAATCGACACATACCGCCCCAAAGAGCCATGAACCGCACCACCATCACCCGCACGCCCCGCTCCCTTGGTCACAAGTCCTAACCAAACAATCAATCCTCAACATCCTCATATACTTCCTAATCGCCGTCCACGTAGTATCATACGACTCCATCCTCCCAGTCTTCTTCTCCAGCGCCCCTCCCACCCCACAAACCCCCATCGAACTCCCCTTCCACATCCCCGGCGGCTTCGGACTATCCACCAGTCAAATCGGCCTAATCTACAGCGCCAACGCCATAATCACAATGCTCCTCCAATTCCTCCTCTACCCACCCATCGCCCGATCCTACGGCAGCGTAAAACTCCTAACCTGGAGCGCCTGCATGTTTCCCTTTATATATTTCCTAACCCCTTACACTCTCGCCATACCACCCGACAACAAACCGTTACTATATCTCGCTTGGGGGGTTATAATATTCATCAAATCCATCACGGGGGTGTTCGCGTTCACCAGCTCGACGATATTGATCACCAACACCGCTTCTTCGATCCGTGTTTTGGGAACGTTGAACGGGTTCGCTACTTCGGTTGCTGCTATGGGGAGGGCGGCGGGGCCGAGTTTCTTCGGGTGGTTGTTTAGCGTTGGGCAGAAGGGGTATTGGACTACTATTCCGTGGGTTGGGTTGACGTTGGTTGCTGGGTTGATGTGGATTTGGATTCCGAAGTTGGGGGAGGGGAAGGGGCTCGGGGAGGAGGATAGTAGTAGTGATAGTGATGGGGAAGAAGGGTCATCGATTGTGTTTTTGGCGGGGACGGATGATGAAGATGATGATAATTGTGGGGATGGGGAATCTCGGAGGGCGAGGTCGAAGGTTGCGAGGTCGAGGAGGATGAGTATAGGTAGCGTGGGAGAGCAGTGAGGATTGAATTTCTATCGTTAGGGAACATGCTGTACGTACTGCCACGCTCTCTTGTTTTTTGTTGGTTTAAAGATAGATAGTTTGCAAGATACCACTCGATTTCTCAGCGTGCGTGGCATATTTTAGATTGATACTTTTTTTTTTTATTTCGTGGTACATTATCCTCGACTGAGTCGTATCTTGTAATTATATATGAAATTGGTAAATTTTTTGGCTTTTTGTTAGGTAATCAAAAGAGTTAATGCTGGTGATTAGTCCCCTCCGAAATATCCGTACAAATAGGTAAAGTAAAGTCAATGAGAAAAATTTGTTAGGGGTTAAAGGTAAGGAAGAATATGACGAACCATAACAAAATCCCGACTTGCAAAATAAATATTGTGCAACAGTAGAACAAAAGAATGCGAACGTCGCTACAGTGCAAAACGGAAAAAAGGCACGTATTTACCAATAAATACAGGAACCACATATCCAAATCCTAAAGGAAAAAAAGGGTCGAATCGACCAATGTGTATATATATCGTACAAACCAACTCTCAAGCCCGTTTTTGAAATGCAACAATGATAATGACTTTTTCTTCCTCCCCGTACACTGCTTCTCCTATCCATTCCCGCTCTGTTCATAATCGTATACGTTCATGAACCCCCACGAGCCATCTAAATCCGTTCTACCGGGTTGTCCGAGACTCATCAAAGCCATAGCCGGGAATCCCTGAGAATCACCCGCGAGACTGGTCATCTGTGTCAGATATTCTTTCCAGTTTTCGCTCGTACCGTACCAGAATTGAGAATCGGCGGCGGAGGTGTGTGGGATATAATACGATTGCTGATGATGTTGCTGTGGTGCTTGGGTTTGTTGAGCCGCGGCGGCTAACGCGGTAGCAGCGGAGTGCACGGGATCTTGGGTGCGAAGATGGGAGGTATTTCCGTAGGTGGTTGGTATGTTTACATGACTGTTATGGTTCATCTGCGGGATCGTGTTGACGTTAGGGTCGACGTAGAGAGGAGCCTGTTGGGTAGGTGCCATATGCTGGTCCGCTTGCGATTGTGAGTAGGTGTAGTGCTTATTTAACTGGGACATTTGATTCATTGCCGATTGCTGTTGCTGTTGCAGTTCATGGTTCGTCGGTGGTGCAAATGTATTTGCTGATACGCTGGCCCGGCGCTTGGAACTCGGAGCGTTGGCGCTACTGTTGTTGCTGCTGGGATTGGTAGCGGCGAGCCTGCTGCCGTGTCGTTCTCGTAGCATTTTCATCGTCCCTTCTGTTAACGAGAGGATTATATCACCGAGTTTATTCTTGGCGCCTGGGAGATAGTTAGTATGGTCATTTTTTAGACATGTGAGCTGGTTGTACATACCGGATAGTCTTCCAAAGTCTTTCATCACGCTGACGCTCAAGTCCATATCGGCCTTGACCCTCGCAATCTCGGTCTGTGTCACCGTCTCTCTCTTTTCCCAAATTGCGAAAAGAATAGTCATGCAAGCTAGCAAAGGCACACTGGTAGCGTACCACGCAGTATCGAGATTCTTTTCTCGCCGTAGCAAGTCAGTCATCTCAAGGATTGTTCGTGAAGACTCGACGCAAATCGTCAGATTATCGCTGCTGAAACTCGGGGATATGGATAAGTTTAAGGAGGGATGTCGGAGTAGAATCCGTAACCTAGAAAGATGCCATGTTAGAATATGATGGCTTAAACTGATGTATGGAGTGCACTTACTCATTGTACCACAGCATCAGGTTACCCGCCTGCATCCTCGAGATGACATCCGCACTGCTCGGATCATACTTGAGATGTGGCGGCAAATTGTCTTTCCATGCCGTCATCTTGGCTTCGATAGCCTCCACCAATGGCTGATACTCTGACTTTGACGGTTTCTGGGCACCGTAGAGTTTGGTGTGTATCTCAATGGTGAATTCCGCGCATTTAATCAAACCATAAAATACATCGAAGGAACATTGAGTGTCAGGACCAAGCGGGTCTTGTGTAAACCCTGCTTCGGTGATATACTCGTCCTCGATTCTCTCCGGGTATTCGACATCGTAATCGCTAGAGATAACACCAATCGGACGGTTGAGTTTGGCGGAAATACCGACGTCAATGGAAACGCCGGTCCAGAAGACTCGTTTTCGCATCTCATCCTCCAGCACATTCAGCGGAGTCCCAGTTCGCTCGTGTTGCTTCTTCAAGGATCTATGAAGGCGAAGCTCGAAAATGGTGGCTGTCGTAATTTTTGAAAGCAGATACGCTGGACCCGGTCGAGCGAAGCCTCTCGTGAATGCTAGGAGGAATATCAACGCTTGGCAATCCTCGAGGGTGCCTCCAGCGAGAAGAAGATTGAGGAACGAAAGAGAGAAGTGATAATGTCTGAATGCCCGAGTGAGGTCTGGCTGTCCGGGGCCGTCAATTTTCATTTGACGTTTGTCGATAAAGAACATGGACATTGCGAGGACCATATGCGTGATTACTAGATGACCGGGACTAGTCTTGTAGTCTGGGATATCATACATGCGATGAAACTAAAAGGAATAATTAGCATTGGCTAAACTTTCAAAAAGAAATGACCGTGGTGAGTATACGTACTTCAGCCATGAAGGTTGGTTTATGCAAAATTGGCAAATACGGTTGAACAGTCGCAAAGGTCCACTCGACCAGCATGAGAGCTTCCTCCTTAGATGGAAGGCTGAGCTGTAATACCGAAGCAGGAGCGTATCTACTGGTACTCATAAGAAAGCTCTGAAGCGAATCATCCAACGGGTTCACGTCTGTGAAGTCCATATGAGAATTGACAGAGATGTAATTCAGACTCCTGGCAGGTTCGTGTACACCTTGTAGATCCGCAAGGTCTATGCTGATACCCAGAACCGATAGGGCTGAAGCGCGCGTCGACGTCATGTACGAGTTTCCGGACTCCATGTTGACATGCTGGGTCCCTGACTTGCGTACTAGAAATGCCGGTCTACCATTTGGGTCCGGGTCATCTCGACTGGGCGATCTTCCATTCCGATGGTCACTCGGACTGCTTTCCTTGTGGGGATTGTAATCCATGGAAAATGGGAGAGTATGTTGCTCCAGCTTGACCGCTTGGTCAGGTGTCTGCCAATGGTCCTTGTCCCCGGTTTGAGTGCTCCACGTCAATGTGGACCCACTCGCAGATGAATTCCCGTCGTGGCTTTGTTTCCCCGGACTCGCGAGGCCCCCGGCCTGAAGCAGCGCCTCCATATCCTTGAGCCTCGCTTCGTAGTCGGCGCATTTTCTCTCGAGCTGTTCGATATAGCCACGTGGGACGGCACGATGAGAGATCCGATCTGTCGTTCGGCATTCGGTATTGTTCTGTCTGCAGGGCGAGCAACCGCCTGATAAACCGTCGCATCGTATCTTACGGATCTAAATCGCGTGGAAAGAAGAAAGAGAGCACATAACCCCGTCAGAACGGTCCCGTGTCTTATTTAAAGCGGTAGAAAGGTGTACAAGTACTACATCGACGAGGTTGGTCTTACCTTGCACCTGTCACACGCTTGGCCGGTTCTCGTCGTATTCTGCAGCCGCTTCCTCACAGTTCGCCCAAAGTCCTCGGGGTTGGGCAGTTTGGCCGCGTTCGCCGCATTGCCCTGGCCGTTCAAGGTCGTTTGCTGGGTGGAGCCGCCGACATGTTCATCCATGAGCGATTGGACGGTCCCATCAGTGCCGCCGGCAGCGACACTAGCCGACCGTTTCAACGACATGCTTTGTTCTCGATGCTGCTTATACGTGTGTGTGGACCCCAAAAACTCTCTCGAATTTGTCAGACGACCCACGATGGCCTGATTGTTCCCCTATTTTTTATTTTTTTTATTTTTTTTTTTTTTTTTCCAGTTCCTTCTAACGAGACTATATCAGAGGATGCAAGATATAATAGACTTTTACCGGTCGCTTGAATGCAAAGGCGAATCCCAGAGCAGTGGCATAGGAATGGCAACGTTCAGGCGGGCGGAACTAGCCAGGACGTCGGTGAGGCGTTTCGCTTGGATCTCTGGGTCCTTCTGGAGATGGATTGGACGGACGGGGTGAATGCTGCTTATCGGCAAGTACCTAACGACCTTCACATCGCCCACAACAAGGGTTAATAACGTATGTGCGACGAAAAACCAGTGCACGAACAGATTGCCAATTTGCTGTGGAGGTCAGAGGTCAAGGAATGGCCCGAGGGAAGAGACACACATAAAAAAAAGAAAGAAAGAAAAGCAGCTAAAGATCGTGGGAAAAGAAAAAAGCGTAAGCGACTAGAAGCTGCGGTGGAGAATTGTGGGAATTCGATGATAACTAGCAGCTGTCGGAGGTGGTCGATAAAAAGCATAGGATGTCTCGCGATCAAAGCCCAGACTACATATGAGACACCTGCTAGGAGCATTTCTCTCGTATGACTATACCTTGTTGGCCATCGGGCGTGAGAGACCCAGGTTCCAGCCCAAATGGCTAGAGCCTTAGCTCTGGATGGCGCTTTAGGTAAAAAGCTTAGAGCTCCGAAAGTTTAACCCGCAGATGGTGTCCATATTCATGTCCTCTAGTTATGTAAGGTTTGCGGGCTATGAGAGCAGCATATCGAGAAAGTATGAGCTCCAGCATGTCTCCTCCACAGACCGGAGTTAACTTTGGGGGAAAGCATGTTGGGTCTAGCGGGGGGCGGTGCAAAAGGGACGAAGGTTCAACAGAAGAAGAAGAATGGGAGGATGAACATAGAAGCGAGGAGGTTCAGTTCAGCTCGAACGCCGCGGGGGGGATGGGGCGAACGATATGATATCGCAAATGAAAAATCTGCCTGCAATTGGCAGGGAAAGGGTGTAAGGGATGGGGGCGTGAAGGGGGCGTGAGGGGGGCGTGAGGGAACGGTTTCGAGCTATCACGGAGATGTTTTTCCAGAGCTGGGTTGGGGAGTCGTCGCACTTCAACCTTGCGAAAGCAAAGACCAAACAAAAGCACGCCAAAACGTCATCCCACTACCTCGGGACTAGTAGGGCCCAGGCTTCTGATAAATATACGATGCGATATATAAATATGTAAAATGTGACCGGAGACTAAACGATCAATCGCGTCTCAACCGTCGTCTATCTTCGTCTCCGGCGGAAATTGCCGGGAGGAGCGTCGATGGCAAGTTCCATGTTGCAGAGAAGTAGGCGACACAGGAAACAAAACCCACAGCAAAGGACGAGAAAAGAGGATTAACGTTAACTCAAAGGGCCGTAACCGAGTCCCGTACCTTAATAAGCGGTGCCTCTACCGACTTGGCGGGAATAATCCAAAGCTGCTATATAGTTTACCAGAACGGCCGTGGATTTGTATTGTGAATTTTGGGAATTTGTTCGAAATGTCGACCTGGAGACGGGGCAGAGGATGGCAGGATGATTGATGAGTAAGACGGGAAGGGTGGGCACTTAATAGCAGCACTGGAACGGGGTTCGAACGGGGTTCAGCTGGCTCGACACGTTAAGAGTTTTTTTCCTATCTCTTATTTTATTTTTTCTTTATTTTTTCCTATTTTTTTTTTTTCGCGAATGCATGTCCACGGGGGTCCTGTGCATTGGAGGGAGAAGGAGGAGCTGGAATGTCGAGAGAAAAACGCCGAAAGCCTCGAGCCCCAATGGGGCCGCACACTCGCACGGACGCCCGCCGTCTCTTCTCCCTTTTCTCCCTCCCTTCTCACCTTCTTTTCTTCTTTTTCTCAACGGTTGAAACTCGGAATCCTGTTTGAATGGGAGCGTCGAAGGGGGCCCGATTCGAGAGGCTGCGCCGGTCTAGGCTAAGCTTCTCTCTCGAAACCCCCGCTCATACCCACCAACAACAGCCCAGCGTTCTGACATTCCCTCACAAGCCCAGGACAGAAAAAAGAAGCAGAAGGAGATCCGCTTTTCTGCAGAAGTAGCAGGCTGGAGACGAGATCTGTGCCGCTTCCCCGGAACCGATACGAGGCGCATTTGCATGAGCGTCGGTGGCATTTTGCAGTTTGCATTTCCATCTCCATCTCCACCGCGTCCGCCGCCCACCGCCGCCCACCAGAGCACCTACTCCCAGTTAACGCGCGCTTGGGTCGCTTACGGTGTGTTGCGCCGACGTCTACCGCCTCCCACCTCGTCTCTGTAGACCGTCTACCAGTTGCTACGTATACCCGCATCTGCCTCTACCTACCTGTCTCCCTCGCAGCAGCCATGCCCTCCACCTTCTCCCTCCCCCATCTCCCCCCTTCCTACAAGATCCACGCCGCCCTCTTTGACGATGTCACGAACGCTGCCCATCTTCACTCTCAGCTGCTAGCCAAAAACTCGGACTACGAATACGCCTTCATCGACCCGTCCATCCTAGTCAGCCATCTACAACCTCTCGCGGCCGCCTTCCGCGCCACACATGATTTGCTGGATCCCTCCATAGGTCTCAGAACCCCAAACGTCCATTCCGAGACTGTGTTTAGTCTTAGTCCCACTCACAATGTATGCACAAACCCTCCCCTCCCTCTCATTCCCTCGTATCGCAGCCTCTGCCCGCACAAACCCCCTTCCCTCTTTTAATTGAAACCCTAAAGAAATTTATTCCCCGAAAATTGCATTTGCCAATGTAACAAACGCCTAACGTAAACTAAAAACTAAAAAAAAAACAAAAATTAAATCCCGCTTGTTGGTGACACAGATCACAGACTCCTACCGACGCTTTGGCATCTCGCCGTCATCCGCAGCCGTGCTGGTAATCAAAATCCTTGACACTTCCGCCCCAGACTACTCCGAGACAACGACCTACGACCGCATAACTTCGATCGTAGCTGGAAAGGAAGTAGAGTTCAGCACGGCTAGCTTACGAAGCTTCACCGATCTACAAAAAGTTAAAAAATATTACAAACTAAAGGACCTGGGATATGTCGATGCGCTATATAAGAAGAAAGGAAAGGAGGTCAAACAGAAAAGCGAAGAGGAGATCTGGGCAGATCTAGAGGTTGCGGTGCTTGGACAGATGGCTCTTAGGAGCTTAGTGTGAATTTGTTGTGCAGCTGGACCGTTCGTTTTTCCCCGCAGCTCGATACGTAAAATCGTCGTGTGCGCGTGAGATTACGTTACACACGGAAATGAGGCTGAAGCTTATCACAGTTTTATGCAGGTGAGTCCAGAAGGAAATGAGCTGCACCTTTACGAGAAGATATGTGTTTACGATACCCAAAAAGTTTAAAATCGATCTCCTCGTATAGATATGTATCTCGCAAAATGGAACCAAAAAGGGAGATTTTTTTTTTTTGAGGGGAACGCTATGATAAAATGCCATTCAATTTTCATGTGTTTTTCTAAATCGTCGACTAAGAAAAGATGCATTACGCACAATTTAGACTACAGAGATCCAACATCCAACAACTACAACTACAACAACAAATAAAACGTGTCCTGCAGAGAAACCGATCCATTAAACGTATGCGTATATACTCCGTGCGTGAAACAAGATGGAAACTAAGAAGGAAAAAAAGATGCTAAAGTCCTATGAAACCCATCACCCGTTGTTTCGAAGCGATGACCCGCTGGCTGAAAGAGTTTGCGCTGGGTAATCGCTTGCCTACTGCAAGTCACCAGTGAGCGAAGAACCCGGATGCGTGATACTCATCCGGCGATCTCTTCTCAACGGTTTGTTGCTCTTCGCTTTGCCCCCCCCCCTGCTCGTCCCCCTGCTCCTCGCCTTGTTCTTCACCTTGCTCTTCACCTTGTTCGTAGCCCTGTTGGGACTGCTCCGTCTGTTCGTCGGCTTGTTGAGTCTGATCACCTTGTTCCGTTTGATCAGTTTGTTCCGTTTGTTCGGACTGCCCGTACTGTTCGCTCTGTTCGTTGCCAGCTGCCGCGAGAGCCTCGGCAAGAGCTCGACGTTTGATAACGTAAGAAGGTGGAAGAGGTGGTTTGGTTGGAGCGCTCTTTGGTGATGGCGGGGAAACATCACGAGGGTAGAAGGGGTGGTAGTCGCGGTAACGGGGTTCTTCTACTACGACGACTGGTCGAGGTCGTGGACGATATCTCGGTGATTCCACAACCACGACTTCCGGACGACGACGATGCCAGCCTCCCTGAAACTCCCCAGGAGATCTCTTGAAATGATGGCGGTGACGGTCTTCGACTACGACTACCTTTTCGGGGCGGTGGTAATGTGGACGATGGACGTATGGACCCGTACGCCATGGTTCGTTCCACGGTTCAGGAGATCGCTTTCTGAAGTGGTGGTGATGATGGTCGTCGACTACGACTACCTTCTGCGGAGGGCGGTAGTGGTGGTGGTGGTGGTCGGGAGCACGGTAGTATTTTCCGTTTGCCCACGGTTCACCATACGGGTCCGGAGATCTAGCTGCGATCTTGGCTGGTTTCTCTCCGGTGGCAGGTTTCTCCTGTGGTTCTTTGGCCGGCTGCTTGTCATTCGTGGGAGCCTGACCTTCTGCTCCAGGAACGTGCTGGGAGTAGTGAAGGCTCGATTTTCCTGGAGGTGGTGGAGGAGGACGCATGGGGATTGGGAATCCCATTCCTGGTGGAGCCATGCCTGGTGCGAATCTCATGCCTGGTGGGAATCTCATTCCCATTGGGAAGCCTCGAGGAGGACCACGGTGCATACGAGGTTGATCGAAGCTGAACTCGTGGAATCGAGCACCAGGTATCTTACGATGGTGACTTGCAAAGTCGAAGTCGCGATGTCGATGTCTACGATACCCTCTCGAATGAGATCTTCCACGGGGGGCATCGTATTCATCGTCGTCGTCGTCGTCAAACCTTCGACGGCTGTGGGCCCGTCTCGGACGGTCATAGTCGTCATCACCGTGGAATCTCCCATGGCGACGGGGACTCCTCCTCCTAGAACGACCGCGAGGAGCATCGTCATCATCATCACCATCCTCGTCGTCGATTCTTCTCCGTGGTCCACGGAACCGTCTCGGAGCATCAAAGTCATCTTCATCATCGAACCTCGGACCACGGAAACGAGGACGTCTCCGAGGAACATCAATGTCGTCTTCATCTTCAAACCTCGGCCCTCGAAAACGCGGTCGTTCATGACCCATCGGAAACGGCGACATGCCAGGGAACATCGGCCCCATAGGTCCAACCGGGAAGGGGCCCATTTGACCAGGAATTAAAGGTCGCATACCAGGGAATGGAGGCCGCATAGGACTCATCGGACCTCTCGCTCCGTTGATAAATTCGAATCCTGGAGGGAGATTCACAATGTTGAGTTTTCCCTTATCGCCCGGTCGAGGAAGGTATGGCAACTTCGGACCGTCCGGAACACCGTTTTTACCCTTGTCTGGTAACATTGCGGTTCCGTCGTTGATAACGATCATCCCAGGCTTCGGACGAGCGCCGTCTTTACCATCCTTCGGTTTAGCATCTTTGTCTGCACCTTCCTTATCCCCAGGTTTCCCATCCGTCGGCTTCTTTTCATCCGGTTTCGGATCACCAGGTTTAGGTTCACCGGCTTTGGGTTCACCAGGTTTAGACTCCCCCGGTTTGGCACCGTCTTTACCATCTTTATCCCCCTGGGCATCCCCATCCTGAGTATCAGCTTGTCCGTCAGCTTGTCCATCAGCCTGCTCGTCAGCTTGAGCGGTAGCAGCCCATTCATCCCGTCGCTGATAGTAATTCGCGACGTCTTCTTCGGTTACATCTCTACGTTCGAGTAAGCCGCCGTATTCGGCAGCTTCGGCATCGGATATTTCTCTGCGAGCCAAGTTGTCTGATAATATTTATACACTCGTTAGTATCCCCCTTCGATAATATGATCATATAGGTAAGGATTGGGGGATATGGGATGGTGAGTACTCACTGCTTTGGTCGATGAAATTAGCGTATAGACTCGCTTGAGCGAGGGTTACGAAGAACGGCGCGGCGAGGAGAGTGGAAACCTTCATCTTGTGCTTAATTAAAAGAAAGATGGAAGGGTTTTATCTCTTCTTGTCGAAGTCTTGGGAGATGATGAAGTATGCTTTCGTGGGATATTTTTTTTCTCGGACCAGCCTTGTGATTTGTTGGTTTGGTTTTTATTGACGATTTTCGATTCGAGAACCAGTTAATGGAACTGGAATTTTATAAAATAAAAAAAAATTGGTAGGTCTTCTTTTTTTCTGTTTATGACTACTTTGAGATATTGCCAGCACAGCTCAAGCGAAAGAAAGAGGAAAGAAAGGAAATCCCAAAAACGGAAACGAAAGGAGAAAGAAAAGAAAGAAAGAAAAATAATCGAATGAATGGAGAAAGAAAAAAGATTTTAAAAGAATATGTAGGTAACAGGTGGTCAGTCATTATATATCTCCATAATATAAATGGTATATATCCTACACATACTCCCTTCCCACCGCCGACTTATCCGAAAAGAAAAGTAATAGTATGGTCTTAGGAAAAGAGAAAAAGAAAACCCCATAATAGAATGGACTTTTGAAAACGCTAGACGGAAAAGTCGTCGTCATTGGTGCTAACCGTGAATCGAAACCTGACGGAGTTTCGTTCCCCAGGTATGCACGTTTAGCAGCCATGTGGGAGAAACTTCTAAACTGTGCAGACGATTTGTTTTGTTTTCCTAGGAATCCAATCCGTCAAGACACAATTCACACCGGAGTTCGTAGGCGTGTGGTGTAAGAAGGTGATACCACTCCACTTCCTCCGTTGAAGAAGAAGGGGGTGAAGAGGGGAGGCTTAGTTGATCCTCTCGTCATCTCTATTGCTTTTGGTATTGGGTCATGATTTGAGGAAGTGCGTGATGATGGCAACGGATAGGAAAAGATCAGGCTTCGGTTTGGGCTCGTAGTGCCGTATTCAGCGTATGCTTTCCTGATTCACGAGTTCGGGGTCCTGTCTTAACCGGGGAGATATCTACGATTGGGATAATGGGTTACCGTAAGTGGATAATTGAAGTGTCAAAACGGTTTCGAAGTCGACGAAGGAGGGATAGGATTATAGAAGTGTATAGGTGAGAGAAAATAAGAAAAGGAAAGGTACCACCGACCACCTTTTTTTTGGTGGTGTCTTCGGTTCTTGGGTATTTGCGAGGTACCAACTTGTCTATGTTCAACTGAGGTTTAGTTCAGGTGGTCGTGATAGATGTTACCCGCCAAGGCGGAGGAGGGGGTGGGATTTTTTGATGCGGTGAAACGTGGGTCTGACAAGGTTTCTTGCGTAACTTATTTTACAAAGAGGGTATTTCAAAGACGGTGGTCGATTCTGCTTTCCAGATTGTCGGATGTATATCCATGTCACAGCCCACCATATCACAAGTTAAATTCATGAAATAATGAATGAAGTTTAGGTTACAGAACAATTTTGGCTACGATATCTGAATTTATTTCTTGGCAGAGTATGGTTACGTTGGCTGCTGAGGAAGGGAATTCCAGCCTCTGGTTGTATTGTAAGAAGGGTTTGGTAGCGTTGATATACGGATATCTTTAACGGATAATCGGGATCTCGCCGGTATACAGTATATTATATCCCGAGGGTTGATTGCGCGTTTGTAAGACATAGTCAAGCAGACCCTGAACATTCATCTGAACGAAATATTAAATATAGATGTTTGGAGTTTCAAACGAAGATAATCTGACGAAAGGTTTAACATACGGGATTGGCGGTGTGATAGTGGTCGAGCTTCGCGCCTGGAAAATTTGGTCAATCTCTTGGAAGTTTAAACTTTCTGGTTGAGTTGATGCCAAGGAAAGACGGGTATTCGGAATGAATTTGTGAAATGAAGCCCGTCGACCGTAGGATGCTCGCATTCATATCTGAAGTCTTGGTGTTTTGGAGGGTAAATTATAATTCCACGGTTCGGCCTAGAAACTCGGGCCCAGCCAGCTGTTTCTACGTGCCTTTCAACGGACGGCTTCCCATTTTACATTCCCCGGCTGGGCATCGCACACACACGCCGTGACACGAGAAGAGAGAGAGAGAGCGAGACCAAGACCGGCTTCAGAGGATGCCTAAAGCCAGGGCACGGCCGATCACGGACCGAGAAATGAGAAAAGGATATGAGCTCCCCCGAGCTCCCAGACCGCATTTCTGAAATCTGAATACGTGCCGAAAGGGTTTATCTGAAGAACGGGCAGGGATGGGTACCCCCATCCTTCCTCAGCGATTGGCGGAATGCCCGTCGCTACGGTTAAGCTTAATTACCACCAAAGGACAACCCCAACCACCATCCCATATTCCTGATAGTTATAGGGTATTATTTCGAAAGAGAAAAAAGTTGGCTTTGGCTAAATTAGCTAACCGAAATCAAGGAAACGAGCTGAGGGGAAAGGTGAGAGGAAGTGAACGCCTATCTGTGGTCTCCACCCCAAGACCATGTCGTATGCAGCCCCCCCAAAAAAATCATGCAATTATGATGCGGGGAAGCCAGTACTCGCTCGTCAGCGGGCTTGAAGCCTGCCTGCCAATATGGATGTGTGCTGCCAGTTTTTTTGATTGCTTGGAATTCATCCAGCAATGATATGCATGGGTCTCTTTTGTTTGGACTTGCCCTTACCCGCCAAAACACCAAGAAAGAGAGGGAGCTCAGAGGAGATATATAGATACCCTCCATGACCCTTTGAGTGCCCTGTAACCTCCGCATCCTGTGTTTAAACCTCTGTAAAATCTTGAGTGCTGGAGAAAAAATTGTCTTGAAGTGGGATTGATATCGCGTGATATCAGGGTGCACTGGACAGCCGTAGAATTCACGTCTATCCAGAGAGATCGATAGACGTCCTGATCCGCCCACACAAACAGGTCTTAGGGCAGATAACATTTGATATAAGAAGAGAGGGAGCAGAGTATCAGACTTCATCGGCTGTTCCTTCCATCAATACATCCATCGATATCTCCACATTCTCAGTTCTCAGTTCTCACAACCAGTGCCAATTCATATCAACACATCTATCAAACGCCATGGTCTTCAACCTCCTCTTCAAACTCGAGCGTGGGGACGGCGGGAAATCCTCTCCGCACCCGCAAGCACCACAATCAGTCCTCCGTCTCCCGGAACTCCTCTCCGGGATCCTCCTCAACCTCCCCTTCGAAGATGTGATGCGCTCGCGCGGAGTCAACAAGCAATGGCAAGCCGTCATCGATTCCGACCCAAACATCCTCTGGCACACCTGGCGCAGCGCCACCCCTCCCACAGCCGCCCTCAAACGATTACAACAAAAACCCCGAAAACAGAGATCGCGAAAGCAGGAAGAATCAAACGTAGGCAAGAAGGATGACGAATGTTATTTCGAACCGTTTCGTCCGTTTTTCGAACGGACTTTGATTAATACGAACGAATGGATAACTCCACTCCACGCGGCGTTACTCCCACAAGCTTCTTCCGAACCCCGCCGTCCACCGATTCGCACGATGCAGCGAACGTTCATCAAGACTTCTCTGGCCGAGTTTCTAGCAAAACATGCTGAAAATCTGAAGGGGTTCTACATCACCCGTCCGCCGTTGAAAAAGATCGAATCAAGCATCAGAGTCATCACTGCGACCAGCGGTAAAAAGGCGAATTGTCTAGCTAGCACGCTCGACCGCGGGTTCACTATCACCGATGAAAACGGGATCACTGTCGACGGATATCTCAAAGCTTTGTTGGAGTGTTTGGAGAGTAGTTGGGGGAGGATTAATATTCCTTCTCCTACCTCTTCGATGAATGATAACGCCCCGAGATCGTTGGAGGAGAGATATCTCGCAGAACACCGCGGGGATCTATTGGAAGAATTGTGTCTACCGAAGAATCTGCAATCGAAACATCGTCTCGAAGCTCAGCTTATTACTATGAAGAAGGAGTATTTCGATGATGAGGATGAGGATGAGGATGAAGACGGAGACTACAGTGTTGACCTGGGTGATGCGACGGGTTCAGGCGGTGGGGGGAGGTTGAGTATCAGGGAGGAGTGGGAGAGAGGGGTGATGAGTTCGACTTTGATTATTCAGGTTCATTATAGTGTTGTGCCTGAGGTCGTGAGGGGGGTGAGGAGTGGATGGAGGAGCTGGCTCGGGTGGTAGATTGATGAATCAATTACTGCTAGGTTTGCTCCTTTGCTTGACAGGAGCGGATGTCTTTTTTTCATTTTTTTTTATTGAAAGTATAATTTAGCGATGGGTATGGCATGGCATATTGCTGGACGGATGGGGTATTTCTTATGGAGGGATGTTATTACGGGATTTTATGTGTTCGTGTACTTTTATCAGATGGCGTTTTTCGGGATGTTTTCATGATGTATTCTACGCTGTCTATTTTCCTGTTGTATTATATCGCTGCCCTTTGCTACTATCGAGGCTGCAGGATTACTTTGCACGCCAACTATTACCTAATCAATAGAAATTCAACTGATCATGAGATATGCAAGGAAAGGAGTTTGAAGTTGATAATTTCACCAACTGAGACCACGTTCGGACCACGCGAGCTGCGAGGTGCTGACGAGCGGTTGACGATTAGTTGGAGAAGTATATAACGGGAATGCAGACTAAACTGCAGACGGGTATAGTTTATAATTCGGAGAGTACTGTACGGAGTGGTATGCGCAGAATCCAACAGGACTATTCTTTTTCGGACGACTAGGCTGGATCGGGGATAGAGGGGGAAAGGGTCTACGCACAGGCGAGACAGGAACTCGTCGCATCCTGAACGAAAGTTTCTTTATTTTCCTTGAGTCAGGGTCTACCCTCAGTTGATACCTGCATTTTGAAATCACAACATGTTCAAAAGTCTGCGCGATGGCGCGACGAGATAATGTTAAGATTGGCGACGAATATGAGGCGAGATGGAAGTCAGATTTGGATGAGAGGATTGCAAATTCCGATAGCAAATGCCAGGAAACTCGCCGCGCATGGCGCCGGGAATGCGTAGCCGGCAGACGTCGCATCGCCGGACGACGACATCGCAGGTTAGTTCAGTTAGCTCGAAGTTGTGTACCTCGGACAAGCAGCACCTGATGACATCCTTTGCCCGCCCCGAACGTCATCGCCCCAACCATCACCGTTTTGTACTTCGTAGACGATGCTCGTGAGCAAGTGAGGTCATGGCCGGGCGGAGTCTGGATGATAAGCGCGGGTGATTTTAACGTTCGGGAGCCGGGCAACCGAGCTATGGGCTTCCGGCAGCAGGAAGAAGGGCGAGAAAAAGCTGCAGGGCCGTTCGCCTTTTAATTGGCTGAAAGGGCAGCTCGGTGCAGCTAGAATGTGAAAATGTGAACGGGGATGCAGACGGTGCATCTTGAGTCGGGTGAAGCTCCTCGCTTTGGCTGTCTGTGTGCTGGCCCTTTTTCTTTTCTTTTCTTCTCTTTTTTGATTCCCCTGGATAAGCACATTCCCAATTGATTCTTTTGATTCAATCTTCTTTTTTTTCCTCTTCTCATCTGTCTACCGTTCGGGTCAAGGTGCGCGATATCGGGTCGGTCATTGGCACAGGAGAACCTTTTTCTTCCTCTCTTCAACAACAACAAAACATCTCGGCTCTCAACAACCAATATCTCCCTCTCCCTCTCCCTCTACCTCTCTCCCCCCCTTCTCTCTCTCATCACGACATCTTCTCCACCGGCAGCCTGGCTGCCCTCACCGAAATATGATCATACCCACCCATCTCCTGCCCTCCGCTCCCCCAAAGGGCTTCCCGGACCCCTTCACACCGCTCTTCTCTCCTCTCTCCAAAAGAGCCTCGGCCCACCCCATCCACACAATCGTCGCCATCGCCCTCCTCGCATCCGCTACCTATGTCGCATTACTCGAGGTCAGCCTGTTCGAGACCAGATCCGACGACGGGCTCGGTTGGGGCTACGGATCGAACGACTGGACGAACACAGCTGTCAACGGTGCTGTATCCGTTCAATTGACCGAGAAGGGGCAATGGGAACAGGTCAACGGTTTAAGGGTACGGTTCACATTTTATACATCCTATATATCCTGACTGATGTTTGATATCATCGTGCGATTTCGTTTGGAATGTTGTGTCAGGTGCTAATTTTTTTTTTCTAAACTCGCTTGAGCGATTATAGCAATCCGAAGCATCACATCTATCCCTGCTCACCCTATCTTTCCCTGCATCCCAACAATCCGTCGCAGCTCCGTCAAACGTCTCCACCAAATCTCCTGTCAAATCTCTCCCCGCAACATCACCAAACAGTCTAGTCTTCTCACTTCCATATGAAGAAACTACCTCTTTCCTATCGCAAGTCGGTGTCATCTCTACTGGCAAGGTTGTCGATTCGGATGGGATCCCTAGCGAGCAGGAAAATTACTGGGTCGCCAATGAAGCCGGTGGAAAGAATATCTCTGATAACAGTCTTTCAGCTTTGGGTCTTGTTGGATGGATTCAAAATAGCTGGGAAAGCTTCATCACTTTGCTCAAGGTAAGCTTAAATCTACAGCTAATTCAAAGCTCGAAGCTAACAATTGCAAAGAATGCCGACTCGCTCGATATCGCCATCATGGCGTTCGGATATCTATCCATGCATTCAACCTTCGTATCCCTCTTCCTCTCTATGAGACGTCTGGGATCTAATTTCTGGCTTGCCACGACTGTTCTTTTCTCTTCTGGATTCGCCTTCTTGTTCGCTTGCTTCACCACCCATAGGCTGGGTGTTCCGATCAATTTGATTCTCCTCTCCGAAGGTCTTCCCTTCCTCGTGGTTATCGTTGGCTTCGAAAAACCGATAATCCTCACAAAGGCAGTTCTCGAAGCTTCGGCAGCTCAGAGACGCAAAGCGATCCAGAATCAAGACAAAAAGGTCACCAATATCCAAACTGCCGTCAGCGACGCTGTCCGACAAGCTGGATTTGCCATTGTTAGAGATTATGTTATTGAGATTACTATCTTAGCGCTCGGAGCCGCGTCTAGCATCCAAGGTGGATTCCGCAGGTTTTGCTTCTTGGCTCTGTGGATTTTGGTGTTTGACTGCGTCATGCTGTTCACATTCTACACTGCCATTTTGTCCGTCAAACTTGAGATCAACCGTATCAAACGACACGTCGCCCTACGCAAAGCGCTCGAAGACGACGGTGTCAGCCGCCGTGTTGCGGAAAGCGTCGCTCGCGAGACTGAATGGCCGCGAGTCATCGATAAAGACGGAAAACTGATCTCTGACGATGAATTATCGAAAGATAAGACTACCACTATCTTTGGACGAAAGGTCAAGGACAGCAATGTCAAGGCCTTTAAAGTTCTCACTGTCGCTGGCTTCTTCCTGGTCAATATTTTGAATACTGTTATTCTACCGTTTAGGGAGCATACCAAGGGTGTCACAGCCATCACACCGAGCCATCCCAACATTGAATCGATCGCTCAACGTGGACTTGAATCGTTGGCGAAATCAGCTACCCCTGGCACTGTCGTTGAAATTCTTCACCCGATCATTTATCGCGCTATTGTCCACGATGAATCCGGCCTTCCCTTCCCTGCTACCTCCAAGCAATCCTCGAACTTGTTCGCTGAAGATGCCGTCGGCTCAAAAGTTGTGCAATCCCTCCTCAAATCTCTCGAAGATCCGATTCTCAGCAAGTGGGTGTTTGTCGTCCTGGCAATGAGCATCGTTCTCAATGGATACCTCTTCAATGCGGCGAGATGGAGTGTTAAGGACTCCCATGTTGGCGAGGTGGAGGTAACAAAAGGAGCCCTCACAGCTTCGCAAGCTATGCCACCGCGACCGTCGAAAGTTGCTGTACCCGTACCTGATATCGCTACCACTGAAGCTCCCGTCGAAAAGATCGAGGGCGACCGAAGTGATGTCACCACCCTCGTTAGCATCTTGAAAGCCAATCCCAAGGAACTCACGGATACCGAAGTCCTAAAGCTCTGTCAAGTTGGAAAGCTACCTATCTACGCACTTGAAAAGTCCCTCAAAGATTGCACTCGAGCTGTCGCTATCCGTCGCCGAGTTGTCGCTGGTACAAAATCTACGGTTGCGAACAGTCAATATCTTGCCGAATCTAAGCTCCCCCAGGAAAACTACGACTACGCTCGCGTTCTCGGCGCTTGCTGCGAAAATGTCATCGGATATCTACCACTCCCTGTTGGTGTCGCTGGTCCCCTTGTCATCGATGGCGAAAGCTATTGGATCCCCATGGCTACCACCGAAGGTGTGCTCGTCGCTTCCACTCACAGAGGCTGCAAATCTATCAATTCTGGCGGTGGTGTGACAACCGTCATCACCGCTGATGGCATGACCCGTGGACCTTGCGTATCCTTTGCTTCCCTGGCTCGTGCTGGTGCTGCGAAGATTTGGTTGGATAGCGAGGAAGGACAAAAAGTGATGAAGGACGCGTTTGACTCCACTTCTCGATTCGCCAGATTACAGACCATCAAATGTGCGCTCGCCGGAACTTATCTTTACATCCGATTCAAGACTACCACCGGAGATGCCATGGGAATGAATATGATTTCGAAGGGCGTCGAACACGCTTTAAGTGTCATGTCGAACGATGCTGGTTTCGATGATATGGAAATTATCTCGGTTTCGGGCAACTATTGTACGGATAAGAAGCCTGCTGCTATCAATTGGATCGAAGGACGAGGGAAGTCCGTCGTTGCTGAAGCCATTATTCCAAAGGAGACGGTGGAGCAGACTTTGAAGATCACGGTTGACGCGCTATTGGAACTTAACATCTCGAAGAACTACATTGGAAGTGCTATGGCGGGTAGTGTGGGTGGGTTTAACGCCCACGCTGCTAATATCGTCGCTGCGGTATTTTTGGCTACGGGACAGGATCCGGCGCAGGTCGTAGAGAGTGCCAACTGTATCACCGTCATGAGGAAGTGAGTATTCCTTGACATTTATCTCATACTTGTTGTTATATGAGGTGCTAATTATTTGAAGGGTGAACGGAAATCTTCAAATTTCTGTTTCTATGCCATCCATTGAAGTCGGTACCCTCGGTGGAGGGACTGTCCTCGAACCGCAGGGAGCGATGTTGGATTTGCTCGGTGTTCGAGGACCGCATCCCACGAACCCGGGACATAACGCACAGAGACTCGCGAGAATCGTTGCGGGTGCTGTGCTCGCTGGAGAGTTGAGCTTGTGTTCCGCTCTTGCGGCGGGACATTTAGTCAGGTCGCATATGCAGCATAATCGTAGCGCGGCGCCGACGAGGAGTAGTACCCCTGCCGTCGGGAACGGGAGTGCCAACGGTGGGCCTGCGATGCCTGCCGGGTTGACGATGACGAGGGCGAATTGATGATTATTATTAATTTATAATTATCGGATGAGGGTTTTGGTATCGGTAAGGAATCTGTTGATTGGTTCTGTTTTTGGTTTTGATATTGATATCCGCCTTGGTTGGAGGCTGTTATTTCATGCATATATAACAATATAATGTCCGCTTTTTTCTGTTCACGCTCAGTTCATTTTTTACCTTTTTTCGATTTGAAGAAGCGATCCTCCGGTTTCTTCAATTGTATTATTCTTCTTCTTATTCCCCCTACTTTTTTTTTGATAAAAGAACATAGAACGCGGGTATACCTACATTGTTCCTTTTTCTATTCTTTCTTTCCTTTTGTTTTTGTTGAGCAGATAGATATTCGTTTTTTCGATTTTGGTGAGGGTGAGAAGTGGAGCGGATTAGTCTCTTTTGCCTGTATTATTGAGGGGACTCAGAGGTAATTGAAGGTACATTTGATCGATGGTTATATCATGTACAAATATCGCCGTTCTTTGATATTTTTTCGAGAGGTGTATGTTTGGTATATATATTTACGTTAGTACATATTGGTGGGAGAGAGGGACTATATAATGGCTGAAGAATCAATTGTCAGTTCACTTTTTTGGACTTCTTGCTGGTGATGTGTAGCTATCTCGTGGTCAGGGTTTTGAAATCTTTTCTCCATTGGGGTTTTGTGAGAAAGTATCTAAGATTATACACATGAAAAAAAAAAAAAAGAAGACGGTGATGTGTGACACAACGCCATAAAAAAGGTAGTAGCGGGTGGCCGGTCAGCAAAAGGAAAAGAAGACAATGAAAAATATATATCGCGATTGCGTGAGTAAGAGAAGCTTAATTATAAAATCATGTACCGACCAGTCAACGGTTGCCAAATGAAATGTCGACTTGGGGTTTTTTGCTTCTCGAGAAAGGTGGAAGGATATGAAATGTTAAAATGTGGGAATAATTAACATATCGGAAAGACCTCCTTTGTCATTTTTTCTCCGTATATCGAATGATTCCCACCGTTCAATCGATGTACCTCATTATCCACACACCACCCCTTTCCATCCGTTAATACATCCTTCAAACATTAAAAAAACTCTACAAAAAATTTTGATGGTAGTTTTTTTTGTTTGAGGTGTAGTTTTAACGCTGCTTCGTCGCCGACCAGACGTTCTTCAACAATCCGTCCCGCTGAGCTAACCTGTTGAACGAATCGTCGGATTCACCGCGTGATCGGACGTATCCGCAGAGAGCGTAGGTGATGTGTTCGCCGGGGATCGAGCGGCCGTTTTCGTCGACTTTGGCGACGGAGATTTGGACGGATGCGTGGTCTTTGGCTTTGATGATGCGGTTTGTGGCCGAGCACTTACGTGGGACGTAGCTAAATTTTTAAGAAACAGCACGTTAGTTTTTTTCTTTCACATATGTTGTGATAATTGATAATTGAGTAGAGGTTGGACGCACAGGTCGACGAGTTCTCCCTTGTCGTTTTCCATTTTGAAGAATTTGAGGGGGGGTAGCTTTGTCGATTTGATTGACCGGGTAGAGCGTGGGGGGAGGTTGAGGTCTAGCTATCTGGTGATGATTTCGTTGAAGGTGCTGAGGTTTTTTTTGAAGGGAGAGGAAGGTTTGGTGGATGAAAAATGACAGTCACAGCGGAACAGCTGTTGCCCGTCTGAAGCGGTAATTTTCGAGACGACAAACGGGTTTTGGACAACGCAGGCAACGCAGCGTCCTTTCTCGGAATGCAACAGAGTCAACACCCTGAAGTCGATTCTCGATATTGTATTCATATTTCTCCCTATGCTATTTACCGGAACGAGATTGTTCCTGATAAGAGAACATATCTTAAATTAGAAGGCTAGTTAGTTTAGGACCAAATATTTAATCATAATGATAATTGAATTTTAAGAGTGCACAAGTACATCAAAATATATACAATAACCATGACAGCAGCACGTTTACATATGGACGGCATGAATAAATCATCAAAGCTCTGATCAATGGGTACTTCTATCGCTATACCTTACGCTTCGCTAGCATTAACCTTACTTTCCGGTCTCTGCTCCTTAGCCCTAGTAATAATGCCCCGCGCATCCCGGTTTCCGATTTTCCCCACCCCAGGTCCAGACCCTCCCCGCAACGCCCTGAACCAATCCCACCCGGGTCCATCGCACGGACCCTCGACATAATACGGCTCCTTAAGCGACGGTTCGTCGACTCGCTGTCTATGACTACGGCCGAAAAAGTCATCTTTCGACGGTGAAATATACTCGGGATCGGCGAAATCGTTCCCGTCGAACCATCTGTACTTGTAATCCGGATTACCTTGCCTGATAGTTTTAGGTATTCGGTCCAGTGCCCTTTGGAAATCCGAAATGTCTACGCCTGTAGGCACGGCCGACGGCTGTACCAGCGTCGCATCACACCAGCAGGCTTTTGGGTTTCAACATGACGATAAAAAAAAGTAAGCACATGTCATTCCCGTCTCCACCATGCTCTATTTTCTTCTTTAAGAACAAAAAAGGAGAGGGAAAAGGGATAGATACGGGGCCACTAACCGAAAACATGAACACAATTCGCTACATAATGGTCCGTCAAACAAAAGCCGGTCGGCTCATTATACCCTGGGTCACGGGCTTGAATAATGGCACCCTCAGGAGAGCATCGACAATATCTTTGACAACGTTCTTGTTTTGTCCAGATTTGATGGCGTACTCTATCCGTTAAAGGTCCCCAAGGCTCCCACCCGGGCTGAGCACCCGGTACTACCCTCGGGATTATCCGAACGACGGTCTCCGCAGAAGCGCATGTGATGAACATTCCCCCGCCTTCGTAGAAAATGGACTGGTCCACGTTGACTCTTTTGGACGATTTTTCTGTCACGGTTGGGATTTCTGTCTCGTTTTTCGGATGGGTTGTCTGGGGTGTGTGATTTTTCTTTTGGGGGTCGAAGAGGTTGGAGGTGACGTTGATGCGGAAGATGTAAATTTGGTGCCGTCGGCGGCGATACGATTACCGTGTTCTTCGGTTGATTGAGGTCGTGCATCGTTCGGGTTAGGGAATACAACCAGCATTAAATTTAGCACCGAATGCAGGGTTTTAAATGAGAATCTTGTGAACATTTCAGCAAACGTGAATTCCTCCTGTTAAGCAGATTTCTTTTCACCTTAAAAACGGAAATATATTGCTAAATTAGTATGCTGTTATTATAGTGTTACGCTTAAAGAAGAGCGAAGTCAACGATATACTCATAAATACTTATTTATTGACAGAATCGAGGGCTGCAGAGGCTTCTATAACAACTGTACTCCACTTCCTATACCTTGAATCTGGAGACAAACTTGTTCGAAGGAATAACCCCCCAGAGATGTCCGGCAAAAACTACGGGCCCATGTTGCTGTATAGCTATCGAAACACCACAGCAGTCAACATTGACTTTTTGGACTTTGTTGTGGCGTCTGATACACCAACAAGCGCTCGGCCACTCCCATACATCGAAGATGCATCTCGTGCTAAATTTTCTCTACAAAAGACGAATGGTTCGGGTTCGGATGCGGCAACTTATAGCTACCCCTTCTTTCCCGTTTGCCCTCTTCTTGCCCTGCCCTGTCTAACAACAAGGTTGTTCAAACATAAGGCGCAGGTGTAACCTTACTATCCAAGCCTATCAGAAGTATCATATCTTCGTATCGCTGAACCAGAAAGTTATCGGTTACTTCTTACAACTGCTTTGTGGTTCATAGGAACTTAGAAACTAGTCCAGGGCTATAAGAGAGTATGTGCCATTCTTCAATGGAAGACCGACAATGATATCTATTTCCTCCGGGTTTGAGACTAGGATTAGTAATGTTACTGATATCGATCATATTGATCACGCCCTGCTAAAAGAAAGTTCGTAATGTCGTAAGATTTCGTGAGTGTTGCCTGAATTAGCCATTACAGATCTCCTTTTCCTTCATTGAAATATCGGTAGTTATCATTCTTGGTAAACCCATTCTGTGAAAAACTAAATAGGATGGCATTATATCTTGCCTACGGGATGAACTTAATAGTTATTTGAAATCATTTTTTTTGAAAAAAAAAACCCCAAGTCCAAGAAAAGAACACAAAGGCTTCTACTCCCATTCCAACGTCAGTAACTGATCAGGATGGGAAGTAATCAGATGATTGATATAACCAAACGCATCGAACCGAGGATATCTACCACGACCACGCTTCCCCGACAAAGCCGGCGGCCACACCGGTCCGCTATTCTTACAAACGCTGCAGATTCCATACACCTTCCCGCCCGACTGTAAACGATTCTTAAGACCGTCCGCAAGGTGTACCCATATCACCCCACTATTATAAGCTCGTACATGTGGCGGATGTGTTCCAATTATAGGTCCAATGATAATCACCGTATACCTCTCAATTTGGCCATTGATCCATTTCTCGTCCACTCGGTCCGTTTGTCCATCCGCAGGCACAGGGAAGTTAGAGACCTCAGCGATCAATATCTGTTTGAAAGCATCGAGGGATTCGCGAAACAGTACCCGCGGAGTCACGACGTATCGGGTCAGATGTCTTTCGACATGCGTTCGAAAATACTCCACCGCTCCATCGAATACTTTTCGAACGATGCCGCGACGGTACGCTACGATCTCAGATGGTGGTATTAAAGGTCTGACGTTATCGAATTTCGCGACGATTTGATCCCACGGAAGATGATGCTGTTCCTCGCAATGTTTTTTGACGTCCGGGAGCCAGACGCAGGGGGTTACGGCGCCGCGTAGGTATGCGGGTTTCGGGTTAACCAAGGACATGCCGTATTTAAACCTCGTGTTAGGAAAATCATTACCGATTCCTAATCCGGTAGCTGCCCGTAACGCTATCCGTATTTATCAAAATGTTAGTCGGATAATTATCTATATAACAATACACAATACATTCAGACATATCTATCCACACATAAAACCATATATATATGTACGATATGTATACGTGTAATATATATGTACAATTTTGTATACGTGTACGCAGATACTGTATACGTATACGTAGATAGATGCGTATGTCTGTATTTTTGTTTAAATGCACGACATTGGAAAGACTCACTGATGATATTCTCGTCCATACACCCCACGCAAACAACCTTCCCCAACCCCTTCCTCACAATCCCATACCGCGGCTTCAAACATACCTGACAGGTACTCCTAACCCCACCGCCGCTGACCTTGCTAATATACTTATAATAATCATACCCCGCGGTAAATTTCTGAAATTTCTTGAGTTTGCGGTTACCGAACTGATACCAGAAATACTGCGAGTTGGAGAGGGTGAGGTGGAGTCGTTTGTTGACGCGGGTTAGGTTTAGCGCTGTGGAAGGGGGGAGGTGGAGTGATATTTCGAGGAGGAGTTCGAGGGGGAGGGTGTGGAGGTTTGGTTTTTCGGTGGTGGAGAGTTGGGAGAAGGGGGTTAGGAGGGTTCCGATTTCGTGGGTTGGTTTAGGAGGCATATTTCTAGGAATTTATACTAGATATTCGGATATCGATATAAAGAGTAATATAGAAGGTAAATGAGATATGGTGTTTAGGAGATGGAGTTTTGAGGGTATCCCTAGCTTATAAATGATGGATGGTTATACAATAGAAATATATGTTACCATCCTCAATCGATAAATGAAGCTTATATACGACTTCGATATGTTTATATCATCTGATTCCAGTACCTCCCCCAAATCCATCGAGTCGAAAATATACCGATCTCTCGAATCTCCCCAAAACCAAAGCTTCCATGACGAAATTACATTGTACTTCACAATTCATACTTAGAATGAATCCACCGGCCGAGACAAGAGACAAGCGAACGGAACCACCGATGTCAAAGCCTTTGAAAAATTAATCGTGATGTATATCTTTTGAATAAATGTTTTTAAAAAAACGCCGATACGGTACACGTGAAAAGTACTATACAAATACACAACCTAACCATAACAGATTCTCCGAGGCGATAAGAAAGGAATTTTTCAAGATGTAAACCGAAAACAGAGGGACTCAATAACCATACACAAAAAAATTTGTGTATATCTGGACGACAGTTAAAAAGGTGATAGTTGACCTTACCGTGCAAAATCGAGCATCCCCTTGTTGTGTAGAAACAAGCGGTAGTAAATCTCCACACCAAACATGTCCGAAAGATATGCGCTATGTTTCTGAAACATCGAGGTAAGAGAATAATCGAAGGGAAGTAAAAGTCAAGCGAAAAGACAAGAAAATAAAGCTAAGTATCTTCCAAGATACCTAAAGATGTATGGTGTGTATGATATGATACGATATCCCCTCCGACCCCCGAACCTAAAAAAAAATATAACAAACCGACAAAAGACTACCCTAATGCCAAACGTGAAATTTAAAATGCGAAATGCTTACTAGCGAAATGCGAAAAAAAAGGTACTAGAATAAAATGGTAGATGGTAGTGTAATATTGTCTCATTACATGCACTTTTTTTTCTTTCCTTGACACAAAAAATATACTTATAATCTCCCTTCTCCCTCGGCCTTTCCTACATTCTATAGGAAAGAAACATGCTCATTTGTGATATGAGTGGATGGGTATACGCGGGTATACACAATGGGGTATGAAGGTAAATGAAAAAAAAAAGAAATGGGTATAGAAGAGGTTCTCAAGAACCCGACATGAAAAGAAAAAGAAGCCAAAAAGCGAGGGAAAAGAAGAGACGAGAACATATGATCAAATAATTCTCAGGGTATGATGCCGTAAACCGGGTAGTGGGATAAGGTAGAAGCGACGAACGGAAAGAATAGAATGAAGAAATAACCATAATCAATCAACCAATAGATGATATTTTCGTTCGTAACAGTCATGTTATTTTTTTAACCCAAAAGAGAACAAAAATCATTACCCCGCCTGACACCTTCCTCCTCCCATTCCAAAGCTTCCCATCACGCATCTTTTCGAACTTCCGTCGCCGTCGTTTCCGTCGTCGTTTCCATCACCGGCGTCGTCTTCCTGTTCGCAATAAATGGCACGTATCCTTGTATCAGTCGTCGGATTTCGTCCCGCGGCTTCTCAGCCAATTCACGCCACCATCTCCGGAGTCGAGTCGGAACCACGTCAAACATTCGATACTATCTAGCTTCGACGGTGGCTCTGCCTCTAGTTTCATCAGCCGTGACAGGCGGCGGCGCCTTTGGAGTTGTGGGAGTCATCGACGAATCTCCGTCTTTATCTTTTGCGATGACACCCGCGGGTGACGCTTTTCCGGACATTGACGGAGATTTATGATGCAATGTTTGATATTCTTCCTGATCGCCCTTATCCTTCCCGTTCAGTACTTTACCACTCTCCAGTTTCCGCTGTTGGATAGCGAACAGTTCCCGATCGATGGTGTTGTTACTGTTACTGGACATCGGAGATACAAGATCGATATCCATCGAATCCCCTTTTGAGTCTTTTCTTTCGACTGACGGACGGGCTGCGGGTGGGGGTGATCCGAGACGGTACGACGGGTCGAGAAGTTGTTCTGTCGGATATCGCTCTAAATCTTTACTCGATGTTGAGAAGTGGGATTGGACGGCTTGCGTGTGTGTGGGAGAGTTGTTCTTCGCGGCTTGGGGTTCGGCCTCCGGAGGGGTGTATTCATCCGGGCTGTTTTCGAAGGGCGTCTCTTTGAATAACCGGACGTATTCTTCAGGAACGAGGCCGGATTCGCCTGGTACATGTTAGCATCTCGTGCAGTATCGCGAATGTTTTGATATTTACCTGTTCTCGGGTCTTCTGCAACTAGCCAGCCTTGGCCGTGCCGGTAACTGACCCAGATGACTTGCCCTTCGACCAGTTCCAATTCATTGTCATTCTCTCTCGTGAAATCAAACAATGCGACAGCCTTCCCGTGCATTTCCTCGTCCGGATCCGCGATGGAAAAGTGATAGTCTTTAGAATACCGCGATTCATTGCCTTCGAATTCCTCATCGTCATCTTCATCATCGTACTCGTCCCCATCCGCATCGTCTTCGAAGTACTCCCCGGTGGCGGGATGGTAAGTCCCACCGGGCTCGCCGATATCTTCAGGCATGTCAACGCCGTTTCCGTACTCTCCGTCCTTCAAATTTTCGGATATCGAGGACATTTTGCCATCTTTGCTTAACGATCTCCCGGACGGTAACCCTAACGAGGATTTATGTTTTCGGTGTTTTTGGGTTATCACGACAGGACTGACCAGGTCTTCGTCTTCGAACCAGGGTGGGCCGTCGGCGAATTTGAGCGGCGGCGGGTGGTTCGATCCGGCTCTGGGATCACGGTTTATGGCAGCGGAATCGCTCATGCGTCGTCCTCCGGGAGATCCGGCGGCGGTGCCAGGATTCCACCATCCGAGTATGGCGCCGATGCCATTGGTGCTGCCGAAGAGACCGGAATCCCTAGCTGAGCCAGGTGTGGAGCCGATGCTGGGGACGGGAGGCGGGCCGTAGTGAAGCGGGTTGGAGGTGGAATATGCAAAGTCCCGTACTTTGGTGTAGGGTAGCGATTGGAAGGACGGTTGGGTGGGAGTTAGTTGGTCCAGTCCTGGGTCCTCGCGGATGATGGGTGTCGCAGGCTCGGACCTTGCCTGCCCCTTCATAGATGCCATTCTTCTGCGAGCGTCTTTCCTTCGCTTACCCTCCGAGGATGGTTCTTTTAGTTTCGACGGCCGAATGCAGAGGTAGAAAAAGAAAGAAAGTAAGAGACGACTTGACAGATAGGATGGATACGTGGGGTTTCGGAGGGTTTTTTCTCCTGTGATGCGAGCTCGGGGTGATAGCTAATGCGCTGTGATTGTGGGGAAGGGAAAGATGCGAGAGGGTATTCAATGCCTCGCTTTTATGCGATATTCCGTATCAAACGAAGATGAGGGGGAGTACGAAGGAGAAGAGCCGCAATGGGGGAGGCTAGGGATGCTTGGAGAAAGTGGGAGGGAAGAAGTGAAAATAAAGCGAAGAGCGAGGGTTTTGTTTTGGATCCGGCAATGCACAGCAACGTCTAGCGGTTTGCGGATGGGGTAGTGTGTAGTAATAGTAGTATATTCTGGAAGGAAGACCAGTTCCTGGGGATTCGCTGCGGATGTGAATGTAAAAATTTGTCGACTCGCGGGAGCGAAACAAAACTAGCGGCGGAGAAGAAGGTCGGAGGATGGACGAGGAGTGTTTTTTTCTAGTCTTTCTGGTGAAGGGCGACTTTGGCTGTTCGGGGAGGTTTGGCGGTTTCAGTGGTCGCAGGCGGGTGAGATGGAAGGCGGGTGTTTCACGGCCTTTTCCAGGCTGTCTCGTCTGTCTCGTCTCCGGATAGATAGCGTAGACGATGGGGTGGATGGGTGGATGGATGGTGAGCGGTCTGAGTGAAGGATGAGGAGGAGGAGAAGGGGAAGACGAGAAGATGTAGTGGGAGAAGGAGAAGAGGAGGCGGTGGTGGTGGTGGGGTCCCGGTGGTCAATTAATTGCATCGACTATCTCGCAGCGGGTGGCGGATGCTAATAAGAAGAAGAACTTTCGGCTGCAAAAGTATATTACCGGATGCTATACTTCTTGTATACCTCTCTACCTCTCAGGGGAAGAATGTCGAATGTTAAATTGGGCGGCTGTCACTGGCCTGGCCCCCTTTCGCTGCGATAGACGCTGCGGAGAGATAAACAGACGAGGGAGAAGATGATGTTCTAATTAACCTCCAAGCGCTGAGACGAATATCCTCTGGCCGGCGGGGTCATCCAAGTTCAGAATGAAACGACGGCGCGGACACAGAATAACAAGACGAAGAGCGGCCAGGCCCGTATCGATAACAGACCGCTGTGCTTTCTGGACGTCTCCTGTGTGATACTGAGCTCGGAGGACGGTGTCACTCGAGGCATTTCCATTTCTTCCTCCGCTTCGCTCTGAAACACCGGCCCTTCATTTCGGGCTTAGCGGGGCGTCTATTTATAGCCGGGTAACGTGAGCGCGGAGGCGTTTGTCGGTGGATATAAATTGGACGATTGAATATTTTTATATCTGACATCGTTGACATCGTTGACATCGTTGACATCGTGGGGAGGTCGCGGGGAGTTACGCATCTACACATTCACATTCGCATTCGCATTCGCATTCACATCTACGCATTCACACATTGACACTCTCAGGTAAGCCGTCCCTCTATTACATGCCCTCCCCCCGCACATCATGCATGATGAGATTCTTTATATTGGAGCTGTCCTAGCTGTCCGCAGCTCTGAGGATACCCATATTACATACGCTTTGAACACTCTGATCCGTCCATATCAAATCACATCTCCTCCACATCATATCGTACTCAGGACACCGCTGACCATTCTCCAGCTCTCCAGACGCGACCGCTACTGGTAGCCTCCCGTCGCATATCCGTGCTTGAATGAATCCTTGAACCTCGTAGCCTGCTTTTGCTGTAATCGTTGACCCACGCGCCTTCTCACGCGTCTCGTAATTATCATATCACACACCATATCAAACAATACCATCACACACCATCACTATCACCACACACACTGCAGACATCATCATGAGTAAACCGCGCTCTACGACCCCTCCCGGCGACCCTCCGCCTGAAGTCCTCGTCCTCTACCCCCCTCCCCGCTCTCTCAAACCTCGCACCCCTCCCCCACCACCCGGCGTCCCCGGCCGTCAAGGTCCCCCCGAGGACTTCCCCCTCAAATTCTGCACCGTCTGCGCCAACAACCAGAACCGGTTCGTCCACCATACCCCGATATAATTATATATCTCCATCTAACACCCGTGAAAGCTCAATGGAAGCCCACCTCGTCCTCTCCCAAGCCGGCTTCCCCGTCATCTCCTTCGGCACCGGCTCCGCCGTCCGCCTGCCCGGTCCATCGATCGATAAACCCAACATCTACGCCTTCAACGCCACCTCCTACGATGAAATGTACACCGAATTGAAATCCCGCGATATAAGACTCTACACCGCCAACGGGTTATTAACAATGCTGGACCGCAACCGAAAGATCAAACGGTCGCCGGAGCGGTGGCAGGATTGGCAGGTCGGGTTTCCCAGGACTGGTGCTGGGCCGATGGAGAAGAGGAGTGAGATTGAGAAGACGTTTAGCGATGAGGTTGAGAGCGGGGTTGTCGATGTTGTTATTACATGTGAAGAGCGATGTTGGGATGCCGTTGTCGATGGTATACATATCCCCCTTCATATATCATATAATATATATATATATAGATTTTGAGAAGATGGCTAATTGAGTAGATTTGATAACGCGCGGCGCGCCGCTGAACCGCCTCGTCCACGTCATCAACGTCGACATAAGAGACAACCACGAAGAAGCCGCGGTAGGCGGAAAGGGAATCCTCGAGTTAGCGAAAATGCTGACCGCGGCCGCGAAGGAAGAGAAGGAGAGAGCTGCTGATGAAGCGAGGGATTTCGATCGGAGTAGCGTTGACGGACGGGTGCCCGAGATTCTGGCCGAGTGGCAGGAGAAGCATCCCACGCTGCCGGTGCTGTGGACCGCTAGTTATTTTTAGGTGGTTGAAGGTGTACGATATTTTGGTGGTTTATTAGCGTTTTTTTTTTAATTTGGGTTAACGATTGGTGGTATTCCTGTTGATAGAAATGGGATGTTCTGGCATTGAATCACGTCGTCTCGAAAGTTCGACTGGTTGGCGATATAATGAATAGAAGCATATTAATGCGTCGGTTCTAAAAGAACCGAGAGATATCAATTATAATCTAGATTCTTCCAGCTGTACGATGACAAGATAGCATACTCGAAAACTCCATTCGTGGCCATGGAATATAATATACCAACAGCTACTTCACACCCATCTTCCACTCTTCCTTACAACCTCACCAACATCCTCAACCTCAAACTACCATCCAAGTTCCAAAATATAAACTTCAAAGCTCGATCCATACTCGAATATTTCACTTCACGATAGTGATACATATCTCTTCGATAGATATCTGACGCCATGGCGGACAATATTGAAAACGCTCAACCCGTCAACGGTGCTGGAGCAGCCGGAATCAAAGGCCTCACGCAAAAGAACATGGAAATCCTCGCGACGGTCTTCCAATACGCCAATATCGATGTACGTTTCCCCTTAAAACCCTTCCATCTGTCACATATAACTACTACCATTACTATTAATACTTATACTGATGCTAATACTAATGCTGATACTGATACTGATACTGATATTGATACTGATGTTATATATCTATATTTATAGGTCTCAGCTGTTCCGTTTGATGTGATCGCTACTAAGTTCGGGTACAAAGATGCCATCACGGTTAGAACGGTATATAACCGTATCAAACGACAGATCAATGAAGCTGCGGGGACGGTTGCTTCTGATGAGAAGGGTGGTGTCACCAACGTTGGTGAGGGTGCTAAGAAACGGGGAAGGAGACCGAAGGAAGGTGCTGGAGATGGAGAGGAGAAGAAAGAGAAGAAGGAGAAGAAGAAAGGCGGGAAGAAGAAGCCGGTTGGGAAGAAGGTGAAGATTGATGAAGGGAAGGATGAGGATGCGAAAGAGAAGGGGGAGGAGGTGGAGGAAGAACAAACTGGGGAGGGAAAGGAGGATGGAAAGGAGGATGGGAAAGAGGATGGACAAGAGGACGGAGAGAAGAAGGATGCTGCTGATGAGGGTGAAAAGTAGACGCTCATCAAATCATTCGTCTGGAGGATGCTTTTTTTTGATTTTCTAAATCTTGTTCGATATCCTTCTTGTTTACCAAAAACGCACGACCAAATACTCCTGTCTCGTTAGATACACGATAGCTGCCTTCACTAATAAGAGATGGACTGAGAGAGAGTCTGATATAAATGAGAGAGTCTGATATAAATCGGCGTGTTGAATGTGAAGTCCAACAGCACGTGATTGGTGGGCGGCTGCCGTGCGACGCAGCCTTGCATGAGCCTTACATGAAGACCAATCTAATAAGCTTAATAAGATGCATCTTATCATGACATGACTTCCCCTCAACTGCCCTCTCAGGTCTTGGTATTCGATATTCGATATAAATATAAATATCGAAATATCGAAAACCAAAAATGCCCCTCTTCTCCCTCCCGAACGAGCTCCTCATCCAAATCATCTCCCACATCCAAGATGACCGCCCCGCCCTATCCGCAACCGCATCAACCTGCCGTTCCCTCCAACAACTCGCTGAAGCATACCTCTACTCCTCCATCCTCTTCACCCAACGATCCCACCTCTCCCACCTCCGCGCATCCATCCAAGCTAGCCCATCTCGGCTACGGTATATTCGTAATCTAGAACTACGTTTTTCTTCAAGAAAACATGACGGTGGGGAGGCGGAATTGCTGGATGTGAGTTCATTACCAAAACTGAGGAAATTGGTGGTTGAGAGTCCGTTGTGTCAGCCGGGAACTGGACGGAGATATCTGGAGCAGTGGAAGAGGGATCGTGCTGGATATTTGGAGGTATTTAGTAGAGCGTCGTTGCTTGAGGATGTTACTCCGCGGCCGCTGGGGCAGTTGAAGTCTTGTGAGTTTGATATCGATATATACTTATATATATAAGTAGATATCTACTTGGATTATATACTGTGTGTCTGGGTAGATGTTAGTTGCTAATGTGGGAACAGTGCTTTTACACTGGACTGGGTTCACGGGCAATTGGCACGAGCGATTCTGGCTGGCGAGCGAAATATGTCCGATATTTCTAATCCCCACGCTCGAATCTCTCGAGATATCGTGCGCGGTGATTATAGAACAATTCCGAGATACACCTTCGGAACCAACCGAAGAAGGTCCGCCGTTGGAGGGTGATTCACCAGCAGAGGCACGTTCCAAAGTAGACACCCGCAGATTCAAAGGCACGACGAATTTGAAAACCCTCACCTTTTCGGAAACCGTGATTTCTCCATCGGCTCTCAACACCGTGCTATCGTTCCCGAAAGCGTTAGAACGGCTATCGATACTCGAACCGGCGCGGAATAACTTGAGCGTACCCGAATGGGAACCGTATCTACCTCCCCCCAAGCTATCCCTCTCGGATCAACAGGTGTTCAATGAAGCTATCGCGCAGCAATCGAAGACTCTTCGGTTTCTTCATCTATTCCGCCGTCGACGAGGGTTATCGCAACACCATCGTTTCGAACTGGATTTATCAAACTTTCGAAGCCTGTCGAGTTTGAAATTGGCGCCGGTGCAGACGGCGGCGATGGGGCAGGATTCTCATTGGGAGATCCGTGACCCTGTGCCGCCTGCGCTTGACGTTCTGCATTTGGATGAGATGCAGGTGCATGTGTTGACGGCTGAGGGGGCGAATATTGTGCTTTCGAGGTTGAGGGTTGATGAATTGGTGCGGAACGCGGTTTCACGCGGGACGCAGTTCACGCTGGATGTTTCGGCGATGCATAACACTAGTACTCACGCTGGGTCGTGGAATACGCCCGTGAGAGATAGGATCCATCTGCTCGAGCGGGCGTATTTCCACGGTGACGCTCCAACGGTGCCGAAGAGTCGCCATAATAATAATAATAATAATAATAATAATAATAATAACAATGATGAGAATTGTGAAAAGACAAACGGAGAAAGTGAGGACGATGGGTTCAGGAAAAGGAATTTTCCGAGGTTGAGGGTTATGAGTTCCAAGTATTTGAATACTATTCCGCCATTTTTGTACGGTGAGAGGGTGCCGCCTAATACGGTCAGATACGACGGATGGTATAGGGATAAGTTTTTGGCGGCGCCGTATTTCCTTGACAATGGGCTTCCTGAAGCGGATGATGAGGAGGTTGTGGATTTGGATATGCTGGAAGCGTTTGCGAGGTAGGATATATCTTTTTGGAAGGTGGGTATTGTTTCTTATGGCGGGGCTATTTTTATTTTCTTACGATTTGTATTTACGGACAGACGGCGTCGCAATGCAAGACGAGTACGGGGTGGCTTTGTATTTACGTCGTGTAGACGGACGTTGAGGGGTCCGCAATGGTCACACAGGAAGGATGCGGTGTCTCGCAGGCGTGACAGGTTAGTGCGAGGGGGAGCTCTTGGAACTCCGTTCGCACGGGGGAACGGTCCAACGTTGGACGAGTGCCATTATATTTCGGGGATAGCTCTTTTATTTTTTAAAAAGAAGAAGAATGATCGTAGCCGCTTGGGAAGAGAATGATTGAGGCGTTCGCCAGCGCTAAGGTCGTCGGCCGCAATGATATGATGGAATGCGAATGGGATATTCAGGCACAGGTCGCTGATTGGGCCGGGGAGATGCCCTTCTCGGCCTCGCTTCAGAGCCTGGTCGGCCAATAAAGATGACGAGGCCCACTCCCCTGGCAAATTAAAGCAGAAGAAGGGAAGGCGGACGTCGAGAAGAAAGGAAGGAAGGATATCCCATCTCACATGAGACCGTGTTCGAGGCCGTCGGCTCTTTCGACATCCAGATCTGAGAATCGGCAGCCGGAGTGTTATTATTATTATCACCATCATGGCGCAAGGTCAATGCGAGATCTCGGTGAGATCCAAGATGTCATCCTGTCCGAATGGCTGCCGTACATGGATCGCGGTTTGAGACCGGGGCTTCAAACATGTTATTTCGCTTGAGGAGGCTCTCTCTCTCTCTGTCTCCTATTAGTTAGTGAATTGATTCCTTCCCACGGCTCCGGTCGATGGAGATGCTCAGAAATAATATGGCCTGCCTGTTATGAATTAATCTTGTTCAAATAAAAAACATTCGTCGGTCCTTTTCTCTTCTTTCCCCCGTCACCATCACATCAACATCAACATCACCATCACCATTCTTTCGCGCATTCCTCCACCCTCCAACCATCTATCCTTCACACCTCTCTCCGACACCCCCCTCGAGCATCCGACGTTTGAGGTTTTTCTTAACAGTTAAACGCCCGTGCCGACTGTCACCCACCCCAGATCCAACAGACTTCTCGAACGACGAAACGTTGCAACGCCGGCGGCACAACAGCCCCATTATCGCAGTCACACACACAGTGGGCATTCTCCGTCCGTCCAGCCCATCACCCCGAATCCAAGCCGAGCTGCAAGGACGCTCGACACCGCCATTCGCGCAGCATTCTTCGGCTGGTGCATCATATTGCGTCCCCCTTTGCTCTTCCACTCTCGTGCCATTCAATTGTCGCCTAGGCAAAACAGGGTTAACTCGCTGACCAGGCCCTTCCCGGCCCCCAGCCAATAATCGCTTCGCAATCCGATTCCAGCAAAAGGAGTGAAAAGTGACCAAGGAGCTTGCGTAGAGGAAGCGTCTCGGGGCTTGTTCACGTTTGAGCCTTTTCGAGGAATTTATTGAAAACCACATTCCTACCTCTAACAAAAAAAAATAATTAATTTTAATTGTCACCATCATGAATAACATCTCCACCCGGCCGCCGCTCCTCGACTACCGTCCCCCGCTGTCCCCCATGTCCGTAGCTGGAAGCGACTGGTCCGGCATTAGCACCTACAAATCTCCAACCGAGTCCGGCAGTACAATGTCCCGTACTGCGTCCTCCAGCGGTCCAAGCATGGGACGCTCATCGAACACCTCACCTCCTTCCTCCGTTGCTAGATCCTCGGATGGCATGAGAATGTATGACGATTCACCGAACGCCCGGCCTCGTATGCGACAACCCCCGCGGAGAGATCCAAACCAACCCCTTGATAACGACCTGCAGGTCTCCCGTCAACACGCTGCCCTCAAGGCCCTTCTCGAACCCTATCTCAAAGTCGACAAGAACAGCGTCAAAGCCAACAAGGCCAGAGACAAGCTCCTCCGCCTCACCCAGATCCAGTTCCAGGAACTCAGCACCGATGTCTACGATGAACTCCAGCGCCGTCAGGGTACCGGTGACAGGCTCAGCAGTGCCTCCAACGTCACCAAAGTCGGCCCTGCTACCGATCTACCGGAGGGAACAGCCTCCTATCTCGTACCGAAGCCCGAATTCCACCCCAAACGGAACCAAGCTCGACAGAAGCTCAGCACTCTACCCACGGCTAGATTCAGGGACCTCGCGACGGATGTGTTTTACGAGCTCGAGAGGCGGTATCCGCAAATCACCGGCAGCAGCATAGAACGCACGGGAAGTCCCGCCAGCAGCCTTCGCGATACCAGTCCGAAGCTACCACCGATAACCTCTAACGGTGCTCCACGACCTGGCCCTGGCGGCTACGGTCTGGCACCGAAGACACCCACCGGTTTGGGTCCCGGCGGCTCGAATTCACTAGGCAGGCCCTTACCTAAAACCTTACCCCCTACTACGAACGGTCCCGACAAGGCCATCTCAGGAGACGATTACGATGATATGGATGAAGAGGATGCCGACGGCGAGGCTTTCGGGTTCGACGATCGCTTTCGTGGCGCTAACAAGAGGGCTATGAATGGTCGGGAGAGCTTGGCCAGCAACACCAGCTCGACACGCAACGAGGTACATTTTGCAAAACTGATGTTTTATAAGATTCGGAGGATTTACTCACGATTTCTTTTTTTAGGGCGACAAGAAATTAATAACAGACTACCAGAGTCAAGTTTCATCACTGCAGAAAAAAATCGACCAGCTAGAATTCGCAGCTAAGGAGAAGGACCGAGAAATCAAAAGATATAAGGATGCGGAGCAAAACTGGAAAGATGATGAGGAGGAGCTGAGATCGGTACAGGGACAACTGAGGGCTCTGCAAGGACACAATGAGCACGTAAGTCGAGATTGATGTTAAGAAATTGCGGATTTTTCACTAACTAGCCGCAAAGGCTCTTGAAAACAAAACTCGTGAATTGTCCGATTTGAAGAATTCGCTCGAAAATAAGCTTGCAAACGCCCAAAACCTGAACTCTTCAATACAAAGCGAGCTCGCTAAGCTAAGATCCGAAAACCACGCCTTGGAAGACTGGAGAAACAATCACGTATGCAGAGGCAAGGGTAGCGGAGGTCCTGGTGGAGATCCCGACTTGCAGCGGAGGTATAACGAATTACTGCAGATGCACGAGGATTTAAAGCTTGAGCTTCAGCAGCAGGAAGAAACGACGGAAGAGGTCCGAAAACAAGCAATGATATCTCTGGAAGAAATGAAATCAATGCTGGCTAGCGGCGACGTGGTCCAGTCGCATGACCAGCTGACGTCCGAAATCGCGAGTTTGAGGGATGAGGTCAAAGACTGGAAAGCCAGATATACCAAGACAAAGACCCAGCTGAGGAATCTACGTGCCGCGTCTATCGGTCTTCAATACGCGACAGAGATCAACATCAACAAGGCAACCGCGCATTCTGATCCCAACGGTCTCGTCAAAGATATCCATATCACGAGATGCCAACTTACTGTCGATGAAATTCTTCGGACAGCACGTGTTGATCCTAAGGGCACGCTGGTCCATATGAAGGGTGTTGCCTCTATCGTCAGGGCTATTACGAAAGGCATCGAAGCAAGCAATCCCACCGACGAGGTTCTTCGGATGTCTATGAGAGTCGAGGCTACTGGTCAGAATCTCATCACTGCGATCCGTAACCACGCTTCCGCTGATGGATTGTCGCCGGTGTCTCTCGTTGATGCCGCTACTTCACATCTCACATCTGCCGTCGTTGACTTGGCTAAGAAGGTCAAAGTCCGACCCACACCATCCGAAGAGCTGGACGATGAAGATGTCGATGCTCTCGGGGAAGATATCGATGGGGATTTGTTGAGCGTTCCGATAAAATCTACTAAATCGACACCAGCTTTGAATGGAAATAGTACCGCACGCACCAGTATGGAATCGGTTTACAGTACTTCTTCCTTCTCGTCAAGATACTCGAACAACCGTACATCTGCTAGGAATCAGAGCGGGAACTGGGCCACTAAGAGGGACGGAAAGTTCTCAGCGATGAATCCTTTGGGAATCAACGCCCTTCCGACGTTTGAAGTGCAGGAGGAGCACAGTGAGGTCGAAGAACTCAAAGTAAATATTGCCAACAGGAAACTATATGTCGGATAAATGCTAATATTCCAAAATTATCTAGAATTTCCTAATCAGCCAAACAAATGGAGTCATAGAAAGTATCCAACGGCTCCTCCAGGAACTTCGCTCGGACGCATCCCAACTGAAACAACTACGGTCGCTCATGGACGACGTTATCCTGTTTGTTGGTAAGGTCATACAATCAACGGAGAACGCCATGGGGTCTTCCAGGTCTACCAAATTGCAAGATAGAATCGGGCATATTGTGGCTAGTTTGGACGATTCGAAGAATAAGATGCTCGGTATGAAGGTTGAGGATATCGAGAATGAGGGTGCTGCTTCGAAGGACTTCAACTCTAGGCTTGCTGGGTATTGTTTTGCCATGGCTAGGGAGACGAAGGTAAGTTGTTTATTACAATTTTGATTTTGAGGCCTTTGCTGACTTTGATTTGCGTATAGGAGCTCGTCAGGGTTGTCGAAGAGATTGACAACGAGGCACGATAAACTAGTTTTTTGTTTTTATCAGTATACGCTCGGTGGGGGTTTATTATGATGTTTTAATCTGGGTCGTGGCATAATGGTAATGAAGTAAAGAAAGCATCTCGCGTTTTTTATTGTTGATGATGAGCGGAAGCACACCTTTTTTAGTAATGTAGCAGCACGATTCCTGTCATACTGGTTTTTTCTATACTTTCCGGTACATACATACCCTTTTCTCCGTTACATTTGCTCTTTTCTTTCTATTTCGAGGTTTTTACTGGAACTTCGCATTCTGCTTGACTTTTTTTTCTCTTCTCACATCCCCTTTATATTTGCCTGTTTACATCCCGTTCCGCATTTTTCTACCCTTTATTCTTCTGATTCCGCGTTCGTTGATGTACGGTGAACTGGAGCGGCTTGATATTTTTTTTTTCTTCCGTGGGTGCATATCGCATACCGTTTTTTTTAACTCGATGGTGCAGGTTCATGTTGCGACTTTAGCATCTTTTTCTTGCTTCGCGTATCAAAAGCCCCGTGGTTTTTTCTTTCTTTTCGATTCTATATACCTAATTTTATTTCTTCTCTTTTTTTCTCTTCTTTTAACTTCGATGACGGCGCTTTGGCGACGTGTTCTTTTTTTTTTTTTATGTATTATATATAATTCTTGTGCTGAATATAGTTCATAGAACTTTCTTTAGTTATATCTTGATAAATTGTTTTGAGAAAGTGAGTAATATGGGTGTGATATGATTTCGTTGAATAATTGATGGATTGGGATACCATACATCATGCCATCCCCCAGCCTCTCATATATCGGTATTTGAAATGGAGGGGTAAGTTACGACGCATTGGTCGTGAGAGTGGTGAGATTTTGAAAATACGAGGATAAGCTGAAAAGAGGGGTATCAAAGTATTCGGATCGTGGGGGAGGGTTAATTCGATACGATTTGAAACATTCGAATGATAAATTTAGTGATATGGATACCATCTCCGAATCGATTTGATCGTGATCGATAAAAATTTCCGGATCCCAGATCATGATCTCGATCATCATGCGTATTAAGACGAAGTAAACTTAATCCGGTTCCGCTATTCAACAAAAATTTAGTATTTGATACTTCTCGCATGGGGGGTTGGGTCTCTAGGTCGTCATGTCAAGCTGGTATATCGTTTTGAAACCGTATATCCCATTTATTCCTCCGTTGCGATATTCTTGGAAACCTAGTGGTATTCGATGTCGGTGATAAGATTTTACTTTCTTACTTTTTTGTCGTTCCTGTCGTGGATGAGTATAGAAACGGAATTCCGGAACCGATCGAAGGTAGCGGAAGGAACGGCAAGCATGGGTTCTTTATACTATTTGTTCATAGGGCGCTTCCGGAGTTTTATTATTTTCTTATTTTTCTTCAATTTCTTATTTCTTATTTTCTTTGCGAGGTTTGTGCTTGGAAATAGAAGTATGTATGTATGTACAGGTGTGTATATGCGGCATGTATGCACGTTCGATGTCACGGAGTAAAGTGGGAGGTAATCAAGTGTGGGGGGGAGGGGGAGATAAGGGGAACATCCCGATGACCTGGCTGGTGGCATAACCGTTTCCTCGCAGAAGACACTCGGGATTTACTATCTAATTCTTTTTTTAAATTTCTCAGCTCGATTCGAAAATATTGTGGCGAGGTGGTTCGGGTGTGAGTGTATGATGCATACGAGACTTTGCGGAGTAAATATGCAGGAGATATCACGGTAGGCGAGTAGCGGCGACTCAGCCTGAAACGATAAAAAAGAATATCATCGATCGTGATCCAGATGTTCCTGTGACTCTTTGGCATACGAAACGGTCTTTTCGAATATCTATTTGAATCCTTGTATAGATGTTTCGGTTCAACGGGTATTTGGAAAGATTTGCGAATTGGGGAATTACAATTCGGATTGAGCTTCACATCGGCGATTACATTTTTTTATTTCCATCATGTTTGAGGTTTTAAGTTAAGCAATTACCTTAACAGGTGTTCTGATTTCGGTACCTGCTGCCGTGATTGATGTATTAGAAGTTACTGAGCGTACCATTGGTAAGTTTCCGAGCAAGCTTCAACAGGTGGGAAAAGGTGCGTGTTGCGGATATGTGTGGTTTGGGAAGATCGGGCGGTCCCGATGACGGGAGTTGGCAGGTACCACTCATCCAAAGCTACCAAACAAGTCTGAACGAATGGCGATTGGCTTATTTCGAATTTAGGCGAGCTAAGCAGATGGGAAAACTAGCCCGGGGATAATTCGAAAGATGGCGTATTTTAGCTTTAGCTCAGGCGACCACTTTCCTTATTATCCTAGCGAAAATGGTTGTTATTGCGCTGCAGGTTCCTCCGAGAGCGACGGTTAGTCGGTACGATCGTTGGAGGTTTTGCAGTCTCATGCGTCGGGATGAAGATTAGATGAATTTTAATATTTCCACGGGGAAACTCATATTGTGATATACGTGTGTTTCAAGAGGCATCCATTTGGGAATGTCATAGCTGACAATCTGATATAACTTGCGAAATGCGATCGAGCGTTTAAGGTAGCTATCTAGAGAAACTAGGTCAACATGCAGCTCTTTCCAATCTCTCTTCATTCACGAAGTATAGAGGGGAATAATAATACCAATCATCAAAGTCACGATTGATGCAAAGGCAAACACGACATCTATGATCTTCTTGAACGAGAGAGAGAAAGTATACCGTGTGACAATATAGACGCCACCAGCGGGGTTGGGCGAATCACAATGCTAGCTGTTTTGGCGCTTTTGTCGGCGAGGTCATGGATTGTAAATGGCGTGTACCACGCGACAGTATCACTTTATTGCTACTGGTTGAGGACAAGCGGTCTGTGAGGATCTCGAAAATACGGTGCGTCCGGACTAGCGAAGGAAAATGAAGGTATTTTCGATATCAAATATCTTGAGATCGTCCCTGCACGTCGGTTATTTTTGCACCGACGATGTTGATATATCATATGATATCGATCTTGAAGATGATTAGATCGATTCAAAGGATCTGGGTTTCCAAGAGTGATCTACAGCTCTTGGGAGATAATATTTGGCAAGTCTGGAACGTTTCTGGAAGACAGTTTTTTTTTTTTTTTTTTTTTTTCACTTTGATGTCAAGTACTGTGCGACTACCTCGAACCCGCGTAGAGTATTATGCAGGTAGCTAATGCAATGTCGACCATCAGAACAACTGACATGCATTAAAAAGTCTCAATTCGGTTTTCGAGCGCGGCTTTTTGCCATCCAATACGAAAATCACAAAGGGAAATACTTGAGTGTTCAAAAGGTGAATGAGGTTCGAGGGTAGCCGAATTTGCAGATAGCGCTTCGTCAAATGCCCACCCTTTTTTCCGTTTAGTGTGGGGGACCGCATTTGTGCATCTCGTCCGGGCCTAGAGTTCCCAACCGCCCAATTGGTGGTGGGGCTGCTTTTTTCTTTCTTTGCTCACTGCACTATTTCGAGGTAACCTTTTTGTCTTACCATGTGCTGCGACCGGGTCGACCGTTTTTTTCAGGTGTACGGATTATTCATCGTTCGAAACGTGAACGAAATTAAAGCGAGAGAAGGGTAGCTGCAGGCATTCTTTTTTAAGATATCTCGCAGCGGGGGAATGCGTTGCAGAATGTGACAGAATGATTTTGGAATATCGGACGAAAGTCGTCTTCTTCTTGTTTCATGGGATCTCGTATCGCGTTCGGTGGACGTTTGGAAGTGGTGCGACCCGATATACTTTGAAGCTTTTCAGCCGTTGATCGCGATCCAATATCGACAGCGAATAAGATGGAGGCTGGACTAGGTGAATTCTCCATAGAACAGAAAGGTTATTTGCCTTTTCTTATCGACTGACGAAAGTATTATGAATTCTGCAGTTTTCTTATCTATGGGGTCGGCCGACATGAACAGTTTTTGTTTATGATTTTTCTCTGGGACAGACTCCGAGCGAGTGGGCTGGCCCACCCTCGCCCCTAGGTTCCCGTCCTTGACAAGAGATTTGACGAGCAGAAAGGCACCAGGAATGAGCTGCATGTCTCGCGAGGTATTCCCTCGGACTGTGCGATTTTTTCTTTCTTATTCTGATCCTTTTTCGCTTCAGAATCTCATGCACCCTCGGATACGGGCGATTCCCCCCAATGAGCTGCGCACCGCTCTCTCGATCCACCGCGAGTGGAGCTGGCCAACCCCCAAACTTCGGTACAACCTCGAGACAGGCTTTGCGCACTCGGCCACCGAGTACCTCTAGGAAACAGCCGCTCTCCCCTTCCGTGCTAGCCAGATTCCCACGTTTACCCTTCTATCGTCGCCCCCCGAAAATGAAGGAAGGCTGCGAAAAAGAAACGCGCAGCAAAATGCTTATCAGTGGACAAGCATCATTGGCCTGCATGATTTCCCACGGCGTCTCAGAACGCTATTGGACGCCAGTCACAGCCATCGCTCTGGTCAACCATCTTTCTATGCAATTCCCGGTCTCTTTGGGTCTTGGAATTGCTTATTTCTTCGAAAATCATGGGCAAAAAAAAAAAAAGAGAGAGATGTAGCATTGGCTCCAGCTTGGTTGCTGCCAGCTCCGATATGGTGATGCGGAGGTACCTTGAAAGTCCGATATCAAAGACATGTCAAGTTTTAGACATGCAAGTTATCGCAAAATGAGGAGTGACGCTGGTGCACACCCCCCATTGCCATCTTTGACCCTGCAGCAGTTTAAGATCTGAAAGAAGAGGTTAAATACACCAGCTACCCCTCCGAGATTCAAGAGCTTCCCTTCTGAGATCCAGGCGCATTACCTCACAACAATATTAACTACCTTGGATAAGGATAGAGATACAGCAAGGGCTCCTTGTTCATCCTCTCCTACCTTTCCTTATAGCATTGTGCTAAAGGTTTTACTCTTGTCTTGTCGTCCCTGTTCATTGCACTATTTGGGAAACGCTACTTTCCCATAAAGTCGTCATTTAGCCCGACGGGTCGAAGGAGAAAAAGTGACCCTTGAAAACCCTCCCTGGAAGCCTCTGTTTACCGGATTATATCCAGAGTTTGTCCGTTCGATTTGATCTATAAGATCTCACGACCGCTCGATAATTAATTTTTTTAAAAAATTCATCAATTGGTCGTCGCGCCTTTGGGGTTTGTTATATACGGTCACAGACCAACACAATTTCGACAACATGTCGTTCGATCACGATGTTGAAAAGATGGAGAAGAGAGGTTCCGTGACCGGAATCTCTGAGGAGGAGACCCATGCCGTCGCTGCAGAGACCTTTGAGGTTGGCGATTCGTTATACGCCAAACTCCAGCGATTTGCAGGAAAATATAACATTGAACAGCGTGGTATCGAAAGAGTAAGTTGACCAATCCGTCTATTGGAAAATATGAAGATTGTATTCTAACGATGTCAAAAAATGAATAGGTACCGGAATCTGAAAAGACCGATACTAAACTATACAAGGCCGGCACTATGTGGCTCGCTGCCAACTTGGTCGTCAGTTCTTTCGCCATCGGTGTCCTCGGTCCTCGTGTCTTCTATCTCGGATGGTACGACAGCGTCCTCGCCATTATCTTCTTCAATCTCCTCTCGATCACCCCGGTCTGCTTCTTTTCCACTTTCGGTCCCGAATTCGGTCTACGACAAATGATTCTTTCCAGATTCTACTTTGGCGCATGGGGTGTTCGAGTAATCGCCTTCCTAAACTGCTTGGCCTGTGTCGGTTGGTCGTCCGTCAACGTCATCGTCGGAGCCCAATTGATCCATACGGTTAACCATAACGTTCCTGAATGGGCGGGTATCCTCATCATCGCTATCTGCACATTCATCATTACGTGTTTCGGTTACAAAGTTGTCCACTACTACGAAATGTTCAGCTGGATCCCATGCTTCATCGTCTTCCTTATCACCGTTATCCAATTCGCACGAAGTGGAACCTTCACCGCCATGCCTGCCGGAAGCGGTATCGGTGAAGCTGGTTCGATCTTGTCCTTCGGTGGTGCCATCTTCGGTTTCGGTACCGGCTGGACCAGCTACGCTGCGGATTACACCGTCTACCAGCCTAAATCCGCCAACAAGTACCTCGTTTTCTTCTACACCTGGCTCGGTCTCATCGTCCCACTCTTGTTCACTGAAATCCTCGGTGTCGCCGTCTACATGGGTACCTACACCAGCGACGTTTACAAGAACGGCTACGAAACCGGCAAGATTGGTGGTCTCTTCGGTGCCGTCCTCGTCCAAGACTCCCTCGGCAACTTTGGAAACTTCTGCCTCATCATCCTCGCTCTCTCCATCATCGGTAACAACTGCCCAAACATCTACTCCATCGGTCTCTCCGTCCAAGTCATCAGCTCTTATTTCCAACGCGTCCCTCGTTTCGTCTGGACCTTCATCGCCACCTGCTGCTACATCGCCATCGCTATTCCCGGCGCCGAGCACTTCGAGAGCGTCCTCGAGAACTTCATGTTGCTCATCGCTTACTGGCTGGGTATCTATGAAGGTATCTCGCTTTCCGAGCACTTTGTCTTCCGTCGTGGATTCCGAGGATACGACCCGGCTCATTACGACCAGCCCGGAAAGCTTCCGGTCGGTATCGCTGCTGGTCTTGCATTCTGCGCTGGTATCGGTGGCGCCGTGCTCGGTATGAGTCAAGTCTACTGGGTTGGACCGATTGCTAAGAAGTGCGGTATGTTGCCATACGGTGGTGATGTCGGATTCGAGCTTTCCTTTGGATTCGCTGCTGTTGTCTACCTTGCTCTGAGGCCTTTTGAGAAGGCGAGATTCGGAAGGTAGAAGCCTTTTTTCGGAGGGCAACTTTTACATCTGGAGTTCTGCTTTTTGACATATTACCATTCACTTTTTTTCGTTGTCTACTTAATGTTTGCGTGTCTATAAAAAATTTGGAAGGTTGGGTTAAGGGGGTTGTTTTGTATCTTTTGGTTGTTGGATTCAAATCTATCGTTAGATATAGCATCGGCATCATTGCTATGCATATGCATATAATAATGTTTTCTCCAAAACTCATGATACACGTAGCGTTCTATCGAGTGAAACTTCCATGCAATCCAACTACAAACACCAAAGTGTGAATGGGTAGGATTTAGAGCAATCGCACAATAAGCTCTTCGAGTCCTAGATTTAGGAACCAGAGAACTGTCGCTTTCTATCGAATCTCTTGAGTAGTAATATTTATAAGGCAATCCATGATATAGTATATTCCGTATGCTAACAAAAACGCCCGCTAATCCCAACGCGGTTATGCAAAATGCAACATGACATATGTACAAATTCAAGAGAAATATAAGGAGGGATAACTCGTGGAAAATCCGAGGCGAAAATAGCCCATTCCTGCTAGCAGGCCCGAGCCTACAATCTACCCTTGCAGACGTCCTTATACCGAATTGCCAGCGGCGTCCCTGTCCTTGTGATAGGTGCGATAATAGCATTATCGAACAACTTTTTCATATTCCAGTCATCGTTCCTGTTACCGCTTTCAGCCTTCCACGTCCAAAAGATCCACCCAGATTTCGTCTCCCATGAAAGCATTTGAGCCTCGATATACTGCCTCAACTCCTGCTTCTGTGTCCAGGTCATCTTGCTCAAATCTCCGTATTGGGTGCAACTTCCATGCTTCCACGAACCAGGGAAGAATCCGTTCCATCGAGCATACCTCCCGAATCCGTTCAACCATTTAGCACAGTCGGTAAGAGCACCGGACCATTCTCCCACAACGACAAGTTTATCGCTGCCGGAAGTTTCACTACCTCGTGCCTGACATGCGGTTCGGAGCTGTTGGTCGTAGGATCTACTCAATTCGCCGTCGGAGAAGACTTGATAATGGTGATGGTCGACGAGGACCTTTTGGCTGGATGAAAGGACGCCGTTCCAGTATTTTGGCGGTTGGAATGCGTCGCTGATACCGATCCACGTCTGGCCGTAATTCCTAACGTTACCGAATCCGTCATAGTAAAACTGTCGGAGCATGCTCAAATCCAACTTTGGACCCAACGGCTCGTTTAACAATTCGATAAGAACGACGGTATCAGCGTACGCTGGTTTCGCATATTTGTTGGCGATAGCTCTCAGGACCGCCAACGTTCTTCCAACCGTGTCGCCACGGCCAAATGTAATCACATCCCTCAACCCGGAATTATCGAATCCGTTTTGACCACCGGGTGCACCGTGAAGATCGATCCAGACTTTCAAGTTGTATTTCCTTGCCCATCCGATCGCTCGGTCGAGATATGCATCCTGTCCTCTAATATATGGCGCGCTTCCGGTATCGTACGCCCACCAGCCGATTGGGATCCGGACGGTGTTAAGCCCTCTCGATGCGATTTCTCTGAAATCTGCCTCGGTAATGAATGTGTCCCAGTGCCTTTTCAGGGTACTCGGGCAATTGGTGCCGAGTCTCCTGCAAAGAGTGTATTCGTCGACCGGGGCGCCGTTGGGGTTGCTTTCCCACATTTTCCAAAGCGATGGTGTGATCCATGGTTCGAGAACAAGCCAGCCGCCTAATTTTTTTTAAAAAAAGAATCTGATTAGCATTGCTGGATATAAAATATTTTGTCGTGTTTCGAAAAATGTGTTTCTGTGAATGGAGGGGCATACCAATGTTAACGCCGCGCACTTTCATGGTTCCGAAATTCCAATTGGTGGCTCGGAGCTGCAGCACCGAATTTGGCGCCGCAGTGGCACATGCGGCCAGCAGCGCGCTGGCAACGATTGAAACCTTCATTTCTTTTATCGATTGCTTTTCCCCTTTCCTGCGATTTCGTAGTTGTCGTAGTTGTCGAGGTTTTTTTTTTATCCCCTCTTGTTTAATATTCCAGAGTAGACGGGAAAGTGGTGGGTGTCGAAGGCACGGATGATCCGAATATATTTAAATATGTCCCTGCAGACTGGTGAGGCTGTAAGAAAAGAAAAAAGGATACCCGGATAATCTCAAGAATTTATATTCTCAAGATAAGAGGTGAGGTTGGAAAAGATAGCAGAAGAAATAAAAAAAATATCCCGAGTCAAGGCGTCGACCAGGTCCATACTTATAAAGTTGCTCCGGAGGCTTTTTCTTATTTTCCCTTCTCTCGTCCCGTAACTAGCCCCCCCCTTCTTTAATTCTAGACGTCTTGGAGAAGGAGCAGCACAATCAGGAGTGGCAATCCAAGCAAGGCCCCTTGACAGCTCGTGAAAAAAAAATGTTAATAATATTAAATAGGGACCCACCCTTGTGAAATGTCAAGGTAACCTCGAATCGATCAGCCCACTCTCTTGCAGCGAAACAGTGGACAATTGGTATACGAGACGTAACCCTGTGGTCCGAAGAACGTCTGCGAGTGGGAAGTACTATTCTTAATTTTTTCTTTCTTTCTCTTCTGGTTGGCAGGAAGGCATACTGCAATGCAATGAAGACGTTGTTAAACCACTTTTCAGCATTTAGTGATTCGCAGAGTTATTTTCCCCATTTAGTTCGAGTCAAGTCAGGGTCCGAAAGGTACAGAGCGGCACGTTGTACCTGTTTTTGGTTGGCTGCATGTGCTTTATTTTTTTCGGCGCTCCGAAAAAAGTTTCGAAGGTTGGCTACCACCGATCGGTTAGTAATCGACATGGTTTTGCGGTCAACGGAACGACTGTGGACCTGTCACCCCTCGCTGGCCAAAGGATATTATAACTCGTACTGTAGTAGATCACTATCGCTTCGCACGAGGCAGACGTGCAAGGGACGCGCTGCTCGGTTGGAAAAAAATGGATTTATCTGTGACAGTTGCCGGTATACTTCATCAGTGTTATAGCAATTTTTTGTTTTCCCCTTTCGCATGGCGTGACTGTCCCGCGATCAATCAGGATGCGCTGTTATAAAGATAGCAATTGTCAGCGTGCCATTCAGCCTTCCGTTGAGTTCGCCACTCGCCTACTCGTGGGAAAAGGAGCATGTATCCAAACATGTCCGCACCGGAGAGGACACAAGCCAACTATTTAGCCGAACCCCAGAGGAGGATCGACGTTGACACGGGATTATATCACGAACGGCAATGGTGATGATGCGGTTCGCGTTAATTGGCGGGGTTCATATTCATGGATCAAGGGATTTCGCTGAAGGGGTCACGAAAAATCTCGCTTCCAATGAGGAAAACCCTCGGAAACATGGCCAAGCGAACGAGAAAAAAAACCTCACTGAAAATCTCCTATCCGGAAAGTGACAAATCTTCGAGCTGCTGATGTGGAAGGAGGATAACTTGACCTAAAAAGGGTCTTGAACACCGAGTAGACTTGGAAGCAGCTTGGCGGTGGGTCTCATGGACATAAATCAATATCTTTCCGCCGCTGGTGTAGCAGAGATTGTTTTTGCGTTGGCAGCAGGACTTGCCCTTCCAGCGCAGGAAATCAATCAATCAAAGACATCCGCTGCGAAAGTCGCATGTTTTGAACAAAAAAGACGTCGATTGTGTCTCGTAAACGGAGGCGCTCTTCTGCATAGTAATCAACTACTCCGCATTGTCTTCGAGACCTGTCGCAACATTGCGATACACCTCTCTGATGCCCAGTCACGATTAGAGAGCGGGCCTGTTGTATGTTGCAATAGGGAAACGTCGGGTGCATGCATGTCTCATTCTAGTGGCATTGTATCAAACCCTTCTCGAATGCTCAATCCGTCGCTATCTTATCCCTGCGGCATTCAAGTTATTTTGTTGTTATTGCCCTTGCATCACCGTATGACCTCGAGTCGTTTCTCTAAAGGCCAAACCACAACCTTCTACATGTAGGATGACGCCGAAAAAAAACCAACTGACGATAGCCAGCGATATCAAGGCATTCACATGTTGGTGTTGGAGGAAGCACCTGTCAGCCAAGCTATCCTTCTAGAAGATCGAGACCGAAGTAGGCTATAATCCGAGCCTACATCTCATCATCAGCAGATCGACTTGCAATTATTTTCCCCGCATCCCGATCCGTCGATTTTTTGGCATAAAAACCCTTGTCACTCGCTGTCCAGCACATATAGCAGCCTGCCGTTTCGTTCAGGGTCCCCCCAACCATCCCTCTACATTACAAACCCGGAAAACCTGTTTTTTCCAACAGGATATACGATTTTTCCTTTACGATCCCATGGTGCACAACTAGGTAACACTTACACAAGACAGGAAGCTCACAACTTTACTGAGCTACCCTTGCTGGTTTAATATATTTTGCCAATCGAGCTTGTAGCTCTTCGAATGCCAAAGCAGTATAAAATACACTATAATAGTACAGATGACGAGAACAGAGTCCTTGTTCGAAAACAAGGTCTCACCGTCTAATTGTCACACTAAAAGATATGGTCACAAGCATTAAAAAAAAAACTAGAGCTAAACCCCGCTCAAAATTAAACGTAAAACAGTTTCATTTGTCCACCTGCCAGTATTGATGTTCCGTTAGTATTCTCTGTACCACTTGACAAAAACCGGACACAAGGCATCTTCGATAACGAGGATCATCACGGGGCAAACACTGGGGAAACCAAATCTTACCTCAGCAATCGATTGTCTGTGGATCTGTGATTTTTGCCTCTCGTTCCGGGATACGCGATAATAATATTCGGTGAATTGATTACACTTCATATCCCTCAAGAAATCCTCGTCGTGTGTGATAACCTTTTCATATTAAAAATGACGTTGGAACTATAAGCATCAACTCGGCATTTAAAGTTTAGGCAAATAAACCCCCCCAAAAAAAGACTTACGATCAACTGAAAATTCTTCTGCGCTTGCCGATAGTTAATGATATCGTGCAAAGACTGAGCAAGCGCACGTGAATTATCACGGTCCAAGTTGGTAGTCGGTTCATCCAATGCGATGAGCTAGTCGGAAACAATATCCATGTCAGTCATATGCACGCTCTAGCGATCTTCAAGGAGTTGGAAGATCACTTCCCCGGACTTACCCCGCAATTCGTCCCAAAACATTCCGCGAGCGCGAGTCGGATGATGATGCTAGCGAGGACCTTCTGACCAGCGCTGCAGCGACCACGCATGTCTAATTCGGCATCTTGTTTGAGCATACAAACTCTGTAATTGTAGAGTCGGTTCCCCTTCGCATTTTCTTGCTCGGACCGAATCAATATCGTGTCAACGTCAGTGCCCTTGTATGTCTTTTTCCAAAGATCGTCGATGATGCGGTTCACTTCCTCCATCTTGAGAGAGTGATACTTCATAACAGCCCTTGATCGCGACTATTAGCTAGGGAAGTTGAAAGAGAGCTCACTAGGAAAACATACTTATCCAAGGCCGTCTGATATTTCCCGAGGTCGTCATTGGCGACAGTTGTGGTTTGTAGTCTGATCTGACCTTCATGGAAATTCTTCTTTGCATCCTTGTAGTCCACCTCGTAGTCTTTGAGGATCTCTATTAATTGAGTATCCAAACTCTTGATTGTAGCACCTTTCCCAGTTCGCTATTCAACATTGTTAGCATACCAAAATACGAGATCAAGTTCCAAAATGAGAATGTACCTCCATAACATATCCATCATGCTTTCTCTGCAGCTTCTCGGCATTCATCTTGAATCTATCTCGCTCCGCCTCTGCGTTCTTAGCGTTTAGCTCTTTGATTTCTTCGTGCAACGTCGAAAGATCCTTCTTGTTCTTCCTCAAACGTATATTATCTTGAATTGACCGCTTGAACCCGTCTGCCTTTCCTCGCTGAGATCGAAGAGCTACCAAATCAGCCTCCGCCGTAGCCACTATATCATCCATTTGGTTGATCTTTCCTTCCAACTCTGCGGACTCCTTGACAATATTGGCAAGCGTTTCAACGGTATCGCCAGACTCGTACTGCTGGATCTCTCGTTGCATGTTTTGTAGGCCTCTCAGAGTATCTGAGGACTTGTGGGCAATTCTTTGCAAGGTCTGCTCATTATCTTCCCATTTTTGCCTAACCTCCGCCTCCTTCGCTTTGGCTCTGATAAGTTGCGGTTGAATCGATCTTGCCTCGTTGTCTGCTTCTTCTATCTGCTCTTGCCGCTGGCCAATCAATTCTTTACAATCGGATAGCCGCTTCGCCTGAGTTTGCTTCTTTTCGAGTTCGTGCCGTGCCGAAATCAATTGGTTCTGGTGTTCTTGGACTTGTCTCTCAGCGACCGACAACTCGGTCCTCGCCGCTTCTTTATCTGACCAAAGGGCATCACGCTCCACTTTGAGCTTTCCAGCTTGCTCGTTAAGAGTTTGGAGGGCTTTCTGGATATCGTGGACGGATCTAGAGCTGCCCATCGCTTCCAGTCGCTTGACTAAGATGTTTATCTGTTGTTGGTTATCACGGACATCTTTGTCGTATTTCTGAATCTCAGAGACAGAGTTTCGTAAGCCTTCGACTTCACGCCTCTTCGCCACCTTGTCCTCGAGTTCTTTTTTGCGCTGTATTAGTGGGTTAGTAATATGACACAAAAGTGGAAAGGTTATTCAAGCGTACGGTCTCATATGTCGCTAGCATAGTCTCTTGCTTCTTTTCAAGTTTGGATAGCTCATTCTTGATCTGAGGGAACTCTTGCTCCTGAATTCTGGTCGAAATTTCAAAATCAAGAGACACGTCTTTCAAAGCCTTTAGATCCTCCATCACAGCCGCGATTTCTCGATCGATGACAGAAACCTCTTGCTTTGCAATTTCACCCTCTAACCTAGAAACAAACCCGTTGAGGTCATTTTCGTCATCGTATGACCGCCGACACATGCGACAGCATTGTCGGTCACGGGCCATCTTTAATGTCTTTTCATAGAAGTTTCTCGTCTGTTCGACCATCGCCCGATCGCGCTGTGCGTTCTCCAGGTCTTCTTCTTTATTCCTCACGATCGCCGGATAATCCGTGCATTCGGAAAACGCATTTTTCCCCATTGCTCTTGCGACCAACGAGCTCGATCTGTCGAATTCTTGATTCTTCTTTTTGAGTAAATCCCTCTGCGTTTTAAGCTGGGATTCCGTCTGGGTGAGCTCGGAGTTGCTGCTATCTAGCAACTTTGTGGCCTTGGTTACGTCTTCCTCTTTTTCCTCTAGAACTTCGTGAAAATTGTCATCGAGGACTAGCACATCCCATTTCCCGAGAAGCCGATCAAATTTATCAGTATTGGCGAGAATCAAAGACTCCTGCGACGACTTTTTCGTCTCGACTTCCTTTTGAAGGATGGATAGCCTAGCTTTGGAATCGGCTTCGGCAGTACCCTTCGTAAGTTCCTTTGTTTCGCGGGTAATGCTAGCTTCGACTTCTCGAAGCTCTGCGTCTTTGGACTGTATCTGTTTATCCCATTGCTGCTGTTCGTATTGGTCCTTCATTTCGGCGAGTTTAGCGTTGTAATCCGAAACAGTGATCTCAAGCCGTGTGATCCTCCCTTCGTCGACCTGAAGGCGATCGAGACCCTTTTGCAGTGTGCGCAATTCATCGTTGAGGCGGTCAATCTCCGTCGCCGAAAACCTTTTGACTTGTTCGAGAGATACAAGTTTTTGGTTAAGAGCATTCAAGGCATTTGATGCTTGTAATTGCTCTTCGCGTCCATCTCGCTGTGATAATTAGCATCTACCAGAACCTATTGGATAAGCGAATTTACCTTTGCGCGTTCTAGGTTGCTTAGTTGTTCCCGGTTGAGTCGCTCGATCTTGGTCATGAAATCAGTGACTTGACGATCGTCAAGGTCACCGGAACTAAAACCACGTATTTCATGTAGGGCACTTGCTTCCTTGATCATATGCTCCCTATTGATAAGTTGCTCTTCGTAGTGCTCCTTTCGTGCTTGTAACGTTCCTCGCTGATCCGCTTTCTTGTTCAACCTCACCCGTAATTTACTTTGTTCGGTCTTGAGGTCGAATTTCTCCTGCTCTTTGTCATCTATCCGGGTATCAAATTTATCCATTTCATCCTTGAAATTCAAAAGACGGTCCTCGAGGGCGTCATCAGAGTCGGGTAGTAGTTCGATATCATCTTGGAGATCTTCGATGAGCTCTGCTACTCTTTGAGCGTCCGCCCTTTTGGCCTGAAGTAGATGAATATCCTTCTCGAAGCTCGAAGATTTTTCCCATAGCGCAGCGATCTCATCGCGTACTTGTGTGATCTCCCTGCTGAGTTCCTCTCGTTCCTCACGCAAAGTTTCGATCTTTGTGGATATTTCTTTCGCTTTCTTTTCTGCTTTCTCCGCACGTTCCTTGTCAACTTTGAACTGGTCCTGCATTAATTGCAATCTCTTGATCTCCTCCGCTTGCTTTTTCCTTAATGCTTTGATGTTGTCGATGGCTTTCGTGTACTTTTGAGCCTCAAAGATCTCATCAAACTTCTTCTTCAATGTTGAGGCATCGCTTAACGGCCACATGCTTTCCTCCTGATGACAAAATATAACATTATCCAAGATACTACGAGACACACCGAGAAAGTTCGGTAACATGGTATCGAGCTCGACGCATTTTGTGCTGACTGTTGACCGTTGGTTGTCCTTGTACATGAGAAGCTGACCGTCCAGTGTCTTCTGAGTTCGAGTGGTCTTTTTGACAGTAAGTTGTAAGGATCGTGTGCAGACCATCCGAGCGCCGTTGGTATTGACGAACGATAGCTTCACCTGCGCCATGACTTCTTTTTCACCACAGATCTTCGGATCGTGGATGAAGGCGCCATTTTTGCTGTTCGGCGGCAAATCCCCTGTGGTAGCATATTTGAGACACTCGATGATTGTCTGGATAAAAGGACTCAGTTGAAGTTCATGAAGGGAAATGCTGGGTGTACGGTACCGTTTTCCCGGAGCCGTTGTAACCGACGATTAAGGTTAGAGGGGTATGGAACGCGATAGTCTCTTGACGGGTATTATCGAACGATCGAATGCTGGATACACGTATCTCCTGTCAGCACGGAGTATGCGGAAGGGAGCACCGGATCAATCGTACCCTAGGATGGCAAGCTTGTCGACCTTCGCTGGAAGGGGGTTAACAGCTACGGTTCAGTAGATAGCGGTGCAGAGCGGGCACATACACCTAAATACGATGTTAGCAATCACCAGCCAAACAGCTTTCGCAGGATGTAAACGCACATTGCGGAACGGTATTGCAATTAAAAATCCTCTATACCAACGATATACTAACAAAAAAGTGAGCGCGGGGTATGGGAATGCGCACGCTATGCACAGACACGAAAGGAGAGGATAGAGATGAGGTCCCACGCGATGCCGAGAGAATGGCGGAGAGTCACGAAGTCACGACGGGTGGCGGTGCAACACATCAGTCAACACATCAGTCAACACCGCCATCAACACATCCCGCAACGCATCCCGCAACACACGGCTTCAACACCACGTCGATGCATCTCGATGCCTCCTGTTAGAGTGAAAGCTGCGTTCGGATGCAAACTCTATGGGCTGTGGATTTTCTGCTGCGAGAACGTGCATACACAAGCAGATGGTCTTTCCGGAGAGAAATCGGTCTAGCCGGATCAATCGCCCGCGGCTTCACCCTCCCTCGTACTGGAGTAGTAGTCTCTCGCAGGGCTATCAAAAGCAAAAGCCATCCCGATCCCCATGGCAGGCACACAGATCGGACGAATCGCTGCAATATTTGCGATTCGGAGAGCCCGCCCACCAGGTCTCGCTTCACGATCGCCAGGCACATGTTATCAACCGGGTGTTTCCTACGAATGGCCAGACACAGGCGCGTGTTGAATCGTGAGATTTAGAACGTCACCGTTGCGAGATTTCGATCTAATCTTGTTCTTTTTTAAAGGCATGAGAAATGGATATAATGTGTCGGCCTCCCTGATGCGAGAGGAGCAGTAGCATCTTCGACTTTCTCTACACCCTCGTTCGTTTCACGAAATCTGGGATATCATGCCCCCTATCGACTCGTAGGTACTACTAGCTTTCACGATACATACGACGGTTCTTCACGTTTTTTCGATCTACGAGCTCAGCCCGATCAATATCAGAACGTGGTCTTCAGCCTACCGCAACATATTCCCATGCGAAATACTCCCACGACCTCGACGCTGACGACGCCGACGCACCCAGACCTGCTTGGAGTGTTCTGTTAGCCCTAGATGCCGAATTCCGCAGTCGAAACTCCGGCGAGGATAGATAGTTCCGGAGGGAGTGAAGAATGATGTCGACCAAAAATCTTGCTTTCCTCCCTGGTAATCTTGTCCGCCAGAAGGGGAATCGCAAGTCGACAAACCTGCTGCAAACGCTGCGTGTCCACCAGCAATTTGCCTCCGGATTTCGAATATACCAGGGTCTAGATTGTCGAGAGAAAATCAGCGGGATTCTGTCAACCACGCGCAAAGACCCTGAATATCGGGGATGGCACTGCAGAGATGCAGAAATGGAGAACCCCGTCCGCGAGCTGGGAAAAGTGTCCGAAGATTCTGGACATGCGGAGAAAAGGTTTAAAAGTGAAGCTAAGTTGGAGCGGCGAGCAAATCCAACACCCGCTACTCTTTCACACACCAAATCTCCCATTTCCACGCCCGCCCGCCAGCCGGTTAGGGTCACGGTGTTGATAGAACTGACTGGAGCGACTGGAAGGTAAGTAAGCCAGGAGACCTGGTTGGTCTCGCACAATCCGGTTTTCCCATCCTTCGAGGCGATGGGCATCAAACTATGAATATATATCTTTATATTCTAACTGCTAATTTTTTCTCTCTAAATCAACAGCTGTAAATTCCTACTATCGTCTCTCTCTTGCTGTTCTGGAACAACTGCAGGGAAGGTTCCGGGAGGGGCAAGGGCAACCAAAAAGCAGCCGAAGCCAACCAAGGGGTGCACCAACTGACGAGGCAAAATCCGTCGATAACAACCACAAACCTCGATCTCACGGTTCCGATCGAATTTACAGGAATTCCCATCTGCGCTGAGCTTTTCCCACAGCTGTGCACAGTGCCCGCAGCAATTTCTTCGTTTCCGCCCCAAACGAAAGACTCTCTGTACCGAAACAAACAAAAATAGGTCCTTTTCTTGGGCGGTTGCCCTCGCTTTGACCGGCCTGCCCCCTTCTTCCGAGCGAGTCTTCTTGCTCGTCCCGTGGGTCCTTCTACCTACCGCGCACACGCAGGGCCCGCGTGTGCGTAGGTTCTTTCTTTTTCTGCGGGAAACCTGTGTGTGTGTTTTTGCAGCTCTAGTTCGCAGCCTCATGCGAGCAAGCCTCAAAGGTTTCAGCCAGAGCTACACCCGAGTTTTCAGCAGCCATGGACCAGCAGAGTATATCTGGGCGAGCTCTCCTCCAGCAGCAGCACCAAGATATCGCTGCGTCCTCGTCCGGCTCATCGGAAGGTGTCAAGCGGAAGTTGCAGTTGCGTACGAACCAGTCTTTGGAGAGCCAGCTCGCTCACCTCTACCACCACCATCAGCAGAGTAATACCCCCAGCCCGTATATCGACTTTCAGAACGTGCTTTACTCCCAAGGACTGGCGAACGGACTGGCCAATACTTCCGCCCTTATGAGTTCCATGTATAGTCCCGTCTCGCCTATGAATAGCCTGCCGAACGGCGCATCTTCGTTCCTGGACAATAATAATAATAATAACATGCAAGGTCGCCGCCATCAGCCCGGCGCAAGCACCAACGGCGGGAGGCTGTCAATGAAATCTCCGATTAATGCAGCAGCTAGGCCTGTGCGGCGTCAGTCCAGCTCGACAGCTATGGCCGACATTGCTGGTAGTCCTTTGGACGCCTTGGCGGCGTCGCCAGTGGTGCAGCAGGGAATGTTGAGTTTGGATCCGACGCACAGAGGCTCGAAATCTCATTCTTCCTCGCAATCGGAGTTCCAGACGCAGCCGACCCACCAACCGCCAGAGCAAACCCAGCAGGGACTGTCACAGACGCACATTCCCTCTAAAAAGCGCCTAGACAGCGTGCCATCTCTTCCGCTGCATTTAGATATGGACATGCAAGTTGACTCCGGTACGCATAATATCTCGAGATCGCGGGGTTTCCGCCAAAATTCTCTCTTGCGTAATCGAAACGTTTTGAACTAACCTCTGCTTCTTCCAAATAGGGCCGCTTTCTGCGGGAGCCGGAGGGACGGGGAGCAGCACCCTCACGGAGTTTACGAAACGACGAAACTGGTCCCAGCGGATTATAGAGGAACTTCAAGACCTTCTGTGCATCCTCACCCCCAACGGTAAAATTCGATATACTTCCCCGAACACAAAAACAATAACGGGATACGGGGCAGAGGAGCTGTTGGGTCGCATGATAACGGATTTCGTCCACCAGGATGATTCGCATATGTTAGTAGCCAAGGCGTCGCACACCCAAAAAAAAGGGGGGGTTTTAAAAAGAAGCTCATATATCTCAAACATCGTAGATTCATTCGGGAGTTTAACGAATCAATAGCTTCCACGCAACAGCTATGCCTATACTTTCGCTTCCGACGCAACGACGGGACCTTTATCGTGTTCGAGGCGAACGGTCACCCCCACTTCTCGGAACAGAGGCAGATGCCATCCAACACCACCACGCCGGTATGTAGCGGGTTTTTTATGATGGCTAGACTTTATCCGACGAAGAATACCGCTTTGCTCGATTCTTTTCTTGAACACAAAATCGAAAACGAGCGATTAAAACGACGCATCGCGGAATTAAGACTTGAAGAACAAGAGGATCAACAAGCCCAAATACGAGCGCGCAAAGAGCTCGAAAACAAAGGTAAAGCCACGACAAACGCAATTGATGTATCAAATAATAGACTACAAGTTCCGATGACTGCACATCGGCCTATATCTGTCCCTTCGTCTCTAACTAGATGTTTAGAAAGCTCAAAAGAATCAAATAACCGGAATCTCAGCAAGTCCATGCCGCCACCAGCAATGCCTGGCCAATTAACAAGACAAAATGTGGAAGGTTTAAATAACTCGTCTTTACGGTCCGATTCGTTAAGAGATAAAATGGCGCGATATGAAGGAGTCACGCACGCCGACACTATCGAGATGCTTACCGGACTCAGATATAACGAGGGGGAACGATCAAGGGGAATCAGCACAGGAGACACATCACCATCGCTAATCAGAGGAGACGTTGGGGTACCAATGTCAGCGGATAGAGAAAGTCGGGGGAGCGGGGAGCGTAAAAAGAAGGTTAAGGTTACCAACGAATATGTCTGTACCGACTGTGGTACTCTTGACAGTCCGGAGTGGCGAAAGGGGCCGACGGGTCCCAAGACGTATGTTATACTTTCCAGTCCCTTGTTTGCCGTCACAGTGAGATATGCTGACACTATCATGTTAGGCTATGCAACGCGTGTGGTTTACGGTGGGCCAAGTAAGTGGTTATCCGCCTTTGACTGTTAAAATTAAATACTGACAATAATTTACTTAATAGAAAAGAAAAAAAGCGGAATTCGATATCGGGTCCCTCGCACCCTCCGCCGCTGGGAGGACCCGTACCACCAATACCATCTTTATCATCAAGTCATGGAATGTAATAATATCTCGGACAATATTCGGTCACGGATTCAACTTATTCAACTTTCGACGAAGCGTATGCTATACTACCAACTATTGCATTGATGAATTCGCGAGACCATATCTACCACCTCCGATATAACAGGCATTAGGCGTCATTCTTAATACTCGATCAACACTTGACACCTCATTGGGCGTATCCGCCATATCTTTATTACGGAAACTTCAAAATACATACAACTAATTGTTTCTTTCGGCTGAGGTTTTATATTCTTTTATTGTTTTATTATAACAGCGGCTTGATTTTCGGGCAGGCGCTGGCTATATTCGGTCGCATATATGCTTTTAGCTTTTGGGCTCTACTCTATCATTTTATCGGGTGTAAAAGTGTGCTTTTCTTATCATTTATTATTCTTCGTTTCCTTACTCGGATCACGGTTTACGAATGTTTGTTTATTTTTTCTTGATCTACTCACTCGCGGGACTGGCGAATCACGTCCCTCGATGTTACGATACTTCTTTCATCGGGTATCCTTTTCTCACCGCGATGAATGCCCCCTCGTCAAAAGACCCTCTTATTTCTAGGTCATCAATATTGTTTTCTTTGTGGGAAAACTGGGCACATCAAAGAATGATTTTTAGGGCACGTGTCGATGTTGATTTTGGGATATATACATATACATGAACTCCCAGATTAACTGATTGACTATAACTTTGAATTTTTGTTTTTATTTGCTGTTATGGCTCCTTCCGCTATTCTCGAGCGTTATGACGGCGATGGTTTATACTTTGTTGTGTATATAACGAGAATAAGTGAGCGTGTACGAACAAAACACTCGGGTGACGGTCAATACTTTTCTAGAAATTTCTCCAGTATACGTAAAGTATGAGCAATAATTTTAGGTAGGTGGGACTATTGATCTTATTGCAGCTTTTAAAGAAAAGTTTGGTAACGGTTTGTCTACTCCAAGATATTTTTGGAGATATGGAACTTATATTAAGTAACATTTCTCACTAAAGTTGCGTCCGCCTTGAAATACTGGTAATCTTTCAAAATAACAGATTATGTTCAGACCCATTTTGGAATACTGCCGCAATCCTTTAGCTCCTTCAGATAATTCTCCCTTTTCTTGTGCATTTCATCCTTCTCACTATTTCCCTTTTCTAGCTTGCCAATAATCTCATTTTGGTTGAGAACCGCCCTTTCCAAATCCGACTTTTCTTTCTGGAGGTTCATGATATCATTCTCTTGTCTAAGTTTTGCCTTTTCTAGATTGATGTTTTCAGACATCAATGCTGCATTCTTCGTCTCTAGCTCCGAAACCCTTTTGGCCAATTGATCCGTCTCTTTATCTGCGCGGGACTTCATATCCTCCAAAACCTGTTTGTAGAACGCTTCAACCCGCTCCAATTCTTTGCTGAAGCTGTCTTCCGTGGAGGTGTGTTCGGTTCTCTCCTGCCACAATGTCCACGTATTAGTCATTTGGTACCTGTTAAGATTTTGAAGACAGAATAGTGATATCTCCGTACCTCTGACTGTATATGCATGTTTAATAAATTAAAAGTTCCCCGAGTATTTGGGAATGAGATATGAGATAGTAGAGAAAACGGGAACTTATTTCTTGACAGAAACAATTTCGAAATTGGAGATGATTTTTCTACGTGGAATAGGTATTCGAAGCTCATACTTATACTCTGGCTCCGATTGTCCAGCCTTATCATGAATACGTATGGGTGGTAAGAGAATAAGCCTTATTTGCAGCTCAAATTACGTCAATGGAATGCTCCTGGTATGACTTGGTCTTTTTTTCTGAGCTCAACTTCAGGCACTATTCGAAAGCTCGAGCTTATCATTAAAATTACTACCAATCCGCGTCAGCACGCGGATTGGTGTTGCACAACATGTTCCGCCATTCGTGTAACACCCCGAACCTCACCTCTTCCTTACTTACCGTCCACCACCACTAAACGAACCTGATATATCTCCCTTCAACCCTCCCCGATACACCTCCCCAGCTAAATATACCGTATACCATACCATTACGATAAACTACAAAACATGTCAGCTGCAACATCACTGGCCGGTTCCCCACCTTCTCTCTCCGGCCACATCTCCCCATCCCCACCCCGCGACCCCCTCTCTTCCGGCCTACGCAACCTCTTTGACCCCACCATCCGCCAGACGACTGAGAAGCTGTGGACGGTGCATCAGTCTCAGATCGCGCTATCCGAGGAATTAGACAGACTGATATCTCGTACGTTGCTCACATTTCAGCTTATACTCTACTTCAATTGCGACATCCCAATATTCCCCAGGCCTGAATGAGTTTTTGATTATAACCAGCTATAGCTAACATGTTTTTGAACCGGTGCGGAAAAAACTAGAACTGACGCATTACCTCGAAACCACCGACCCACCGGCGTTAAAACCCACGATAATAAAACTAGCCAGCGTCAGCAAACGTCTAACAGCGGTGAATAGTACGTTCCACCCCACCCACGAAATCCTCACGCCATGACAGACCCCGTAAACTAACCAGCCGTAACATCGTACCCAGCATCACTTCACCAGATACAAGGCCGCGTGAATCGGTTGTTTATTCAATTAAGTAAACAGAAGGCTAGTGCTGCGGCTACACCTACACCGGCTGCAACCCAGGCCGGGCCGTCTGTTTCTACTGCTATGAAGAGTAGTAGTCCGGCCGCTGCAGCTTTGGCGGCTGCGGTTGCTGGTTCGCCGTCGAGTAGTCGGGGTAACACCTGAATATCTAAACACTCTTTCTATTTTCTTGTGAGTAAGATATATAGGATGGCATTTTTGCGACTTTTCTTTGGATGGTCGAAGGGTGGAATGGTGATAGGAACGGATTATATCGTATTCTTGGGATATATTTATATCTGTAACCTGACTACCGACTTGAGCTGGTGCTCCGCCACACGAGAGATTCGCTTTCAAGTCTTGTGTCGCGGAACGGATCTGAGCGACGGACTTGGATGATTTATAGAAGGGTGGTAGGGGAGACTATTTCCCAGCTGGACTGGCTATAGTTAGTTTCACATGGAGCAGAGGGTTGCGGTTCGCCGTGCGTAGTGTGAACAGCGAAGTAGCGAATGTCGGATACTAAAGAGAAGAAAACGATATTGAATCGCATGAGAGGTTTAAGTATAAAGGCGCCGTATATCATGTATAATATCAGATATAATCAAATATTTAAATGTAATTTAATAGCAATATACAAGAGCGTACTGATCCGACGATCTTTTAATTTTATGGTATAGTCGGCGGAGGGCATAGATTTTTTTAAAAGTTCATCATTAAACGCGGAAAACAGAACTTTTGGCCAAACTTATATACACTACTGGAGAAATATGAAACCAGAGAGGAGATGGAAATGCATGAAGAAATAGTCATTTCGTCGTCATTGTATTTTTCTTTCTGAATTAATTACCTTTCTTTGATTTCCATCTTTTGGTCCTTATAAACATTTTGGAGTCCGGCGTGTATGTAGAATGAACTCGAAAGCGAAAAAAAAAGGTGAAAAAGATATGAAGGGATAGGCTATCAGCAATGCAGAAGCAAAAAGAATTCGAATACGCCGAAATCAGAATAAAAAAAGGAAGATAAAGAATAAACCCGACGAAGGGCCTCGAGTTTATAAATAATTCCGACGCTCAAACCAACCGCAAAGAAAAAGGCAAAGTACGCACTAAAAGGCAAAGGGGTGAGAAATAAAAGGAAGGGTAGTCATAAAATATATATCAATCAATATAGATAAAAACCGGAGGGGCCCACTAAATGTAAATAATATAGTTCTCGGCATCTCTCCCATTATAAGCCCGAGTAAAATAAAGAAGATTTTGTATCAAACCCGACATCAATATCCAAAATAAAAAGCCCAGCATACAAAGAATGGGAATTCTTTTCTTTTTAAAAAAACCAAAAACAGACAGAAAAGCAAATGCAAAAATAAAAGCATGTCCACCGAAATTATTCTTCTAGTCGATTTCCATTCGCGGCGGAGGATTGATTTGGGTGGTTCCCGAGTTAAAGTCGGCCATTTGGTGCTTATCTTCCGGATCCGCCGGTTTCCTCCTATTAACGTGTTGTTTGAGACCTTTGTCAAAGTTGAGCATGCATTTGATGGCTACGCCAATGGTGATGATGAGTAAGATGACGGTGATGACTGCGAATATGGTGAGGGAGCGGCGGGCGAGTTTGTAGAATTCGACTTTGTCTCCGTGGTACATTCGGACGAGTTTGAATAAGAAATAAGAGAGGCCGCCAAAGTAAAGAATCTGCGCATGTAGAGTTAGCCATATGGTCGTACCAACTGCTTATATGTGAAAAAAATAATGACTTACGATAACGCAAGTGGCACCAATCTTGTTTTCTCTTCTGGTGAACCAAGCAGCGGCGAAGAGGATAAGAATGGTGACGGGAATGACAATGATGGTCAAAATGAATTCGACATCGGTAGCCTGCAGGAGAATGACCAAGAACTGAATGGTGAATCCCAAAAAGAAGAAGAAATCGAATTTGAGGAGGGCGATGTAGATTTGGAAGAGCAAATATCGTCGCTTCATTCTCAAGTCGGCGGAGATGTGCTTGTAGATAGTCCATGCGAATTCATCGTGCAGTCTCCAAGCAACAAAACTCATAAATGCTGTGATGACACCGATTACGACGGGGATGGCGATGAGGAAGGGTCGGACTCGTTTCCACAATTTGAAGGGATCGTAATTGGCAGGGTTTTCAGGGGTGTTTCCACCGGAGGCCATAAATATAGCTTCGTTAATCTGATCGATCTGGATAGCCGAGTATAGCAGCATGAGAGCGTTGAATATGCAGAGGCCGAAGACCTGGATGGTGTTCTTGAGTCGGAGGGCATCGTAGACGAGCGCGAACTGGAATACCCAAGCAAAGATGAAGAGTGTGAGATACCTATATATCACGTGTCAGCCGCATGTTATATAAACCGGACGTGTCGGAAACGGTGATCTTACGTTGTAATTGGCTTTCTGTTGTCGGCCCTCTTGCCTTCACTGTTTGTTACATTCCCCGGTATCGTCGCCTGGAAGGTTCCGAAGATGAAACTAAGCGCTGTCAGTATTGTGATCACATTTTTTTTTTTTAATATCCAGAAGAATCTCCCCCTTACCATTCAAAAGTAAGAACTATGGCAGCCTCGATGAGGACCAGAGCCATGAAGGCCCTGGTCCAAGCTGTCGTCGGCCAATACATCAACCCTGGTCGTCTGAGATCGGTGCCGGTATGTCGAAGGTATCCTACGTCCCCCAGCAGAGGGTTCGAGTCTCGTTTTTGGTGACCTTTTAGGAACGGAATGGTGGGCAACCTGTGAGAGGAACCCTTCTAGAGATCGGTTTTTTTCTGGCTTGTCGGAACCAGAAGGAAAGAATAGAGGGGAGGGTTGAGCGAAAGCGAAGGTGCGATCCCCGCTTCCCTTATGTCGTGGTTGAAGGGAGCGAACGGAGGGAGTTTGCGGTTCAAGGGGCGTCAGAAAATAGGGATTGTGTTGGAGGAGGTTGTTGTTGTACCTCAGATGATGTTGAGGGCCGAACGCGCGTTGTCGAGCTGACGGGGCACGAAGGAAGAGCGGGTCTTTGATGTGAGGCAGCAGAAGACGCAGTCGGAGGACAAAGAGAGAGAGGGAGAGAAGAAGAAGAAGAAGAGGAAGAAGAAGAGTATGCAAAGTCGAGATGGGATAGTAATGTTCTTAGGACGGATTTCGCAGTGCTCCTTGGCCGGGAATGGACCTCATGTAACGTTCTGCAAGGGAAGCTGGTTCGAAGAACGGTGACGCCGCTACGAAATTTCAATGCCTCCTGCAAAAGGCACGGACAAAATACAAAAGACGACGACGACGATGATTACGAGATGCTTGCGGAAAGCGGTACTGAGGAAACAATAGAAATATCTAAATAAGCTAATAGGCGATTATGCGAGCGACTGAAAGCGCTGCCGAGGGTAAGATCGAGTCTCTCAGGTTAGTACGACGACGAAAGCGTGTGATATCCGATCGGGCGATGTCTCCAGGTCACCCCTCGTCGGTCGGTCTGGTCGAAGTTCGAGAGAATGTGCTCGGGGCAATGAATGGGGGAGAGGGTATCGAGCGAGGCTGCAGCTGAAGAGCTGAAAAGAAGAAGAAGAGAAAGAAGAACGGACATACGACGGCGGCGGTGACGGCGAGAAGGGAGAGCATGAGAAAATAAAGCATATGCTGCTACACACCTGCTTTTCTTCTTCTGCTTCCTTCTGTCTTCTCTTTTTTCCGCCTGCACATACATACATTAGC